>OX467326.1:4852500-6052500 GCA_950108535.1 Agriphila straminella | reverse complement strand
CCCCAGTGCTATTGGCGTGATTTGGAACTAGGCATTTAAGTTATCGATCAATGTATGTACTTTCCATGGTTAAAATGTACTCTATGGCGATCGATGATTCAAAGATTTGTCTGGCAGAATCGAGAATGCACCCATTGTCATGTCAGTTTGACAGTGACGTGACAGTTGTGTTTGACATTTTTAAATTGTTGTTGTGCTTGTTGTTGGTACCGTGCGGCTGGGTGTGTCCACAATCTACAATTTTTATTGTAATTTTGAAACAAATACACAAATTTCCATGGTTCTATTTAGTTAAGTATAAAAATGTTGCCAAGCTGCCTCTTTCTCCTTCTCACATCGTTGACCAGTAAGTAAACAAACACAAGCAAAGCCAAAAATTAACCCTAACCTTCATTACCTACTAAAGAAATCGAGCTAAACATCTTAAAATTTTCGTTTGTTTCAGCTTTAGTTCGTTGCAGTTATTATGGCAGTGAGTCAATTAACGCTATCAATGGGCCTAAAGTTGAGGGAGAACAAATCATAACTTGGTGTACAACCTCGATATTGGCGCAGGAAAAATGCGAAAAATTAATGAAAATTTCTATGCAGGACAAGGGACTATTTGGCAATGATTATATTGAACTTCAATGCAAAAGGGTGAGAAAGAATACATCATTTGTTTCAACACATACTAAGCGCAAGCCCACCACAAACATAGCTTCAAAATTTTCATACTTTACTTTACCTTCGAAGTACTTTACTACGCGTTCACTTCGTCATTGCCGTCGACGACCGTTATGACGTCACAGCTAACGGTACTGTAGACAAAAAAGTAATCATGTTTTTCATTTTTTTCTTATTCAAAGAGTGTCATTAATTTATTATTTATATAACAATACTAAATAATATACTAGAAAAAATACGACTCGCACCAGATCAATACTCAGACGGGAATCGAACCCGCGACCTTTGGATATCCGGTCCAATGCTCTGACCGCTGAGCTACCGAGTCACTAGTGACATCGCCGAATTTCTTCTAGTATATCCTACTCTTACGCTGCAAGCCAGCGTTATTTCACCAATGTGAGGAATTACCTCGACATTCAATTGAAATATCTTTCCAGATATTTGGCAATCGATTAAGATGAAATAGCTAAGTATAATTTTTAAATTTGAGATTTTTGCATTCATAATGCTATTTTTATACAATACTAAATAATATACTAGAAAAAATACGACTCGCACCAGATCAATACTCAGACGGGAATCGAACCCGCGACCTTTGGATATCCGGTCCAATGCTCTGACCGCTGAGCTACCGAGTCACTAGTGACATCGCCGAATTTCTTCTAGTATATCCTACTCTTACGCTGCAAGCCAGCGTTATTTCACCAATGTGAGGAATTACCTCGACATTCAATTGAAATATCTTTCCAGATATTTGGCAATCGATTAAGATGAAATAGCTAAGTATAATTTTTAAATTTGAGATTTTTGCATTCATAATGCTATTTTTATACAATACTAAATAATATACTAGAAAAAATACGACTCGCACCAGATCAATACTCAGACGGGAATCGAACCCGCGACCTTTGGATATCCGGTCCAATGCTCTGACCGCTGAGCTACCGAGTCACTAGTGACATCGCCGAATTTCTTCTAGTATATCCTACTCTTACGCTGCAAGCTATACTAGAAGAAATTCGGCGATGTCACTAGTGACTCGGTAGCTCAGCGGTCAGAGCATTGGACCGGATATCCAAAGGTCGCGGGTTCGATTCCCGTCTGAGTATTGATCTGGTGCGAGTCGTATTTTTTCTAGTATATTATTTAGTATTGTATAAAAATAGCATTATGAATGCAAAAATCTCAAATTTAAAAATTTATATAACAAGTTAGGTTCGCCATTATGTAGGAACTTTACTCTTTTAATCATGAAAACATCACAAATTTATAACGAACACAATGATTAAATGAACAGAAACAAATATTAAGCTTTGCATTGCTAGCCATACTAGAAAGGCGACGCAGGGGGTGCGGTATGACAAAGCGGGCCGGGAGGTAGCGGCAATGATGAAGTGAAGTGATACTGTGAACTACAGTGCTAGGGTTACCAGCTTAAAAAATAAGAGTTAGATTTTTTTACGGGAGACAATTAAAACAGATGTTTTTTATGAAGATAAGTTAGGCCTCAGATTCTTTGCAGTTTGAGATATTTATGATTTTTGGCTCAAAAGTTTTATGATTTTTCAGGCATTTGACTCTGAAGAATGTATGAACTGGGTGGACAGAGGTGAAGCTTCACTGCTGGGACTAGATGCTGGGGAAGTTTATGTGGCAGGCAGATATCACTCACTCGTTCCCATCTTAC
Organism: Agriphila straminella; assembly: GCA_950108535.1. Lineage (NCBI taxonomy): Eukaryota > Metazoa > Arthropoda > Insecta > Lepidoptera > Crambidae > Agriphila > Agriphila straminella. The sequence goes on along the minus strand of OX467326.1, from coordinate 6,050,144 downwards.
AAGAGGTCTGTAGTTCTTTAGTATTTTGTAAAATGATAAAAGAAATGAATAACCATTCTAATAGAGTTAGTGCTAAAGTTTACCATTAACTATTATAGACAGATTAATTCAAATTCAAAAATTCAAATACCAACAATAACAATTAATGGTGCCTTTCATTGTTTTTCTGATATGCATTTAAGTAAAATCTGTATAGATACTTATCTAAGATAAGCAGTACAGACTAAGGTACTTATGGTCTGATTTCAAAATCTATCGCATCGCAGTCACTTACGTTGACAGATGGATGTGACACATTGGTACTTCTTTTTGGCACAAATAACCAAGCCCTGCCAAAGAAATGAAGTAATGCGTCACATCCATCTGTCAAATGAAAGAGATTGCAATAGATTTTGAAGATCAGACAATATGTACACAGATTGTGGTGAAGATCTTTGGAGGAAGACAAATTTTACTCCATTATTTGAGGCAATTCCTGTAATGTTAACTAAGATAGATTTCATTTTAGTTATATGGGCGTGGAGAGCCATACCAATACGCCGTGGCAGTATTAAACAAGGGCAGTCTACCGAACCTGGTGTCGGGTACAGGTCTCCACGGCCTACGAGGAGCGAAGGCTTGTTTCCCCGGAGTGGGTGCTCTCGCTGGTTGGGTCATGCCGATTCATGTTGTAAGTAGATAAGACTGTTATGTAAATAAATAACAATAAAATTGTATAATTTTTACAGTAGCCGGCAAACATCTTAAAATCGGGTGTGGATTGCGTATTTTGTGTATGCGTAGCGGTGAGGCGGGAGAGGGGCGCGCGCTATTGGTCGCTTACAAGTGCACATGCGCGAACTTATCCCCTCTCCGTCGAAAGAGCACCAAGATGTTTGCCGGAATCTGTAATAGCTATTGACAATATTTATTTTGTGCATTAGATCATCTTTATCGAAATAAACATTTTATTTCAAAAACAGTCATACATAAGTATAAAATAACCTGTATGGTATTATGCATTATGTTCATGTTGGATATCAAAGGTATATGATAATATAAAAACTATTTTAACAATCATGTTAAGAAATTAATTATAGATTGAAGTTATATGTAATACCAATTTTGTTGATTTCATTCAGAAACTGAATAAAAAGCTTTTATTCATTTAAGTTGTGTATTCAATCATCCAAAGACTACAAAACGGCATACTGCGTACAATATCCAATGCTCCTTGGTTCGTTACCAATACTGAACTACACGAGAACCTGAATATCACTACAGTAAAGGAGGAGATAAAACGATCGGCTTCAAGCTACAAGTCACGTCTCGAGTACCACCCGAATGAACTGGCTACCGCCCTATCAAATGTGACATACCGCAAACGCCTCAAGCGCCATGACATCCAGGGTCTAGAGAAGCGTTTTTGACTGACGGGGGAACCTTCCGCTGGGGAGCACCCTCACATTCCAATGGCAAATTCAACAAGCCTACTAAAAGTTCTAGGACTGATCGTAGACGAAAACACAAAAAAAAAAAAAAAAAAAGTTGTGTATTAATTAATATCCAAAACATAATTTACACTGGCCTTCAAAACTTAATACCACACTTTTAAAATTGCAATATCTCTTTTAAAGTATAGAAGTTAGAGTTTTGATTAAAAAGATGTATTATTTCAAGACGGTTCTCAACTCGACTATGCAGTTATTATTTTTATTATTATTATTTATTATTTTATTTAATGGAAGTTGAACAGCTAGAGTTACAGAATAGTTAACAAATAATAGCTACAGAAAGCCAATTACAGAACTCCACAAATAGCAAACATAGTGGTTATTTAAAGTTATGTAGCGACAATTCGTAATGTACTCATTCATTATGAATTATGGCATGCATGAGTAGTTAGGTACCTAATATAATACAACATTTATCTCATTTACCTAAATTATGTTAACAGTATTTATACAAATCAGATACAGAACAAAAACTAATAGTCAAAAAACTGATTGGCTACTGTGTTCCTCGCCAAAACCAAACTGGTGTTAAACAAATCGAAATTATATTTTTTACATAGTTTGTTGAATAAGTCACTGGCTCGCCACATGTATTCATTTTGCCTATAGTTAGTACTCGCTGAAGGAAGATGCAAAAGTTGGTTACTCCTCAATGGCTTCGCTGGGCCCCTTAGGGAATTGATATCTTTTTCTAATCCTTTTTATTAATAAATTATCTTCTGTATTTTAAAAGTTATTGCAATTTTAAAAGCTGTACTATTATTAATTCTGCCGTGTGGTGCTAAGTTTTGAAGGCCAGTGTAATTAATTGTCTCATCCAATAATTTATTTTTAGCTGATGCAAGAAGGTGGTCTCAAAATAACAGATTGCAACAACCATGTCAAATCAGCAACTGAGTTTTTCGGTGAATCGTGTGCTCCTAATTCTTTGAAAGATTTATACAATCCGATTGGTGATAATTCAGACAAGTAAGTTATTGTGTTCTATATCAATGTATATTTTTTTGGATATCTTTTGCTATTCAGCTTGGTCAAAAAAGGTAAAATTTAAAACAGCCCGCTGTACCGTATGCGTTGACTTGCACCATCAATGGTGCAGATGACACTAATTTTTAGTTTCGTTTGCTCCACTAATGGTGCAAACGAAACCGCATTGATAGTGAAGGTCTCAATGGTCCAGATAGATATAATATATCTAGGACATGGTGCAAACGAAACCGCGTTGATAGTGTAGGTCTCAATGGTCCAGATAGATATAATATATCTAGGACATGGTGCAAACGAAACCGCGTTGATAGTGTAGGTCTCAATGGTCCAGATAGATATAATATATCTAGGACATGGTGCAAACGAAACCGCATTGATAGTGAAGGTCTCAATGGTCCAGATAGATATAATATATCTAGGACATGGTGCAAACGAAACCGCGTTGATAGTGTAGGTCTCAATGGTCCAGATAGATATAATATATCTAGGACATGGTGCAAACGAAACCGCATTGATAGTGTAGATCTCAATGGTCCAGATAGATATAATATATCTAGGACATATGGTATGTCCTCAGGGAGTTTTTTGGCCAATATAACCAATTATTTTTAGCCGAAAAACTAAAATGAAAAAGATTTTTGTAAATAATATTTTTCTTACAAAAATCTGGATCAATTTCCTGTAAACACAATTAATACAATTACATAATTATTCACTTTTTCGCCTTTTTTTATAAAAATGTGGGCAAACAATAATTTAGATTTCATTGTGAGCTAAAATTATGATAACGATTTAAACATATTTAGTGTTATCAACTTCAACTTTTAAGGTGAATGGCTTACAAAAGATTTTTAAACACCTGTTTAACTTAGACACTGTATTAAATGAGATGCTGTCACTTTTTTACAATATTGTTTGAAAGAGACATCATCACATATAAACCGTGTCTAAGTTAAACAATTCTTTTGTAATAACAAAAGAATTTTAAAGACACATTTAGCCTATTAGATACATTTTTATTTTGAAGGTTATGCAAGCTTTGTGTGGGCGGCCCTGGGTACAGATGTACCCTAGCGGACCCTTACGCGGGCTACGAAGGCGCTCTGAAATGCCTCGTCGCTAACGGAACGGGCGACATAGCTTTCGTGAGAGACACCACTATTCAACATGCTCTACTGTCTAGGAAGATACTTGGTAAGATAATGTACTTAATTGAATGTTAGTATCTTTACCTTGATCAGGCCTCCTCTCGCTTAAGGTCGCGCGATAAGCACCTACCGCTAGCCGTTCGTTCGAAAGAACAAGTGAGCACAGAGCGCCACACGCCCGCCGCCGCCGTATAAGCGCGGCATATTTGCGTAGATATTAGGGATGCGTCGATCCGATCCGATCTTTTGAAAGATCGGATCGGCAGGCATACGATCCGGCGATTTTCGGATTGGATCGAGACCATACGATTTTTTGCCGGATCGATACATAACATGAAAGATCGGATCGCTTGGATCGTATGAATTAAAACGCGGTTTGTTTACAAAAATTTGGTACTTACTTAAGTTTATTTGTTACAAACTTTCATTGTTTACATTTTAAACATGGCGGCATCAATCATCATCATTCAAAGTACCTACTTGTTTACAAGTTTTATATGAGTTTTTTTTCTATTTATTGGGGTTGACAAACAGTTTCACAATAAGTAATGTTAAGCTAATCTTAAATAGTAGGTAGATTTAATCATTGTGAGACCAACACCGTCAATCAACCACAGAATAAAAACTTTATATTTAATGGTTTACTTTATAAAGATCAAAAAATAATTGCGTCCTTACTTATTTGCATCCGATCCGGATCGATTTCCTAAAGAACTCAACCCGGCAAGTTTGCCGGGCTTCAAATTAAAACAGATAAATCGAGCCCCAATCAGGCCAAAATGGCGAACCCCAATACATGATGTCACACGAACATCGATATCTTCCAAGTAACTTCGGCAAATAGTACAATACGAAATTCCTTACTTCGATTTATCGGTTTTAAGTTGAAGCTCGGCAGACCCGCCGAAGTTCGAAAAGTTAGCCGGTAGGGCCCCTGTACCGGATATCAGAGTTGGCGCTATGAAAACCCATGTGCAAACCATTCGAGCACAGGGGCCCTATTTATGAATCGCTCGGCTAGCGTCGAGCGCTCTTTTCTACTGATTTTCGTTCGACATTTGACTTAATCACATACATATTTTGAGTCAATTCAGAAAAGAGCGCTCCCAGTCGAGCGCTTCAAAAATAGGGCCCCTGGGATCGTAACAGATACTCGTCATAACATCAATGCTTTGTCACAGGCGGTGTAACAGAAGACAGGTTCGAGCTACTATGCCGGGACGGATCCCGACGAGCGGTGACGGAATGGGAGCATTGCAACTGGGGCCGCGTGCCGGCCGACGCCATCGTCACTAGCAGTGCGGCCCCGGCCCGCACGAGGGCCAGGTGGGTACAGTGTAGTGTAACCACAGATTATAGGACAGAATGGGAGCATTGCAACTGGGGCCGCGTGCCGGCCGACGCCATCGTCACTAGCAGTGCGGCCCCGGCCCGCACGAGGGCCAGGTGGGTACAGTGTAGTGTAACCACAGATTATAGGACAGAATGGGAGCATTGCAACTGGGGCCGCGTGCCGGCCGACGCCATCGTCACTAGCAGTGCGGCCCCGGCCCGCACGAGGGCCAGGTGGGTACAGTGTAGTGTAACCACAGATTATAGGACAGAATGGGAGCATTGCAACTGGGGCCGCGTGCCGGCCGACGCCATCGTCACTAGCAGTGCGGCCCCGGCCCGCACGAGGGCCAGGTGGGTACAGTGTAGTGTAACCACAGATTATAGGACAGAATGGGAGCATTGCCACTGGGGCCGCGTGCCGGCCGACGCCATCGTCACTAGCAGTGCGGCCCCGGCCCGCACGAGGGCCAGGGGGGTACAGTGTAGTGTAACCACAGATTATAGGACAGAATGGGAGCATTGCAACTGGGGCCGCGTGCCGGCCGACGCCATCGTCACTAGCAGTGCGGCCCCGGCCCGCACGAGGGCCAAGTGGGTACAGTGTAGTCTAGTCATTTTTGGGATGTTGGAAGCGAATTTTCGTAAAAATAAATTTTCTTCCAACACATTTTGGTTTTCTTTAATCTTTAATTCGTTTACTGTCCGACTTCCATAATAATTATTTATGAATATTAACCATTTTTTAAAATAAATGGGAAAATCGGAGATAAATGCCCGTACAAAAGTCTCCAGCAGCAGTAGCGCCACCAACCGGGAAAAAATTGTGACATCCCGCCAATTTGCATCAAGGTTACGCGCAGCCATAGAGTACCTACATTATTATATACTAAGCATGCGCGCAGCAATCTCATCTACATGATTTCATACATCTGATTTCAATTTTAATTTATCATTCCTGCAATGAGGGGTCCGCGAGTTTGAGGTCTTTCTTAGAGGGGTACGTAGAAAAACTAGCTGGGAACAATGAAGAGTATACAGGAAAAAACCTGTGTAACTTTAATTAAGTGCGTGCGACCATAATAGACCGAGCTCCCACAGCATTAAACCTTACCTCACAAGCCTCATAAAACTTGGTTGACCTTGAAACCTGCCAGGGTAGCGGCTGGCAACCCATGCGGGTTTTGACCTCCAAATGTTTCTCTTTCGATGGGTAAACATTTCGATCTTCCACCTCATGATGTAATTTTCGGTCAAAATAGCTGTACGAAAACGAAAAAATATATAAGGTGCCTTGTAATTAGTGTCAAATATTTTCAGGGCTGAACATATAAGTCATAAGGATCACATATAAAAAATATTTCGAAATTCTACACGCTAGTTTAGAATTTAATTTTTCAAACAAAAAAATAATACCCTTATTTTTATAAAATAAGCCCATCCTGTACATGTACACTCACACTATCTAATAGCACGCATAGCATTCATACGCAACACACAACTATCGTGGTGTGCGTGAATGAACTTAAAGACACTCACCCACAGACAGGCTCGTTTTTATAGGCCGATGCGATAATATCGGATGGGTCATTGCGTCCTGCCTGACTCCTGCTGGCCCCTGCACTGCACATCCTGCACGACCACCGCGATACGATATGATGACACTGAACTGACACTGAATGACACTGAACTTTCATACCATTGTATCTGACAGTTATTGCACAATCTGTCAGTCAATGCACACAATAAAACTCACTTGGATTTCATGAACCTCAGTCTCACGAAACAGCCTACGGCTTCTGGTAGGCTGTAGTTGGCGTCATGATTATTATTTAGATAGCCAATTTTATCGCGCCAGCGAAGCCGGACGGGTGATCAGTCACATGTCAGTCACCTTGATCGGAACCATTTCACCCATTTCCCCAAATCCTCTGAAAGCTGAGAGCAGGGGTGGCGTCATGATAGCACAGCACAACACCATGTTTAAATAATCCGCGTTATTATAGCGATAGTTCGGCCTTTTCTGGCTTACAGCTTTACGCACGCACGCACGACAATGCACCCGAACGAAAGAATTTCCGCAACTGACGGAAAGCAGCGCGCGGCGCGCGCGTGTGCGTGTGCGTGTGCGCTGGGTTGCGTTCCGAACCTACGCTCCGAGTGCAACCGAACGCTCTAACGGCGTTCCAAACATTAGAGCGTGACGTTCGGTTCACATAACCTTCCCGTTCCAAACGTCAGAGCGTTGCAACTTTTTAACCATCAAAATGGATGGTTGTAAAACGCTCTTACGTTTGTCTATAGAAAAATGACAATGTCATGATGTTTTTGTGTCTAATTTTTAAAATGATAATGGTAGATCCTCAAAAACGGATTTTATTTGATTTAGAATAAAGGAAAGTTTAAATTATTCGTATTACAACTAGAAAACGAAGACTTTGTAATATTAATGACATTTAAAGTTCTTGGTCGTTCCGGACCTTAGAGTGAGTTAAAAAACAACCAAACAACCGCACTCTGAGTCACTGAACGCAACCCTGCACACAGTGCACGCTACTACTTGTAGTTATTCTGTGCTACTACGACATACTAGAGATGTGACATGATATGACGTACACAATTGATTAATTGATTCAACGACGATTACATTAAGTAATTTATTTTATTTTTATCTTAAAGGGAGACAAACTAATAACCATTAGCTAATCTTTCAGATTATAAAAACTATTGTACAAAAACAAAATTCTGTAATGTGATAGTTTTCCCTGTAAATGCCCGATAGTTTTAAGTTTATTCGTACATTGAAACTAGTAAATCAATTGAGAGAATTGGAATAAAGAAGCGATTGTTGTGTTTCCATGACTCAGAAGGTACACGCTTGGCAGTCCCAGCTGTTGTTGATTGATGCATGAAAACAATTTTGATGGATTTTTGGAAACGTTTGGCGTTGTCGAAACATCGTTACGATCGCGATTAGTAGTAGGATCGAAGATCAACACCGCCCGCAGTTTACTTTTGAATATTTTATTGTGTTATGCCTAAAAATGTGAAAGTTTCCCATGAACTCAGAAGAAATTATAGTAGGTAATATTTTTTTATCTGTTGCATATTACTAAGAGGTAATTTAATCAATCCTATACTGTACATCAAGTAGGTGTTGCCTTTGCAACCAATCCTAAGCTGCTAACCTTAAAAATATACGCTTGATGTGCACTTGATTTTATTAATATTAATCAATCGAGAATCTTTATATCAATAATTACAGCACTATCGGTCGGCTTTTCATTGAGTCAGTGCGGCCGGCCGGCGGGCGGCGCGCGAAGCGCTGATTGACCGCGGCATCTTTCGGCGGCAATCGGCGAATTTGAAGGGTTATTCCCTATTAACACTTTTGTTTCGATAAACGAAGTATGCACTAAATGATGTCATAATTATGATCATGATGTTATTCAGGTCAGCTCATGTTTTACATAAAAGTACACTCATTAAATCCATAGCTGGGCATAGGCTTAAATTTAATAAGTCTAGACCTAGTTATTTAACTTCCTTTTTGTTTTAGTTGTTAAAAGATGATTGAGTTAGACATTTATTAAAAAGTAAGTCCACTGCTGATCATGAGGTCAAGTATTGAGTAGGTGATTTTTAATATCTGATTTATGATACTCAATTACGGAAGCGCTTTTCGTATCCACTGTCGGGCAAAGTCTAAATTTATTAAGTCCACTGTTGATCTTAAGCCCACTAAGCCATGTTGTAAAAAGCTAGTTTTATTCTAAACAAAGGCGCTTTTTCTCATAGTAAGTCCATAGCTAGACATAGGCTTAGTTTTAGATTGGCATAGTTTTTGATATCCAAAATCCAAGGTAAACTCAAAATTTATTGATACCAATTTAATACTTTTTAACATACCTACGACATAAAATTTTTGTGAGTTAGGAATAACCCGCGCTTCGACGTTTGTGTGTGTGGGGTGGTGTGTAGACAACAGGCGCGTGGCGCTGGCGCATGGCGGTGTCTTTGAAAGCGCCGCGCGCGTCCGCGGTCGATGGCCCGGCGCATGTGTGCAGTAGGCTAGTGTGTGTAAATCGTTGAATGTAGTTGTTGCTCAGCTGTAAAGGGGTGATGTTTTTTGGGGTTAGATGACCAAGTTGTCTACCTTAATATCTCGCAAACTAACCTGCAAATAGTACCCCATTTTTTGCTGACCTATGTATTATGACTTGCATGTTCAGCCCTGAAAATATTTGACACTAATTACATCGCACCTTATATATGTTCTTCCAGGATATGCGATGGCAACCCACTAAAATCCAGTGTTCCTAAGTAATATCTATTGCTGTAACACATGTCTGCCGTTCCACCTTGTGAGGTAAGGTTTCATGCAGTGGGAGCTCGGTCCATTATAACTTGTCGTCTCAATGGTGGCGCTATTTTAAACGTTTTTGTTAGGTTGCTTTCTTGTTTGTTTGTTTGTTTTTCCCTGATAAATTATGGTATTGTAAACAAGAGATAACAAACAACTGACAAAATCCATATTCAAAATTGGTACCATTTCTCTCAGCGCCAGCTTAAACTTGAGGCACTTTACCACTACCATTTCTCCTCACAGATTACAACGATTCCTCCAAAAAGTAGTCCAACTGTACGGTGAACCGAATCCTTACAACAAGATGTCTAACCGTACTACCGGGTACCAATCTACCAACGGCTTCGGGAACCCTTACTCAACCACTGAGCAATCGAGGTTGCCATACGATCCGTATAGGAGAGACAATTTGAATACGTACAACAAGGACAGAGAAGATAACTCCAGGTTAGTATGAACTCTAAAGCAATTTTCTAAATTTTTTTAATCGACAATGGGATAGTGCTTGGCCTTCACTTCACCTGAAGGTTAGTGACGATTAGGCCGAAATTGTAAGCGCACTACACCCGGAATCCTCATCACTGAGGAACTGGCTATCTTACCTCTAACTGCACAACAATTTTTGAATTGTTGTTCAACCATTTTTGAATTGTTGTTATGGCGTCAGACTTAGGTAAGATGGTGGTAGCTAGCCAGACGGAATAACCACCAACCAAACCGAGAACAAATGTACCCCCCTGCCAGGAATCGAACCTGGGACCCCTGCGTCTTACACGAGTGGGCGAACCACAGAGGCGGTTACGGAACATCGATTTTAACAGTTTCGAAATTTTGAATAGCTTCTTAAACATTTACATGAGCTTGTAACAGCCTAGAGTCTAGACTGAACATCATAGAACAGTTTGGAAAACTCGCTTCAATTACACGACTGCCTAATTTAGTGATTAAATCGATATTATTCCATAATAGATCATCTACATATTCGCCATACCAACAACGGCTAAACAGCAACGGACAACCAATTGAATCTCAGTTCCAGCTTTTCGATTCAAATGGCACTACCGATCTATTACTGCAGGTAATGATACCATAATCTTTGTATGTTATTCAGTGAAAGTTGGGGGAACTCTAGGAAAGTTGGAACTCTATGCCCTAGAGTCTAGCTAGGGAATATGAGAATGTTGATCTGTATAGCGTATAGCGATCCAAATCTCCTTCATTCAGTCCTTGGATGGCCATCATCAGATCACAGCTAGGTCAATCCTTGGCGGAGAACCAAGGCTTCAAAGTTACCTCTTTTGTACGAAAATTAACTGATGTCCTTAATAATCTGGCCACCACTATATTTCTTTAAACACAGTCGGTGTTATTACAAAAGATTTTTAAACACTGTTTAACAAAACACCTGTTTAAATGTGATGCTGTCTCTGTCTACAAAAGATTTTTAAACACTGTTTAACAAAACACCTGTTTAAATGTGATGCTGTCTCTGTCAAACAATATTGTCAAAAAAGTGACCGCATCAAATCTTTTGTAATAACACGGAGTTTGTTTATAATGGTTTCTTATTAATATGCTATATAATGGTTTTGGAATGTTGGCTTTGCACCTTCTTAAAAGTGACTGATTTTTTCGCGCGCATTTCGGCATTTTTCTATTGCTCAAAAGCGTATTCCTGAACATAAAGTTCATGTTCCTAGGACGCCACAATAAACTTCCTAGTGCTAAAGGAAGAGAACCAGGCTGCTAAACATATATTGAACAACGAGTTTGTGGGTGACCAAGCTGAGAAGGCAGTTTTGGGGATAAGAGACTGTCCCGTGAAACGCGCGGTATTGTGTGTCACTAGCGACGCTGAAATGGACAAGTGTGTGAAAATGAGGGTGAGATTTTTAATCCTTTACAATTAATATAGGCTTATTTTAATGATTGAGGGTATTAGAGTCAAAAACGCTAAGTGCGTAAATGTAAAATTGTCAGGTCTTTTAGAGTAATCACGTGGATCACTTTTGTATGACCTTAGCTGCCTTTGAACCCAACTTCAATTTTTAGTCGTAATTTAAAGAGCTTTAGCTGTAGTTGTTAACCGACTTCGATAAAAGTAGGAGATTCTCAGTTCGTCGGAATCCTTGTTTTTTCTAAAATAAAAAAGTAAATAGTTAAAACTGAAAATTCCTTAGATGGCGTGACACTCATTCCATTTTCGTAATATATGGCATTAAGCTGTCTTTGATTTGATTTAATCCCCCTTAATACCCTTTCATTTATTTATAGTGATTCTTTCATAATATTTATTTTATTTATTTATACTTTATTGTACCACAAAAGAACAAAAAAAAAGAAAATCACAAAAACAAAGGAGATGGAGAGGATAATAGATGTGCGTGTGGTGTGAGTGTTCCTATCCTAGAAATTGATTTGACCATACGAAGATTTTAAGAAATAATTGTGCAAACTAGATGGTGAAATCGAAAAATTTGTGAAACCTATGTAGACTAAGTTATGGTCGATTATATAGAACACTCACACCGCCAGTCTCGCGAAAACGCCATACTTGATATCATAAAATATACTAGACGTATGTTAATAAAAGATATATGGAAAATTTGTGCTGAATTTGTGAAAACTATTCACAAAATAATCAATTCATTATCATGGTTAATTTGGATTTTATAAAGGTTTTTTAGGAACACTCACACCACACGGTGTGTGGTGTGAGTGTTCCTGAAATCACTAACTTTAACTGAATAATATTGAAATTTTATTATTGTATATGATAATTAGTATTCAGAGTAAATTTGTGACACATAAATCTTGTCACAAAACGTGATAGATCAAGAGCAATCAAACATTTTGTTTCTTTTTCAATGCTCGTGTGAGTGTTCCATATTTTGGCATTTATTTGATTAACCAGACCTCGTATACAAGTGGAGGCTGCATCCAAAATTGTGAAAAGTTTGTTCTTAAAATTTAAAACATCGTCTATTTCTGTAAGTGTTATACTTTAATAGTTATCATTTTTTTACATCTTCAAAGGAAAGTCTTATGTAGGGTGACCATGCATATGAACAAAAAGCGGGAAAAAACATTTGTTTAAGCATTTTATTACAAAAAAATATAGATACAAAACGAAATGTAAAAAAAAATATTTATGGTTGATAACATGCAATTAAGGGTTGCGTTTATTGTTACCAGCATCTTTATGTAACGGTTATTTTGTTACTTACGCTATAGTACCTAGGTATTACATTTTATTGGGCTCGATAACATCTTTTTAGGGTTTCGTAGCCTAAATGGCAAAAAACGGAATCTTTATAGATTCGTTATGTCTGTCTGTCTGTATGTCACAGTCACTTTTTTATTTAAGTCTAAAAGTCCGTATGACAGAGAATGTAAAATAACAGGATCATCTTTACTATTGTAAAAAATTTCTCCTTAGTAAAATACGGGAACGGGAATAGAAATAAGAACGAGAACGGGAATTACTAATATTAAAAATGTGAAAGTTTAATGTTTTTGATGTTTAGATGTTTGTTACTCAATCACGTAATAACAAAAATTAAAAATTTTAAAAACCCCCGACACACGGCTGATCAGGTCATGGTTACCTTACCATATACTTCCAAACTCATTGAAAAACCACGATACCAAATTTCGAATCAATAGGACACATGAAAGGTAGTCAGATCCTCTCATCAAAAGCTCATTGAAGTAATACTGTACCAAATTTCAAATCGATAGGATATATGGAAGTTAGTAAGATCCCCTCATCAACTATTAAAGAGCTGATGATCTTCAAACGGCTGATCAGGTCATGGTTTCCCTACCAATCGGTTCATCCGTTTAGGAGCTACGATACCACAGACATATACACAGACACGTTAAACTTATAACACCCCTCTCTTTTTGCGTCGGGGGGGCAAAAAATGGATGAACGGATTGGGAATGGCACACAGATTCTGCCAGATTTGATTGCAACAGAGTTACATAATTACCCCCCGGTCAAAAGTTCCCTAGGAATTTTCCGAATATCCATGCGGACGAAGTCGCGGGCAAAAGGTACTTTTTATTTATTAGATAAAATAAATAAAAAGTACCTATAGAAAAATATAATAACTTACATGATTACTTGTTATTAGTAAACAGAAACACTGGAGAATTTAACAACAGACTGCAATAAAAATATAATTATTACAACGCCAAACTACGAGTAAAGGTTAGCCAATACGAGGGTAGACGAAAATTGTGTCCGACAAAATAAAAAAGCATACCCACCCTACAAAAAATATTCCTTTGAAAATGTAAAAAAAAATATAACTATTAAAGTATAACGCTTACGGCAATAGAAGATGTTTTAAATTTTAAGAACAAACTTTTCACAATTTTGGATGCAGCCTCCACTCGTATACGAGGTCTGGTTAATCAAATAAATGCTAAAATATGGAACACTCACACGAGCATTGAAAAAGAAACAAAATGTTTAATTGCTCTTGATCTATCACGTTTTGTGACAAGATTTATGTGTCACAAATTTACTCTGAATACTAATTATCATATACAATAATAAAATTTCAATATTATTCAGTTAAAGTTAGTGATTTCAGGAACACTCACACCACACACCGTGTGGTGTGAGTGTTCCTAAAAAACCCTTATAAAATCCAAATTAACCATGATCATGAATTGATTATTTTGTGAATAGTTTTCACAAATTCAGCTCAAATTTTCCATATATCTTTTATTAACATACGTCTAGTATATTTTATGATATCAAGTATGGCGTTTTCGCGAGACTGGCGGTGTGAGTGTTCTATATAATCGACCATAACTTAGTCTACATAGGTTTCACAAATTTTTCGATTTCACCATCAAGTTTGCACAATTATTTCTTAAAATCTTCGTATGGTCAAATCAATTTCTAGGATAGGAACACTCACACCACACGCACATGATAATAGATGTATTTCTTAGGAGTAAACCGATTAATATTGGCTCTATTACTTATATAATAAATGTTTTTGTTGCTTCAATAAAGATTCGTTTATTTAGCTGATAGATGCACTATACTAGTACATGCTTTTAAAAAAAAAATTGTGACTGGATATTAAAAAAAAAACTTACTTTTAGACCAGTGGTTCCCAAATTAGCTTTTGTATGTACCCCTTCATAAGGAATTATATATGAAAACTCATATAATATCTTAGTTAAGTAAAAGATTGTTCCGCTTACCCCTTGATGCAAACCTCGCGTACCTCTTGAGGTACCGTACCACTAATTGGGAAACACTGTTTAAAAAGTAAAAAAGATTTATTTTCAACATTTGATAATTGAAAAGGTTTTACATTTTATCAACTAATTGATTTTGTGTTTATTATTATGGAATAATCACATTACTCTGACCCTAATATGTTTAAAACTATATACCTTAGAGCGTCCTCGCAGACTACAGACTTTCTATCGGCCGATAGTTGGTTTTTATAACGGGTGTAACAAGACCTTCAACGAAGCCGAAGTCCACGTATTCCGCCCATCATCAGGATCATTTTTGTCTTTTATACTATACCTGGGAAACCAATAGCTACGAAGTTATTGAAGGTCAAAGTAAAAAAAAAAAAAAAATATTTATGAAATCTTATTTATTCGTTATTTCCTATTTTTTGTCCAAAGAAACATTATCAAAATTGTAAGTATTTCGTAACAAACAATGACTTGAAAACGTCGTCACTCGATGTATCTCATGAGCACGCACATAAACGCTGCCTTTTAACTCGGCCGCACGCAGCTGTGTAGCATACACTCGCAGGCGCGGCCTGTTGTACGCGTTACATTGCGTGGTAATGTATGCAATGCACACCGAAAATCAAAATCGTTTCCCAGCAATAATTTTAAAACAGAAATGGTCCTGATGATGGGCAGAATACGTAGACCTCGGCTTCGTTGAAGGTCTTGTTACACCCATGATACCAAATCGTTGTAATGTGCGCACTTGCATACTTCTTCATACTGTAAAAATGGGCCCGACCCAACTATCGGCCGACAGTTTGGTCTGTAGTTTGCGGTGACTCAAAAAGTATATTGAAAAAAATATTTTTCTAACAAAACGTCACTATTCCAGGTGGCATTAAAAGCCGCGTTCCTTTCCCCCACCCTCGTGTGCTGGCGCGGCCACAGCACGCGGCACTGCGAGCGCGTCATCGCAGAGGGAACCAGCGACTTCGCGTTGTTAGATGCCGCCGACATGTTGCACGCCGCCTACAACCACCGCCTCGTGCCGTTCATGCAAGAGGTGAGCCGCACTTATGTAGGCCATCGCAGAGGGAACGAGAGGTGAGCCGCACTTATGTAGGCCATCTCAGAGGGAACCAGCGACTTCGCGTTGTTAGATGCCGCCGACATGTTGCACGCCGCCTACAACCACCGCCTGGTGCCGTGCATGCAAGAGGTGAGCCGCACTTATGTAGGCCATCGCAGAGGGAACCAGCGACTTCGCGTTGTTAGATGCCGCCGACATGTTGCACGCCGCCTACAACCACCGCCTGGTGCCGTTCATGTGAGAGGTGAGCCGCACTTATGTAGGCCATCGCAGAGGGAACGAGAGGTGAGCCGCACTTATGTAGGCCATCTCAGAGGGAACCAGCGACTTCGCGTTGTTAGATGCCGCCGACATGTTGCACGCCGCCTACAACCACTGCCTCGTGCCGTTCATGCAAGAGGTGAGCCGCACTTATGTAGGCCATCGCAGAGGGAACCAGCGACTTCGCGTTGTTAGATGCCGCCGACATAATGCACGTCGCCTACAACCACCGCCTGGTGCCGTGCATGCAAGAGGTGAGCCGCACTTATGTAGGCCATCGCAGAGGGAACCAGCGACTTCGCGTTGTTAGATGCCGCCGACATGTTACACGCTGCCTACAACCACCGCCTGGTGCCGTTCATGCAAGAGGTGAGCCGCACTTATTTAGGCCATCGCAGAGGGAACCAGCGACTTCGCGTTGTTAGATGCCGCCGACATAATGCACGTCGCCTACAACCACCGCCTGGTGCCGTTCATGTAAGAGGTGAGCCGCACTTATGTAGGCCATCGCAGAGGGAACCAGCGACTTCGCGTTGTTAGATGCCGCCGACATAATGCACGTCGCCTACAACCACCGCCTGGTGCCGTGCATGCAAGAGGTGAGCCGCACTTATGTAGGCCATCGCAGAGGGAACCAGCGACTTCGCGTTGTTAGAAGCCGCCGACATAATGCACGTTGCCTACAACCACCGCCTGGTGCCGTTCATGTAAGAGGTGAGCCGCACTTATGTAGGCCATCGCAGAGGGAACGAGAGGTGAGCCGCATTTATGTAGGCCATCGCAGATGGAACGAGAGGTGAGCCGCACTTATGTAGGCCATCGCAGAGGGAACGAGAGGTGAGCCGCATTTATGTAGGCCATCGCAGAGGAGTGAGCGACATATATAACGTTTTAATCAAAGAATATGATCTCGCTGTGCCTTGCGTCAATGACAATATAGAATCCCACAGACATGAAAAGAGGACTTTAAACACCTTATAAACATAATTAAATAGGCATGACTAACTACGACTGCATACTCTACCATATATCTACCATATTTCTAACTACCGATCAAATAATAGCGCTCGCCACCTTTTAAAAATAGGGCCCTTGAATTGAACGTGTAATGGCTGCCATGCCACAGCGGCGATACTCCCCTGTACGTGTGAGCTCTGGCACCGGTGACCTTGGGTTGCGTCGGGGACGGAGACTAGTGTTGTCTCTCTATTTTGTGGTTTCATGTATGTCGTTTTCGTCACGCGCGACTCTGCGGAGTCAATTGGGATGATGACAACTTTTTTATTTTATGTTACATAAATTACCTCTCAATAAAAGAAACATTGGTACATAAAAGAAATATTAAAGAATTATTTCGCTAGCATGAGCCTGAGTAGTTTGGATGCAACGCGTAGGAAATTTGTTCGGCAGATATTCAATATTGTGTTTATCAAAATGGTTTCTTAAACAAATTTGCTATAAATTTTACTAACTAATTAAAGGTATCATTTATTTTAATAAATTTTATACTTTTTAAATGGACTTGTCCACCCATATGCAATATATAAAACCAAGAGGTATTCAAGCTAGCTCTAAAAGTTTAATATGTTTACGATTTTTATTAGTATTTCGTTATTTTATTCATTAGTCATCATCCCAATTCCTCACTACGAAGGCTCCGCGGCACTCCCGCACTTGCCCGCGCCACTCACACACGCACTTTTACAGCACACATGCGTAAGTGTCGGTTCTTTTCGCGTAGTGTATTTTTTCTTTGGCCATGCCATATTAACCCGTCATGTATTAAACAGGTGTACAGTAGCGGCGACAACTGGTATTACGCTGTGGCCGTGGCGAAGGAGCAAGACCCAGACACAGACTTAACATACCTCCGCGGCAAGAACACGTGCCACACCGGCATCGGCATGGCGGCCGGATGGGTTTACCCGCTCGCGTACCTCATATCTAATGGGTGGATCAGGTATGTGTTAAATACCGGGTGTAACAAGACCCTCAACGAAGCCGACGTCTACGTATTCTGCCCATCATCAGGACCATTTCTGTTCAAAACTATTGCTGGGAAACGATTTTAATTTTTGGTGTTAAAAAAGCATTGCATACATTATCACGCAATGTAGCGCGTACAACAGACCGCGCCTGCGAGTGTATGCTACACAGCTGTGTGCGGCCGAGTTGAAAGGCAACGTTTATGTGCGTGCTCATGAAAAACATTGAGAGATGACGTTTTGAAGCCATTGTTTGTTACGAAATACAAAAAAATCTGAGAATGTTTCTTTGGACAAAAAATAAGGAAATAACGAATAAAATAAGATTTCATAAAAAAATTAACTTTGCCCTTCGTATTATAACTTATAACTTCGTAGCTATTGGTTTCCCAGGTATAGTCCAAAAGACAAAAATGATCCTGATGATGGACGGAATGCGTGGACTTCAGCTTCGCTGAGGGTCTTGTTACACCCGTTATAAGTAAGGGTAGTAACAACAAATTCCCATTTTAGGTATCAAAAATACTGAATATAGCGTACTGAAATACTAAGTGGACGACGGACTGAGGGCGAATTATTCAACTAGAAATATTGAAAATGTGTGACTTTAAAATACAAATTGAGTAACTAGTTATTCAGAGCGGGCGACCAAATTTATATTTGGGGGGACAATCTTAGGGCACACAAAACATTAAGAATTTGGCATATATTTTATTTAAAAAAGGCGACTATTAAGCTAATCGAGGTCACAGAAATACCAATTTGGGCAGCTTTAAAAAATACCTACTTGGTATAATAGTCGCCCACTCAGTATTTTTGTCACTCATTTAAATTACTTATCTCCCACATGTAGTTGCTCGTTTTACATATTTTTTGTACGCTTGTTTAGTTATTTTGTCACCAACAAAATAAACCGCTGCCGGGTTTAGTATTGAAGTATCCCATTTACAGTCGCCTTTATTTATTTCCAGTCACCCAATTAAAAATATCTCATTAAGGAATACATAGTGAAAGTGAAATAAGCTTTATTCAAATAAACTTAATTATTAAGTACTTTTGAATCGTCTATATTTTCATACCACCCGTTCCAGACTTTTTTAGCTGACAAGAAGAACGGGCGCAAGAAACTTATCAGCTGTAACAGCCATAAGTAACGATATTTACAAACTTGAATATATCTATTTGATTGAATCAGGCGTCACTTGGCGGAAGTCCCAAACCATTTTGAAAAAAGAAATATATGTAGCTTACTTCCGCAAACAAAATATGCAAGATGCACCGCCCGCCCGCCCGCAAAAATATGCAGCACACCACAAAATATAAGTGCACAATACCTGCATTTAGCAAGACAGCAACACACCTTGCACCTTCACCAATTAGGCTACTCTACACGTGTTTCGCCCCAACCCGGAGCATCCTCAGGAGTTAGATCGTGCGTAAACCAACACCGAATGAGCAACTACGCCCTCCGACACCGTATTTATTGTCACTTCCTCCCCACTGCGCATCGAGTGACTGACAGTGACAACGTTTGAAGAATGTTGCCAGTTTCAAATAAAAAAGAAAAAATATAGGAATGGCCGACCGGAACGATCTCATTTCGCGGAACATTTATTAAATACCGGACATCAATTATCTGATGGCCATTCCTATGAGGTTTTACATACTTGTAGTAAAGGTCTACGACTGAACGTGTTGGAAAACCTAGAAATTATCAAACACAATGTTGATGGAACCATACTTAACAATCAACTTGACGTCTCTTCCTCGCCATTGCTGCGTATTTTCTCAAATAATAATAATTCTTAAAAATAAGTATCTTATTAATAAAACACATTATTTAATGTATATCAATTTATTTGTAGGTAATTTAAATTAAAAAACATGTTTTCTTTCTTTTTTCTTTTTTATTTGAAACTGGCAACATTCTTCAAACGTTGTCACTGTCAGTCACTCGATGCGCAGTGGGGAGGAAGTGACAATAAATACGGTGTCGGAGGGCGTAGTTGCTCATTCGGTGTTGGTTTACGCACGATCTAACTCCTGAGGATGCTCCGGGTTGGGGCGAAACACGTGTAGAGTAGCCTAATTGGTGAAGGTGCAAGGTGTGTTGCTGTCTTGCTAAATGCAGGTATTGTGCACTTATATTTTGTGGTGTGCTGCATATTTTTGCGGGCGGGCGGGCGGTGCATCTTGCATATTTTGTTTGCGGAAGTAAGCTACATATATTTCTTTTTTCAAAATTGCTTGAATATATCGTTATCGTTATAGATATGAACTAGTGCGTCTGTGAGCTGTAGACCTCGCGTTTGTGACATTTTTATAAGATTTTTCAAAATTAAATGTTATTTTTTAATTTTGAAAACCTGTATCAACAAAGAACCAACTAATAATAATCAGAACGCGTCATGACTTTTCTTCATTGCCACAACGCGTTGTGGTCGTTTGGTATGATGACCACGACGCGAATTTTGTTTTGTGGTCTTTCTGTGATTGCCATAACACGTCATGGGCGTTTTTATAAGAGCTATAACACCGCAGTGTGGATTTTCGATGATGACCGCAACATGTTGTGAGCGGTTTTTTCGTCAAATGAGCGATTTCGGTCTTTGAGCCTAATCCCAGTTAATAAAGAGGGTGTGGGGTGCGCGAGATGGCAACTAAGCGATTCCTTCAGAAACTTGTTTAGGGTGCTTAGGGAGTGAACATACTCGTCACCTCGTCTAGGAGATGAGCTGGAGTAGGGAGGGGGTTAAAATTTTAAGGTACTTGCTCAGAAAGTTATAGGTCATTTTGACCTATAACAAAATGGCACAGCTGATTTTTTATCGCGATTTCAGAGTTGGTCCCATTCCCATAATATGTTCATTGTTCAGTTTGATGGTCTATAGAAATGGTTTCCCCATGTCTTGTTCATTCATGAACACGTTGTATAGTACGCTTGTGTTGTACGCAGGTCGTACGGGTGCGACGGCGCGCACGCGGCCGCGGAGTACTTCACCAAGGCGTGCGCGCCGGGCGCCCTCAGCAACGAGTACGTGGACTCCAGCACCGCGCCGCACGACAACCTGTGCCACCTCTGTCATGGCGCCTCCTTCCGGTGAGCGTTACACACAGCCACCGCGGAGTATTTCACCGAGGCGCGCCCTCAGCAACGAGTACGTGGACTCCAGCACCGCGCCGCACGACAACCTGTGCCACCTCTGTCATGGCGCATCCTTCCGGTGAGCGTTACACACAGCCACCGCGGAGTACTTCACCGAGGCGCGCCCTCAGCAACGAGTACGTGGACTCCAGCACCGCGCCGCACGACAACCTGTGCCACCTCTGTCATAGCGCCTCCTTCCGGTGAGCGTTACACACAGCCACCGCGGAGTACTTCACCGAGGCGCGCCCTCAGCAACGAGTACGTGGACTCCAGCACCGCGCCGCACGACAACCTGTGCCACCTCTGTCATGGCGCCTCCTTCCGGTGAGCGTTACACACAGCCACCGCGGAGTACTTCACCGAGGCGCGCCCTCAGCAACGAGTACGTGGACTCCAGCACCGCGCCGCACGACAACCTGTGCCACCTCTGTCATGGCGCCTCCTTCCGGTGAGCGTTACACACAGCCACCGCGGAGTACTTCACCGAGGCGCGCCCTCAGCAACGAGTACGTGGACTCCAGCACAGCGCCGCACGACAACCTGTGCCACCTCTGTCATGGCGCCTCCTTCCGGTGAGCGTTACACACAGCCACCGCGGAGTACTTCACCGAGGCGCGCCCTCAGCAACGAGTACGTGGACTCCAGCACCGCGCCGCACGACAACCTGTGCCACCTCTGTCATGGCGCCTCCTTCCGGTGAGCGTTACACACAGCCACCGCGGAGTACTTCACCGAGGCGCTAAAAAGTTGCTATGACAAAGTACTAATGTGTTAGTCAACTTTCGTTGCTAATTGTACAGACAGAGTACGCGGTTAAGTTATAGCAGAAATATTTCAGTCAATCTCAATTATACTGTCGTATGATTGTTTCTTTGTTTGAAGACGTATAATCAGGGGGTCTCACTCTGCGCTTAAACTTTTATATTAGCCTACTGCTCGCGGCTCACTCAGTTGAGCCAGCGCACGAGGGGTGTCGTGTGTCGGGTGAGACAGAGTTACGCGACAGAAAGAGAAGGTGCATACAATATTAGGCACGCAGCGTTGTGCAATTAGAAATTGTACTTTATTGCCGTGCAGCGAGAGTAGCTTATTTTTTGATTGTCCTCGCGCAGATGAACTTCTGTACGTTTAGTACACACTATATATACTGTGGTATAATTTTAATTGGTGGTTCGTATAATGTAGACGCTGTCGCCGCGATGCGAGTGAGGATTACTTCGGCCACGTGGGCGCAGTCCGCTGCATGGTGGAGGGGGGTGGGGATGTCGCCTTTGTTCGTCACTCCGCGCCCGCCGAGGTGAGATAACAAACTAACCAAAAATATTGTTTAAGTGATTAAAATTACGATATTTTTTCCAGTGGCGGCGCTTGAGTGCAGAATAAGCCCTCTTAAGGCGCGGTGGTAGTGAAACTAGCTCCGCCACTAAATTTATATTTGTTACTCGTAAACCAAGTCAATATTTAAAAAAAGCTCATGTAATAATCTCTTAATTTGTCTCTAATATTTTTTGAATAACTCTTCAACAGTTATCATTTGTTCTGTAAGTTTTAAAATCCATAATTGCCAAAAGTGGCCACTTTGAGCTAAAATGGATTTTAATACTTACAGAGAGAATGAAAACTTTTTAAGAGTTATTAAAAAAATATTAGAGACAATTTAAGAGATTATTACATAAGCTTTTTTTTTTAAATATTGACTTGGTTTACGAGTAATAAAAATAAATGTAGTGGCGGCCCTAGTTTCACTACCACCGCGCCTTAAGCGAAAAAAAAGACGTTTTGGCTACGTTTGGTCATTTCTGCCAACAAAAAGAAACCATCGAACCGAACAGCTTTTAAATAAAAAATAATAATAATCAAAATGTATGAAACAGCCGATTTTTTTTCACGATTCAGAGTTGGCCCCACCCATAGTAAAAGTTGCCTGTAATCATGAGTGGAACCACCTCACTGCGGGAACCAAATTATTAAAATTTCAACGTGTATGATATTATAACAATTTATCCGTGCTAATAGGCATGACGAATATTTTTTTTTATTTTATGTTACATAAATTACCTCTCAAAAAAAGAAACATTGGTAAAAGAATTAATTCGCTAGCATGAAAACTGCCCGAGATATCAGTGTGAAATGCACACAAATGGACTCGCCCAAAAACGCTCCATACTAATGGCTTCCTAGTTATGACGTCACGAATAAGTAGTTTGTATGCAACGCGTAGGAAATTTGTTTGGAAGCTATATTAAATATTGTGTTTATCAAAATAGTTTGTTAGACAAATTTGCTATACATTTTACGGACTAATTAAAGGTATCATTTTATTTTAATAAATTTTATACTTTTTAAATGGACTTGTCCACCCAACTTTGAAGGGTCATAAAATAAATAATATGCAATATATAAAACCAAGAGGTATACAAGCTACTCTAAAAGTTTAATATGTTTACGATTTTTATTAGTATTTCGTTATTTTATTCATTAGTCATCATCCCTATTCTACACTGGTGTTCTACTAGGTATCTGGCGGACGGCGCCGCGAGTGGTGGGCGAGAGATCTATTGCCATCTGATTTGCAGCTGCTGTGCCCTGATGGTACGTATGAATCGCGTAAAGACTGGTTTACATTATCTTAGTCTTTAGTAGAGTGCTTTAGTAGCGTGCGAGTAGATTCGAATGCGAGTGCCTTAGTAGTTTTGGTGCCTTTCCAGTGAGCGTTTACATACTTCCAGTACAGTGTCATTTGACTAAAGCACTCTACTAAATACGCTACTAAAATGTCGATTTACATGCTTCCAGTGAGAGGAAAGTGTCGCGCGGGGGGTTCTACTGGAAAGCGATGATTCCAGTTGAAAGGCTTGTACGGTCTTACGCCGCACATTTTTACCACCGATGTTACTGACCGAGTGAGCATCGGTACGTCTAATTTAGGTCGCGCGTCAGCACTTTAAGTTTACCTTTTTGATGTAATTATTTAATTTACGAGATTATTATCGGCTACGGTCGAGATAAGACCCATCTACTTTAAACTACAACTTAACTAGCAACTAACTAACTTTAACGCAATAAAAGTGTAAAGTGACGGATTTCTTTCCTTTATCTTCACATCTGAAACAACTTCAAGCCAGCAACTAACTAAGAAACTTACAACTAAACTTTCAACATTATCCTGTACGGAGTCCGTGGTCAACTAAGCGGACCTCCTACATTTTTGGTCCTTCGAGAAACAAAGGGTACGTTTTAATTTTCTTTATCTTTGCACGGTAGCGAATCGGTTTGCCTGGCCTCCCACCAGCGGGTCTCACCAGGTGAATTGAGACGAGAGCGCACATATCGTGTGAGGAGAGAGAGAATATTGCGTACCGAACTAGCGACCACTCCAGGATACTGCATCACTCCGCCGTCAACTACGCTGAGCTGCAAGTCTTGGAAGCCTGTGGATCAGTACATAACTGCACCTGAAGCGATAACAAGGAACTAACGCAACTTTCATCATGGCTACGGAGCGAAAACTTCAAGCTGAAGTATTCGAGAGCATCAAGCAACTGTGTATGAACTATAAAAAGGACAACACGGCCAGGAAAACTCAAGAATATCTTACCAAACGTCTAGTTTCCCTGACCAGCCTGTGGGATGATTTCGACAAACGTCACCGCCAACTTCTAACCCTAGAGGACAAGAACTTTGATTACTTCAACGAAAACATTTACGAAAAAACTAAAGAACTTTACGAGACAACGAGGTCTGACATTTTGAAGAGGATGCTTACTATTACTACCACCCCCACTCCCACGGAAACAAAGGTACCTCTTAGCCTCGTCCACCCCGAGGCGGAGCCGAAACTGAATGAAAAAACTAAAGAACTATTATTACGTCAAGAAAGTAACTTCAAAGCAATCAAGAAAGCCATGCTGAAAATTAATTTGGAAGAAATTACTAACAAATGGGATGCTGAAGATCATCTTAGTATTTTGAGATCAAAATGGGACACCGTCGACAAACAACACTGGGAGCTCGAAACACTTCACCAAACAGAAGATCAAAACTACGTCACCATATTCAACGAAATTGAACAACAATACGACCATCTGAAAAAGAAGTTAAATGCTAAGATCTGGTCTAACGCTCACTATAATCAAGCAACGCCAACTATTAACATTCCTGAGTTCACCGGCAGCTACAGCCAATGGATCACATTTAAAGATCTATTTTTGGAGTCTGTGCATAAGAACCCCACTATTTCCAATGCACAAAAAATGCAACACTTGAAGTCAAAATTGAAAGGCGAACCAGAGAGACTCATCCAGCATCTGCCTATAAGCGCTGAAAATTACAAATCATGTTGGGAAATACTCAATCAGAGATACGATAATCGCCGCTTGCTGTTTACGTCATATATGAATAACCTACTTAACTTACCTGTCATACAACAACCGAACGCATACAACTTGAAGAAAATTCACGACATTATTATTGAAACTCTGAATGGCCTTGGAAACATGGGAATAGATACTTACACCTGGGAACCGATGATCGTGCATATTATGTCGCAAAAACTCGATACAACTACTTTCAACGAGTATACAAAAGCTCTGCACGATCCCCGCGACGTTCCAGCTTTGAATGAATTTACAACTTTCCTGGAAAACAAATTCATGGCATTCGAAACTATGCGAAACCCAAACAGAGACGTCTCCAACACGCAAAGAGGCAACACTAACAATTCTAAGATGTACCAGCCGGCAAAGAAACCTTTTTATCCATTCAAACGAGAATTACCAAAAACATATCATACGAGTTCAATGAAATGCCCACTTTGTAATGGAATGCACGTATTGATGCAATGTGCAAAGTTCAACGACATGAGCACCGAACAGAAAAACGTGACTGTGACAAAATTACAAGTTTGCAGAAATTGTTTATACAGCCACGGCCAGGAACGTTGCAAATCAGCGAAAACTTGCAAAGAATGCAATCTACCGCATCATACTCTATTGCACAATAATAACATGAAAAAATCTACAACTTATTACGGAAAAAATAACATCGAACCCCGGCCCTCTACTTCAAGACAACAAACTAATCACTTATCCAATGATGGTACCGAGATACTACTCACGACCACTTTGCTTGAAGTAAAGACTTCAAACGGAAGCTACGTAACTTTACGAGCACTGCTAGACCAGGGTTCACAAGTTAACCTTATAAGTGAAAACGCCGCCCAGCTGTTAAACTTACCAAGAAAGAACATGAACGCATCCATATCTGGGGTGGGCTCGGTATCTGGCGATTGCACGGGTTATGTTAACCTTGAATGCAAATCTATCCATTCTAACTACACTTTCCGAGCCAAAACTTTAATTATGAAAAAACTTATTAACAACTTGCCAAACGAAACATTCCAACCGCCAAACTGGGATCACATACAGAATCTGAAACTTGCTGACCCAGACTTCAACGTGTCGCGACGTGTGGACATACTGCTGGGCGCAGCTATCTACTCCACAATCCTGATGGATGGGGTCCTGAAACCTGATTACCATTCGCCAACTGCACAGCAAACACACCTCGGTTGGATTCTCTGTGGCAGCATAAAAACTCTGAACTGTTACGTCACGCTTACGAACTTAAACGAACTAACAAAATTCTGGGAAACTGAGGACATTATCCAGACAAACAACGACATCCCTGCTGATGACTATTGCGAAAAATATTATCAAGAAACTTCGACTCGAAATACGGATGGCAGCTACACCGTGAAAATGCCACTCTGCAATAATTTTGAAGAAAAACTAGGAAAATCTAAAGCGACTGCAACGGCTCAATTTCTACAGTTGGAAAGGCGATTATCACGGAACCCAACGCTAGACGAGATGTATAGAGACTTCATCAGCGAATACATCAAATTGGGACACATGAAGCCATCACTTTCAAAATCTGAGGTCCAAAACTTCCTTCCTCATCACGGCGTGCTACGCGAAAACTCTACAACTACAAAACTACGCGTCGTTTTCAACGCATCTCAGAAAACCAGCTCTGGCTACAGCTTAAACGATGTTATGGAAAAGGGGCCTAATCTACAGATAGATATCCAGAAACTGATATTGAAATGGCGAAGCTACGAAATCGTGTTTACAGCCGACATCGAGAAGATGTACCGCTGCATTAACTTGGACCCCACACAACAGCCTCTACAGAAAATACTATGGCGTGACAACCCTAACAATAAACTTAAAGAAATGGATCTCTGTACGGTCACCTATGGTATAAAATGTGCGCCATGGCTAGCTATGAGAACGCTTAAACAAATCGCACAAGATGATGGTAACAAATATCCAGAAGCAGCCAAAATCTTACTGAGCGAGTGTTATGTTGATGACGTCATCAGCGGCCATCACTCCGTGGAAAAAGCAAAAGAATTGCAAACGTCATTAATTCAACTATTAAACGGAGGAAAAATGAACTTACGCAAGTGGGCGAGTAATAAACCTGAGCTACTACAAAACCTGAGAAAAGATCAAGTTGCAACCACAACAACATTCGATTTCAAGGACGAAAGCTCTCAAAAAACTTTGGGCCTAGCATGGAATCCTCAAACTGACACATTTATGTTTGAATGGAAAACGAACGAGTCCGAAAAACAACAAACCAAAAGACAACTGTTATCAGAGATTTCGACACTTTATGATCCTCTAGGCTGGCTCGCACCAATCACTATCGCTGCAAAATTACTTTTTCAACAAGTATGGACAAGTAAGATCGGATGGGATGAAAAATTACCTGAAGACATAGACAAGCAATGGCTGAAACTAAGAAAAGAACTACCTTACATAAAAAACGTAAAAATAAACCGATGGATTGGCAGTAAACAACATCAAAACATAGAGCTTCATGGTTTCTGCGACGCAAGCGAAAAAGCTTACGCTTGCGTTGTGTACTGCCGAGTTATTGACGAAAGCGGGAATCCAAACGTAACTTTACTAGCTGCAAAAACAAGGGTGTCACCACTATCTCAAAAACTTTCGTTGCCAAAACTGGAGCTGTGCGGCGCCCTGATTTTAACCCAACTGATGGAAAAAGTATTTAATGCCTTGCAAGAAAGCACAGTGAAAGCTTATGCTTGGTCAGACTCCAAGGTCGTGATAGCCTGGATCCAAGGAAAAAACCAAAGATGGGAAAAATACGTTGCGAACAGAGTGGAAAAAATAACAAAAATTATCCCAGCTAACAAATGGAATTATGTCCACACGAGTGTCAACCCTGCGGACTGCGCATCAAGAGGACTAACTCCAGCAAAACTTATAAACTTTGAACTATGGTGGCATGGGCCCCCATTTTTAATGACCTTTAATGAACTGGAAAACGAGAAAAAGAACTGTCTATTTGCTACAGAAATCGGGAGAGAAAATCAAATGAAATCTTTAGTCACTTTGGACACAGAAATAAGCAACAACGTTATTTACTTATTACATAACAAATACAGTTCACTGACACTGGTGTATCGCGTGATTGCATGGGTGTCACGTGTCATAACAACAATGCGCCGTCGGAAGCAATCTGAAACCTACACTAACTACCTAACTGCCGAGGAAATAAATAAATCAGCTGGGCACGTTATCAGATACATACAAAACTTGGAATTTTCAGAAGAAATTCGAAAACTGAAACAAGTCAACATGGTCCCGAAAAATAGCAAGATTTTCAAACTGAATCCGTTCCTGGATGAAAATGGAATTTTAAGAGTTGGAGGTCGTTTGAAACATTCAGAACTGCCCAACAATATGAAAAACCCAGCTATCCTGCCTCACAACGGAAGATTCACAGAAATGGTGATAGATCAGGCGCACGCACTCACTCTGCACGGGGGAGCTCGCCTTACCCTGGCTTACATCAGACTGCGGTACTGGATCATTGGGGGAAACAGCGCCGTCAAAAAACAACTTCGCAAGTGCGTAACATGCGTACGTCACAGATCGAACAACAACCACCAGATAATGAGTGACCTGCCAAAGCCACGAGTTACGCCATCAAAACCCTTTTCACATTCAGCAATGGATTTCACGGGATTTATTGACCTCAAGATCAACAAGGGGCGGGGTGTAAAAACGTCGAAAGGATACATAGTCATCTTCGTATGTATGGCTACAAAGGCCGTGCATATTGAGTTAACATCGGACCTAAGCACGGAAACGTTTATTGCTGCCTTTAAAAGAATGTGCGCAAGACGCGGGACGCCAGCACATGTGTACTCTGACAATGGAACGAATTTTGTCGGTGCTTCGAGGGTCCTTAAACAGGAATTTGGGTACTTCAAGCAACTTTTAACGCCTGAATTTTTCAATGAAATCAACAAACTGGAAGTCAAATGGCACTTTAACGCCCCGGCTTGGCCAAACGCCGGCGGCTTGTGGGAAGCGGCCGTGAAGTCTATGAAACATCACTTGCGGCGTACTATCGGCGAACAGAAACTAACCTATGAAGAGCTACTAACTATCTTAACTGAAATTGAAGGTTGTCTAAACTCAAGACCCCTTTGCCCACTCACCGAAGACCCGGAGGAATTTTACAACACTTTGACACCGGGACACTTTCTTACTGGGGGGCCTATTTTGTCTCTACCGCAAGCCGACCGCAGTGACGTCACGAGCATAGACATACGAAAACGCTGGCAACTAACTACGCATATGTATCACCGCTTTTGGAAAACATGGTCGAGTGATTATTTACATCAACTACAAGTTCGAAGTAAATGGCAAACTGCTACTCCTAACATCAAGGAAGGTGACGTCGTCCTCATAAAGGAAGAAAATCTACCACCTGGAAAATGGGCTCTCGGTCGCGTCACAGAAGTTCACCCGGGCAGCGACGGCCGCGTCCGGGTCACCACTCTGAAAACTAAAACTGGGATAATAAAACGGCCAATTGTCAAACTTTCGCCGCTGCCAGTTCAAGATGAAGATAGAAAAACACTTCATCTGCAACTCAAACGAGAAGAAAAATCCGAAAATATAGAGAATAGCAAGCCTGTGACCACGAAAAAAGGAAAGCGATTTTTTTCTACATTATTCACAACAATGTTATTATTGTTTACATTCATAACTGGGTCACAAGCCAACGCCCGCGCCGCCGTGGACTCGAACACTCATATTACAAGCCTTGAAAAACGGCCCATATATTACGATTCAAATGGGAAGATTCAACTTATACACGACGAATGGATATTAATGTTGTATTATAATATGACAACCTACTGGGAAGGCACTAGAAGTATGCAGATTTATCTCAATCACCTGAAAGCCGCATGCGAAACTATGGACCGCCAATACTGCCAGAATACAGTAGATCAATTATACCACGAAATGAACCTACTGGACTACTACAACACTATGCTACTGTCACCCCATCAGCAATTATCAACAAGAAAAAAACGGGGACTTATCAACGGCGTCGGCTACATAGCGAACGATTTATTTGGCATCTTGGACGAACGATTTGCAGAAAAATATAACAAAGATATTCAAGGAATTCAAAACAATGAAAAGTATCTTTTGAACTTAATCAAGAATCAAACGTCAATCGTGGAATTACAGAACAAAGCACTAAAGAAAAACGAAGCAAACATTAAACGACAATTTGACAATATTAACGCATTTTTACAACAAGCAAACATGACTTTCACAAAAATCGAAAATGGATTGGATGCCTTAATGATAACAAACTACTTTACTTCGTCATCAGTAACAGCCACGTTATTGCTCGGAAACCTGAGAAGAATGCAAGAAATGTTCCTGGGTACTTTGACAGATATCTATCAAGGTCACGTCGACATCCACTTAATCACGCCGGCCACCCTGATCCAACAACTAACAGAGATATCTGGGCACCTGTCTAGAACTTTATTTCTTCCAGTCGACAACATAAGAGACGATATCAAAGATATTTATCGACTTCTATATGTAAGAGGCAGAATCACTGACCGCTACTTTCTTTTCGAAGTTCATATTCCATTAATCAGCGATGAAGACTTCACCATCTACCAAGCGATCCCGTTACCGATTATGGTGAATAATGAAACTGCAAAATGGGTACAGATATCATCAGACTTCATAGCCGTGAACTTAAGAAAAAATACCTACATAACTATGTCACAAGAAGATATAAAACATTGCACTCAAAGAAGCACGGATAATTACATTTGTAATGCAAAGTTACCTATATATAATTTACATAACAAGAAAGCGCCGTGCGAAGCAAAAATGCTCGA
The DNA here is from genome assembly GCA_950108535.1 of Agriphila straminella. NCBI lineage: Eukaryota > Metazoa > Arthropoda > Insecta > Lepidoptera > Crambidae > Agriphila > Agriphila straminella. The sequence goes on along the minus strand of OX467326.1, from coordinate 6,018,850 downwards.
TCAACGAACGACCGTGCCCTGTGAAATCGGAAGCGCGCGGTGCCGTGATAACTGGATCAAATTGCATACGCCGAACATGTGGCTAATCATATGTTGCGATAAATGTGACATACGAATGATATGCGACAGTGACGTAACTATCAACACCATAACTACATCAAGCATAGTTACCTTGTCTCAAGGATGCATGCTGCAAGCTGAAGATTTGATGATTTACTCTCACAACCAGTTCAACAGCAGAGTCAAGATGGAAACCGGCATAGCCATACCTACTGTTAACTCTACCATCAACAAGGTTGCTAAGTTAGCAATCGAGAAGATGCCACAACTCTACAGTTCCAACTATGCTGAGTACGAGAAAATAGAGGAGAAGTTAGCTGCTCAAAAACAGCAAGAAAATCGAGATCTCACGATGAACGTGCACGACATACATCATTACTCAATATCTTATATATTGCTGGGCTCGGCATTGGTTATCCTGTTCGTGTGGGTGGCGAGGAAGCTGCGCTGCTCCTTCATGAAAAGCGCTTCACCGAGCAACCAACCAACTGAAGAAATCGAGATGCAGGAGATGCTGCCTGCAGCCAGGGCGGAGGCGGCCACCACGCACCCCCAAGAAAAAACAACTTTTAATTTTAACTGATTTAAACTTTGTTAATTAAGTCCTATTTACATTTTACTAACATAACTTATTTTACTTATTATAGTTTTAACTTGTTTGTGAGGATGGGCTCTTCTCTCGATTCGTTTATCTTTGGGGTTGGGAGTATGTACGGTCTTACGCCGCACATTTTTACCACCGATGTTACTGACCGAGTGAGCATCGGTACGTCTAATTTAGGTCGCGCGTCAGCACTTTAAGTTTACCTTTTTGATGTAATTATTTAATTTACGAGATTATTATCGGCTACGGTCGAGATAAGACCCATCTACTTTAAACTACAACTTAACTAGCAACTAACTAACTTTAACGCAATAAAAGTGTAAAGTGACGGATTTCTTTCCTTTATCTTCACATCTGAAACAACTTCAAGCCAGCAACTAACTAAGAAACTTACAACTAAACTTTCAACATTATCCTGTACGGAGTCCGTGGTCAACTAAGCGGACCTCCTACAAGGCTACTAGAACGTTACTCTCTTTAGTCATAAGACGACCGTTTACATGTTTCAACTAAAGACTCCTAAAGCACTCTACTAAAGACTAAGATAATGTAAACCAGCCATAATAGAGCAAGAATGTACAGTCAGCAGCACGTCAAATTGTACGAAAATGAGAAAAAGCTTCAAATGATAAACCTTAAAATTTTCGCTTTAAAGTTTAAAATTGATTGAGAAAATTTAAAATGTTGTGGTACATCATACCTAATAGTCATTGACTGTACCATGGATAATGGATTAGTCCAGTTTTTTCCGGTAGATTTTCTAATGGTACGTACAGCTTGGCCATAAAGAGTTGAAATTAAATAAAATGGAACTAAAAATTTTCAGTACAAAATATAGTTAGTGTTGCCAAATTATTCGTGATTTTGACGTGTTTACATAGAAAGTGGCGCCCTCAATTTTTGTCAACTCTTTATGGTCAAGCTGTACGGGCTTTAAGTTTGATAAAAAGTGTAAAAAAACGAAAACTTTATTACAACTACATATATGGAAACAATAAGAACAGGGAAAATAATAAAATACAATATCAAAACTACACGAAATCACTACAGAAATGTATGAACGCTGCACAAAGGATTAATAATTCGAAATACATACTAAACGCAAAAAATAAATGTAAGGCGTCCTGGAGAATAATAAATAATAATATAAACAAAAATCTTAATAAAAATGAAATAAAATCTATAAAACATAAAAATGACATAATTAATAATATTAATGACATATCAGAATTATTTAATGATTATTTTATAGACATAGCTAAAAACACAGGTAATACTCTATCAAATACAAATAAAAATAAATTAAATAACAGTATATTTTTGTACCCTACAACTGAAACTGAGGTACAAAAAATCATTATGGGCTTGAAAAACACTAAATCAGTAGGTTATGACGAAATAAGCACTGATATTCTAAAAATGTGTGCGCCGAAAATTTGCTTTCCTTTGGCACATATAATCAATATTTCTATGGAGAACGGCATTTTTCCAGATAAACTTAAATTATCCGTAGTTAAGCCTCTATTTAAAAAAGGAGATGATAGTGATATGGGAAATTACAGGCCCATCACACTTATACCTGTAATATCAAAAATATTTGAAAAAGTGATGGCTATACGTCTCTACTCTTTTATCACCAAGTATAAAATTATTAAAAAACAACAGTATGGTTTTCAGGAAGGAAAATCGACTGCACTAGCTTGTTTTACTTTAATAAAAAAAATTATAGAAGGTATCAATGAAAAAGTCCCAACCGTAGCAGTATTTCTTGACATGTCAAAAGCTTTTGACCACGTAAGTCACGAAATACTGTTACAGAAGCTTCATGACTATGGTGTAAGGGGAATCGCTCACAAATGGTTCGCTAGCTACTTGGCAAATCGTCAACAATGTACCGAAACAACGCGTACGCTTCCGTCCGAGTCGCCAAGTTGTCGAATTCAAACAAAAGTAAAAATCAGATCAAAATATCGTCTAATAAGTAATGGCGTGCCTCAAGGCAGTATCTTGGGACCTTTACTTTTTATATTATACATAAACGATCTTCCCGATATAACTACCAATAATTGTTTCCTATTTGCAGATGACTGTACACTTCTGTTTCAAAATAAAAATATTGACGAACTTGAACATGACATTAATGATACTCTTTTTGACATAATCAATTGGATGAATAAAAATGACCTTAAAATTAATATATCGAAAACGAAAGCAATTCAATTCCATACATATAAAGCGAAAAAACTTAACATTGACATACACTATAATAACAATAAAATTGACATCGTAGATAACACAGTATTCTTAGGTATAAATCTAGATGAACATTGCAATTGGAAAAAACATATAGACAGTCTCTGCACTAAACTAAATAAATTTGTATTTGCACTGAATAGAATCAAAAATATAACGTCTTTTCAAGTAGCCTTACAGGCGTACCACGGATACGTCTCTTCTTTACTGCGTTACGGCATAATAATATGGGGCAACAGTGTAGATTTAGACAGAGCTTTTAGAGCACAAAAGAAGTGTATTCGTGCCTTATGCCAGATAAAAGAAAGAGATTCATGTAAACCCCTATTTCAAAAACATAGAATACTACCTCTACCATGTATATATATATTAGAACTATGCTTGTTGGTTAAAAAGCACCCTGAATACTTTGTAAAATGTAGTGAAAAAAACGATAATTTACGAGCATCGAGAAAGAATCAACTAGTAATACCTAAATCTAATCTAACTATATTTCGTAAAAATGTATATTATATGGCTATCAAAATATTTAATAAACTACCGCTGGACATTATCAATCAACCAATAGAGAAAAATATTTTCAGGAATAAATTATTTAATTGGCTCCTACAGCACAGTTTCTACTCGACCAAGGAATATTTGGAGAGAAAAAAATGACATCTCTACTTAATCTGACTTATTAATGATAATTTTGCATAATTGACATTTAATTTTGAATATGAGATTTCTGTTGACAATTTTGTAATTTATTGACGTCTTAAAATAGCAATAGGTACTTAGTAGTAATAATATTTACTATAGATAGCTGACACTTACTAACATTTGCATGCCTACAGACTTAAGGCAGAATATTGTTGAAACTTTATTTAAAACATTGTCACCAATCTCAATGTAATGTACACAATATTGTGCAAATAAATATTCTGATTTCTGATTTCTGAAAAAAATTAAATACTTTTGTAATTTTAACAATGTTACGTCTACCAACGAGGAGCTCGATGGCGCAGTGGTTTAGCGCCTGGCCCGGCGATCGCAGAGGTTAAGCAACTTTCGCAAAGGTCGGTCATGGCATGGGTGACCAAAAATTTATTATCTCGAGCTCCTCAGTGCTTCGGAAGGCACGTAAAGCCGTTGCTCCCGACTGCATTTGCAGTCGTTAACACCCACCAATCCGCATTGGACCAGTATGGTGGGTTAGGGCCCATCCTCCTTAACCACCCATAAAAAGGTGCCCTAGCAGTGGGGACATATTTTTATTATTATTTAATTTTATTACTTAGGGAAACATACAGCTTCAAATAGTACCTACATAGTAATAGTAAAACAAAATATTATTAGTACATCTTTCCACCACTAGATAGTACATTACGTTGAACAGACATTATAGGCTGATAGTCTCACCTACCCAACAAACCAAAATAAAATACCCGTCCTCTTTTATAGGAACCCGCGCCAAAGTGCACGAATACAAGCACTGCAACCTCGGCAAGGTCCCAGGTTCGGTGATGATGGGTCGCGCGAACCACACCGAGTTGGACACATACTCGAACTTGATGATATACGCGCAACAACTGTATGGAGCTACTGCTACAGACGACTTCAGGTAATCATTCTATCTCTTTCTAAAAAATAATGTTATGTATGGCGCTAGTGTATAGTGACGTCACGATAGCTGTTCTTGTCTAATGATTAAACTAATCCAAAATTAAATCTATGAATCTTGATGATATACGCGCAACAACTGTATGGAGCTACTGCCACGGACGACTTCAGGTAATAATTCTATCTCTTTCTAAAAAATAATGTTGTGTATGGCGCAAGTGTATCGTGACGTCACGATAGCTGTTGTCTAATGATTAAACTAATCCAAAATTAAATCTATGAATCTTGATGATATACGCGCAACAACTGTATGGAGCTACTGCCACGGACGACTTCAGGTAATAATTCTATCTCTTTCTAAAAAATAATGTTGTGTATGGCGCAAGTGTATCGTGACGTCACGATAGCTGTTGTCTAATGATTAAACTAATCCAAAATTAAATCTATGAATCTTGATGATATACGCGCAACAACTGTATGGAGCTACTGCTACGGACGACTTCAGGTAATATTCTGTCTCTTTCTAAAACAATTTTGTGTATGGCGCTAGCACAGCCTATTATGTGGCGCTAGTGTATTGTGTTCGTGACGTCACGATAAGTGCTGTTCTTGCAAACATCTAATCCAACATTAAATAAATGAATCTTATATCATCATACGCGCAAAAACTCTATGGAGCCACTGTTTGACGACTTCAGTAGGCCTACCGCCGTACCGCCTAACTCAATTGCTTTTAAATTGCTATAGTTTATGGCGTCAATGCACTATCCCTTCTTGTTATGATGTGACAAGGGCAGACAGTGCATTGGTATCGCTATCGCTATAGCTTTGAGGAGATAAGCAGTGGTAGAGCCGTAGGTAATATCTGTTTCTTTCTTAAACATAATTCACGATAAATGCTGTCCCTGTCCAACCCGAAATGATATCTATGAAAGTACTAGAGTTATTTGTAAAACAACTATGCCATGTGTTTCGAAGATTATTTTCATGAAATAAATAGTTACATACCCAATTGTTAAATGGACAATAAACCTTGTTTTAGTTATATAACCTCTTTACAAAATAGGTATATTCATTTGATTAGCTTTTCCGAAGCCAAAACTATTCAATAATTCTCTTCTTTACAGCTTCAGCATGTTCTTCTCACAACCCCCATTCGCAGATCTCATATTCAGCGACGCGGCAGTCAGGCTAAAACCCTTATCACACCACAAGCGATCAGCAGAAATTATAGCGGGGAAGTCCTTAGCGAGGGCCGCTAGAATAGTCTCTTGTGACGCACCACAATCTGCGTACTACATCGCTGCTGATTCTAACTTCTTATCGCATGCGTATAGAGTCGGTGACGTTGGACATATCTTGGCTATAGCTTTATATGTAGTAGCTTTATTAAGATAAGAAAAAAACAACTGATCGATATCATCAATTTGGGATAAGTCCTTAAAATTGGAGACGTAGTTTCTTGTACGTAAAGTCCCATCAATTTTTTAATTAACTTGACAAAGATTTAGATCAGTCTACATTTAAGTGACAGATAAGTACACAAGAGGGAATAAAAATAGTTCAAATTATGAATTATTACATTTCATCATTGACTGAACTACAGCATCACGTTTGATCTAGATTGCAGGTATATAGATAATGATAGATTATTATTTTTGTATTAAATTGTATTTGGAACAAAATATTCCGTCCTATTTGTAGAGCATGTATTTTATATACATCCTGCTTGTTTTTTAAATACATAGTTAACTTTTAAAAGCATTTGTAGATGTAAGTTTAAATAATATGTGTTATAGTGTTATAGTTGCAGTAATGTAGATACATTTTTGTGGTCTGACTGCTTTAAAAACATATCCGTCCATCACTTTAATAATTTATGTTTTAATTATATTTTTTTACAGTACAGCACAGTCTATTAAGATTTCATACAGCAGTCATCGGAGGCGTACGGTTACATACGAAGACTTTTCTACTAATTGTAGAAAAAAAATAGTAGAAAATTTTAAAAAAATAGTAGGAAATTAGTAAAAAAATAGTACTTAATAGTACACATCCCGTTTTTAATTTTTTATAACCAATTTATAAATAAAACATGTTAAATTATCAACGCGTGACAATCGTCGCGCTAACATGGCGGCTTTTTTGACAACATCAACCGCGATTACTGACTGTATAAATATACTAGACTGTGGTATTTCGTATATTTATACACTTCTTTTTTTAGTCTGTATCTTTCTTTTAGTCATGTACCTAAGTATTACCAGTTATAGGTAGATGTGTTTATTTTGTTCTTTACTACTGAGCTGTTCTAAACATCTTCTCAACTTGTATGATCGTTTTTTTCTCAGTGTATACTAATAATAATATGAATTTAGGTTGTAAGAAACTACATTTAAAAATAACGTATCATCAGTGTTACAGTTTTATGATATTAATTCGCAATAATAAGTTTTCATAATGTTTTTTTTGTGATTGTAATACTGAAGATGATGAGATCTTTAGATAGACTGCAGTATTTTTTTTTTTTTTTAGATCTAACTTTTACTTTATATGTTTAGGTGATAGGTACTTCTTTACTACTTTTTATAGGTACTAATATTCTATAGGAATTAATTGTGGCCTTTATGTATTGCTTCTACCGCCGCCGTTCAAATAAGAAATCTCAAAATCAATATTATTACTTAGGTTTCATAAAATCTGATAAATAAAAAATATCTTTCAACTTAATGGTTTTATTTACATTAATATTATATTTATTATTTATGACAATTTGTATCTTTAATAAAAATAAATTTTATTCCTAATTTTAATTAAGTAAGTAATTGATTTGAACCTATAGATTTTTTTAAATAAACTAACATATTTTTAAGTCCCTACTAACAATAATGGATCTTTGTTATCTAAAAAAATAAAATTATTATTATTAATAACAATATTAACTTTTGTATATTAATTTGTGATTGTAACATTGGAAAACATCAGGCAGAGAATTACATTTTCTCATAATAACTCTTAAATCAGTTCTTCTACAAACATCTTTTGTTGCCATACGCAATTTATTTCCATGTGAGTCTATTCTGCTTGCATGCTCTTTCCACTTGCCAAAAATACAGTTTGACTTTGCAAGTTCATCATTTATAAGAGGAACTATCTTCGTGCATTTAGGAGTTTGCTTTGCACACATACTTAAAGCTAGTAGTGATAAATAACGGAAGTGATTTATGCAAAAAACAAATAAAAAATCACTAGGTTTGTGTCTCATCAGAGTTTCTATAATAGTGTTGCCAAGTTTAACAGTGACTTTCTTCTTATATAACTGTACAAACTTTGGCATATCCTCTGTGTCGCAAAGCAGCGCTAATATTGTGCAGAATTTATTCGCCGACAAACAAAAAGTCGTAAACACATGTTCCCAAATCAGATTCTCGTTATTATAAAGGAAATTAAAAATGTGCCCATTTATTTGCATGCTCGATTGACCGATCCGAGATTCTAAGAACTTGTACAAATTGTCTATAGTGCTGTTGAATGATATTTTATAGCACATTTGACCACTGAATACATTTTGAGCCCGGCTCACTTCCATTTCAACTGTCCTATAGGAATAACCCAAAAATGTTATTTCATCACTGAACTTTATGTCAGGATATTGGAAGTTTACAACTGTCTTTTCGTAATTAACGTTTTGATAATTTTTTAATGCTTGCAAAAAATTTTCAGCATCTTCTAGTGAGTCTGTTACATACAAGTAATCATCTACTACTCTTATGAAGAGTTTTATTTCGTTATCCTTAAGGTTTTTCATGTGGTCTGCAAAATTGATTTCGTCAAGGTGTTTGTAATATATCTCGGAGAGGGCTGGAGAATATTTATATCCCTGAACGAGACCCTTCTTCCAAACGTAGATGGTGGAGCCAGCTCGAATCAGAAAATGTTTTCTAACATCATTAAATATTTCTTTGAATAACTTGGTATTTCTCTCTACTGTTTGCATATTTTTCTCATTACTACAGTAGTTTATGAATCTATTGTGCATTATTTTTAAGAGTTCAGCTTTATCTACCGAACCAAAAGCATTGCTAAGATCGGATTTAATGAAGTAAAGTTTTGGTTGACCCATCTGTTTCCACTTTGAGTACATACAATTATAAAGAGCTTCCATTTTGGGATTTGGTTCACCTCTTAATAATCGAAGTAAATTCAGTCTTCTTTTTATAGTCTGCTTTTCTATTGGTGTTTGTGCATCATTCTTATATCTTATTATTGGTCTAAAGTCATTATTGGCTTTTAAAACCAAATGTAGCTTTGGTATATCTTTTTTAAGGTTTCTCAGTTTCAACCTTGTGTTAAGATCATGTTTTCTCTTAATTTTTCTTCCGACACTATATTGTTCAACTTTTTTTATAACACCTTTTCTTATCATCTTGTGTATTGATTTGTCATAGAAACATTGCCATTCATTTTTCCAAAAGTAATGAAGTTTATGTTCATCACCGTCTAATTTACAAGTTGTTACATGAAAATTCAGGCAAATGATCGGAGAAAGTATGTTACGGATAATCCAACATAGTATCAAATACAAAATCATGCTATATTCCGGTCCTGTGATAGAATCCCAAGGAGGAATGGAAAATTTCCATTTCCTGATATACTTTCGGAGTAATATGTGCTGCCATTTCATGCCATAAACAATTTTCTTGATTAAATCCTTAAACAAATTTTCATTGTGTCTATTCCCAAGCAGCGGTTTTGGTATAATATTAGTTAAGACATTCCAGCATTTATTCATAATGTTTGATTTATTCAATGAAGTCATGATAGGGTCATTTTCTCTTGGAAAAAAACTTTTGAAATCGTCTTTCGATATGTTTTTTAGGTTTGATCTTAAAGTAAATAGAGCTTCCAGGATACCAGGGGATAATTGACTCACCAAGGCATGATCTTCAAGTATACTTTCCACAAATTGAGAATTATTCTCTTCCTTCAATAGAGTAACTTTAAAAATATTCCCAAAACTTCGCACATTTTGCTTATCTACAAATAGTTGAGTAAAACAAATAGGAGTATCCATTTTTAACAGGCGGATAAACAAAAGCACTCAAATTAACGACGCTTTTTAGCATAATTCCAAAATTTCTAAATACAAATTACAAAGTTTACAAAACTTGAACTTACTTGTTTGAACTTGCTTGCGTGAAATTGTGCGTTCCGTTCCGCCAAATTCCTATCAAGTATGTTCAATGGAAAAACATATTTATTTATAAAAATCTTAACTACCCTCAATAGATTGAGACATATCATGAAAATATACAAAAAAAAGTCAAACTGCACACTTTGTATAGGTATTTTGGGAATACAAAGTAGGTATGAAACCAACTACGGAAAAACTAACATATTTTTTTACATTACACCTACAGTCAAACGGCGAATAGATTACGTTTTTCTACGTCAATGGGTGTATTCCAGCAGACCAACCGCTAAGTTATCTATCACCACCATTTACATACATAATATATACCATATATATATATATATATATATATGTATACATTTTAACCATGGAAAGTAATTGTTTTATAGTTCAATTTTATTACTTTCTATAGTTAAAAATTAAAATCCTCGATGGTGTTCGTTTACTCAGCGTTTAGTCTGTTGGAATGCACCCAATGTCAGTTTTATCACCTGCTGATTAAAAGTGGAGGCTGGCGTGTGTCTATGGTATGGTTCAAGTTTGACATTTGTTATCAGCACTTGAGCACTTTATTTTGCTTCTTGCTATGATAATATTGATAAAGTCAGTAAAAGAAATGATAAAAACTTATTACAAGTCTTTACAGTCTCAAAAGTAGCACCAACAATGTCTAAAGTTATAGTAAGTGATCTGTTGCAAATATTTAAAAGCAGTGTATCGGCCGTGCTACCTGAAAAGTTAATAAGAAATACAGTGAAGTTTAATCCAAATAATGAACAACTTACTATTGCTGGAGAAAGTTTTAGTTTATCAAAACGAAACATCTACCTTGTTGGCACTGGAAAAGCAGTTCAAAATATGGCTAAAGAGGTTGAAGAAATAGTTGGTAATAGAATAACACAAGGGATTATTAGTGTTCCTTTAGGAAGTTTGTGTCACAATAGTACAGGGAAGGGAAAAGTTAAGTATTATGAAGGTGCTAAAAACAATTTACCTGATACTAATGCTCAAGAAACCGCTCTCAAGGTCAAAAATCTAGCCAAACAACTGACTGTTAATGATATCCTCCTAGTTTTAATATCAGGAGGTGGTTCAGCATTACTACCCTTGCCCAAAAAACCAATGAGCTTGGAAGAAAAAACGGACCTTGCAAAAATGTTAGCCAATGCTGGGGCAGATATTACTGAATTGAACACTGTAAGGAAAAGGCTTTCACAGGTTAAAGGTGGACAATTAGCAATTATGGCACAACCAGCTGAAGTTATATCTCTAATACTCTCTGATATTGTTGGAGACCCATTAGATCTTATTGCTAGTGGACCTACTACAGAAAATGAGGATAACCCTAATGCAGCTATAGATATAATGAAAAAGTATAACTTGTACAACAAACTACCAAGCTCTATTATAACAATTTTGGAAGATACAAATATTAAAAAAGATTTTCCAACAGGCAAAGTTAAGAACCACATTATAGGCTCTAACAAACTCAGTATTGAAGCAGCAGTAAAAGAATCCAAAGATTTAGCCTATTCCTCAGTAGCTTTATCAAAATCTGTAACTGGTAATGTGAAAGATGTAGCTCAAAACTATGTGAAGCTATCTAAACTCTTTTGTGATTACATTGATAAGGACATAGATAAAGATGGTTTAAAAGCTCAACTTGATACTATAAACATACCTGGCATTATTAAAAATACTATTGATAATCTAGACTTATCAAAACCCAAAATATGTTTGATACTTGGTGGAGAAATAACAGTTGAGGTAAAGGGGAAAGGGAAAGGTGGGAGGAATCAACAACTAGCTTTGGAATTTTCAAACTTTATAAATGATACTAAAAATGAATTTAAAAACTTTGAAATATATTTTCTGAGTGCGGGCACCGATGGTATTGATGGACCTACGGATGCTGCTGGAGCTATTGGACATATCAATTTAATTTCAGATGCCCAGGAAGAAAATATTTATGTACATGACTACATTAAAAATAATGATTCATATAATTTCTATAAAAAATTCAAAGGAGGTGAATTACATGTGATTACAGGCCATACTAATACTAATGTAATGGACATACACATAATATTAATAAGAAGAAAATAATATTAACTACTGTTTTTACAATATGTATGTACTATATAAACTGTTTGTTATTCACCATTTATGTTGATGGTTTTAAAAATAAATTAAGTTTATTTTCTTTTTTCTTTTCTTCCTTTAATTTAGCAGAAGCAAGAACAGCCTGTTTACATAACCCTGCAAACTTGTCCTTCTTTCTTTTATTATTTTTGACAACAGTTTTCTGTTTCTCAACACCTTGGAGAGTATTATTTTTATTCGCTAATGAAAATGCATCTTTTGATTTTGAATACACACTCACTTCAGGAGTTTTTATAACAGTTGGTTTTTTATTCATAACATTTTTTGTTACTTTTTTTTTGCTCTTATCATTCACTTCTGTTAGTTTATTTCCTTTATTACTAGCCTCTTTACATTGCTTGCTTTTAGATACTGGAACAATTTTATCGACTTCATATTTTGACGGTTTCAATGATATAGAAGATGTAGAGTTTTTGCAAAATGTACATATTTGTTCCTGAAAAAAAAATAAGATTATAAAATAAGTACCATACTTCAGTGTAAAATATCAATCATGAACAAATATCTACTTACAATTTTGTTACTATTCAATAATTCTTTTTGTTTTTCAAGATATTCCTTATTAATATTATTTACATTATGCTGTTTGACCCTCCTTCTTTGCTTTTTACTTAGTTTAATAGGTTGCACCTGAAAAAATCAAACTATGTAAACAAAGCAACTGCAAGAAAACCACACTTAAATTTAAATGGCATTATCACTCCCGGACGATCAAGTGATTGACAAGCTGGTGCAGTGTAAATGATTGACAAGCAGTTTTGTTAAGTTAGGGCATTATCAAAGATAACAAGGTCTGGCATTCCGGGATATGCACAGGCATACTTTACTTTCCAGTGGTGCGACTTTAAAGTAACAAGCAAAGAGGTTTTTTTCTCTCGCACTCATTACAAAATTATTATAGTGCATTTTAATTAATTGTGATAATACTGATAGCAGAGACCGGTCTCTTCCTCTGTCTCAGAGTGCTATACCTGGCACAGTATATTATTGTACTTACCTTGAGTTAGGGGGTGCAGTATGAGGTGAATTGGCATAACATACCTTAATTTCTGTTCCCTTTTTCCAATCTACAAAACATCTAGGGCATCTGACTTTGGAAGAGAAATATTTTTCAGGCAAACCAAAGCCCTTCGTCAACTCCCGACAGCGCATCCTATGGAAAATAATCAGAAGCAAACAATAGCATTAATAAGAAAAAAACTTATCTTAAAAAATCACTTTGATAAGTACTTACAAGTAGTAACTTTTCAGCACATTTTGTGTGGAGTTACATTCTGTATTTGTTATGATCGCAGCTGCTCTAACAAGAAAACCTACTTGTGTCTCAATCATTTTTCTTAATAGACAGGTAGGATTAAGCTAAATGAAGAATACTTAATTGTAATAATAGAAAACTTAAATATATGTACCTAAAAAGATTTTTTAAAATTATTTATTTATTCTTCTAGGTTATTCCACACGGTTTGTTTACTTTTTTGCAAAGAGAATATAATCACTACGTTTTTTTTTGTTTGACTTTCCTTTTTTTTTTGGTCAATTTTTTCCGCTTCGAGCAGAAAAGGCAAAGGCTCATTTGCGCCATACAGCCATGACTTCAGAGTTTGACTTTCCTTCAAAGAATCAAAGAGTAAACCAGTGTTGCCAACGACATGATAAGCTCTCCACCAGAATCATCTCCGAAAACCACTAAAAAAGCGCGCCAACTTTCAAAATCGCTAAAATCCGCTAAATTTACCACTAAATTTACTTTTGTGGAGCTCCACCTTGAACTAATACTTATTCTGCATTCGAATAAGATTTTATACAATACTAAATCATTTATTTTATTTTGATTTGAATCAACTCTCTTAGATTTTAACCGACTTAAAAAAATGGGTACTTACAAAAATTTAAAAAAAGTATGGTTTTGTTGTAGGATAGGTATAATTTACTCTTGGCTACAAACTTTTAAACCTTTTTTAAATTATATAAGTGGATTTGAAGAATTCTAATCGTAATTTTGAATCATATCAGTTGATTCGAATTATTTTGTTTTGAAGTTTTAGTTTTTTCCGATTCGATCCCATCACGTATTATTAAAATATTTACATTTTATTCAGTGCCATACATTCAGACAATAATAAACATATTTTTATATGTATTTGATTGAATCAGGCGTCACTTGGCGGAAGTCCCAAACCATTTTGAAAAAAGAAATATATGTACCTAGCTTACTTCCGCAAACAAAATATGCAAGATGCACCGCCCGCCCGCCCGCAAAAATATGCACATACACACCACAAAATATAAGTGCACAATACCTGCATTTAGCAAGACAGCAACACACCTTGCACCTTCACCAATTAGGCCACTCCAGGGGCTTTTCACTTAGTACTTGACTCACTACAAGGGAGCGCGGCCTAAGATTTTAGTTGCAGATTGATTTGATAGATGGCGCTCATTTTTCGTTTGTCAAACAGTCGAGAGATGTCGCTATCCCGTGCTGAATCGCGGTATCGTGTGTCTTTCACAGATTTATATAGTCAAAGCTGATTAGCTATAAAGTAAATTATTTTAAATTTATTTCATAACATAGCGTTACCTCCCAAAAAAATTACAAGTCAAGATTTATAGAAACCTACTAGTACAGCTTGACCATAAAGAGTTGACAAAAAATGAGGGCGCCACTTTCTATGTAAACACGTCAAAATCATGAATAATTTGGCAACACTGAGTAAATTTTGTACTGAAAATTTTTAGTTCCATTTTATTTAATTTCAACTCTTTATGGCCAAGCTGTACCTATATTATAATATCGTACACTTTTTGTCACATTTCGTTAGATGGCGTTGATCATTAGGTCTGACTGATAACTCTATCTCTAGTATAATAATGTACTCTATGGGCCACTCTACACGTATTTCGCCCCAACCCGCAGGTCTACCGGCTAAAAATAATGAAGTTAATGTTAACTGTAAGTATGTGATACATTGCTTCTTTTCTTTGGTAAGTTTTTATTTGTGCCAAAACAAAGTAGCAATGTATCACATACTTACAGTTAACATTAACTTCATTATTTTTAGCCGGTAGACCCGCAGGAGCATCCTCAGGAGTTAGATCGTGCGTAAACCAACACCGAATGAGCAATTAGGGATGTTCCGATACAAGTAAATACGAGTAAGTACTCGATACTTTTGTTTCGATACCAAGTACTTTTGGTATCGAATCAATCTTGCGATACTTACTCGGTATCGAAAAAGAAGTACTTGGTATCGAATCGAATCAGCCTACTTATTGTCTAATTTTCAAAATCTATCGCAATCGCTTTCATTTGACAGATGGATGTGACACATTGCTGCATTTATTTGCTAAGTTTTTATTTGAGCCAAAAAGAAGCATCAATGTATCACATCCTGAAAGCGATTGCGATGGATTTTGAAATTAGCTAATTAAAAATAGGAGATTGATTTTAGTATAGGAAATTTTTTCGCTCCTCCGAATCAAACGAAGAATTACTTTCATTCAAACTTGGCGCACAAAACACTAGCGAGTTGTAAAAATGACAGATGATTATGAAATTACCCTGCGCCTCGACCCGCGCAAAATGTTTTGTGTAGGTACGTGTTTTTCACCGGGCATGGAAAGCAAAAATGTTTCACGAAACAATGTTTTGTGTAGACGATTTTGTTGAATGTTGAGATGTTTTTGTTGATTGTGTAGGGCAAAACACGCGCTATGGACCCAGCATAAGGGAAAACAACAGGAAAACACGGATTATATTAAAAGTATCGATATGAGTAAGTATCGATACTTTAGGGCTACTCATATGAGTAGTATCGAAAAACGATTTGAGTACATTAGAATAGGTATCGATACCTTGGGGGTATCGGAACATCCCTAGAGCAACTACGCCCTCCGACACTGTATTTATTGTCACTTCCTCCCCACTACGCATCGAGTGACTGACAACGTTTGAAGAATGTTGCCAGTTTCAAATAAAAAAATAAAAAAGAAAGAAAACATGTTTTTTAATTTAAATTACCTACAAATAAATTGATATACATTAAATACTGTGTTTTATTAATTAGATACTTATTTTTAAGAATTATTATTATTTGAGAAAATACGCAGCAATGGCGAGGAAGAGACGTCAAATTGATTGTTAAGTATGGTTCCATCAACATTGTGTTTGATAATTTCTAGGTTTTCCAACACGTTCAGTCGTAGACCTTTACTACAAGTATGTAAAACCTCATAGGAATGGCCATCAGATAGTTGATGTCCGGTATTTAATAAATGTTCCGCGAAATGAGATCGTTCCGGTCGGCCATTCCTATAGGCGGAAATATGTTCTTTATAACGTATATCAAAACTACGGCCAGTTTGACCAACGTATACTGAATTACATTGGTTACATGTTAACTTATATATCCCCGACTTCCTGCCAACCTCCGTTTTTTCCTTGCCACTGCAAATGGCACGCCGGACGGTATTAGTAGTACGAAAAGTTCACGTGGCTTTTCGTACTACTAATACCGTCCGGCGTGCCAAAAACACAGTATTTAATGTATATCAATTTTTTTGTAGGTAATTTAAATTAAAAAACATGTTTTCTTTCTTTTTTAACCGACTTCCAAAGAAGGAGGAGGTTCTATGTTCGTCTGTATATTTGTTTTTTTTTGTGTATGTCCACCGATTACTCGAAGACGGCTGGACCGATTGAAATGATTCAAACGTTATTACATTAGGTACACTCCCAAGTTGGTCTCATTTTTTAAAATTTGGAAATCGGTTCAGTACTTTTCAAGTAATTTTGAAAAAAGCACGAAAATAGTATGATTTTGTGTGAATTACCTCGATGATTGGTCGTATTACTTCTTTGTTTATGAACTGAATAAGATAATAATTTTTTTGTTGGAAGAGGGATATCTTAAGTGTAGTTTTTTAACCGACTTAAAAAAGGAGGTTCTCAGTTTGACCCGTATTTAAGTATGTTTTTCCGCGATTATCTTACGTTTGGCTGAGCCGATTTTTCTACATATATAATATACCTTACCTACAAGGTACCTACACTAAAAATAAAAAATTGTTTAAAAAAAAACAAAAAATCGACTTCAAAAAACCTACCTCTAAAAAGCAAGAAATAATATTCGTAATAATAAAAATACGTCTATTGAAGTCGGGTGGGTGGGGCTTTTAGAATAAAAAAAAGGAATTTGTACTCCAGCCCCACCCGACTTCAATAGACGTTTTTTACGAATATTATTTCTTGCTTTTTAGAGGTAGGTTTTTTGAAGTCGGTTTTTGGTTTTTTTTAAACAATTTTTTCTTTTTTTATTTGAAACCGGCAACATTCTTCAAACGTTGTCAGTCACTCGATGCGCAGTGGGGAGGAAGTGACAATAAATACAGTGTCGGAGGGCGTAGTTGCTCATTCGGTGTTGGTTTACGCACGATCTAACTCCTGAGGATGCTCCTGGTTGGGGCGAAACACGTGTAGAATTGGTGAAGGTGCAAGGTGTGTTGCTGTCTTGCTAAATGCAGGTATTGTGCACTTATATTTTGTGGTGTGTATGTGCATATTTTTGCAGGCGGGCGGGCGGTGCATCTTGCATATTTTGTTTGCGGAAATAAGCTACATATATTTCTTTTTTCAAAATATTTTTATATATCGCCCTTAATACAAGCAGACAGAAGCAGACCCATTCCCACTGGCAGCACCCGTTCACGAGCATGACTCATGAACCAGCCATCGCTTTGCTCAACCATATTTAAGGGAACGTAACGACCCGCCTCACACGACACCACCGTAGAAATGTTTAAAGTGAGCATGACATACTAAAGCTACCCATATTTAATTTCGACTCTTTATGGTCAAGCTGTAATTCATTTGTAAACAGTGTCGGGAACTTGATAAGTATCAAGTTATTGTTTGTGATGTGTTTGATTCTGGGAATAGAACACACCACCGTCGTCACGAAAAGGAACTTTTTCAAATTTTGGGATTTTTTTACTGAAAATCAGTAAGTGCTGTCATATTTTTTTATGCTCTCCAGTTACCTTAAGGCACAAAGAAGCACAAAAATATTTATTTTTAAAATTTATCTAATCGTGTTCTTTGAATTTAAAGCCTGAACTCAAAAATCAATCAACTCGGAGAACTGCCCCCATACGCTTTCTATGGTTAAAATATATACTGTGGTGATCGATGACCTGGCGGTTGGTCTGCTGGAACCCTCTGGAATGCACCCACCCAATGACGTTTGTTTTTTTTTGTTGATTTCCCGCCAAAACACAAATGTCACAACAAGTACTTTGAAGAGGTTAGGTTTCAAAAATATTTATTGAGAACATTAATTAAGAATTTCTTTATTACCTTTTTTCATCATCAAAAAAAGTCAAGAATCCAAAATAATATAATACTATTTATCAAACTTTTACCGTGTTCAATTCATTTCAATCAAACAAAACTTCAAAACCACTGTCATGTCAATCAACAACAAACAAGTACTTGTGTGCGATCAAAATCAAATGAGTTTCTTTGTTATTTAGAAAATATATTGCTCAAGCAAGCTTGATTGTGTTAATAAACTTTATCAAGTGTAAGTGTAAATAGTGTAGTAGAAACATAATACCTCAAAATGGATGTAGCCGACACCTATGCTACACAAAGCCAAGTGAAAGATGAAGTCGGAGTGCGATGCCAAAAGCTGTTTCAGGATTTCTTGGAAGAGTAAGTTAAATTCTTTCGTAATGTACAAAATGTTATTCCATAACTACATCAACTGTAGCAGAAAGCTTAAATGCTCATTAACAACAAGGTTTTTGTATAATATCACAAAAGTGAGGTTATGCATACAAACAACGATTCAAAATGTTTAACGCAACAAATAATTTTCCGTATTGAATCCTTAGGGTTCCCGCCACTGACCACAACCACAAAATGCCGCCACTGACCTATTCCTGTAGTTTTCATACATCGGCTCACACTGTTGACACCGGTAGTCGCCACACGCTACAAATCGTCGCTGTTCGCTTCTTGTGGCTGTCAGGGGCAACTCAACGCTGACACATGACACGCCACAACCGCGATATCCCACCCCTATCTCCCCCTTCGCTTGAGTTAACCAAAATTTTTTTTATCAGTAGTAGCGTAATTAAACCTTCTAAACTATCTTCATCAGATTCCATTATGATATTGCAAGCAAAGGGGGTTAAAATATTTATCGGCCTCTGGCCATTTGTGTCGGCCACTGACTCCTTGTGGCTGTCACACTACTTTTGCAGCTGCTTCTAGTGGCAGCATTTGTGGCTGTGGTTAGTGGCCCTTGTGCGGCGACGGTTAAAGGTTTTGAAAAAAAAATAACAGACCTGAGCTATCATAATCTACTTTATTTGTTTAGGTTTAAAGAAGACAATGAAATCAAGTATGAAAAACAAGCAAAAGAACTAATGAAACCCGAGCTCAGCACTTTGGAAGTTAGTTTTGACGATGTGGAAAAATATAACCAGAATCTGGCCACTACAATAATTGAAGAGTATTATAGAATATACCCTTTTCTTAATCAAGCTATATTTAATTATGTGTTAAGTTTAGCTGATAGTGGAATGAAGAAGGATCTGCAGGATAAAGAATGTTACATTTCATTTGTTGATGTGCCAACTAGACATAAAGTGAGAGAGTTGACGACAACCAAAATTGGCACTCTGATCAGAATATCTGGACAAATTGTGAGGACGCATCCGGTACATCCTGAACTGGTTTTGGGGACTTTTGTGTGCCTTGACTGTCAGACTGTGGTCAAGAATGTGGAACAACAGTTTAAGGTAATAGTTGATAATTTAAATAACCTTTCTGCTATAATCAATGTAAATGAAATTCTGCGCTGTTTGGGAGAAGTCCAAAAGGGATGACAAGTTACCTTATCACAAATGTACAAGAAATGGAGGAATCCTGAACTACCATCTGTTTACCAGCTCAGTTCTATCACTTTTATATAAGATGGACTAATTAAAAAAAATAGAAAAAAATCAATAATATTGTATTACTCAACTAAAAAACTACCAAATTGGAGTTAACAGATTTCTCCCAAACACCACAGAATTATATCAACAACAATAAATACCAAACAGTGCTTCAAAGTTTCAATCTTTCTTCAAACTTCAAAAGACTAGCCAGCACCTCTGATAGATAACTAATGACACAAAAAAGTAATAGCTACAAACATACATACCACCATACATTCTACATTATCATACACAATATTTTATTAAAATTGCTTTTCTCATTTGCAGTATACAATTCCAAGTATCTGCAGAAACCCAGTGTGTGCGAACAGGCGTCGGTTCATGCTAGATGCAGACAAGTCTGTATTCGTAGACTTCCAGAAGATTCGTGTTCAAGAAACCCAGGCGGAATTACCTCGAGGGTGCATACCGCGTTCTCTTGAAATCATATTGAGGGCAGAATCTGTAGAATCTGTGCAGGTGAAGTAAAATGGATGATTTTTTTCTTGATTAGTTTGTAACTTGTATGTAATATTCACTTCTCAAGCTTACGCGCTCACTAGACATGAAATAAAACACTTTTAACGGATACTAGATCAAAAATCAAACCTAATACCAACTAATTACCAAAGTACTTTCAATAAAACCGCGCTAGTATCCGTTAAAAGTGTTTTATTGTATGTAATATTTTCTTTTAACTAAATAATACAGTATGAGGCATTTATCTTGAAATTTTTTCGACGGTGTGGTGATAAGTTCGCGCATGTGCTCTTGTGAGCTACCAACAGCGCGCGCCCCCCTCCCGCCGCCCGCGCCCCTCACCGCTACGCATGTTAAAAACACGCATTCCGCGTAATCCCCACCCGATTTCAACATATTTGCCTCGTACTGTACATACTTATAGAAATTGATACCTAAATGGTGTAACAAGACCCTCAACGAAACCGAAGTCCACGCACACACACATACTTGATTAAAAGACTAATTAATATGAGTACTAGAAAAAATTCGACTTGGCACCAGGATTGTCTCAGACGGGAGTCGAATCCGTGACCTTTAGAAGTCTGGTCCAATGCCCTTACCAACTGAGCTACCAAGTCACTCACATTATAAAGAAAGAGTAGCAGTAGTTCAATAAGTTCATTATACAAGTTTGAACTAAATATTAAACATTTGAAAGTCTAAAATTAATTGAAGAACTATTAGCGTGCTGATGACCATACCATAACACTCAATACATGCTAATATTCAACTTTATATGTGTTTTGTAGGCTGGTGATCGCTACGATTTCACAGGAACCCTGATAGTAGTTCCCGATGTTGGTTCGCTATCCATGCCCGGTGCTAAAGCTGAACTTACCACCAGAACGCGGCAGGCGAATGAAGGACAGATGGAAGGCATCAAAGGGCTGAAAGCCTTGGGCGTTAGGGAACTACATTATAAGTAAGTTATCCTTGACCATCAGCCATTTTTGATGTCCCCACTGCTGGGGCACAGGCCTTCCTTATGGGTGGTAAGGAGGATGGGCCATAACCCACCACGCGGGCCCAATGCGGATTGGTGGGTGTTAACGACTGCAAATGCAGCCGGGACCAACGGCTTCACGTGCCTTTTGAAGCACGAAGGAGCTCGAGATAATAAATTTTTGGTCACCCAACCTATGACTAACCCTTGCGAACGTTGCTTAACTTCCGCAATCGCAGGGCCAGGCGCTAAACCACTGCGCCACCGAGCTCCTCCTAGTTATCCTTACTTATATTATAAATGCGACTGTCCATTTGTTTGTTACGCCTTCACATCTTAACTATACGTAACCGATCATTATTAAATTTTGCATACATGTTGTCAGGGGTACAGAAAAGGACATAGGGTACCTATCATCCCTAAAAAAGCACTGTTCCCAAGGAATTGGCAAATAACTGTCCTGTCCACGCAGACAAAGTTGCGGGCGGTTGCTAGTAAATAATAAATAAATACTTGACAACATCACATTGCTCCAATTCCAAAGTAAATAGCTACAGCATTTGTGTTATGGAAGTCAGAGACAACGGTGGAACTACAAACACCCAACCTGAGACAATATAGAAAAGTTCATTTTCTATATTGACCCAGCCGGGGATCGAACCCGGGACCTCAAGAGGTGACGCCTTGAAAACCGGCGTGCAGACCACTCGACCACGGTCGTCGTTATCTTGTGCATTTTAGACAAGAGTACACGGCTACTTTTAGTAGTGTTTGACGCAAACACGCGTTTGTTATAAGCTCAAGATCTAATTGCTATTGTATTACTATTACTACTGCTAGATCTCATATTTTTTTCAATATTTTGTATGTTCTTCTTGTCAGCTAAAAAAGTCTGGAACGGCTGGTAGGAAAATATAGACGATTCAAAAGTACTTAATAATTATAGTAGATTGTTATACAAGACGCTAAAAGTACCCATTGCATACGAGGTATTTTTATTCCCGAGCTTGAGCGAGGGAATAAATAGAAACCGAGTTACAATGGGTTTTAGCGTCGTGTGTTACACTATACTTTTCACTACGATTGCGAGAAAATAAAATACAATATTAAATAGTTTATACCTACTTACTTACTTCCTTAAACGAATCCACTCGTTTTTTTTTCCTCCACTTCATAAACTTTTTGTGCAATATTTAAATAAATGATTTGTGCTTGACGACAGAAGATCAAAATTATTTCTTTCCAATTACAATCACACAATTCAATCAGTTTGTAATTATAAAAAAATTCTAAAGATTTCGCGCCATGGTACCTTTTTTAATTTCTGCTGTAGCAGCTAAGCAACACAAACACGCATTCTACGATTCACTCTGTACACAGAGTATAAATAAGTCTATGATTTTACCGAAGAGATGCTTTTAGTTCCATTTTCAAAAATAAGAATGAGAAACTGGGGGCCTATTACGAAACTTGGTCACGATAGTCGTCCGCAGTTCGTCGGTTACAGTTATTACAAATATTTTCAATGTAGCCATCGTAGTCCATAGTCTATTGAACGAATAATGACGGATCCACTAGAGAGAAACTGTCAAATTTACGCAATCACTTTGCAATATCGCATACGCAAGTGCTTTGTAATAGGAATCAATCAGAACGAAGCACGGACGCAGCCGCGTGTATCGCATTAAACTTTTCGTAATAGACCCCCAGTATTAAGTCGAGCGAGTTTTTATTCGTGATTATGAATAAAAACTTTTTCGTTTTAGTACGCTCATTGGTAATAGACAAACATTAAAAAAGAAAAAACTTTATCCCCTAGGGCTTATTATGCTATTTTATCTCGACTCTTGTACGTTACAATGACGCACTTTTTGAGCAAGAGGAGTGAAAAGTTTATTTGAATAAATCTTATTTCACTTTCACTTTCAATAACAAAGTAGCACCTCCAAGCTATAGCGCGTAGATTCGGCACGAAGATCTAGCTATAGACGACTTGACCACTGAAGATAATAGGGATGTTGACTAATGAATAAAATAACGAAATACTAATAAAAATCGTAAACATATTAAACTTTTAGAGTAGCTTGTATACCTCTTGGTTTTATATATTGCATATTATTTGTTTTATGACCCTTCAAATTTGGGTGGACAAGTCCATTTAAAAAGTATAAAATTTATTAAAATAAATGATACCTTTAATTAGTCCGTAAAATGTATAGCAAATTTGTCAAAGAAACTATTTTGATAAACACAATATTTAATATAGCTGCTGAATAAATTTCCTATGCGTTGCATACAAACTAGCACGGCGTGACGTCATAACGTGCAAGCCATTAGTATGGAGCGTTTTTGATCGAGTCCATTTGTGCGCATATCACACTGTGATATCTCGGGCAATTTTTATGCTAGCGAATTAATTCTTTTACCAATGTTTCTTTTTTTGAGAGGTATTTATGTAACATAAAATAAAAAAAATAGTCAACATCCCTATTACAATATCCATTTGTTTTATTTTTATTTTTTTACAATCTTCGGGAAGCTAACAGCTAGGTTGAAAAGAAAGTGGTTAACTTAAATAAATATCGAAGGCCAATTACAAGCTTCCACACACAGCCAAATATTATCAATTACAAAAATGTAAGCCTACGTTATGTTATGCAACAATTAACCTTATGTCTTTAGCCTTAAATGCGTCTTTTTGTCCTAGTACTGCTTTTTTGGCATGTAGCGTCCAAGATATGACAATATCCATTAATTCATGCAACAATGAACCTTATGTCTGTACCCTTAAATACGTCTATTTGTCCTAGTACTGCTTTTTTGGCATGTAGCGTCCAAGATATGACAATATCCATTAATTCTTGCAACAATGAACAATGTAGCCTTAACGTTTATTTGCTTAGGACTAGGAGGTTTAGGACTGCTTTCCTGGCGTGTAGCATCCAAGCGATAGCGCGTAGATTTGGCACCGGCGATCTTGCTACAGACGACCTGACCACTAAAGATATAACAATATCCATTTGTTTATGCAATAATGAATCTTATTTATGTAGCTTAAAAACGTTTATTTGCCCCAGGACTGCCTTCCTGGCGTGCAGCGTCCAAGCTATAGCGCGTAGATTTGGCACCGGCGACCTTGCTACGGACGACTTGACCACTGAAGATATGCGGAAACAGATGACTGACAAGGAGTGGGATAAGGTATGTGAATAAGATTAACGAACTAAATTATGATATAAGTAGTGAAAAAAAAATTGTTACATAATAACTGACAAGGGTAACCTATAGGCTTCAGAAGTATCAAAACTCTTTAGTTATTTGTAAACACAGCTTATTAATATAACTAATATCACATTATTCCAGTAAACAATCCAGTCCAGCATTCGAATCCAGCACTGGAATAATGTGAACCGATACACTGGAATTCTGTGAGATCTAGCACACTGGACTGGATTATTAAACTGGAATAATATGTTAACCGGAAATTACTACATGAACACAATGGCCACCATATGGTTTTCCGTAATCAAATGGCCATCCTAAGAATAGAATTACCATCTATAAGATTGAATTGACATAAGCTAACCAGGTATTGATAACGCTATTTTTAAATGTAACGTTATTTCTTACTTTTTACTGTTACTTTTAATATTAACGTTATGTCAATAAATAACTTTACTTCAGATAACGTTACATTGAAATTAAAGTTATTTCAGTAAATAACGTTCAATTTTAACGTTATTTCTTACTTTTTGTTACCGTTACTTTATAATTAACGTTATTCCAATTAATAACGTTACTTTTTTACCGATAATTTTACCGGTACTATTGTAACGGTAATTTTACCGGTACAATATTTTTAACGTTATTTTTACCGGTAATTTTTTTTAGGCTAAACCAGAATATGGTAGATAGGGACCATCACACTTTTACTATAGAACCAACTCTGAAATCACGAAAAAAAATCACCTGTTTAATACAAAAATTAATAACGAATATGTCAATAGATTTTATCGCGATTTCAGCGATGGTCTCATTGTAAAAGTAGTTCAGTTTGATGGTCCCTATCTACCATATTTTGGTTTAGCCATTTATTCAAATACACGTTGTATATTTTGTGCTACTAGCTTTAATTTTAGTATAATTTCCATTTTACAAGGCCCCCATGCCGTCTCAGAGACCGACTTTACCATAAATCTTATATTGATCAGGTGTACGAGATGTCAAGGGACCGCAACCTGTACAACAACCTGATCGCCAGCCTGTTCCCCAGCATCCACGGGAACAACGAGGTGAAGCGGGGCATACTGCTCATGATGTTCGGGGGCGTCGCCAAAACTACCATTGAAGGTAACACTTGGGTCAATCTTGGAAAATCATCGACTGTTACTGGTGTATTTAAGGCGATTATATGCAACACTAGCGCCACTCCCGCAAATAATACCATGTAAATACACAATTTATTAAAAAATCCAACCTTATGGTCCCCTCGCAAAATATCAATAGGCTTGTTTCCATTAAGAATAAATATAATGGATAGGGGTTTATAATGATTAATTATATTATGGAGAAAATAACAAACAATTTTAATTATTAAAAGCGTTAAAGATTAATAATATTTTTAAAAAATAAATTTCGTAAAATGCAACCTTTAGTCACGTGACAGTGAACACCAATCAGAAAGCGTTACGTCACGCCGTGCGAAACTCCAATCTTGTCTTTGACGTTTCGAGTATCACTACCGGAGGCGCGTTCCAAACCTACACTCCGAGTGCAACCTAACCACAACCGAACGCAAGTTTTAGCCACTTTTTCCGTATTTCTCCATTGTTTGGAACATATTAACTGGTTTGGCGTTTTTATAGTCGTGCTATCACACTGGGGCACTATACAGTACTTATAATATGAGAAATTCATTTTTAAACGATAAAAACTAGCTATAACGTACGAAGACACGATCGCTCTTTAGTTTGTTTTGCACGGCGTGACGTCATTCAAGACGCCATGACAGTCTTGTGCGTTTTGGAACCAAATTAAAATTGGTTTTTTAAAACGCGAAATTTATAATGTAAACGCTCGATTAAAAATAAATAAACCTTTTTTTTCGATAAAATGCCTAATAAGCTGAAATATTAAGCAGTTATTGAAATTTTGTCAACTAGCCTATTGTTATTTATAAACACACAAACTCAGTGACAAATAATTGTTTGCAGTTTTGGTGGTAAAAAAGCTAAAAACGGCCGTCGTTTTGTTTTTTTTCTTTGAGATAAATGTCTTGACTGACGGACAGACGGACAACAAAGTGATCCTATAACCCTAAATATACTTAAGAATAATTTCAACCGCCTCTGTGGTCTAGTGGTCCGCCCACCCGTGTAAGACGCAGGGGTCCCAGGTTCGATTCCCAGGGGGCGTACAATTTGTACTCGGTTTGGTTGGTGGTAGAGCTTATTTCAAGTCCGCCTGGCTAGCTACCACCATCTTACCTAAGTCTGATGCCATTTCAACAATTTGAAAAAATGTTGTGTTCCGGCAGTTAGAGGTAAGATAGCCAGTTCCTCAGTGATGCGGATTCCGGGTGTAGTGCGCTTCCACCTTCGGCCTTATCGTCACTTAACATCATGTGAGATAAAGGCCAAGCACTACCCCGTTGTGCATTAAAAAAAAATCTTATCTTACTCTTGAATTTCTCCCAGGTACGACCCTCAGAGGAGATATAAACGTATGCATAGTAGGCGACCCGAGTACTGCCAAATCTCAACTACTGAAGCAAGTGAGCGAGATCACTCCACGCGCTGTGTACACTAGTGGGAAAGCATCGTCTGCAGCCGGCTTAACTGCAGCTGTTGTTAAGGTAAATTGTGATTTATTTCTAAGGAAATAGGGTCTGTTTTACATTGTCACTTGCAGTTGTTAGTACAAGTGAGCGAGATCACTCCGCGCGCTGTGTACACCAGCGGAAAGCGTCGTCTACAACCGGCTTAACTGCCGCTGTTGTTAAGGTAAATGATACTTTATTTATCATCTTTTTTTTTTTAAATTTATTTTCGATACAAAAGAAAATTACAATAAATATTTTTTTTCCAATCGCAGCAAGAGAAACCGTAAAAGGTTTATGTATTGCTGCCATCACTCACTGACACATTGACAGGTAAAAAGTTTGGTAAGGTAAACATATAAAATTGTTTAAAAAACAAAAAACCGACTTCAAAAAACCTGCCTCTAAAAAAAGGAAGAAATAATATACAAATCATTAGATACGCATTATCATTGTTATAATAAAACACGTCTATTAAAGTCGGGTGGGGCTGGAGAACATCTTCCTTTTTTTATTCTAAAAGCCTCACCCGACTTCAATTGACGTGTTTTATTATAACAATGATAATGCGTATCTAATGATTTGTATATTATTTCTTCCTTTTTTTAGAGGCAGGTTTTTTGAAGTCGGTTTTTTGTTTTTTAAACAATTTTTTTATTTGTTTATTTTTAGTGTAAGTACCTTCTGCATTAGGTAGTGTAGGTATATTATTTAGGTAGAAAAATCGGCTCAGCCAAACGTGACATAATCGCGGAGAAACATACAAACTGAAAACTTACCTCCTTTTTTTGAAGTCGGTTAAAAAGACTACACAACGGTATCCCTTCCCCAACAAAAAAAATCATCTAATTCGGTTCATAAATAACAAAGTTGTCAAGTTAGTTGATTTAATATCATAGTATTTTCAGGATTACTTGTAAACTACTGAATCGATTTGAAAAAAAATTAAATGGGACCATCTCGCAAGAAAACTCAATCGAACAAAAAAAAATTATCGAAATCGGTCCATAAATGTCGAAGATACGCGCGAACAACGATAAAAAAAAAAAAAAAAAAAAAAAAAAAAAACATACAATCGAATTGAGAACCTCCTCCTTTTGATGAAGTCGGTTAAAAAACTAACGGCCTTACCACAAAACACTGTTTAACAAGTATTTAGCTAAAATACTGTTTAAATGTGATGCTATCACTTTTTTGACAATATTATTTGAAAGAGACAGCATCACACTTGAACAGTGTTTTAAGATCTTTTGTGGTAAGGCCGATAGTGTAGGTTTTACATTGAATTGACACTTAGTAATAAGTGGGTTGGTTGGTTATTTGTATAAGTGTACAAGTGCTAGAGTGATCTCCACGCGCTGTATACACCAGCGGGAAAGCGTCATTTGCAACCGGTGCTGTTGTTATAAGGTAAATTATGCTTTATAACTGTAGAAATAGAGTTGATTGTACTTTTAATTTTAATACTTTTAATTTTAAAATGGCGAGTGCGGTCACAGATCAATGTAAAATTTTAAATCCATTTGCATCTCGCTGTTACTACTACGTTATAAGGTTTTTGTTTTAAAATCAAATTGAATCTATATTCAGGCATACGAGCGTGCTTTTATTTTTTCGTACTTAAATAAATTAAATCCAATAGAACCAGTGGGAAGGGAACTGCTACTTTCTATTCATAGAAATAACGTTCGATTTACATTGCCTCTTAGTTACACAAATGATCTCGATCGTCGATTTTGTTTACTACCTTAAACATTTATTTTTAATTCTTTCAATTGAAGATTTGGGTGTATTGTCAAAGACACCACTGCAAGCTAGTGATGTGTATTGTCATGTCGTGAATGATAAATATTGGATATCGATAAATGCAAGATTACTATTAGAACTTCACTACGGTGTGTGATTACCAAAAAAGGTGGTATCTTTGACAATACATGGATTTCTAAAAACGATTCATTCACTTTTCATTAAAAAATACCCTCCAACAGGACGAAGAATTGTTTGTCATCGTAATAGAAGCCGGTGCGTTGATGTTAGCGGACAACCGAGTGTGTTGCATTTTGTTTTAAAATCGAATTGGATCTATATTTAAGAATACGAGTCTGCTTTATTTTGATAACTATATACAATACCCTCCAACAGGATGAAGAATCGTTTGACTTCGTAATAGAAGCCGGTGCATTGATGTTAGCGGACAACGGAGTGTGTTGTATCGATGAGTTCGACAAGATGGACCCCGTGGACCAGGTGGCCATACACGAGGCCATGGAACAGCAGACCATATCGATAGCGAAGGTGAGAAAAAATTATACTCTACAAAAAATACTTTTTCACGTTTCATGCTCGTAAAGTTCGTCTTTATGTTGGGTAATAGGCTGCAAAAATCGATATTCATGCTCTAGTGCATAAAGTAAAATCTTCGTCTAAGTCTCTGACTTTAAGACAAAGATCATCAGGTAAACAGCCACACACGCAATATAATGCTTTTAAACTAGTTAATCTCTTTTAAATATGTCAATTTTAAACAGGTTCTTTTTTGTTTCTGACAATTAATTATTAATTATATTTTTTTGTAAACATTTGCACGTTGACATTAACAACAAAATATGCTGGTGACTTATGTAACAACTAATGTAACCATATTTTTGCAAATAAATGTATTGATTGATTGATATTATACATTCTGTGATTACACTTCGTTAAATAAACTTGTTTTCCTTAATTTTATACATAATAGGGATGATGACTAATGAATAATATAACGAAATATTAATAAAAATCGTAAACATATTAAACTTTTAGAGTAGCTTGTATACCTCTTGGTTTTATATATTGCATATTATTTATTTTATGACCCTTCAAAGTTGGGTGGACAAGTCCATTTAAAAAGTATAAAATTTATTAAAATAAATGATACCTTTAATTAGTCCGTAAAATGTATAGCAAATTTGTCTAAAAAACTATTTTGATAAACACAATATTTAATATAGCTTCCAAACAAATTTCCTACGCGTTGCATACAAACTACTTATTCGTGACGTCATAACTAGGAAGCCATTAGTATGGAGCGTTTTTGGGCGAGTCCATTTGTGTGCATTCTACACTGTGATATCTCGGGCAGTTTTCATGCTAGCGAATTAATTCTTTTACCAATGTTTCTTTTTTTGAGAGGTAATTTATGTAACATAAAATAAAAAAAATAGTCATCATGCCTATTCATGTTATTTTATAATATATTTTTATTTCAATATTGCTGTTTTATTTTCTTACGAAGAGAGTGTATGACTCGTACGTAAAATAGTGCGTTTTATGCACATGTTGTACAATATTCTATTTTATTGCACGTTTTATACTTCGCTCGGCTCACATAAAATGCGTCACCACCAGAATAGGGTTGTTTCCATTAAGAATAAATATAATGGATAGGGGTTTATAATGATTAATTATATTATGGAGAAAATAACAAACAATTTTAATTATTAAAAGCGTTAAAGATTAATAATATTTTTTAAAAATAAATTTCGTTAAATGAAACCTTTAGTCACGTGACAGTGAACACCAATCAGAAAGCGTTACGTCACGCCGTGCGAAACTCCAATCTTGTCTTTGACGTTTCGAGTATCACTACCGGAGGCGCGTTCCAAACCTACACTCCGAGTGCAACCTAACCACAACCGAACGCAAGTTTTAGCCACTTTCCGTATTTTTCCATTGTTTGGAACATATATAAATAACTGGTTTGGCGTTTTTATAGTCGTGCTATCACACTGGGGCACTATACAGTACTTATAATATGAGAAATTCATTTTTAAACGATAAAAACTAGCTATAACGTACGAAGACACGATCGCTCTTTAGTTTGTTTTGCACGGCGTGACGTCATTCAAGACGCCATGACAGTCTTGTGCGTTTTGGAACCAAATTAAAAATGGGTTTTTTAAAACGCGAAATTTATAATGTAAACGCTCGATTAAAAATAAATAAACCTTTTTTTCGATAAAATGCCTAATAAGCTAAAATATTAAGCAGTTATTGAAATTTTGTCAACTAGCCTATTATAACATTATCGAAACATAAAAATACCTACAGTATATTTTTTCCACAGGCCGGTGTGAGAGCCACACTAAACGCCCGCACTTCCATACTCGCCGCCGCTAACCCAATAGGCGGTCGCTACGACAGAGCCAAGTCTTTACAACAAAACGTATCCCTCAGCGCTCCCATAATGTCCCGATTTGATCTGTTCTTCATACTGATCGATGAGAGCAGTGAGATGGTGGATTACGCTATAGCGAGGAAGATTGTGGACTTGCATTGTAATAAGGAGGAGACTTACGATTGTGTGTACTCGAGGGAAGATCTGCTGAGGTATATTGCGTTTGCGAGGTCGTTCAAGCCTATTATTACCGAGGTGAGTTTAGTTATTTATTTTCTCTTGGGTAGTATTTAATCGGGTAACAATAAATTCCCAAATCGGGTAACAATAAATTCCCAATGGGGTTGGTAAACTTTTCCAAAACTGTTGTGAATTATATATTTTCTGGTAGCTTTTGGCTTTGGAGTCAGGAATAACAAATTGCGGAATTTTTATAAGGCTTCATTTTAATTTAAATAAAAATTTAATTTTTAATTTACAGCATAGTACAATAAATCACTATTACGGCTGTATGCGTAGGTTATGCCTTTGCTCCAAAGACTTTCTATGTTGTTGCTCAAAACAAAAAAAACAAAGGTATGATTACTCTTTGTCACTTTCTGTCAAATCTGTCAATCAGTTTTTTAAATCAGTAAATGAAAAGGAACTTCGTGTTCAGCCGTATGTTTGATATTTTATCGCGATAATAATATAAAAAAATATATTTAGTTAAAAAGGTAAAATAAAAAAATCATAATATTATTTTCTTTATTCTTCAAACATGTGCTATCAAAAAAAAATATAAAACAATTATATTCGAAAAAGTTTACCAACCCCATTCGGGTATCAAAAATACTGAATATAGCGTACTGTTTTACAAAGTGGGCGATGGACTGAGGGCGACAACAAACGTTGAAAATGGGTGATTTTTTAAATACAAAAATGAGTAACTAGTTATTCAGAACGGGCGACCAAATTACTGTTTGGGCGACAACCTTAGGGCACACAAAACATTTAAAATTTGGCATAAGTATACATATTTTAGTGGAGCTCGGTGGCGCAGTGGTTTAGCGCCTGGCCCAGCGATTGCGGAAGTTAAGCAACGTTCGCAAGGGTCGGTCATGGGATGGGTGACCAAAACTTTATTATCTTGAGCTCCTCCGTGCTTCGGAAGGCACGTTAAGCCGTTGGTCCCGGCTGCATTTGCAGTCGTTAACACCCACCAATCCGCATTGGGTCCGCGTGGTGGGTTATGGCCCATCCTCCTTACCACCCATAAGGAAGGCCTGTGCCCCAGCAGTGGGGACATCAAAAATGGCTGATGGACATACATATTTTATTTAAAAAAGGTGACTATTATCTTAGTCGAAATGACAAAAAATACAATGTTGGGCAGCATAAATCAGTTAAGTATAACCAGGCTAGGCGCACTCCGCTCTTTAGGTACGAAGCTACAAGTAGCCGGCGGGTCAGGTTCGGACGGACTATTTCAGAGGGCCGGCCGCCGCGTGCCGGCCGGGTCGCACGTTAGCAACATTAGTTCGATTTCGATACTCATTCACGCGCCGCGTTCGCGTATTGTCGCGTCGTTCGTTTGCATGTTTAACCAAAATGAAGGCATATTGCATCACAATGGGCTGCCTTAACATTGACAATAATAAAAAGGATCCGAACCTTACGTTTTTCACACTTCCAATCGACATCGAAAGGTAAGAAGAATGCTTGTCTAGTAATAGGTAGATTCACTAGAATAGAATATTATTATTATCTGTGATACAAACCAACCTAGTCAGTATTTAGTAGGTATTGTCCGTTTATTCTTAGGTAGGTACCTACTTGTCTTATTTGCTAAACAATCTTCACCCAACTATTTATTGAAATAATAATTTACTAGGTACCTACTTACTTACCTACTTACGAAATAATAGGCAAAGTTTAATTTTTATTGACAATTTAATTTCGTAAGAAATCATAATTTTTGATACCATGTATTCTGTGCCTAGGTGTTGTATTGTATTGTATGTTGTGTTGTATTGTATGACAACATTGACAAATCTGTTTACTAAATAACTAAGTAAATAGGACAAATAGGTAAGGATAAACAACTAGTAGTAACGTATAGTATCTGTACTATAGTAATTTGTTCACATTAAAGTACACATTATAAACACAATATGTCCAACAGCCATTTTTGATGACCCCACTGCTGGGGCACAGGCCTTCCTTATGAGTGGTAAGGAGGATGGGCCATAACCCACCACGCGGGCCCAATGCGGATTGGTGTGTGTTAACGACTGCAAATGCAGCCGGGACCAACGGCTTAACGTGCCTTCCGAAGCACGGAGGAGCTCGAGATAATAAATTTTGGTCACCCATCCCATGACCGACCCTTGCGAACGTTGCTTAACTTCCGCAATCGCTGGGCCTAAACCACTCCACCGAGCTCCTCACAATGCTAACACAATAACTTGTAGGTATTCAGATTAATTATTATTTAAAAGAAGACAACCCTGAAGTCGTTAGAAGAAATAAGAGCTACGCGATAGAAAGAGAGGCAACTTCTAGGTGAATATAACTGTAGGCAAGGGAGCGGTGTGCGACCTGAATTGCACTTTATTGCGTCTGGGATAGAGTCGCTATTTATTTAAATGACTTTGCGGAGTGGATCTTCTGTACTTGTACTATTATGTATTCTGTGGTATAACAGCTGTTGCCACTCAGTATTTTTGTCACTCATTTAGAATTTTCACTGCTAACTTAAATTATTTATCTCTCACATGTAGTCGCTTGTTTTACGCATTTTTTGTAATCCACATTTTGTCATCCGTTTAGTTATTTTGTCGTCCAAAAAATAAACTTAGTTTAGTATTTAAGTATCCCAATAACAGTCGCCTTTAAATATTTCCAGTCACCCAATTAATTAAATCCCTTTTCCATTTTTGTAGGAAGCCGGTAAACTCCTAGTGGAATACTACACAATCCTCCGCACTCGGGACGGCAGTGGCGCCTCTGGCGGCGGATCCTGGCGAATCACCGTGCGGCAACTCGAGTCTATGGTGCGGCTCTCTGAAGCCATGGCGAAGATGCACTGCAGCGGCCAAGTGGGCGCCCAGCACGTGCACGAGGCCTACAGGTCGGTTATAGGAGTCTTATGCAGCTAGTCTATGGTGCGGCTCTCTGAAGCCATGGCCAAGATGCACTGCAGCGGCCAAGTGGGCGCCCAGCACGTGCACGAGGCCTACAGGTCGGTTATAGGAGTCTTATGCAGCTAGTCTATGGTGCGGCTCTCTGAAGCCATGGCCAAGATGCACTGCAGCGGCCAAGTGGGCGCCCAGCACGTGCACGAGGCCTACAGGTCGGTTATAGGAGTCTTATGCAGCTAGTCTATGGTGTGGCTCTCGGAAGCCATGGCCCAAGATGCACTGCAGCGGCCAAGTGGGCGCCCAGCACGTGCACGAGGCCTACAGGTCGGTTATAGGAGTCTTATGCAGCTAGTCTATGGTGTGGCTCTCGGAAGCCATGGCCAAGATGCACTGCAGCGGCCTAGTGGGCGCCCAGCACGTGCACGAGGCCTACAGGTCGGTTATAGGAGTCTTATGCAGCTAGTCTATGGTGTGGCTCTCTGAAGCCATGGCCCAAGATGCACTGCAGCGGCCAAGTGGGCGCCCAGCACGTGCACGAGGCCTACAGGTCGGTTATAGGAGTCTTATGCAGCTAGTCTATGGTGTGGCTCTCGGAAGCCATGGCCCAAGATGCACTGCAGCGGCCAAGTGGGCGCCCAGCACGTGCACGAGGCCTACAGGTCGGTTATAGGAGTCTTATGCAGCTAGTCTATGGTGTGGCTCTCGGAAGCCATGGCCAAGATGCTCTGCAGCGGCCAAGTGGGCGCCCAGCACGTGCACGAGGCCTACAGGTCGGTTATAGGAGTCTTATGCAGCTAGTCTATGGTGCGGCTCTCTGAAGCCATGGCCAAGATGCACTGCAGCGGCCAAGTGGGCGCCCAGCACGTGCACGAGGCCTACAGGTCGGTTATAGGAGTCTTATGCAGCTAGTCTATGGTGCGGCTCTCTGAAGCCATGGCCAAGATGCACTGCAGCGGCCAAGTTGGCGCCCAGCACGTGCACGAGGCCTACAGGTCGGTTATAGGAGTCTTATGCAGCTAGTCTATGGTGCGGCTCTCTGAAGCCATGGCCAAGATTCACTGCAGCGGCCAAGTGGGCGCCCAGCACGTGCACGAGGCCTACAGGTCGGTTATAGGAGTCTTATGCAGCTAGTCTATGGTGCGGCTCTCTGAAGCCATGGCCCAAGATGCACTGCAGCGGCCAAGTGGGCGCCCAGCACGTGCACGAGGCCTACAGGTCGGTTATAGGAGTCTTATGCAGCTAGTCTATGGTGCGGCTCTCTGAAGCCATGGCCAAGATTCACTGCAGCGGCCAAGTGGGCGCCCAGCACGAGGCCTACAGGTCGGTTATAGGAGTCTTATGCAGCTAGTCTATGGTGCGGCTCTCTGAAGCCATGGCCAAGATTCACTGCAGCGGCCAAGTGGGCGCCCAGCACGTGCACGAGGCCTACAGGTCGGTTATAGGAGTCATATGCAGCTAGTTTATGGTGCGGCTCTCTGAAGCCATGGCCCAAGATGCACTGCAGCGGCCAAGTGGGCGCCCAGCACGTGCACGAGGCTTACAGGTCGGTTATAGGAGTCTTATGCAGCTAGTCTATGGTGCGGCTCTCTGAAGCCATGGCCAAGATTCACTGCAGCGGCCAAGTGGGCGCCCAGCACGAGGCCTACAGGTCGGTTATAGGAGTCATATGCAGCTAAACGACACTTGTTTATTGGTTTTTTGATATTGTGAACCAGCCCTACAGTGTCCACGTTTCTGCTCCGTATGTCATGACAGGCAGGACGCACTGGTTGAAGACTTTCGTCTTTAGACTCTGTGGAATAGGCGACTCAAAGACTCGACGAAGTTTCCCATATTATATTTATACATATACATTTAGCGGTGACATTTAATGCGCAGAAGTAATTTTTGTGTCTCATTGGCGGGAGACGTGGTGCGGGGGGCTAAGCAAACATGCGCCCTCCCGCCATACCGTAATCCCCTCTAATTTCTTCCACTGCTCAAGATACGTGCCGCGGCTAGTACGGATTATACATCTTTATGGTCCTTCGAGTCGTATTTAAACCAACAACCTATGGATCCATGTCGAACATATTCCGAGGCATTTCACAAAAATTCTTAATTTATTAACTCTTAATCATAATTGAAATTTTAATTGTTACCAGGTTACTGAACAAATCCATAATCCGAGTGGAGCAGCCTGATATCCACTTGGACGAAGAAGAGCCTCAGTTCGAGCCTAACATGGATGTGGACCAAGATGTACCCAACGGAACCGCTGAAACTAGTGAGTTGAACTAAGATAACTTTTAACTTTATACAATGTGTTTAGTTAGCGATGTCGGAGCTTCTAAAGGAAGATAATATGATCAATTTTATTGACAAATCACCCACATGTTGCGGTCCATCCCCTCCTGATGGAATGACTGCTATTTTAAATTTGACTTTTCATTAAAATAAAGTCATCTAAAGATGACCCTGGCGAGAAATATCAATTTATGATACTTTCATAATTAATTTTTTCTTCATCAAAACTATATAAAATTCACTTGTGTAACTAATTACTATCCCCGCAAATTGGTAATACGATGGAACCATGTGACATTGACATCCACGTTGACGTCATCCGCAACTAAAAATGACATGTAACAATAAAATTCTAATAGGTAATTAACGGCCGAATACTCAAAGTCTTCTTGGCTAAAATCTTAAGTTAAGGTCTCCTTAATTTTAAGGAAGCTGTCAGTTTCATAGAGATTCTGTCAAATCTGACAACTTTTAGAATTTAAGGTGGCCTTAACTTTAAGATTTGTTTGAGTATTTGGCCGTTAATGTATTAATTTTTGAACTACTGTTTTCAATAAGAAAGGGTTTAGGTCTTTCGTGTTTGAGGTTAAAAACATGGCCGCCAGGTTCATTAGCAATTTGCGGGGATAACAAATGTAACCTGTCACAGATGGCACCGTGAACGGAGATTCAGCGCCGAAGAAGAAGTTAACCCTCTCGTTTGAGGAGTACAAGTCCCTGAGTGACATGCTGGTGGTGTTCATGAGGAAGGAGGAGGCGGAGGCCGAGACGAGAGGTAACAGCTTCAACTGCATATTTAAGGCTGAGTTGCACCATCTAACTTTAACAATAACAAGCTTGTTAAAGATTCGGTTAAGCACAAGTTAGCCATAAAAAGAGGTTGCCAGCCAGCATGATGTCCTTTGACAAGTTTGACGTGACAAATAGGTAGTATTATCTATTGACGATAACGTTAACTTTGACAGCGTTTTGGTGCAACTCACACTCAGTCCCTTATTTCTTTGCTGCAAAGTGTCTTATAGAACACTGGTCACCAATTTCGGTCACCAATTAGTTTCGTTAGGGTTCCGTTTTAAGAAATGAAATGGCCATCGCGGACTCGCGGTCCGCACAACATTTTATAGAAAAGAATATTTATTACAGAAATGTAATTTTTAGGTACTTAAAGTTGGTATTTTTGTAAGTTCTTGTGTTCTCGCGGTCCGCACAAAATGGGTCGGCGGTCCCCTGTATATAGAAGATCAAGAATGTCTGACTTTGAAGGAATGTTAGTTTTGATAGTTTTGCCAGTAACAGAACTCACGAGTGATAAGTTGTGATGATTCTAACGCGTAATGCGTACTTATTTGTTAATATTTTTGGAAGAATTAATGTGTAATGCGTATGTCGCATCCAACTACCAGGGGTGGAAAATGGTCAGTAAAAGTCAGTTTTTTTTCGAAAAATGGTCAGTAAAGTCAGTATTTTCACGAGCTATACGGGTTAACGGTCTGGTTTCTGTAGATGAGGTGAAAAAACTGATTAAAATCTGGAAGAGATCGCTCTTAGCGCCTTTGCTCACCATAGTTTTAAGTTTTATGTTATTGTATTTTCTGTAATGTGTGTGTGCAATAAAGTGTTTATCTATCTATCTAAAAACGAGCGGCGTGGCAGTTTGTTTAAGACTACAACGACAGCAGGGGTGGAAAATGATCATTAAAGTCAGTAAAAGTCAGTTTTTTGGCCAAGGTCAGTAAAAGTCAGTTTGTTGGCCAAGGTCAGTAAAAGTCAGTTTTTTGAAAATGGTCAGTAAAGTCAGTATTTTCACGAGCTATACGGGCTTACGGTCTATTTTCTTTAGATTGAGGTAAAAAAACTGATTAAAAACGCGCTGCGCGGCAGTTTGTTTAAGACTACAACGACAGGCAAAATTATAAAAGTAGGTATAGGTAGTGGATGGAACTGACTAACAAAAATCGCTAATGATAAACGAAATTGTAAGATTTTTGGATGAAACTGACAAAAATCTATGAACAGGCAAAATTACAACAGTATGGAACTGACCGCGCAGTGCGACCGATTTTTGTACTAAAGATAGACAAAATTACAAGAATATTGGATGAAGCTGACTAAAATTCGCGTTTTACTATGGATAAGTATTTTTTTTAATCCGGCATTTTGAGCATCCTAGGCAGGCAATTCCATCCTTTCGAAAATTGTATCCCTAGTAGTAATACCATAAACATGATAACATATACCAAACCTAGGGCCCCTTGATAGAATTTGCCACAGGCTCCACGCTGGCTTAATCAAGCACTGGACTTGGTCAGTAAATGGTCAGTATTTTCGAAGGTTTTAGTCAGTAAATGGTCAGTATTTTCGAAGGTTTTAGTCAGTAAATGGTCAGTATTTTAGAAGGTTTTAGTTTTTTTTTTGTGTTAACAACTCCATAATTACGCTGTAACATACATAATGTTCACACCCCTATTGTATTAATTAATTGCTATAAGTGAAAACCTGTAATTGGCTTTCTGTTTAACATATTGTAGCTTATAGTAATATTGTTGCTGTTAGTTTTTCAATAAAATAAACAAAATCAGTATTTTTTTCCATGGAATCAGTTTCCACCCCTGAACTACCTTAATCAGTCGTTCAATTAACGGCCTATCCTTTTCATTTAACGACGCCTTTTAATCGGCGGCCTGGATGATTACTACTAATCTCCTAATAGAAGTTAAATTGATTTCTCGACTATTCCAGGCTCGGAAAGTGCCGGCATGCACAAGAGTGCAGTAGTGTCGTGGTACTTGGAACAGCTGGTGGCGCAGGGGCACATTGATGATGAGGAGGAACTGCTGCAGCGGAAGACGCTCGTCGAGAAGGTCATCGATCGGCTTATGTACCATGTGAGTTTATTAGTAAATATTAATCTCATCTACACCTATGCTTGTATGAAGAATGTAATGTAGTTTTTCTCTTGCCCTCTGTTCAAGAAAAAGTAAGTAAATATAAATCATGCGGTACTTACCATAATGACATATTAAGGGAAAATAAAGAACAACTTCATGTAAAGTAAATACCAAAATACAGTTTTATTGAAACTTCCTTTTGACTCTATATAATAATAATAAATATCTTTGCAATCACTGACTGTTAACCGCTGAATTCACACTGAGGTACAAATTTAAATAAACAATAAAAATATCGCCTGCTTCCCCAGTGGTTATATAAGAAAAGTGGTTAACTCTTAAAACTAACTCAAAGATAATAATCCTCTATGAAGGGTTCTGAAACGGTTAGCTTACTGCAAAAATTACAGTATCCGAGCGAGAGGATGTCGCGCTCCTCCCCGCGCCCACGCGCGATGAGTTACATTATGAAATTCAGTACAACATTAAATAAAACACTCGTTCGGATGACATAATGACGAGGAGCAGGAGGAAAGTCAAAACCCTTTAAGGCTCCGTTACGCTAAATCATTTGTCTCTGTCTTTTTCTTTACATGTAAAGAGTATGGAAAATAATCTCACTTCTGCACTTTTTCGATGTTTTTCGTTGTTTTTTCATCACAATCTTTAGCACAATTATCTTTCTTGAAAAAAAGTTATTGGAGCAACTGCACAGTACGTTAAAGTGTATTTTAATGTAGAATTCAAAACGTTTCCGCTATTATTTACGCCAAAAATATGGCCCGCGACAATAGCTTTTGATGATATTCTGTTTTTTTTTACAATAATCTGTGAGATTTATACGAAATTTAATACTTACTAGATAATCTCTTTAGCTTGTCGTTTGTTTATTTGTTGCTACAACTTTACGTTTTCTATATAAAAATTGGCCCGCGCAAACCATGTTTTCCTATTATGGCCCCTTAAAGAGGATACATATCATGGGTGTATATAAAGTCTTGTATGTAACTGTACATAATTAGGTATTATGGTACAGTTGCATAAATAACTATTATAGTAACATTAAAATTATTTCCCAACGTCAACATGGTGGTAAAAAGGTTACACAACGTGTTACGTTGTTTTATGAGACAGATAAGCATTTTTTTAGCTCAAGTTTGGGGAGACCTACGAGTATATTATTATGATACAGTAATAATTATTTCTGAACATAATGAAAACCATCTACACATTCTACATTCGCGATCCGACACCTTTTTAAACTAAAGAAAAAAACTGCCTTTTATTTAAGAAAGTGGGAGTGTACTGTTCCTTTAAAAAATCCGTCTTTTCAGGACCAAGTGATAATTCCACTGTCAACAACCGGCCTCAAAGCGTCGCAGAAGTCTTCGGAGCAGGAGATCGAAGACGACCCCCTGTTGGTGGTCCACCCCAACTATGTTGTGGACACGTGATTTGTGTTAAGTGCCTTTTGTAATAAAAAAAAAGTTGATCGAAAGAAATATTGTGTTTTACTTGACAAGAAACAAAGTGGTTTTAAATTCTAGCATTTGGTGGCATCTTCACCAGACAATCACATCACTACATAGTACGGTCAGCAACGAAAGTCGTTTAACACTTTAATACTTTGTCGTAGCAACTTTTTTGATTAATGTTTCAAACTGTGAAACAACTGTCAAAAAAGTTGCTATGACGAAGTACTAAAGTGTTAAGCGACTTTCGTTGCTGACTGTACAACAAAGTCGCTTCCCGCTGTCTGTCCCTATGTATGCTTAGATCTTTAAAACTACGCATCGGATTTTGATGCGGTTTTTTTAATAGATAGTGATTCAAGAGGAAGGTTTATATGTATAGCTAGCAGCCGCCCGCGGTTCCACCCGCGTGGTTCCCGTTCCCGTGAGAATATCGGGATAAAAAGCATCTTGATGTTTTAATCTAGGCTATCACTTTTGCCAAATTTCAACCAAATCCGTTCAGTAGTTTTTGCGTGATTGAGGAACAAACATCCACAAACTTTCACATTTATAATTATTAGTAGGATACATGGTGTCAAATTCCACACTACACCGAAGCGAAGTAAGAGCGGGTCGCTAGTAGTTTTACAAAAACAATACTAAGTATAGTCTTTTTCTCAAACCAAATCATAATTTACTTAGCTTTTTGGACACGTTCGATAAGGTCGAAAATGAAAGGAATAGATATCGAGATATTATTTCTAACTGCATCGACTCACTGTTCTGTTATTTTGTGTCCTTAAAAATCAAACTAGAAATATAATTCAACAGGTTTATTTCTCAGTTTTAACAACGTTCAAATACTCTATACAAATCGTTAAGGTTGGCTATTTGTAAAATCGCGCCATTACTGACAAAACTAGTGGGGGGCAGGAAATTCCTTCTTATAGCTGGGAATATGACATGTTCTTGTCTCCAAAATTCAGCTTTCTGGGCCTCTACGGTTTCGTCCGGGTTGGGCTGGGAGTAAAATATTGCGGTTTGACGGGATAATGTATCGAAACACTCTTTTTCCGACTCCCAGTTTACTTCTGTTACTAAACGGACTAAGTAAGTAGGTAATGCACCCATGAACGGTGTATGTCCATCTAAAAATATAGTATTAATTAATAGTGTAGAAAATGTAACATGCTCATGCTCAGCCTGCCTAGCATGACCGATTTATATCGCGTGATATAGCGTTTTATCACGTTTAACTGTTAAAAAGACAAAGGAGTTTGACAGTTGAGTGTCGATATGCTATATCACGCGATATAAATCGGTCATGCTAGGCAGGCTGAGTCACACTTTTTAAGCGATTTTGAATTTAAACTCTGTAGTATAGAGTTCAATATGGGTGAGATATTTTTTATTATTTTTCTCCAAAAAAAACTACTGTGATAAAGAATTATATTAGACTAGCGGCCGCCTGCGACTTCGTCTGCATGGAATGTTTTTTGCTATCCCTCGGGAACAATACTTTTTTCGGGATGAAAGGTACCCTATGTAGGAACCTACTCTATGTAAAATTTCATGATGATCGATTCAGTAGTTACTTAAGACGTGAAGGCGTAACAAGCAAACGGACTTTCGCATTTATAATATTAAAGTAAAGATGAATTGAATTATCTAAAAAATCAAATCTATCTGACAAAAGAAATTAAATATAAGTGGTACTAACCCAACAATAGGGGTAGTGACAATAACTCCCCGTTCTTATTTATTTCTAAGGAAAAATATTCCAAAAGCATAGGTATTTTGTTTATCAACAACTCTGCCATCTGGCTAGCTAATACTCTCATGTCACCTGCAAATGAAAAAAAGTTAAATACAAAATGCTCTATAATAATATGGGGTCAATTTATATTGCTGCAGAACGGACTGAAAGTTTTTTTCTAAAGAAATTCTAAACAGCATAGCAGCATACATTTTAACAAAGCTTAAAATCCTATAAATGAAACCTTAACTTTACCTAATTCAGGGTTCCATTCTTCCTCTTGTGAACTAAGGCCTAAAACTAATAGCTCTTCTAAAGGCAAGGGGTTTGATAACTTTATAAAACCAAAGTTTTGAAAATCGTAAAGCATTGTTTCGTAGAATAATTCCTCTCTGCAAAATAAATAATTATACCACTATATTATGTACCTATTTATATAGGTTACGGACTATTATACGGTTATTATGTACCTATAACACAGAATATATAATAGTACTAACGTACAGAAGTCGGACCCCGCGAGGACCATCAAATAATAAGCTACTCTCGCTGCACGGCAATAAAGTACAATTTCAAACTGCACAACGCTGCGTGTATAAAATTATATGCACCTACGAAGAAGAAAGAGAGGCGTCTCTTTCTTGGTGCGTTCCCTTTTGCGCCAACAGCGATAATATCACTGATATCGCGCTCACACTTCGTTCCGATTTGATGTGAGCGCGCCAACGATAGCAGTATTTACGTCACGGATGACGTCACTATCGCCGCCATTTTGCGATTACAGTGATATCGTTCTCGAGCGTTAGCACTGTGAGCAGTCTGTCATATTTGACGTTTTGAGTTGACGTTCATGTCCTTACACACTTCTGATTCGTTATTTACTTTGTTTTGACGTTACAAAACGTCAAAACAAAGTAAATAACGAATCAGAAGTTCGGCGCGCGATGCGTGCGATAATAGCCGTTCCGAATTGAAATCGCGTCAACAGTGCTGTCAGCGCGATAATCAAAACGTAACAGCTTTTAGCGCTCACATCGCCAACAGTACTATTGGCTCAAAAGGGAACGCGGCCTCTGTCGCATAGCTCTGTCTCAACCGACACATTTTGGGGTTGCTATTCGCTAGTTACTGATATCATAGAAAACAAAAAGTACTTAATATCTTACAGATAATCTTACAATCGGCCATTCTGATAAACAAGTTTGTCCTCAAACTGAAATAACTGCATTCCAAGAGATACATAATTTTATTATGCCCATGAATAAACAATGAAATTACTATAATAGGTACCTACTTATAAAATAAAATAAATCTACCTAATAGGTGAGCTGAGCATATTTAAAGAGCATAAATAATAAGTATTTCTAAGTAGTTAGAGAAGCTCGATGGCGCAGTGGTATAGCGCCTGGCCCAACGATTGCGGAGGTTAAGCAACTTTTGCAAGGGTCAGTTATGGGATGGGTGAAAAAAAATAGTATTTTTTAGCTTTTTTCTTTACTGGTGCCATATTTCGAACTTCGATACAACTAAGTACCTATGTAAATATGTATACAAAAAATACAATAAACTTTGGTAGGTAGGTAGGTACGTTAGTAATTAAGTATCAAAAACGAAGTGCATGCAGTTTCGCATTCGGCGCTTGACTGACTCGTTTCGTTGGTGACGTTCACGCGCTGCGCTCTCGTCGCTTGCACACGCCGCGCGTTTCGGTCGGCGCGGTGA
Source organism: Agriphila straminella (assembly GCA_950108535.1). NCBI lineage: Eukaryota > Metazoa > Arthropoda > Insecta > Lepidoptera > Crambidae > Agriphila > Agriphila straminella. The sequence goes on along the minus strand of OX467326.1, from coordinate 5,974,321 downwards.
TATCCCTCGACAATGGCCCTCTTGGAGTGGGCCGCGAGCAGTAGGCTAATATAAAAGTTTAAGCGCGGAGTTATACCCCCTGCCTATAATTAGGTTGATGTTTCATTCAATCTATTTGAAAACAAAAAATGTTTTTCAACCTTCTTTCAACTTAAAGCCACAATTATAAAATTCAATATTGATTAAGAAAAAAAATGGTCAATATACATACATCAATTTTGTTGAATCACATAAATATAGTTTCGTTGAATGTTGTATCAAAGACCTATGTATATCAATGCAAGCTATAAATATCAGATTCGCCAATATTTCTCTAAGATTTGCATTACATTTGTTTTCAATATCCAGCCTTAATTGTTTCACACTAGTCAGTTTGGTATCTATTCTCTCGTATTTAAATGTTCTCGTTTTGAAAGATTCTTTTGGATCAATGTAAGTAGCATTCGCTTGATCTGCCGCTGTAGTTACTTTCCATCTATCTGGCATTTTGTTGACAGTTTCACTTGGTTCGTTGACTAAAGAACACTCTAGTAATTCACTTTGTTCTACTATATTGGGTGTAACCCTTTCATTATCAGGTTTAGATACATTTTTCTCACTGTCTATTTGTTTATCTTCTGTACTATCTTCAAATATATCTTTATCTACTTCATTTACAACATTGTCATTAATTTTAGTAGCAACTGGGAAGAACTTGTCGATCTTTTGGACGTCGGCGTTGACTCGAACCATGTTATTTGCATACACTTTGGCTCCCTCTGTCGTTTTCTTCACTATTTCTTCAACTGCTGTGGCGCCTGGGAGTCGAGCCTGAAATTTTTTACGAGTGAATTTAAGCCTTGTGTTGTCGAATTAGAGTAAGAAATTCCCGAAACTAATAATTGAATTGAATAAGTTTCTTTTAGTTTCGGTCGTAAAACGTAAATTATAAGTAAACATAAGAATATTGAAATCTAGTTTCTATAAATTCGATTATTAGCTTAACAATCGTGAATGTCAAGATGGCGGGATACCGCCTGGTTTTTGAAATATTTCATGGCTAGGATATAGTGCCATTTGGTGCCTATGTTCAAAAAATTGTGCCATTAACCCTTCAGCGCCATCCGCCATTTTGTTAAAAAACAAAAAACCCTCCCCACCAACTGGCAAGAAAGAAATAAAATGGCGTCTTTCACAAAAAACCCGATAATTTCGTAATCAGGCTATAATTTATCATTCTGTAAAGATAGTTATATTTATGAATACTTTTCTCATTTCTAGATACCAAGATCATAGTCATTTACATAGAGAAAAAACCGATTACCGGTACCGGTCTCCGGCGACCGCTTGGGCTTTGACAGAACGGCAATATAGCGATTATTAGCGGTCGCCGGCGACCGTTCTGGCACTTAGAGGTTAATAGTTTCAAAGATATTCAGCATTGCTGGTTGTCCCGCCATCTTGATATCAAATAGGTGGGATAACCACCGGCAATCCATAATCAGTTGTCGGAACGTTTTAATAAACACATACAATTTTAGTGCGTTTTAGTGCCTTTACGTTTAAACCATTATAATTCATTTTAAATTTCTAATTATGAAATCACATGAGTTTGAGAGACAACTGATTATGGATTGCCGGTGGTAATCCCGCCATTTTCATATCAAGATGGCGGGACAACCAGCAATGCTGAATATCTTTGAAACTATTAATGGCACTATTTTTTGAACATAGGCACCAAATGGCACCAAAATGGCACGATATCCTAGCCATGAAATATTTCAAAAACTAGGCGGTATCCCGCAATCTTGACGTTCACTAACAATCGACATAATCTCAAATTATTATTATTTACATATATTCAAATAATTTAATTGAAATGCCTGAGTGAATTAATGAAATGCTACAAACAATTATTATGGCACTTAAATTGAGCCAAATTGGGTGCCTGAATATAAATAAAACTTGGTAGATATATTAAGTTACTTTATAAAAAAAAATTGTATACCTGAGTGTACATAACTCTCGTAGAATTACAACTGAGGAGTTTGCTTTCAATGCATGATTTAATTTTTTCTATTATCTGTTCTTCATACAGAAATTGCACCTCGTGTTTCGTAGGATGAACATTAACATCCACATTTTTCGGGTCTAAAATATAACAAACTATTATTATTTGTGTTTGAAAAAAGTGTATTGAATATTAACGCCCCTGAAGCACACCTCCGCCGCGAAACTGTACCAGCGGCGCCGCGGTTGTCCCGCCATAGTTCCACTATGGGTTGTCTGCCAACGACGACGATTTCGTTTGCTCCAACCGTAGACAAACGTCTACGATTCAAAAAAAAAAAAACAAAATAATTTATTCAGTCTAGGCTGTTACCTACAAGCACTTGTGAATGTCAAAGAAGCTACGCCATCGGTTCGCAATAGGCAAGATTGGAGCCGATAGGGCGGAATAGCGCGTGAAAAATCTATGCATTAGAAAGGGGTCAAGTCTGCTAATGTTATCGTCAAAATCGTGTTTCAATGGTGTTTGAATGGTAATGCTTTTTGACACAGTTCTTGTTTCTTAAACTTAAATTTGAGACACAATGTGTTTTCGTTTTGGGTTTAAGAAACACAATGTGTTTCGCTTTTGGGTTTAAGAAACACAATGTGTTTCGCTTTTGGGTTTAAGAAACAAGAACTGTGTCAAAAAGCATTAATTCAAACACCATCGAAACACGATTTTGACGATAACATTAGCAGACTTGACCCCCAGGCTGTTCGCATTTGTTTCGCTTGCGAAATAATGGCGGAACCTACTGCGGTGTTCCGCGGGAGGAGGTGTGCTATAGCCGTAAGTATTTTTAAGTCTGTTCAATATCTTACCAAGTTCTAAACTAAGATAAACAAAGGAATGTGCATTCTTCGGCAGATATGTTGAATAGACAGATTCCACTGCTTTCTTGATAGCTGTTGGAATAATAATTTAGTGTCGATTAAATAAACTATATTTATTATTATATGAAAATAGTTGGCTTTCGACTATTGATGCATGTATTAAGTATTACCCATAATTCATCTTTTTACCTTGTGAATCAACTAATCTGTGATTGATGAATAAAAGCATTGTTCCCTTTTTATTTGAGTAGTTCACATTAGTCATGAAGCCATTGAGTTTCAGCTTAACAATTGGATCTTCCAGTTTTATTTCCATTAATTCACGAGCTATTGTATTCCCATGAACCTGAAATATATATTACAAACTTTAACTAAAGTTCTAGACAACAGTTATAAAGTATTTATTATATCAACACTCAATATCACAAAATCAAGACAAGACATTACATAGTGAGTTTTGTCTAAAATAAGGAAGTTGGTCCTTGTATTATAAACTCTGTAACAAACTATAACTATTTATGAAACTAACTTATGATGTTAATGTTGGTATAAGTCTGTTTATCCTTACTTGCTTCGAGCAACAAGGCTTCCTACGAAGCCGACGTTGCTCGTTTACTTGTCCTAATTAGTAAACCGCTTTTGACAGTTGTTATACATCTTCTAAACTTAAATCGTTAATTAAAAATATGTTGTCTTATCAAATCAAATTAAACAATGTATATTATTGTTTTTTTCAATAAAAAATTTGGGTGAAGATTGTTTACAAATTATTAACTAAAATTAAAAACAGATAAGTACATACTATTCTGACATTATCAGCCACAGAAGATTGCATAGGTGTCTTCAGATCAGTATTTTCTCCAAACTTCTTTAATGTGAATCCAACATGGCTGTTATGTATTGCATACCCGCTAACAACTTCCATTATGTGGGAATATTCTTCACTAGGGCTCCTCAGAGCCTTCTTCCGAGCTACCACATTGTAGAATAAGTCCTCTACAGTTATTTGTGTGCCAGTGTTGCCTGCACAGGCTTTAGCAGGCCCTTTTAGCTTGCCATGTTCATATGAAGCCCTAAAAGTAATAGAGGATTCAACTAACATTCTATTTTCGTTTAATCATTTTACTTCATAATATGCTAGATATTGAAAAGTATTTTGAAGATGTTTACACTGGTTACCATGTAACCACTGAAGACTTGTTTTATGCAACTTTGTTCAATAAATCAAATGTATATCAACATTGAATAATTATGCGACATCTTACCTAAGTAAATAATATTTTAGATTGATCTGTAATCCTTAATTCATATTATATTTACATAAAACTTTTTTATTATTTGCAAAACATGTGTTTTATACAATTACTCTAACAACTCTTTACCAATAAAGTATTAATTAATTAATTCATAAAATATGACCTACTTGTAAGCACATTTGCCACAAGCTGTCTTTGTTAGTATTGTAAGATGTGCTATATGGCTGATACTGGCTAGAGCTTCGCCCCTAAATCCGTAAGTGCTGATCTCCCTTAAATCTTCATATTGTTGCAGTTTTGATGTTGTAAACCGCTCGCAAACAATACCAAGGTCCTCATGCCGAATGCCTGTGCCATTATCTTGAATCTGAATATCAAAAAGATTGGTAAACATGGTAACACTGAAATTAGTATTATTATTAGGTACTTAGGTGATAAAACTTTATGAATTAGTAAGAGTTAACACCTGCAGATATTTTAGCCCGCCGGCTTTCACTGTGATAATAATATTTGTCGACTTGGCATCCAAACTGAAAAACAAGCAAATATAGTGCAAATATATTTTATTATCTACATTTGAAAGCATTTTTTACTCTCAAGGAATTAAATATTTTAGATCTAACCTGTTTTCGATTAATTCTTTTAAAGCATTAGCTGGTCTTTGTACAATTTCACCAGCAGCAATACGATTCACCACGTCTTCACTAAGCTTTCTTATAATACCTGGTTCACTCATAATTAAAATTACATTTAATATTTATTACCTATCTAAAATATTTTTGCGCGGAAAAATTAACATAATATTCACACCACACTACACATACACATTCCAGCAGGCTATTTGCTAAGTCATAGAGTACATTTTAACAAAGTAAAATAAAAAACTTTGAGGCAGGGGCCTATTTCATAAAATAATAGTAAAACTACAATGAGGGCTTTTCAAAATGACAAAAACTGTAGGCTCGATAGGTGGCGTTGATAAAAATGTATGACTCAATGTATTTTTTACTTCTTTGGGGCATATATTCTAATCCGTGGATAGCGGTGTGGGTTGCACAATTGTTAAATATTGGCAATGTAATAGTTTATAATGTAAAATAGGGTATCAGAATTTTCACTAATACACTTAAGAGAGTTATCCAACTCTTAATAAAACTACGATGTATTCAATTCACTGGTATTTATTCCTTGATAACACTGAGTTCGGACATAGTTTTCACTAGTCAAGTGCTCACACGAGAACGATGAGGTCAGCGAGTCTCTGCCTCTCAACGAGAGATAGACTCTCCCCACAAGAGACAGCCGACTCGTCGACCTGGGACTCCTTATTTACTTGGAGGATTTGTTTGGTTGCCCCTAAGTATCCAGCTCGAGTAACTAAGGAATCCTTCATTACAGACACAGGTTTAGTACCCAAGTTTTGCAACAATAATAAGCACGTCCCTGAATGAATTTCGTATTCGCCCGGTAAAAGATAATGTTCTTGTCCCAAGCATCCCCTCACCGAGCCACCAATATATACGTTCCCGTTAATTTTGTCATCAGTTTTAACCCGTATCGTTTTCATCTCACCTACCCCTATAGTTGTATCGATTTCGGACCTCAATAAAATTTTAATATTATCAAATCTAACCTTTTCAAATTTCAAGTCTGTTGGCGTCTTAATTATACGTACACTTGGTCGCTCGGTAAAGGTATGCCCTAATAGTACTGGACTGTTTATTAAATGGTCATCCACAACGAATGTATCAACGTTCTTTTCAAGCACGCCCTGTACCTCAATAGTAATTTGAGCCATGCCTAATGGTGAATACGGTACGTTTCCTAAGCCGCGTAATAATGGACCGTCAACAGCCGACCAAGACATTTGCAGTTTTTCAGCGGCTGTCTTACGTATTACTTTTAATAAAACCGCGCTAGTATCCGTTAAAAGTGTTTTATTTCATGGCTGTCTTACGAATCAGAGTCGCTTCGCTACCCAGGTCTACCTGACGAACTATTGGCTTCCCGTTGATTTGGATTGCTATTTTATACTTGTTGTTCGTATTGTCATCTGACAAGCCAGGCATGGTGCCCATAATAATATCATCAAATAAAGCAGGTTTATCCTTTAAAGGGACAGGTATTCTGTCCGTTGAAGGTTCATCCATAAGAACTCTCAAAACAGTTTTGTCTTTTTCGGATTAGAGTTTTGAGCTTTTCTTGGGACACTCGGAAATAACATGACAGGCGACAATACGAACACTGGATGATAGGTTTTGGGCATTTTGCACACGGGTGCCCTTTTTCCTTACAGTTAAAACACGTGACAGTGTTGGAAAATTGCCGCGGTTTAGGCTTATTAGAAATATCGCTTATTTTATTTACTGGTCGGTTTACAAAAATATTATTGCCAATAGTAGTACGCTTATCTTTTCTATTGTCTAGATTACTATCCTTTACTGGTATTTTAAGAGTTTTAAAGAACTGTAAAACTTGCTCAGGTTTTTTAAATTTAGCCGCTTGGGCTCCTACTCTAACACCCCTATTGTCTAACCCATGAACTAAACAATCTATTGCTTCCTTGCCGAAAATTTTGCAGCGGTTTAACAAATTAATTTTTGAGTAGTAATACAATTCGAGTGACTCCCCAAATCGGGCCCTCTTAGCTAGCATCTCAGTTAGTAATTCTGCATAATTTTCGGTTGCCGGAAAGGATTCTGTGAGTAAAACCTTCCATTCAGACCAGGATCTTTTAAGAGACGGTAAGCCTTGATACCACAGCTTAGCATGTCCACTAAGCTTGGGCAAGGCATAATGAATGGTTTGTCTTTCGTCCCACCCGTCCCAACCTTGCCAAGCCAAACAGTGATCGGTTGTTCTTTACTTAAGGGATCAAATTCCAGCAAGACATTGTTCAGGTTAGGAAAACTGTTACGCTCGTTACCATGACTTTTAAATGCTTTTAAAAATTCTTCAAGGAAAATAGATGTTGACTCACCTGATCGGTAATTGTCCCTTACTGGGCTCCGACGTGCGTCCCTGCCAGGGCTCCGATACTTGTCCCTTCCAGGGCTCCGGTACTTGTCCCTTCCAGGGCTCCGATACTGGTCCCTTCCAGGGCTCCGATACTTGTCCCTTCCAGGGCTCCGGTACTTGTCCCTTCCAGGGCTCCGGCTTCGATGCTCGTTCCTCCCAGGACTCCGATATTTGACTCGTTCCAAGATCTGGTAGTGGCCTTGCCTCCGTCTCCGGTCGCGGAGCTCTGACTCTCTCTCTTTTTCCCGTTCCCGACGTTCACATTTGAGCTGACTTTCTAAAACATATAAGCGCTGTCTTTCCAATTCTAGCTCCTCACGTAATTCCCGGTTAGACAAACTGCGACTTCGCGTACGGCTCCGACGTCTCCTTGAACGGCTACGTCCACGATCATCCTTAAAGTTTCCATCATAACTTCTTGGTGTGCTCAAGATTTGACCAGACCTAAAACTCTGGCGGTGGCTTCCATGTATGTCAGCAATAGTATCAACTCTTTGTAATATGGGGCTAACTGAACCTTTATCACACATATTTGCCATATCCATGTTAGTGTAGATCTGAAACTTTTAAAAGCGGTATTAGCAATAAGTAGTGGTTCAACAATGATTTATCCTACCAGCGACTAGAAAATAGCTAACTATTTTGATTATTTAAGCATATTGCTTGAAGGTTTCTGATTTGAAACTTAGTTGATGTTCCACGAGGAAAAAAAAACTTTGTAGGCATGTAGGTACGACAACGTGGCACGCCTCAATTCTAATAATTATATAAAAATCTGGCATAATCATTAGTAAGGTAGAAGAATATAGCATGTAGGAAAAAATCAATATACCTTTAATTTTTCTTAATCTTAACATTTTTACAACTTTTAGGCCCACAAACAAGTATCTTTTATTTAATTTAAATTTCAATACAATTAGACGTTTAGTAAATATTCACATGCATTTATTTTAGTTTATTTTTTTTTATGAAAGAGCCAAAGGAATTTATAAAAAAATAAAATGGCATTAGTATTGCAATGAGGGCTTACAATAATAAATTAATAAAAAGACAACTTTCAACTGTAGAAAACGACTGAAAAATAAAATTTTCAAGCCAATTTTGATAGCTCCCCTGTCCACCATCGCCATCCGGCGAGGCAAACAGTTACTATATATGTCGACGCAACACCATAATATTAAGAAATAACAACTTTGATTGTGTTATAATTACTATTACTTATTTGTTCTCAAAATGTATTGTTTAAAGCCTCTTAATTCTTATCTTGATTTATAATGAGCAAGGAATAAACTTTGTGCATTGTTCTGTAATTAATCTTACATTAAGGAGTTATCTGGAACAGTTGGTCTGTCGTCACATCCGCCGGCATGTGTAAAGTAGTAAAGTTATTTCAATTTAAAATTATCACTTCCGGTTCGCGCCACTTTTCATGTGTAAAACGATGAAGCGTAGATTTTGTGAGATTGGTGAGCATTACTGTTCGAGTCGTCTTAGAAGTAAGATTGTGAATTTGTGATAGTGCTAGTTGAAGATTTGAGATAATCCTGTGAGTATTTAAACCATTGTTAACTTAGTTTTGATAATAATGTATTGTACCTTTAAACAGTGGAAAAAAAACACTTTACGTACCTGGTTATCGTGTCCCGCTTCTGAGATGTAAAATAGGGTATCAGAATTTTCACTAATACACTTAAGAGAGTTATCCAACTCTTAATAGAACTACGATGTATTCAATTCACTGGTGTTGTGTTATTCCTTGATAACACTGAGTTCGGACATAGTTTTCACTAGTCAAGTGCTCACACGAGAATGATCGTTCCGAGTGCGGTGCTGGCCTTTTATAAGTCTTGTCGCTTAGTGGTAGTGGGGGACCACTACCACTAAGCGACAAAGTATTACGAATATGTCGCTAGATGGCGTGAAGTGGCAGCATTAGTCAATGATTGTTACAATAAATAGTATTAATTGTGTCAACTGTTTGTTATCCCAAATAAATAAAATAAAAATATTGAATTGCCTTACTTTTTCGTACTATGACCTCAACGGTTAGTATGTAAGCAGGCCTTAAGCAGCCCTGTTTAACTCCTGCTTTTGAACTGAACGGTATCTTATTTGCTGATGGTAAGCACCCAGTTCAAAAGCAGGCCTTAAACAGAACTGCTTATGAACTAAACTCGAACTAAAACCGACTTCAAAAAACCTACCTCTAAAAAGCAAGAAAGCTAGGTTTTTTGAAGTCGGTTTTTTGTTTTTTTAAACAATTTTTTTTATTTTTAGTGTAGTTACCTTCTGTATTAGGTAGTGTAGGTATATTATTTAGGCAGAAAAATCGGCTCAGCCAAACGTGAGATAATCGCGAAGAAACATACATACATACGCGTACGGGTCAAACTAAGAACCTCCTTTTTTAAGTCGGTTAAAGAACTACACTTATGTTATCCCTCTTCCAACAAAAAAATAATTATCTTATTCAGTTCATAAACAAAGAAGTAATACGACAACATCATCGAGGTAATTCACACAAAATCATACTATTTTGGTCCTTTTTACAAGATTACTTGAAATTGAAAAGTACTGAACCGATTTCCAAATTTAAAAAAATGGGACCAACTTGGGAGTTGACCTAATACGTTTGAATCATTTCAATCGGTCCAGCCGTCTTCGAGTAATCAATGTACATACAAAAACAAAACAAAAAAAAACGGGTCGAATTGAGTAGAGTACCTCCCTCCTTTTGAAGTCGGTAAAAATCGAGGTCATGGTACGAAAAAGTAAGGAAGTTCAATATAAGTCCTGCTTTAAGATATTCACTTCTCAAGCTTACGCGCTCACTAGACATGAAATAAAACACTTTTAACGGATACTAGCGCGGTTTTATTGAAAGTACTTTGGTAATTAGTTGGTATTTGGTTTGATTTTTGATTTTGTTTTATTTCATGTCCTGCTTTAAGAGCTCATAGTAAGGCCCCTCCTATTCGCGGTGCCGGTATAGTGTGCTATGACCTTAACTCACCGTTACGCATGCCCAAAAACAAAATACGCGTTAAGTACAATCCTCACCCGATTTCAAGACATTTGCCTCATATTGTACTTTCCATGGTTAAAAATGTTAAAATGTATACTGTGGTGATCGATGACTTAGAGATTGGTCTGCTGGAATAAACCCATTGACAGTGACAGTTGACACTAATTTTATTTGTTTGTTCATTGTTGTTGAATAGAATTAGATGAAAAGTTTTCCATTAGAACAACTCTAAAATTTACGTCTTTTGCTAGATTAGATTATTTGTTTGCAAAATGGAAGAAGATATAGAGGTAGAAAGTGATGAAGATACGGAAATGCAATTCAAAGACCTCGAACAGCTTACTGCAGTTTTGGAAGAGGATGAGCCTTCTTCAAGCGTAATTTCCAAGTATTCTGGCTCGACGTTATCGCTACCATGTCCATCCAACAAGGTTGAAGAATATTCTAAAATAGAAACGGCTATAGCACTCAATAAACTTACCGACGATAAACTTCTTCGTTTAGAAAAAATCCTTGTCGGTAGACTAGGCGAATGTAGGAAAAAACTTGCTCACATACAAAATTCTGATAAACTGAACGAGAAAGTAGATAGAGTACAAACATTCCGGTATGTTTATTGTGGAAAACCGTATTTCAAGGACAAAAATGGCTTCCAACCACCTGATAATCCTGATACAATACTTATGGCAAAATCTGATATGTTTGACTTCTCAATTATATCATCTGTGCCTGGATGGACTGTTAAAGATAAAAGTGAGTTTATTAAATTAATACACAAAATGTCGAAGGACATAAATATAAGAGAAATAAACTCTCAAATTGCTCAGTTAAAGAGGGACGCAAAAACAAACAACATCAATAATGATTCTGAAATTGTTGCATTAAAACAAGAAATTAATAGAGTCCAAAAGAAAAGCCTCAAAGAATTGGCACTACCTATGTGTCAAAACTATGACTGGGATACCATTGCTAACTCATTTAATAATCGCCATTCTCCCCAAGAGTACAGTTCCATTTGGCGATTATTCTTACATCCATCCATCAATAAAAATTCTTGGTCTAAAGCCGAACATGTAAATCTACAGGAAATTGCACAAAATTACAATTTACAGGACTGGGAAGAAATTGCTTGTCAATTAAACACGGAACGTACTGAGTATCAATGTTTTGTGTACTTTAGGACTAACATGGGTAACACATTTACCAGTCAAAAATGGACCAAAGAAGAAGAAGAATATCTTAAAAGGCTTATTGAATATTATAGGGAAGATAATTATATACCTTGGGGAAGGGTAGCAGCTTCAATAGAGAATCGAACAAAAATTCAAGTATACAACAAATATCTAAGACTGATTGAACTGAGAAAAGGTAGATTTCTTCCTGAAGAAGATGCAGTGTTATTACATTGTGTAGATAAATATGGGGAGAACTTTGCCAAAATTAAAGATCTTCTTGCTGGACGTTCTGCTGCACAATTGAGGAATCGATATCATATTCTGGTACGACAACGAATATCAACAGTATGGACTCTGGTAGAAGACAAGAAGTTACTCCAAATGATGGCAAACCAAGATTCAACAACAAATTTTGCTAGCTTGAGCAAATTTTTGCCAGGCAAAGACCGTGTACATATTAGATCTAGATATATAACATTAACAAAATGGATGCAACGACACCCTAATGTTGATATTACGCACGCCCCTCGCCGTGGCGCGAGGAGACTGTGCCATGGGCAAGCCTCAGATGATTTAAATAAAGCTGTTGAAAAGCTAAAAGACAGAATGCAATCAGAAGTGGAAAATAAAAAATCTAAAAGAGTCACTAAAAAATCCACTGAAGATGAAATTGATGAATCTATAATAGCATTTATGGTTACGGAAAATATCAAAGATACTGAAAATAGGTTGAATAATTATGAGTTAGCACTAGATAATAATACAGTTCTTTCTATTAGTAGCCTCAATTGCACTAACTTAAAAAAGGCACTGGTTTTATTAAAAGCTAAATTAAACCAGAATGCATTCAAAGAGAGCTCATATTATGATCAGTATCCAGAATTAACAAATCCTCAAAAGGAAGTGAATTTGGTCAAAGTAAAGTCATATTCTAAAAAAGAAGTAGTTAATAAAATAAAAATGTATGCAGCTCCTGATGTGTGGGGTAACAATATTGCCAGACCTTCGGAATACGTGATGCCACCAAATTTTGCTACAATAACAGGTTGTAGATCATTAATTGCTTACGCCAGCAATAAACATTTCACAAATGACAATGGTAGTCCAAAGAAAAAGAAAAATGTTATATTTAAAGAACAATTGAAATGTTTAATGGAACGCTTTAATATACTATTCCTGTGGCCAATGTTGCTCTCTAATGAAATGCCAACTTCAGAGAGATCAAAGAAAAAAGCCTTTGTAGTTTATCAAAAGCAATCCAGCCAATCCATCCCTCCATCCAATACTAGCACTTTACGCAATGCTCTTTTATTTGAAGACAGTGGTGATGAAACTAACTGGAGCCCAAACAAGAGCTGAAAATAGAGTGGACCATACTTGGTTTCTTTTAAGACAAGTCAACATTATTATTATTCTTTGTGATACTCATGATGCATGACTATGTTAATCTCATGATAAATAAAAGTCATGCTTCTCAAAATGTTTTCTTTTATTCAGTACCTACTTACTGTAAGTAGCGTCATAGAGGATGAGCCGATTTTTTTTAGATATGTGTCTAAAAAAATTGGCTCATCCCGTTTATCCATCCACCCCATCCCATGAAATTATCAAGTATGATAAATGAGATGGGGATAGATGAACTCGCGTTTTCCGAGTATCCACCTTAGGGTGACTGTATCAGGGTGGATTAACGGATTAAGCAAAAAAAACCCCTTCTCTCCCTCATGAGAGATTAAAAAAAACGACTCACTGACTACCTACAGACATACAGTTGAGCCACAAAAAACTTGTCTTTTTTACCTATGCCTTGATGAAATCGTTAGGTAGGTAGTTTGATTATCAGTTTGTTTGCAAAGTAGGTAATCTTTCCTAGTTCCGCATAGTTACACTACATCGCCTCACTGATACGCTCATGGCGGAACTTGAAAGACTGATCGTACTCGATCATGTTTGTTAAGCAACACTCGGTCCGGCCAGGTGTCGGATGGGTGACCGTTAAGTAGTACTACAACAGAGCGCTTCCGTGCTTCGGAGGGCACGTTAAAACGTCTGTCCCGGCTGTTGTCATCTGATAACAGTCGTTAAGCCAAGTCAGAGGCTTTACAGGCGGTTTGATAAACTCTAACACCAGAAAGGTGGCCACTATTCCTCATTCGATAAGAAACTACATCGCCGCGCCGCCGCTGTTCCTCCGTGGTGTGACCATGCTTGGTAGAGATCGATTGTCGATAGATGAATAAATAACGAATATATTATAAGATTAATATAATGTAAGAACTTATAGATGAATAAATCAAATCAATCTAACCGCCTCCGTGGTCTTTTGGTTTGCCCACCCGTGTAAGATGCAGGGGTCTCGGGTTTGATTCCCATAAGATGGGTCAAGAGGGGTTCACTTTTCAAAGACGCTTCTATCAACAAAAATAGCTAACTTTGTGACATTATTTATATGGGGGGATTGGAGGGTCACCCAGAGTTGTATACCACAGAAAGTCTTCTTTTAAAAAAATAGATACAGTTTGATACAAATTAAACTTTATGATAGACTAGCTTCTGCCCGCGACTTCGTCCGCGTGGATATTAGAGAAAATCCTTAGGGAACCTTCAAAATCCTTAGGGAACCTTCAACCAGGATCTGACCAGCCATTTTTACGCATTTAGGCGGGTTCCTACCAAGGGCGCTAACTGGCAAGGCCCGTTCCGGTTCAGGTTCCGGTTCCGATTCCCGTTCCCGTTCCCGTCCTCGTCCCCGTCCCCGTCCCCGTCCCCGTCCCCGTCCACGTCCCCGTCCCCTTTCCCGTTCCCGTTCCCGTTCCCGTTCCCGTCCCCTTTCCCGTTCCCGTCATTTATTTATATTGAATTTAATAATATATATTTATATTATTTAGCAGTGGTTTGACAGACAGAAAAGAGAGTGAGTGACAGAGTCAATATTATGAATTTGGAACTACAGGCTGTTCGCATTGACCATGAAGGTTTAACACCGTCCCTGTCCCCGTCCCCTGGATATGCATGTCCTGGTCCAATCATGTTCACCGTGTTGGACTTCAAAATAAATGTCATTTTCGCAACCACCATCTCATGAAACCTCAAGAACGACATCCACATCGATTTTCATGTTTACTTACCCCATTTACACCTTAAGGGAGGATTTTCAAAATAACAAAATATGTGTTTGCCTATTTATTTTTAGACATGCTCCTACGAATTTTAAAGTTGTAATGTCTATTTTATATTATTTTTCCATACAAAATTTAAACCCCATTTTCACCCCTTTAGGGGTTAAATCATGTCCACCGTGTTGGACTTCAAAATAAATCTCATTTTCGCAATCACCATCCCATAAAACCTCAAGAACGACATCCATATTGATTTTTATGTTTACTCACCCCATTTACCCCTAAGTGGTTGATTTTCAAAATTACAAAATATATGTTTGCCTATTTATTTTTAGGTGTGCTCCAACGAAGTTTAAAGTTGTAATGTCTATTTTATATTATTTTTTCATACAAAATTTGAACCCCATTTTCACCCCTTTAGGGGTCAAATCATGTCCACCGTGTTGGACTTCAAAATAAATGTCATTTTTGCAATCGTCATCCCCGAAAACCCCAATAACGACATCCATATCTATTTTTGTGTTTTTTACCCCTTTTCACCCCCATTTCATCCCAATAGGGGTTCAAATGCTAACAATAACAATATACGTTGCGTTAGATGTCTATCCATAAGCCTAAATTATAAATTTAGCGATTTTAACTTCGAAAATAAAGGATTTTCTTCAATACACAACTTCATCCCCCTTTTGACCCCTTCGGGGGTAGAATTTTGAAAAACGCTGAGACCCGTATTTATTTATTTTCAATGGTCAGTCTAAACACAAAATTTGAAGATCCTAGCTTCAAAACTGAGGGACTTTCATACAAACTTTGATCCCCTTTTTTACCCCCTTAGGGGGTGAATTTTGAAAAACCCTTTCTTAGTGCACCCCTAGACCTCATAAGGAACCTACGTGCCAAATTTGGAGTCTCTAGACCCAGCGGTTTGGGCTGTGCGTTGATAGATCAGTCAGTCAGTCAGTCATTCAGTTTACGATTTTATAAATATAGATACTAACTAACGCGCTTGACGTGGACGAAATCATGAGTGGGTCTCCAGCTTCCTCATAGGCTATAGAGAAATTTTAAGCATGCCATATTTTAAAGCATAATAGCAGCAATCAAACTTCCAGACATAATAATAGCAGCCACCATAAGCTCGTTACCATGAGTTGTTTTATGTGTGCGAGCTGGCGACACGTGTCTACAGCTTACACACGCCGTTAAGGCAAACCAGTGAGGTTAGGTTTTTAGACTATAGTCAGAAATTTAGAGCCTAATTGCAGCAATAAGATCCAAAAAAACCAACCATCACACTCAAATACTCTTGAAACTACGAGCATAAAACTGTGTGCGAGCTGGGGACCCGTGTCACTGGCTTGCACAGCTGTATTTTCGTAATTATTTAAGCTACGATTATGTACTATACCTCAAAATTTTCAGCCGAATTGCAGCATTAGGCTCCAAATTTTTCAAAACTTTAACTCGAAAGGTTTTTGAGCTACGAGCCGATATCTATGTGTAAGCTGGGGACCCGTGTCACCGGCTGACACATGGTGAATTGCTGTAACTGTATATGTTAGAGTTTCGTTTTAAAGATCAAATGATATGTTATAATTGCAGCACACACGAGGCAAAATTTCAAATCTCTGGGCCTCTTAGTTTCGAAATTATAAGCCAAAAACCGTTTTCCCGCCAAAAAATTCAAAATAATGGCTCGGAAGCGGCTAATCGCGCCGTTGCCGTTCCGTGCGCTACACTATTGCAATCGAATTTGAACCTAAGAGCTAGTATTATTTTGAGTCATTTTAATTTGCGCTCTCGATCGTTTTAATTTATGTACTGAGAATTTTAGTCTAAGAGGTAGGAGCTGATATAACTGGTTACCTAATTTAATATAAAAGCAAAGTCTATTAATATAGGAATGTTTATATCGCTAAGGTATAGGTACTTTATTTTATTTTATTAACACGTTTTTATTAGGTTATAAATTTTGATCACTCGATCAGTTCAAATAGGGATGTAGCGATTATACAAAAACATCGTTACCATTAAAAAAAGACCATAAAACCACAGGATTTTTTATTAATTAACTGGATAAAAAGAGATTAAAAAAGAACAAATAAACTTTTCACGCAGATGAAGTCGCGGGCGGTCACTAGTCGACTATAATAGGTATACCTAGGCACATTTGGAGCAAATAATCAACATAACTAAAACTTTTTAACCGACTTCAAAAAGAGGAGGAGTTATGTATGTTACTCGATTACTCGAAGACTGCTGGACCGATTTAAAAAATTGATTTTTTGTTAATCAAATCAAATCAAATCAATTGTTTATTTGCGAACATGTGGTGAAACAAAGGTCTTAAACATAAAATGTGCCATTACATGCTGCCGTATGTATACAGCGTGCAAATATTTGAACATTAAATATTATTAATAGCTATTTGATAGCAAATAAAAACAGCATAGGGCAAGTATCATTCATTACAAATTGCAGCTATGTCATAATTATAATTATATAATGTCAAAGTAAAATAATTTAGTCATAAAAAAAAACACTCTCATGCATCACAAATATTGAATTAATGGAATACAGAACATAATTATTTACTTAATTGATTTGTCACTTAAAAAATCAGAAACACAGTAATAATTTTTCGTCAATAATAATTTCTTTAATTTATCTTTAAATTTAAATAGCGTTAAACTTGTCAATTCAGATGGGAGTTTATTGTACATACGAATGGCCATGCAATATGAATTTTTAGAATATAATTTCAGCCTTTGGTATGGAATACGTAATTTATCACCTATTCTCCCTCTATGGCCATAGTCATCATTTGTTTTAAATAGGTACAGATGCTTCTTAACAAATAGGCAAGTTTCTAAAATGTACAGACAGGGGAGTGGCAGAATTCCTAGTTCCCTGAATAAAGGTTTGCAACTATCTAAGTAACCCGCACCACATATCGCTCTTATGCATTTTTTTTGGAGTCTAAATAAACGAATAATATGGTCTTCATCATCACTTCCACTTCACCAAAATGGTACTTTTCGAAAGCAAATGCACGAGTTACTTATGAAAATACCAAAATCGCTATAGGTGTGCCTATAATATTTGAAGATTTCCCTTGATTTCTCCAGGATCCCATCATCAGATCGTGATCTTATGACAATGGGACCAATCTGTAACTATATGCTTTCAAACAAAAAATAATTTTTAAAATCGGTTTGAGATTGACAAAGTTATGAGGTAACAAACATAAAAAAAAAAAAAAAATCAGACGAACTGATAACCTCCTCCTTTTTTTGAAGTCGGTTAAAAATATATGTAGCTTCGTAAAACTTGTAAATTTAAATAGTAAAAGTGTTCAAATTAGTAAGGAATTTAGCTTTAATTAAATATGGGCGATAAGAAATTCCATGTCACAAGGTATAGGTAATCCATACTAATATTAAAATGCGAAAGTCCGTTTGTTTGTTACGCTTTCACGTCTTAACTACTAAACCGATCATCATGAAATTTTGCATACACGTTGTCAGGGGTACAGAGAAGGACAAAGGGTGTTTGAAAGTATATACTTCCAAGTTGGTCCCATTATCATGAAGTCAGGATCTAATGATGGGTTCCTGGACATATCAAGGGAACTCTTCAAATGTTATAGGCACACCTATAGCGATTTTGGTATTTTCTTAAGTAACCTATGCATTTGCTTTCGGAAAGTACCATTTTGGTGAAATGGAACTGATGATGAAGACCATACATGATAATCTAAGTTTCATTGGTGCGAAATGATTACTTTTACATGGTTGCATTAATTATTTTAAGCTTCTTAAAATAAAGTACCTATACCTTAGCGATATAAACATTCCTATATAAATAGACTTTACTTTTATATTAAATTAGGTAACCAGTTATATCAGCTCCTACCTCTTAGACTAAAATTCTCAGTACATAAATTAAAACGATCGAGAGCGCAAATTAAAATGACTCAAAATAATACTAGCTCTTAGGTTCAAATTCGATTGCAATAGTGTAGCGCACGGAACGGCAACGGCGCGATTAGCCGCTTCCGAGCCATTATTTTGAATTTTTTGGCGGGAAAACGGTTTTTGGCTTATAATTTCGAAACTAAGAGGCCCAGAGATTTTAAATTTTGCCTCGTGTGTGCTGCAATTATAACATATCATTTGATCTTTAAAACGAAACTCTAACATATACAGTTACAGCAATTCACCATGTGTCAGCCGGTGACACGGGTCCCCAGCTTACACATAGATATCGGCTCGTAGCTCAAAAACCTTTCGAGTTAAAGTTTTGAAAAATTTGGAGCCTAATGCTGCAATTCGGCTGAAAATTTTGAGGTATAGTACATAATCGTAGCTTAAATAATTACGAAAATACAGCTGTGCAAGCCAGTGACACGGGTCCCCAGCTCGCACACAGTTTTATGCTCGTAGTTTCAAGAGTATTTGAGTGTGATGGTTGGTTTTTTTGGATCTTATTGCTGCAATTAGGCTCTAAATTTCTGACTATAGTCTAAAATCCTAACCTCACTGGTTTGCCTTAACGGCATGTGTAAGCTGTAGACACGTGTCGCCAGCTCGCACACATAAAACAACTCATGGTAACGAGCTTATGGTGGCTGCTATTATTATGTCTGGAAGTTTGATTGCTGCTATTATGCTTTAAAATATGGCATGCTTAGAATTTCTCTATAGCCTATGAGGAAGCTGGAGACCCACTCATGACGAAATCGCGGGTAGAAGCTATCTACCCTTTCAAACAAAAAAGAATCATCTAAATTAAACAATTGGTTTTTCTTTATAATTTGATTGTTTGTTTACTTTTTCTATTGTTGTAATATATTTTATTTTTGTAATCTACTGTTATCCATAGGGAAGTAGCGGGTCATTCTTAATTCAAGTATCTTTTGATTACTTACAGGGAAGTCTCAGCAATTTTTTGTACCTAAGATTACTGAAATAAATGAATTTTTATTTTATTTATTTTTTTAAATCGGATCATAAACAAAGAAATTATGCCTAAAAATCCGAAAGAACTTGTGCGATGGTAAGCTAAATAATTTCTATTTTTCAGGACTATTTTTCAGAAAGACTACTCGCCAGATCTTTGTAAAAATGGGATCACACCTGAACTACCTACTAAAAAAACAATTATTAAAATCGGTTAACTGGCGAAGTTAGTAATATGTTAAAATCACGCTTGAAATAATAACAACATTTTAGAATAATAATTTATATATTAGTAATGTCACAGAATATATATATATATATATATATATATATATAATGCTATCGTTATATTTACACACTTGACTGAAAATGTACCTACATCAAAAAATAACAGATTTCAATTGGGACAATTTTGATAGAAAACATATTATTCTTTATTAGTCTTCTAAAAATAATGATGTTCAAAATACTGAGATCTTCGTTGTGACGTAAAAACAATATAATATGCATAGCTATTCTGTTTTCAAGCCATTTATTTCTAATTTCTTCTGAGTTCAGCGCAAATCAGTCCTTTTGGTTAGTACCTATTTTTTCCAAAAAAGTACTTTTGCCTCTTTAGTTTTGTGACGACGTCTCTTCTTATTTACTCGTCATTGTAGTTAATGTAGGCATTCAAATAGTCTTGATTGAGTGTATGCTTGGGCTGTGGTTGTAGATTCGCATTGACCGCGCTGACCGTCCCCGCGGCCTCCTGCAGCTCCTTGCGCCGTTTCCTGTTCTTCTTGTCCCAGGGGGCGTATGGTATCTTCAGATGTACGGTCTGAATGTGCAGTTTGAGACTGTTGTTTTGAGTGAAACGACGTTGGCAGTGATCGCATTGGAATTTCTTCTCTCCAGTGTGCACCTGGGAAAGATGGTAAGATTTACAAAAGACTTCTTTGTATAGTCTGTTTATACTTACTTGTCTTATTTGGTAAACAATATTCACCCAACACTTTATTAAAAAAATCAATTACTTATAAAATACGAAAAATGGTTTTCCACACATTGTCACAGTCACATCATAGTTTTACAATCCATACAGTTGAGAAACGCCTTTGATGTCAGACGACACCGCCGCGCCGCCCATGTAAGTACTTAACTTACGCTATCAGTATCAAAGGGTTGTCAAAAAAGAGAAATAAAATAGGAGTGATTAAGCTATTTATAAGTGCCTATGGACAGACGACGGCACATCAGACATAACATGTTGACCTAGAGAACGCCTTTATACCCTACCTACAAGTTGTTTAGCAGTAGTTACATCTGACATGAACTGAATTATATTTTAGAGATAATATTTTACATGTGTTGCACTGCCAGATATTTACGTGACCTTTTATTTTTAGGTGTTTTCTTTTATTAAATTTAATTTGTACTTTTGTAATGTATTCGCATTCTGATGATCAATCATAAGTATCATAAAAGGCATAAATAATCAAAGCTGGCCCGCTAAAAGAATCACGCGAAGTAATGTATGTATGCATGATGGCGTTTTACCAGGCCTCCTTCAATCGCTCAAGGTCGCGCGATAAGCACCTACCGCTGTGCGTGTGCGTGCCTTCGTGGGCACAAGTGACCAGAGGGCCTCCACACGCCCGCCGCCGTACAAGCGCGGCATCTTACTGCCCAAGTACTTAGATATTGTCTCTTTATAATATTAACAATTTTGAATCGACATTACTGTGCCGTGTACGGATGTCAAAACCAAAAAAACCCATAAACAATTGTCGTTTTTCACATTATTAATATGCTACGCAGTTCATTTAAAAGAAGACAACCCTAACGTTGCGTCGTCAGAAAAGGTAAGAGCACGCGATAGAAAGAGAGGCAACTACTAGGTGAACTGCGCGACCTGAATTGCACTTTATTGTGTCGGAGCAAAAGTAGCTATTTACTTAAATGACTTTGCAGAGAGCAGGGCCCCTATTTTTGAATCGCTCGTCTGACGTCGAGCGCTCTTTTCTACTGATTTTCGTTCGACATTCGACTCAAATGTCGAACGAAAATCAGTAGAGCGAAATCAGTAAACGAAAATAGTAGACGCGAGACGAGCGATTCAAAAATAGGGCCCCTGCTTCTGTACTTGTACTATTAGTTATTCAACTCTTCCACTCACACGGGGCCGCAAACAATCCGCGCCGCCCAACACCCCCCCCCCCCTCCGCGAGACCCCCTCCGTTGCTCTACGCAAGTACATTATTTTCCCAACTGCATGGTTTGTAAAACTGTGTACAGATCGTTTAAGTTAAATACATAGTGTATTCTCACCCACGAGATGTGTCGGTCGCAGTGCGGGCACTCCTACGGCTTCTCTATAGTGTAGTGTGGAACAAGTGTAATACATAAGTGTAGTGTATTCTCACCACTAGACTTGTTCAAAACGCCTATAAAGCAACAGCACGTTACAGACTATATGCTAGTGTATTTTCACCACGATATGCCGGTCGCAGTGCGGGCACTTGTACGGCTTTTCTACAGTGGAGTGTAGTGTATTTTCACCACGATGTGCCGGTCACAGTCTGGGCACTCTTACGGCTTCTCTATAGTATAGTGTGGAACAAGTGTAATACATTAGTGTAGTGTATTTTCACCACGATGTGCCGGTCGCAGTGCGGGCACTCGTACGGCTTCTCTATAGTGTAGTGTGGAACAAGTGTAATACATAAGTGAAGTGTATTTTCACCACCATGTGCCGGTCGCAGTGCGGGCACTCGTTCGGCTTCTCAACAGTGTAGTGTGGAACAAGTGTAATACATAAGTGTAATGTATTCTCACCACGATGTGCCGGTCGCAGTGCGGGCACTCTTACGGCTTCTCTATAGTATAGTGTGGAACAAGTGTAATACATTAGTGTAGTGTATTTTCACCACGATGTGCCGGTCGCAGTGCGGGCACTCGTACGGCTTCTGTATAGTGTAGTGTGGAACAAGTGTAATACATAGTAAGTGTAGTGTATTTTCACCACCATGTGCCGGTCGCAGTGCGGGCACTCGTACGGCTTCTCTACAGTGTAGTGTGGTACAAGTTTACCTAATACATAAGTGTAGTGTATTCTCACCACCATGTGCCGGTCGCGGGTGCCGGCCAAGCCGAAGCAGCGGTCGCATTGCGGGCACTTGAACGGCTTCTCATTAGTGTGAGTTCGAGTGTGAACTATTAGACTTGAGTAGTGCTGCAAAAAACATTATGTTATTTATACAGGGTTATTTGTAAAACACCAACAACCTCACAGGACTAGATTACCAACATCATAAATAACAACGTTTGTTACGACTTTATCATAACTCAATACATTCACCAAAAATGAATTTTCGTACTGTTCGACACTTTTTACGTCTATGGATGGCGGCGGCGGCGTTATAAAACACCCGCCTAACGTTATAAAACACCCACCTAACGTTATAAAACACCCGCCTAACGTTATAAAACACCCACCTAACGTTATAAAACACCCGCCCAACGTTATAAAACACCCACCTAGCGTTATAAAACACCCGCCTAACGTAATAAAACACCCACCAAACGTTATAAAACACCCGCCTCACGTTATAAAACACCCGCCTTTCGATATAAAACACCCGCCTAACGTTATAAAACACCCACTAAACGTAATAAAACACCCACTAAACATAATAAAACACCCACTAAACATTATAAAATACTCTCCTAACGTTATAAAACACCCGCCTAACGTTATAACACACCCACCTAACGTTATAAAACGCCAGCCTAACGTTATAAATTACCCGCCTTATGTTATAAAACACCCGCCTCACGTTATAAAACACCCGCATTTATAACACAGCCACTAAACGTAATAAAACACCCACTTACTAAACGTTATAAAATACTCTCCTAACATTATAAAAGACCCGCCTAACGTTATAAAACACCCACCTAACGTTATTAAACACCCACCTAACGTTATAAAACACCAGTCTTACATTATAAAACTCCCGTCTAACCTTATAAACATCCCTTACCGTAGTGGTGTATCCACACACGTCGCACATGTACCGCTTGAGGTACTTCGCGCCCGGGTGCTCTGTCTGGTAGTGCTTGCGGGCTTGCACGTCGCTCGCAAGGAATTTGTTGCACTGTAATATAAATATTTTTTCATTTTGACTGAGTGTATTCACAAATTAGCGTATACCTGCTCACGCCTAAAGCACACCTCCACCGCAAAACAAAAACCAGCGAAACCGCAGGGTTGCGTTAAGTGGCTTAGAGTGCAGTTGTTTGGTTGTTTTTTAACTCACTCTAAGGTTCGGAACGACCAAGAACTTTAAATGTCATTAAGAGTACAAAGTCTTCTTTTTCCATTTGGAATACGAATGATTTAAACTTTCCTTTATTCTAAATCAAATAAAATCCGTTTTTTGAGGATCTACTATTATCATTTTAAAAATTAGACACAAAAACATCAAAACACAAAATAATGTCAAATGACATTGACATTTTAAAATATTGTTCTGACCTCAACTAAACATGTATCCAACGGCTTTATTTACTGTACATCGAGTACTACTATGTCACACTACTATGGCGTGGGCGGCCCGCTGGACGCTTCCTGGCGGGTGCGCGTTTGTGTGTATGTGTGTGTGTACTCATAATCTCGCAGCTGGTAGAAGTGACGACCCCGTTGTCGACTATGTCGGAGTCGCCGGGCAGGCGGCGCGGGCGGCCCGTGTGTGTGTGTGTGTGTGTGTGTGTGTGTGTGCGTACTCACAATCTCACAGCTGGTAGAAGTGACGGTGCCTTTGTTGACTATGTCGGAGTGAACCGGATGCTTCCTGACGCGCGTTTTCTGAAAATGATTTTTGGTTTTATTTCAAACATGATGGGGCATGTAATGATGTAATATATTTTTAGAACCGCCTCAGCAAACCCTTTCATTCATACCATACACGATAGGTTTTAGAACAAATATTTTTTTATTCACCATACAGTAAAATGACGACATCATAACTCCTCTCCTAGTCCTAAGGGAATAATTTTTAAGAACTGCTGGTCCAAAATATTGTCAGGGCTCTGTCACTCCGCGCGCGAGTCTCCGCGCGCGGCGGCCTCAGAGAAGAAAAATTTCATACATCAGAAAAGATAAGACCTACGCGATAGAAAGAGAGGCAACTACTAAGTGAATGTTTTGGGGCGAAGGGAGCGGTGTGCGACCTGAATTGCACCTTATTGTGTCGGAGCAAAAGTCGCAATTTATTTAAACGATTTAGCGGAGTGCAACTTCTGTACGCTAGTACTATTATCTATTCTGTGATATTGTACTGACCTCAATCAACTATACATACATGTACCAAACGGCTTTACTGTATATTGATTTGCGGTTTGCATTTTCGTACACCTAGCACTACTATGTTACACTACAATGGCGCGCGGGCGGCCCGTTGGACGATTCCTGGCGCGTGTGTGTGTGAATGTGTGTGTGTGTGTGTCTGTGTTCTTACAATCTCACAGGTGGTAGAAGTGACGATGCCGTTGTTGACTATGTCGGAGGTGTGTACCACATTCACAATCTCACAGCTGGTAGAACTGACGATGCCGTTGTCGACTATCTCGGACTCGCCGGGCAGGCGGCGCGGGCGGCCCGTGTGTGTGTGTGTGTGTGTACTCACAATCTCGCAGCTGGTAGAAGTGACGATGCCGTTGTCGACTATGACGGAGTGCGCCGGGCAGGCAGTGCGGGCGGCCCGTGTGTGTGTGTGTGTGTGTCTACTCACAATCTCGCAGCTGGTAGAAGTGACGATGCCGTTGTCGACTATGACGGAGTGCGCCGGGCAGGCAGTGCGGGCGGCCCGTGTGTGTGTGTGTGTGTGTACTCACAATCTCGCAGCTGGTAGAAGTGACGATGCCGTTGTCGACTATGACGGAGTGCGCCGGGCAGGCAGTGCGGGCGGCCCGTGTGTGTGTGTGTGTGTACTCACAATCTCGCAGCTGGTAGAAGTGACGATGCCGTTGTCGACTATGACGGAGTGCGCCGGGCAGGCAGTGCGGGCGGCCCGTGTGTGTGTACTCACAATCTCGCAGCTGGTAGAAGTGACGATGCCGTTGTCGACTATGACGGAGTGCGCCGGGCAGGCAGTGCGGGCGGTCCGTGTGTGTGTGTGTGTGTGTACTCACAATCTCGCAGCTGGTAGAAGTGACGATGCCGTTGTCGACTATGACGGAGTGCGCCGGGCAGGCAGTGCGGGCGGTCCGTGTGTGTGTGTGTGTGTACTCACAATCTCGCAGCTGGTAGAAGTGACGATGCCGTTGTCGACTATGACGGAGTGCGCCGGGCAGGCAGTGCGGGCGGCCCGTGTGTGTGTGTGTGTGTGTGTACTCACAATCTCGCAGCTGGTAGAAGTGACGATGCTGTTGTCGACTATGACGGAGTGCGCCGGGCAGGCAGTGCGGGCGGCCCGCTCCCTGGCGTGTTCTGTGTACACTGCGAGATTGTGAGCACACGCTCACAATCTCGCAGTCTGTCGGAGTGGCCGAGCAGGCGGCGCGAGCGGCCCTCCGGACGCTTCCTGGCGCGCTTTCGTGTGTGTGTGTGTACTCACAATCTCAGAGCTGGTAGAACTGACGGTGCCGTTGTTGACTTTGTCGGAGCGTCTGTAGTATGGACTCTTCCTGACGCGCGTGTTCTGCGCCAGCGTGCGGGCCAACGTTGTTACGGATCTATACATCAGAATTATGCCATTTTAGATGGGGATATTTTTAATTGGGTGACTGGAAATATTGAAAGGCGATGTTAATGGGATACTCAAATACACACATCAACTTTGTCTAGAGGATACAGGTGTTATTTTCATACAAACGAGGTAACTTTGAAGATTCGGTTTTCTGCCAGGGATGTACCGTGGTGCTGTGATCTGATGATGGCTATCCAGATTAAAAGATTAATGGACATGTTTAAAAAAACAGCGAAAATAGCATGAAAATGTATGGAAATCCTGAAACTGAGAACTCTGACCCATCAATCTTTTAGAATGCTGATCAAATCAGTTGGGTGTTTATAGCGATCTGAATCTCCTCCATTCACTCCCTGGATGGCCATCATCAGATCACAGCACGGTACATCCCTGGCAGAAAACCAAGGCTTCAAAGTTACCTCGTTTGTATGAAAATAACACCTGTATCCCTAGACAAAGTTGAAAGAAAGAAAGAAAGAAAAATAATTTATTCGAGACAGACATTACATAATATACCTACATACAATAAAACTTAAACCACTATTAGTCTCAAAACGGTCCCATACTCAGCATAATGCTGGTCTGTGACCAGCGCTGGTCTTCCGTCGGGACCGGTTTGTTGACGCTGCGTTGATGAGTATACTTAACCCGGAAGCGGTTTATTTCGTTAAATAATTAATTTGGTCGCCCGATCTGAATCACTAGTTACTCAATTTGTATTTTAAAGTCACCGATTTCCAATATTTGTAGTCGCCCTCAGTCCGTCGCCCACTTAGTATTTTAGTACGCCATATTCAGTATTTTTGATACCCAAAATGGGAATTTATTGTTACCCGATTAAATACTACCCTTTTAGATGCGTTTAAATAATCTCGTGAATATCTCGGTCAGTGCTGACTGAGCGATGGGGTTGCAGCGAACAATGGACTAAAAGCATTAAAGTAAACGCAAATTTGATACACAATTAGAAAAAGGGATGTATTTAATAGCACTTTAAATTTGATGAAACCAGCTATAAAATTGTATATCATCACTTTAAAATAATGATAGATCTATAGTTGTGGAGAGTTTTTTTTATAAGACAAAGAACTACTAATTTACTAACAATTTTGTAAAACTTAAGTGTTTTTAAACTATATCACTCACTCATTTGTATTGGTATGTTTCTTAGAGCTGCCGAGGTGGGTCTCGAACGCCGCTTGACTCAAGAACAGAACGTCGCATTCCGCGCAGTAGTTCTCGCTGCTTGTGTCCATTTGCATCCGCGAGCTGAGCTCTAACTCCTACGGCATAACGTTTACTTTTCAATAACATATTGAAAGGGCTATAAAAGCGTTGGGAAATACGATTAAATTGACAATAGACAGTGATCTGCGACATTCATGTGGAGAGAGCCCAACGGGCCGTCATTAAGGTTATGCTTATGAAACCATAGAGGTACCCTACGAACTCTCTTTACAAAGAAGCTGAAATTCTTAGTGTCCGGCAGCCATACGTGTGGCGAGTAGGATGTGCCCAACACAAAAGAGTAATAAACTTGCCAGATTACGAAATTTTGATCAAGAAACGTATCTTCGGGGCCCCTCTGCCTCAAGTTCACACCATGTTTGCTAAGCGACTGCCTTTATTCTCACACCCTCTGCAACAGCATCAACCAAAAACTTCCCTTAAAAAATGTCTTAAACTACAAACCTTTCCATCTACGGAGGCTTCGCCGTCAATATTGAGGCAAGCGATATTACAAATAATACATTTTTGTAAATACATAGGACTTATAGGTAATATAAAATACATACTTACTCATAAATATAATGTAGTACTTGTACTATTATGTATTCTGTGATGTAGTTTGGTTTTAAATTTTATTTGGTATGGTGATATTTTAGTTGTGGGGGGGAATGACATACATAGTTTTAATCCCAGAAATCATCCCCTTAGGGGGTAAAAAGAGGATGAAACTTTGAAGTTAATCTCAAAAATATTTTAATTTATGGTAATGATGTAGAAATCATCACCACCATAAACTCTCCTTTATGCTGATGTTGACTTTCTAGGATTAATAGTAAAGTAAAAGAAAATTAGCAAAAATAAAGAATTTAATATGAATGTGATTAAGAAAAACAAAACATAAAATAAATAAATATTATATCAAACTCCAAAAAGCATAATATTTTATTATTATTAATGAAAAAAAACATGAGAAGAAGAATGATTAAATAAATAAATAAGTAATGCTTGGACAATTTCACACAGCGCCATCTAGCCCCAAACTAAGCAAAGCTTGTAATATGGGTGCTAGACAAGAGCTGATATACTACTTATAGGTATACTTTTTAAATAAAATCAAATAAATATACACTTATTATACATAATACAGTAACGCCCAGAGCCAGACCCGTCACAGAAATTAAATTTCATCATTTCAATTTCTGCCCGGCCGGGAATCGAACCCGGGACCTCTTGGGTGGTAGGTTAAAACCAAACTACATATATTTATGAGTATGTATTTTTATATTATAAGTCCTATGTATTTACAAAAATGTATTATTTGTAATATCGCTTGCCTCAATATTGACGGCGAAGCCTCCGTAGATGGTAAGGTTTGTAGTTAAAAGAGTTGTAGGTTTATCGTCGTGTCGGTGAAACATTCAGTAGGTGGAGCGGCGTGTCGTCAAAAGTGACAAATACCAATGGTTCTGTCGGCGAACAGTCCGTAGGTGAAAGACTCTGACGGGGAAACGGAAATAAATGAATCGTCCTGTCCACGAACAGTCCAATGGCAAATCGGTCGTAGGAGAACGGTTGCTGACTAATGGACCTTGACTACTCGGAAACCGAATAACTTCTCCCATCTACTGGGTGACATGCTGCATTCATACATTCATTCATCACATCACACATCCTCACACTACACAACACACACTCACTCCACTCCTCTTACGAATATTTTCTCGTAAGTAAGGTTAACATCATTCAATTTATTAAGTAATTTACCTTTAATTTAAAAATGTATATTGTTACATTTTTCAAAATCTCTTTTAGAACATATTTGTACTAGAACCGGAGCCTAATAAGGTTTAGCATAAAATAAAGATAACGGAAATTCACTTTTGGTTTCTGCGACTCAGGCCTATGAGCCTTGTGTAGTAATCACTGATGAAAACTTAATTTAAAACTGTTTTTTGCAAATAAATTGATTTTATTTATTATTATTTAATTTCAGAGCGCTTGCGATACAAAACGACGTATTTTAATCTGTAAAATTTTCTCTTTGCCATACCTTCTCGACTCGAGTGAAGTTGCAGCGAATCACTGTCTATTGACATTTTAATAGCATTGTAAGTGAATATATTACTTATATCCTGGTAAGCTTTGATGATTAACATGGTTGACTACCAGTTCCTTAGAGATAAAAAAACAGCTGTTTTATATAAAATTAAAACTGTTTGAAGTTTATCAATATAGTGCACAAATCTAGCATTTTACATTTTTTTATCATCTACCGTCGATGTTAGGCATTAAAGATTATCAAGTTGTGTAGTTTAAAACTAGTGGCTTTGTGAGCTGTAGAAGGGTTCATAGGGTACTTCCCGTTGACCAAGTGTGATGGATAGATTTGATGGCGCCACCTATAAAAAGAAAATTTAAAATTCAAATGTTAAATTGATATTTACTTACCTCCGCCGTATGTGACAACTGCCTGTGGAAATAGAGTCCAGCATCGCTCACGAAGGAGTGTCCGCACAGATTGCATAGGCACGAGGATGGGTGCTTGATCCGGACGTGGGTCCCACGAGACTGCCTTTTCCTGTCAAGGCAAATAGTTTCTGTTCTTATATAGTTAAAGTCCATTACTGTAATGTAACTGAAACGCCGCTCAAATATTATGTGCGTGTGGTGTGAGTGTTCCTATCCTAGAAATTGATTTGACCATACTAAGATTTTAAGAAATAATTGTGCAAACTTGATGGTGAAATCGAAAAATTTGTGAAACCTATGTAGACTAAGTTATGGTCGATTATATAGAACACTCATACCGCCAGTCTCGCGAAAACGCCATACTTGATATCATAAAATATACTAGACGTATGTTAATAAAAGATATATGGAAAACTTGTGCTGAATTTGTGACAACTATTCACAAAATAATCAATTCATTATCATGGTTAATTTGGATTTTATAAGGGTTTTTTAGGAACACTCACACCACACACCGTGTGGTGTGACTGTTCCTAAATGATTCCTGAAATCACTAACTTTAACTGAATAATATTGAAATTTTATTATTGTATATGATAATTAGTATTCAGAGTAAATTTGTGACACATAAATCTTGACACAAAACATTATAGATCAAGAGCAATTAATCATTTTGTTTCTTTTTCAATGCTCGTGTGAGTGTTCCATATTTTGGCATTTATTTGATTAACCAGACCTCGTATACAAGTGGAGGCTGCATCCAAAATTGTGAAAAGTTTGTTCTTAAAATTTAAAACATCGTCTATTTCCGTAAGTGTTATACTTTAATAGTTATCATTTTTTTTACATCTTCAAAGGAAAGTCTTATGTAGGGTGACCATGCATATGAACAAAAAGCGGGAAAAAACATTTGTTTAAGCATTTTATTACAAAAAAAATAGATACAACACGAAAAGTTAAAAAATATATATATGGTTGATAACATGCAATTAAGGGTTGCGTTTATTGTTACCAGCATCTTTATGTAACGGTTATTTTGTTACTTACGCTATAGTACCTAGGTATTACATTTTATTGGGCTCGATAACATCTTTTAAGGGTTCCGTAGCCTAAATGGCAAAAAACGGAATCCTTATAGATTCGTCATGTCTGTCTGTCTGTCCGTCCGTATGTCACAGTCACTTTTTTATTTAAGTCTAAAAGTCCGTATGACAGAGAATGTAAACAACAGGATCATCTTTGCTATTGTAAAAATTTTCCCCTAAGTAAAATACGGGAACGGGAATAGGATGAGAACGAGAACGGGAATTACTAATATTAAAAGTGTGAAAGTTTAACGTTTTGGATGTTTAGATGTTTGTTACTCAATCACGTAATAACAAAAATTAAAAAATTTAAAAACCCCCGACACACGGCTGATCAGGTCATGGTTACCTTACCATATACTTCCAATCTCATTGAAATAACACCATACCAAATTTCGAATCGATAGGACACATGAAAGGTAGTCAGAAGATCCTCTCATCAAAAGCTCATTGAAGTAATACTGTACCAAATTTCAAATCGATAGGATACATGGAAGTTAGTAAGATCCCCTCATCAACTATTAAAGAGCTGATGATCATCAAACGGCTGATCAGGTCATGCATGGTTACCCTACCAATCGGTTCATCCGTTTAGGAGCTACGATACCACAGATAGATACACAGATACATTAAACTTATAACACCCCTCTCTTTTTGCGTCGGGGGGGTTAAAAATGGCTGAACGGATTTGTAATGGCACACAGATTCTGCCAGATTTGATTGCAACAGAGTTACATAATTACCCCCGGTCATAAGTTCCCTAGGAATTTTCCGAATATCCACGCGAACGAAGTCGCGGGCAAAAGCTAGTATTAGATAAAATAAATAAAAAGTACATATAGAAAAATATAATAACTTACATGATTAATTGTTATTAGTAAACAAAACACTGGAGAATTTAACAACAGACTGCAATAAAAATAGAATTATTACAACGCCAAACTACGAGTAAAGGTTAGCCAATACGAGGGTAGACGAAAATTGTGTCCGACAAAATAAAAAAGCATACCCACCCTACATAAAATATTCCTTTGAAAATGTAAAAAAAATTATAACTATTAAAGTATAACGCTTACGGAAATAGAAGATGTTTTAAATTTTAAGAACAAACTTTTCACAATTTTGGATGCAGCTTCCACTCGTATACGAGATCTGGTTAATCAAATAAATGCCAAAATATGGAACACTCACACAAGCATTGAAAAAGAAACAAAATGTTTAATTGCTCTTGATCTATCACGTTTTGTGACAAGATTTATGTGTCACAAATTTACTCTGAATCCGAATTATCATATACAATAATAAAATTTCAATATTATTCAGTTAAAGTTAGTGATTTCAGGAACACTCACACCACACACCGTGTGGTGTGAGTGTTCCTAAAAAACCCTTATAAAATCCAAATCAACCATGATAATGAATTGATTATTTTGTGAATAGTTGTCACAAATTCAGCACAAATTTTCCATATATCTTTTATTAACATACGTCTAGTATATTTTATGATATCAAGTATGGCATTTTCGCGAGACTGGCGGTATGGTGTTCTATATAATCGATCATAACTTAGTGGTTTCACAAATTTTTCGATTTCACCATCAAGTTTGCACAATTATTTCTTAAAATCTTCGTATGGTCAAATCAATTTCTAGGATAGGAACACTCACACCACACGCACATCAAATATTGCTGACAATAGGTTTGTATTTGGTAAACACTTCCCTAAATAAATTATAATTGAAAGAATTTAACATAGCAAAGAAATTATTTACCATATGCGCTTATCTTCAACAGAAAGAAAGGTTTGTGAATAATAAATGGAAGTTAAACAAGTATTTATTTCTTCATTCATACTTACTTAAATTCCATGGGGCAATGAGGACACTTATATGTGACATTTTTATGAAACAAGTAATGCATGTATGCTTGGTTCCTGAAAGATTTGATTTATTAATATTTTTCTTGGAATGAAGTAAAAGGTATACAATTAAGAATGCATCAAAGGACATTAATTTTTAATACAAATTCTGATAAAAAAGGAAACAAATGGAACAAGGAGCTGACCAACAGGAGCACTTTAATGTAACTTACTTGTTGAAACACACATAACTGCAAAACTGACAAGAAAACTTAAACAGGTGTGTCATAGTCATATGTTTGTACATTTTTTTCGCATCCTTGAAATATAGTTTGCACATATCACACTGTAATTTACCGGAAAATGCCTGAAATATAAACATATTTATAATATTGTGGCCAAACTGTATCTGCAAATCAACTCATTCCACCCCTTCTACAACTACAACATACATTATAGCTAATTATTACGTGTATAATTAGTTAGTACGTGTGTAGCTAAGCTAACTAATAAAATGCGCCCTGTTTTTATAGGTTTAAAACTTCTGTGTAGGGTTAACAGGTTTGCTGCCGGCTAGTATAAAGAGTTTTCTTGGAAAAATCCGACAATTCTAATTGAAATTTTCAACCACAGTGCCCGGCCCGCAAATTTGAGGGGTAGGTAGTTTATTTTGTATGTTGAGGGATATGAAAGAAACCACATTATTTTATTAAATTTTGTTTTAATAATTGCACTTTCAGTAGTATTTTGCCACAGTATTTCCAATAATCACCATAATAATCATAAAAATTAGAGAGACAAATGATATTCATCAAAAAAAAAAGGTTGAAAATCTACAACATTCAAGCGCAGAGCCAGTCGCGTACTGACTCTTATAATTTGCATGGTGCTACTCCGCAGATTTGCGGAGGGGGCACCCCGCGCTCGCTCCGCACCCCGCAGATCTGCGGGGTTGGCAGCAAACCTGTTAATCTTTATGGGAATTTTTTTGTTTAATTTTTAGTCTGTTTTAAAAATGTGTTTTTTAAAAAAAACTTTACTTTTTATAAAAAAAAACTTTAACAAATTTAACACTTGCAAAGATATTGACTCCGTTCAATAGATTGTTAGTAACTTACCGGGTCATGTTTTTTCATATGTTTGTCAAACGTCACTTGCACTCTGTACCCTTTGAAGCAAAGTTCACATTTGAATGTTGAATCCATATAATTCCTTGAATTTTTCTTCTCTTGGATCATCGAGTATTGATCTTCTTGACGGATAGGTGTATATACAAGGTAGTCGTCAGGTTTCTTAGTTCGCTTATGCTTTACCTTGGCTGCACCCCCTTTGGTACGCTTCCCCCCTCTCTTACTCAGCCAAGTTGGCCGGCTCACATCCCTATCTGCATTACTTTTTCTGCGTTTTTCTAAGTGAGTCAAAATGTAGTGCTGTTTTGCCGTTGCCCTGAAGTTTTTATATTATGTGAATGTGTATAAAACTAAATAAGAGTTCAGTATCATACAGAGGTACATTGTGTAGGGTTCTAACTTACTGGCCTACCAACAGTTGGTGTGACAAAATACTATAGTGTTTATTTAGCTACATCACGGTCGGCTATGCGTGTATACATGAATACAGAATGTTTGGTTACCAAACACTCTATATTAAAACAAGATAATTACAGGCCCGGCATTTTTTGGTTTAGTTTAGGATGCAACTAAAGAAAAAAACTGAAAAGTTTACTTTTAGTAGGTATTTAAAGAGGTAGAAATACAATTAAAATACTCAAACTTTAAAGGTGAGAGAAAGTATACCGAATACTAGTGTATTAATTAATATTGTAATTATCGGGACTTAATTAATTAACGGATTTAGAAAAGTCATGCCAACCAAATCGACACCAATTTTCAAAATACTGACCTATCAAAAGTAACTTCAGGACACTTTTTACACACATATTTGTACATGTGTTTTTCTGTCATATGCGTTTTTAACAAGAAGCTTGATTTGTAATAAAATTTACATATTTCACACAAATGGCTGCCGCTGATATGCTGCAAAAAAAAACTAATTTATTATGTAGTACACAATGCACATTTAAGATTCTTTTGCTTTGTATTATTAAATTACAACTGTCAATGTGTAACATACCTTGTCATGCATGCGCATATGGATCTTCAAACGATTCTCGTTACCGAAAGGTTTGTCACATATATTGCATTTATGTTTCCCGACCCCAAACATTTTTATAATCTCTACTGCAGCTTGAGCCTCGTTCCTTGAGATTGCCTGCATAGTCGCATACTCCGCATCAAGAATGCTTCCATCCGCTTCTCCCTCTGGTTCCTTTAATTTTTTTGCTATACTCTTAATTGGAATTGGCACATTTCGAATGCTACCTTCGTCATCACTATTGAAAAAGTTATCATTGACATTATTTTCAAAGATTTGAGTATTGTCAGCATCATAATCATAGGTTGATTGTGCATTCCGATCGTCGTCATTACATGAATGCTCTATGGGGACATTAAACTGAATCTGTAACATATCCATACTCTCTTCCTTTACATAATTATTGGCCTGTTTAGTAAAACTTTCATTTGCAGAAGTTTCAGCAATCATCACTTCTTTATCAAGAGTTGTGTGGGTCACAACTGGTATTTTATCAGTTGTTAAAATATTATAATCATTTCTAACCCATTCAAACTTAAGTTCTTCATAATATGCTCTGTTTACATCTAAGTATGATAGGTAAGGATTAATACTGATGGAGTCTCGATCTAATGCAACTAATATGTCCTTTTTTATCTGGAAAAGTAAGTAAAAATATCTATTTATGTTTTATAATTACAGTGAAAGACACTGTAACATGTTAGCTAGTTTACAAACCTCATTATCTTTTTCAAGTAATTCTTCCAAAACAAAATAAGCTCTATGGCACTTGTCACGAAACTTTATAAAGCTGTTTAAATAGCTACAGCACTGATAACATAAATACTCCAGCATTCCGTTGCCTTTCTTTATCTGAAAATAATTTAACAATTAGGTGCTTACTTACATAAAGTAAAGGTGCCAACACACAATTATTTATTCTGTTGTGTTGTATTACTTATGTCACGACAGAAGCATTTCTAAACATATGAAACCAATATGCTTCTGTAGCGACACAACACGCCAGAATAGTATGTTTCCACCTTAAATTTAACAGTATTTAAAGTGGAACAGTTTGCTTCTCAGATAATTACTAATTGGTCTATTTAGATAACTATTTGCCGGACTTTTTTATACTGCAATTTCTTGAGTGAAAAGTTTCACAAACTGCAAAACTACCAGAATTTAGCTTGCTAACAATGGTAACAGCTTGCCAAAGTTAACAGAATGGCAAGGCAACCAGACACAAGTTATTATTTCTTACTAGGTTCAGAATTTGGTTTTTCTTCACCGTAAGCAAAATAATATAGAAGAAGAAATAAATTAATAAAGATTACCTACCTGGAGCCCTGTTAGTAAATTGTATTGGTGCCGCAATTGATTTTCATCCATGTTGTACAACTTGACATCCATTGTAAAACATACTATACACGCGTTGACTTCTCGCATTTTGATTAACATTTACGCAAATACACCAATCTCAAAATTGATCAAAGGAAATCGCTAAACTTAAACTATAGCACAGATCACTATATATGTATAGTAAGTAAAAAAAACTCCGCTAGTCAGCTCCATAGAGTACATTATTATACTAGAGATAGAGTTATCAGTCAGACCTAATGATCAACGCCATCTAGCGAAATGTGACAAAAAGTGTACGATATTATAATATAGGTACTAGTAGGTTTCTATAAATCTTGACTTGTAATTTTTTTGGGAGGTAACCGCCATCCATTTCATGAAATAAATTTAAAATAATTTAATTTATAGCATAGCTAATCAGCTTTGACTATATAAAACTGTGAAAGCCACACGATACCGCGATTCAGCAAGGGATAGCGACATCTATCGACTGTTTGACAAACGAAAAATGAGCGCCATCTATCAAGTCAATCAGCAACTTAAATCTTAGTCCGCGCTCCCTTGTAGTGAGTCAAGTACTAAGTGAAAAGCCCGGTCAGAATATAATCACTACGCGTTTAGTCAGCTCCGCTCGCTTGTCATTGTCACTGAGTTGGGTGCAAAGGTGTTCATAACGGCTGTTTTCCAATATTATATTAAAAGCTTTAAGCTTTAATAATTTATTAGGCTTTTTTAAGAGCTATAATAAAGCTCTAACCTCAAACAAAATAAAAGCTATATAGCCTTTACGTTTATTGAGGTTATATTAGATAGAGCTTTATTATTTAAAGCTTTATATCATTTTTACGTTACGTTTTTTTTTTCGCTTTTCAGATTCGGAGTCGAGCCCTTTTACAATTGTTTTCTCGTTCATTCCAGTTCTATTATTTCATGCCTCTCGTACTTTAAAGTGGGCTAATCAAAGCACTGCCGCAGGGCCACTGCACGCAGGTCTTTGTTTGTGTAGGCCGTTTTTTTTATCTATAATATCGGTCCTGCATGTCTGTCTACACATAGCCCGCTTCATACTGCATACGAGTTTTCTTTCATCCATCCACATTATTTCTTTTAAATAGTGGGATGTTAGCCTAACTATTCTTATCTTTTTCTCTATTTTATTCTTTATTATTGAACTTCTGTTTGTATGTATGTAACTCCTTTACGGTCAAGCATGGCTTGTCAGTCACATTTTGATCGTCTAGGAGCGATGCTTAACAAGCACTTAGATATCACGTGATTATCGTGGCCTATCAAAGGTAGGTAGCGCCCCCAAATGATAGAGGTGGTGTTAATTACGTGTACATGCTTAACAAGCCATGCTTTGTTATAATATTATGTTCTTTATCATATATGTTTACGTTTGTTGAGGTAAGAGCTATATTTATAAGGGACGTAAGTATCCGAGATTAATAAAATATTTTAATATTTACCTAATAACATTTATTATTTAAACCATGGCATAGGTATAAAGGGTAAAAATAATGCAATTAACTTAACAACACAATACGACAAAATCAGAGACTTCGCGGATAACACAGAGCTGACAGAGCCAAGGAACGTTCTTAAACTCACCGAATAACCTAGCGCAGGTTTGCCTCACATGATAAATGACGTAGTCTGTTCTGTGGTTAAAGCTTTATTATAACTAATATATTAAAGCCCTTTCAAATCACTCACTCAGTCACTCACTCGCGCAACGCATAACGCTCTCATAACATTTCATAACGATAAGTCCAAAGATTATAGAGGAATATAATATATTAAAGCTCTTTGGGAGCTTGAATATAACGGACGTTATACGTTATATTTATAACGGCTATATGATATATTAACCACCATTAGTTGGGTGGGTTGTTAGATCCCCTTTTAATATACTATATCTATGTGTTAGATGGTTGTTAGGTTTGGTTAGGTTATTGGGTGGGGACATTTCATTTTATTTATCTTACTCTATGGGACATTTCAACAGACAAATCGCTGAGTCATCGGTCGCCATAGAGTACCTTTTAACCATGGATTTATTGTAAAAAAAGTTGCTGTATACACACGTGACGGGATAAAACCCCGATAGGTAGGGCTTCTTTTTTTCTTCTCTTATCTTAAAGAATTCTTTTTTTATTTATATCGTAAGAATCACAATTTCACTAACAATTTTTTGATATATTTATTTGTTTAAAACTTTTACCCGTTTCTCTAGAATCGCCATCGCCAGAAACGTCAAGATAGCAGCCCACTTTGAGACCGTAATATCTCGGTTTGTATTAAATCAATTTTTTATTGAAATTTTGCGTATACGATTCACTATTTTCTAACCATTTTTTGGCATATAAATCACATTGATACGAACTGTATTTCTTAAGGCCAGCTTGACGTCAAGTTAGCAGCCTCACCAAGATACTCAAATATTTTTGAACCATAGTATATCACTATTTATTAACAATTTTTTGATCTAGTCAAAACCTTCTAATTTCATGGTGAGTCTGCCAACTATCGCATCGATCTCGGACTCGGACCATAAACTCGGAAAGAGGCGCGGCCATTAAAAAAAATACAGAGTACACTAAATGACGAGGCAGCATGGTCTACGACTTTAGCCTGTTCTACGGAAAAAAACAAAGTACTCTACTACCAATTTCGAGTTGCCATTCGTACTTGACAATAAAATATTATTATTATTATGTACGCTTAGGAATTCACGGGCCAAAAGTGACCCGGTCCTTTAAGGCTTGCGTGGGGATATGGATCCAACACGTAGAGGCCATTTTTAGCGACTTTAATCTCATATGCGTGTGGTACACCTGCTGGATCTAATCTCTGACTACATCAGTTTGATATACTCAGAGACTATCCCCAGCAAATGCACAGGAACTATGGAATCTACTGGTTAAGGACTAGTGGGCTATTAGGTTGGGTTGGGATTGAGATGGACTGGGATTTGGGCTATGGAAAGAGACTACCGGACACCTGCCTTATCATAGTCTCCCAGCCTGCCTAGCATGACCGATTTATATCGCGTGATATAGCGTTTTATCACGTTTAACTGTCAAAAAGACAAAGGAATTTGACAGTTCAGTGTCGATAAAATGCTATATCACGCGATATAAATCGGTCATGCTAGGCAGGCAGACTGAAAAATTGGCAGGCGGTGACTAGCCAAGGACTAAATGGGCTCTCCAAAATAGCCGCGATGGCAAGAGAGCAACATCGGTGTCGTCGGCTGCAGGGTGTAGAGAGGTGTGCACCGCTTTCTACCCACTGTACCAGCAACAGTGTGCCAACTCGCGTCTTATGCATGTTTCACTTCCACCCTGCGAGCGTATAGCTCTAACGACTCCATCCTGGACGGCCGTTGAAAGCGAGCCAGGGGCGGAAGTCCGCAGGCCCCCTTGGGGCCCACCCCTGCTGCGGGGACGAGGGCCTGGATCGACTCCCGGGAGCACTCGGGTCCGTGGTGTCGCTACTCACCAACAGCTCGCCACAAGCTGCCCTGCGGGCTTATTATTATTATTATTATTTATTTATTATTAAAAAGTAATGTACACAATAGACATTGCTATAAGTTCGATTTTAAAAGTGAATTTACCCTATAACGGAAAGATAAACATTGTATAAGATTGGAGATGAGAATTGAAAATAAAATACATAAACAATGTTGATGGGTGGCAACTCTAAATTGGTATGCTAAGATTGGAATATGTTATCGCGGCTTGACAGGCGGAACAATGGAAACAGGTTGTTACGTTCGGTACAGAGTATTTACCTGCACGCGTAGCATGACCACTCTCGAGAAAAGACTCGACTCACAGAACAATGGCTTGTCTACACCCAAATGTCACTTTTGTCGGGTTGAGATCGAGATACTCATGCTCGCACTTTTACACTAGTAGACTCGCATTGTTCTTTGTCGTGGCCTTATGTCAAAAGTCGACAAACGACCACTTTTCTCTTCAATTGACATTAATTTGACAGTTGAGTCGGAGAAACTTGTCTACTACCCCTTGGGTAGTCGAGAAGGTCGAGAAAGAATTTTTTACGTATTTTATTTTATGTTAATCTAAAAGAGATGGTCCAAAAATGTATGGAGCCTGGGCCAGGTCTATGTACGGTATAGAAAAATGAAGTAAATGAAATTTTATGTCGATTCAGACTATTCAATTTTCATGATTTAGCTTTATTTTCTGGCTCAAAGCATTTTAAAATACTTTGTGACATTTATACCGAGATGGCGGCATGATGGCGGCATGTCAATGTCATTTTGACATGAGTTGTCAATCTATATACCATATCTCATGATTTGCAATAATTTTTGAAATGGATTTG
The DNA here is from genome assembly GCA_950108535.1 of Agriphila straminella. Lineage (NCBI taxonomy): Eukaryota > Metazoa > Arthropoda > Insecta > Lepidoptera > Crambidae > Agriphila > Agriphila straminella. Next base: position 5,933,675 of record OX467326.1, on the reverse strand, counting down.
AAACTATTTATTTTATCTGGTTGGACTGACGAAATAGTTTTTATAGTGATAAACCTAGTAGTATCTACCCAAATGCGACATACCTAACCTATAAGTACCTATAAGTAGTGCGTGGAAAATCTCAACATAAATCGTCGATGAGCCAAAAAATTACTAGCAAATTTTAAATATTTCTATTTTTCTGAGAATCCTTATATTTTTTCCTGTTTTTTGGTGTGCCGTACATATACCTGGCCCAGATTGGACCTTCTCCTTTCGCAATAAAAACAAATAAAAGTTGCCCGTGCTTATATTTTATTATGGAAAAATAATAAATAATGTGTTGATTTAATTTTTTTATTTATATAATTTAAAAAATAAAAATAAAAAAAATATTAAGTGTTAAACTAAGTATTTAAAAAAATATTTTTATTTTTTTGTAACTTATATTAATAAAAAAAATTAAAACTATAAATAATTCTAAATAATTTATTGCTTAATATAATAATATTGTTTCTTAATATTATCACCCTTTTTACACAAATTTAGTTTTTTTTATTTTAATTTTTTAATATTTAAAAACGTAAATTAACATTTTATTTTCATACGTTGATTTCAATATTTTGTAATTTTCTCGTCAGTTTCCACAGACTACTAAATTAACAAGCGTGTTCAAAATTCTCTTAATAAAAGAAAGGCAAGCGAATCTATATCCATACAGCTAAATTTTACTCAGTTTTAAGTTTTGCGTCTTGAAATGTATATAAAGGAACAGCACTTTATGAGAAACGATGGCAATTATGGTAATTATTTACTATTGGCAACATTATTTCTTCTCGAGCTCGAGAGAGCTTTGTCTACGGAAGTGAACGCTCTCTTGAGTGTCTCTTTATCTGAGAACTTATTTTAAAATAAGAATCATGTTTAAACTAAATTATTTCGGATCATTTTATATAATTTCGACGTTTATTGATGTTGAAATAAAAATGTTACCTTTTAAAATTCATATTTGTAATAAAAAGACATTAAAAGATTGTAAAAATCTGAGAGCGAGTCCCACCTGTCTGTCAAACTGTGCTCGCATATTTAGAGGTCCCGACAAGCAAGTCTTCGTAGACAAGAGTCCCGTTTGCTCATGCTACGCGTGCTGCCTAGCATGACCGATTTATATCGCGTGATATAGCGTTTTATCACGTTTAACTGTCAAAAAGACAAAGGAATTTGACAGTTGAGTGTCGATAAAATGCTATATCACGCGATATAAATCGGTCACGCTAGGCAGGCAGAACAGTGAAGACGGCGAGAACAGACTGTTTCGCCTGTTCTTTGGCCTGAGGGCCTAGTACGAGTTATTGTGTTTCTCACCTTACTTTGCGAATAGTATCGGGTGAAAGAGAGATAATCATACGAGTGAGTGAAAGAGTGATAGAGAGAAGACGATAGTTACAGCTTGACCATAAAGAGTTGAAATTAAATAAAATGGAACTAAATCTAATCTAATTGTAATTGTGTGTGTACAGAACAAATAAATAAATAAATAAAATTTTTCAGTACAAAATATAGTCAGTGTTGCCAAATTATTCGTGATTTTGACGTATTTACATAGAAAGTGGCGCCCTCAATTTTTGTCAACTCTTTATGGTCAAGCTGTAACTATTCGCAAAGTGAAGTGAGTACAAAAAACCAACTCATACTAGGCCCTCTGTTCCTTTGAGCAACTGTTATTTCATAGCGCTCGTAACAGGGCGAAACACAAACAGTTACATTTAATTATCTGTTGTTTTTATCTGTTACGATAAATACGCCTCATGTCTAGTAATATTGTTCTGTCATATAAGTTACTCTATGTGTCTGTGAGCACAAGCGAGTGGAATGGAAAGGATAGCGTAGCGATTTTTTTCCTTTTATTTTTGATGAATTTATGAGATTGGTATTTTGTATTTGCGTAAAATATTACGCGTTAATCAAAATGCGAGAAGTCAAAGCGTGTATAGTATGTTTTACAATGGATGTCAAGTTGTACACCATGGATAAAAATCAATTGCGGCACCAATACAATTTGCTTACAGGGCTCCAGGTATTACTTATTTATTCTTTATTATTTTGCTTACCGTGAAGAAAACGAAATTCTGAACCTAGTATGAAATAATAACTTGTGTCTGGTTGCTCTTCTTTACAAACAAATTCATTGCATTGGTTTTGTTGAAGTTGTTTCATGGGTCATTGGTGTGTAGCATATCTTCTGACGTCTGTGGTGGGTACTTTGGCAAGCCGTTACCATTGTTAATAGGGATGTTGACTAATGAATAAAATAACGAAATACTAATAAAAATCGTAAACATATTAAACTTTTAGAGTAGCTTGTATACCTCTTGGTTTTATATATTGCATATTATTTGTTTTATGACCCTTCAAAGTTGGGTGGACAAGTCCATTTAAAAAGTATAAAATTTATTAAAATAAATAATACCTTTAATTAGTCCGTAAAATGTATAGCAAATTTGTCTAAGAAACTATTTTGATAAACACAATATTTAATATAGCTGCCAAACAAATTTCCTACGCGTTGCATACAAACTAGCACGGCGCGACGTCATAACGTGCAAGCCATTAGTATGGAGCGTTTTTGATCGAGTCCATTTGTGTGCATTTCACACTGTGATATCTCGGGCAGTTTTCATGCTAGCGAATTAATTCTTTTACCAATGTTTCTTTTTTTGAGAGGTAATTTATGTAACATAAAATAAAAAAAATAGTCAACATCCCTATTGTTGCTAAATTCTGATAGTATTGCAGCTCGCAAAACTTTCTCCCTCAAGAAATTGCAGGAAGAACTTGTTACAAACCTTGGTTTACAGTCCGGTAAATAGTAATCAAAATATACCAATTAAAGATTATCTGAGAAGCAAACAGTTTCACTCTCAAGACTGTTAAACTTACTTATGTAAGTAAGCACCTAATTGTTTTTTTTTCAGATAAAGAAAGGCAATGGAATGCCGGAGTATTTATGTTATCAGTGCTGTAGCTATATGAACAGCTTTATAAAGTTTCGTGACAAGTGCCACAGAGCTTATTTTGTTTTGGAAGAATTACTTGAAAAAGATGATGAGGTTTGTGAACTAGCTAACATGTTACAGTGTCTTTCACTGTTTCTAAGTTCATAACAGACTGACTGCCTATTAGTTTACTTGTTAAATAAAATCCAGACTTTCAATTCGGGGGGGGGCACAACTGCATCCTGCAAACCGGAGAGTGACTCGCCCCCTAAATTTAAATTAGTCCTGTTCTGTGTGTTCCGGATTTCGGGGGGGGGGGGGGATAAATCCCAACTATCCCCCCTCTGGATACGTGCCTGACTGAGTAACTATTTCACTATTTCTCCACACCTTTGTCAACAGTATTTTCGTGACACACAACTACAATGTCTTTGGTTACAGACGGTTACTATCAAAGAGGCCTTATTACTTTATGCCTAACAACTGTAATAGTTAACTTATAAATATATTTTTACATACTTTTCCAGATAAGAAAGGACAGATTAGTTGCAGTAGATCGAGACTCCATCAGTATTAATCCTTACCTATCATACTTAGAAGTAAACAGAGCACATTATGAAGAACATAAGTTTCAATGGGTTAGAAATAATCGTAATATAACTTCAACAACTGATATGATACCAGTTGTGACCCACACAACTCTTCATAAAGAAGTGATGATTGATGAAACTTTTACAAATGGAAGTTTTACTAAACAGGCCAATAATTATGTAAAGGAAGAGAGTATGGGTATGATAGAGATTAATTTTAATGCCCCAATAGATAATTCTTGTAATGACAACAATTTGAATGCACAATCAACCTCTGGTTATAATGCTGACAATACTCAAATCCTTGAAGATAATGACAATGATAACTTTTTCAATAGTGATGAAGAAGGTAGCGTTCGAAATGTGCCGATTCCAATTAAGAGTATAGCAAAAAAATTGAAGGAACCAGAGGGAGAAGCAGATGGATGCATTCTTGATGCGGAGTATGCGACTATGCATGCGATCTCAAGGAACGAGGCTCAAGCTGCAGTAGAGATTATGAAAATGTTTGGGGTCGGGAAACATAAATGCAATGTATGTGACAAACCTTTCAGTAACGAGAATCGTTTGAAGATCCATATGCGCATGCATGATCAGGTACGTTACATAATGTTAGTTGTAAGTAATTTAATAATACAAAGCAAAAGAGTCGTAAATGTGTGTTGTGTACCACATAATAAGTTAGTATTTCTTTGCAGTATATCAGCGGCAGCCATTTGTGTGAAATATGTAAATTTTATTACAAATCAAGCTTCTTGTTAAAAACACATATGACAGAAAAACACATGTACAAATATGTGTGTAAAAAGTGCCCTGAAGTTAGTTTTGATAGGTCAGTATTATGGACTGGATATTATTTGATATTATTTCTCTCACCTTTAAAATTTGAGTATTTTAATTGTATTTCTAGCTCTGTAAATACCTATGAAAAGTAACACTTAATCAGGTTTTTATTTTTAGTTACATTCTAAACTTTCTCAAGCACTCCTTTAAATTCAGTAAGCCTTAAAATCACTTGTGTCTCTTATTCAAACTGCAATTTTTTGTCTTACACCCGTATTCAAGAACAATATTCGAACAGCCCTTGCCTATTTGAATGCACTGCATTAAAATAGAGCTCTGTGATTGGTTCTTGTTTTACATTTGACACGTGATTGATAGTTAAAACGCTGTGCAACTGCGGGCACTGTGAGACCTCATAGTAATGTTTGTGAATATAGGTGTTAATATCATCTACCGCTTTTTGGCCATGTGTTAAGGTGTATCCCCACTTAGGTTCGCGAACCTCGCGCTCCGCGAACCTCTGTTGCAGGATCGCGGAGCGCAATGTGGACGCGCGAACTCCGTCTGCTCCGCGCTCCGCGAACCACGCTCCACGCTCCGTTCCCGTAATCAAATAAGCAAGCTTTATTCATATAAACTTAATTATTAATTACTTTTGTCTCCACAGTATTATTATTGTGTAATTAATAATGAGTGGAAAAGAAGGGGTAAAACTTTGAATAGACAATCATGCCTATGTTCAGTCAGCACTGTACATAGGCATGATTGTCTATTCAAGACATCAGGTTATACAAAGTGTCAAAAATTTATTTTGAACCTTGTCTTCGCAATGAGGGCAAAATGTAATTAAGTAAAAAAATGCGTCTACTCGAATTTATCAATGCGCGCGTGTCACTGTAAACACGTCCACAGGCGAACTGTGCTCCGCGCTCCGGGTTCGCGTGTTCGCATCGGATCGCAAATACGGAGCGCGCTCAGAGGTTCGCTGTTGCAGGAGCGCGGAAGTTCGCGAACCTAAGTGGGGATACACCCTTAGGTGCGTTACGTTATGGACAGTAACTCTGCCTGCTACTTCTATGCAACCTTCCTAACCAATCATCCTCTGTACACAGCCGACTTTGAAGTAGTTACAGTATTTTGTCACACTAATTGTGCTGGTTTAGTAAGTTAGAACTCTACATAATGTACTTCTAAAACTGACCATACCAACATGCTTATTAGATTTTGTACACATTCATAAAAGCTTGTCCAAATAAATAAATAAGTCAAATTGTGTAAGTCAAATAAGCTTTATTCAAATAAACTTAATTATTAAATACATATAAAAACTTCAGGCCAATGGCAAAACAACACTACATTTCGGCTCACTTAGAAAAACGCAGAAAGAGTAATGCAGAGTGGGATGTGAGCCGGCCAACTTGGCTGAGTACGAAAGGAGGGAAGCGTATCAAAGGGGTGTCTGCAGTCAAAGTAGTGCGTAAGCCAGCTAAGAAACCCGATGACTTCCTCATATGTACACCTGTCCGTCAAGAAGATCAATACTCGATAATCCAAGAGAGGAAAAACTCAAGGAATTATATGGAGGCACCGTTCAAATGTGAACTTTGCTTCAAAGGATACAGAGAGCAAATGACATATGGCAAACATATGAGAAAACATGACCCGGTAAGTTTATATTTTAAAAAATTAATATCCTGTCCCGGGCCTGCTGGAAGAAATTTCAATGTGAAATAAGTTGTGCCCTTGTACAATTCTTCTGTCCATTTCTTTTCCGTTTGTAATTGTGTGTGTACAGAACTAATAAATAAATAAATAAATAAATATATATAAATGATATAAGTTAAGTTTTATTTAGGATTTTACTTATCTCCATCTTACTATGCACTTTCTATTACCTGCTTACTTAAAAATCTCAAACAATGCTGGGTTGGCTGGAAGAGATCTCTTTTAGAGATAAGCCCACCTTTGTAAACAACTTTCATATTTACCTGTGTAATTATGTTACAAATGCAATAAAGAATATATAACACTAGCGACCCGCCCTCGCTTCGCTTCGGTTCCTTCTTTTTTTTCCAAATGAGATCTTCCAACAACACCCAAAAGAAAACGAATACCTTACATTACATTCCTCACTTCCATTTGTTCCTAAAGACTTGTTCCAAGATATAATGGGTTATAGTAAGCTATTCTTTAAAGATAGATACATGCCATCGCGGACTTTTTTGTAGATCTATAAAAGAGAAACAATTCCATCATACATTATTTTGTTATAGCTCAAATGGTTTAAGCAGCGTTTTCAATGCAAGCTCCCAGTCGGCTTAATTTTTGCCGACCTCTATAACAATAGGGAATATGCATATTTTTTTTTAAATCAAAATCAAAAGTATAATGCGTAAGAAAATCAAGTGTAATATTAAAACTTTTCTATTGTGTTTTTTTCTCGTGATATAGTTACTTGAAGTTAGCACGCATGAGCACCCGCCGAAAACGCTTTATACAAAACGGTGACGTCACATGTCACGTTTCAGGTGTGTTTCAGTATGGCATACACAACAGATGACGGTCAACAATAGCACACAATAACAGCTAGTATTTACTGTTAGGTACAGTTTACCCCAATATCATAATTAATATGTTTATTTCAGATATTTTCCGGTAACTACCAGTGTGATATGTGCAAACTATATTTCAAGGATGCGAGAAAGATATACAAACATATGACTATAACACATCTGTTTAAGTTGTCTTGTCAGTTTTGCAGTTATGTGTGTTTCAACAAGTAAGTTACATTAAAGTGCTCCTGTCGGTCAGCTTCTTATTCCATTTGTTTCCTTCTTTATTATTATTTGTATTTAAAATGACCTTTTTGTCCTAAAATTGTATTCTTTTTACTTAAGTCTAAGAAAAATATTAATAAATCAAATCTTTCAGGGGCCAAGCACACACGCATTACATGTTTCATAAAAATGTCACATATAAGTGTCCTCATTGTCCCATGGAATTTAAGTAAGTATGAATGTAAAAAAAGCTATTTTATTTTCTATAATATTCCCTGACAATTTGCATCCTAGCTACAGTTGTTTTATCTCACGAATGCGACTCGACTTTAAATGTTGTTAGGCGTGCACATTGTTTTAGTGTGCGTCATCACGCTCTCGCATTAAGCCTGGAAAACACATGCTACTAATAAAGCACGCTTGTTTGCTACTAGATAGTATGCTCATTTATAGCATGCTCTCCGAGTGTGTACATTTGCTCATGAAAGCACAGACCTCAGAAGCATACTTATTACGAGCATACTTCTTTCTAGCACATCTGAGATACACATGCTCATTACAGCATATAAAATGAACGTTTCTTTGTGGAATCGTGTGTGAAATGAAATAAATTAAGTTATATTATCAATTTCAATACTGTCATGTATGAATATATATAAAGTGTTGCACTTATATACTAAGGGAGTAATAAAGTACTAACATACAACAGACGTTCCTCTCAATATGGCCACCCTGCTGGCCATATCCACAACGGACGTGTTCACATTATTGTGGCCGGCAGGGTCGCCATAGCGAGAGAGAAACGTCCGTTGTATGCTTAGAGTACTTTAATACTAACTCTCTTAGTATATAAGTGCAACGCTTTATATATATTCATACATGACAGTCTATTGTTCCTTTTCATTAAAAATTTGATTATTAAATGTATTGAAATTGATAATACTTATAACTTAATTTATTTCATTTCACACACGATTCCACAAAGAAACCTTCATTTTATATGCTGTAATGAGCATATGTATCTCAGATGTGTTAGAAGTATGCTCGTAATAAGTATGCTTTTGAGGTCTGTGCTTTCATGAGCAAATGTACACACTCGGAGAGCATGCTATAAATGAGCATACTATCTAGTAGCAAACAAGCGTGCTTTTTTAGTAGAATGTGTATTCCAGGCTTTACGCACACTAAATAAATAAATATGTATTAACTTTATTAAAAGAACCTTAGAAAAATGAGAATAAAAACTATTTTGCCTTGACAGGAAACAGTCGACGCGGCTGACCCACGTCCGGATCAAGCACCCATCCTCGTTCATATGCAATCTGTGCGGACACTCCTACGTGAGCGATTCTGGACTCTATTGCCACAGGCAGTTGTCACATACGGCGGAGGTAAGCTAATATAAATATCAATTCAATCTTACATTCATATTAATATTATAGATTGTCGTCGACACTCCTAAGTAAGCGGTCCAGCCTGCCTAGCATGACCGATTTATATCGCGTGATATAGCATTTTAACGACATTCAACTGTCAAACTCCTTTGTCTTTTTGACAGTTAAACGTGATAAAACGCTATATCTCGCGATATAAATCGGTCATGCTAGGCAGGCTGAAATCTATCGCCACAGGCAGATGACTGACATACGGCGGAAGTAAATAAATATAAAGATGCCGGTATATAAATTGGCAAGAGAAAGATGAGACAAAAGATGCGCAGTAGTCATAAACACTAAAGTTTGTGGCTACTGCCCATCTTTTATCTCGTTTTTATCTTGCCAACTTACGTGCCGGGCAGTATAATTAACATTTGAATTTGTCCCTTATAAAGGTATTGCTATCAACGAAAAAACACAGTTTAAAAAATACTTTACTTGATATATTGATAATCTTTAATACTAACATCGACGTTAGATGGAAAATAGGAAAATTGTATATTTGTACAATTTTAATGATAAACTACAAACAGCAAACAGCTGTTTATTTGGTATTTTTAAGGATTGTATTCAATCATGTTTATAATTAAAGCTCTTAACACTTACAGGATATAATATTATTCACTTATTTTACGATACATTATAAAGCACTTTAAATATGTTATTGAAAAGTAAACGTTATGCCGTAGGAGTTAGAGCTCAGCTCGCAGATGCAAATGGACACAAGCAGCGAGAACTACTGCGCGGAATGCGACGTTCTGTTCTTGAGTCAAGCGGCGTTCGAGACCCACCTCGGCAGCTCTAAGAAACATGCCACTACAAATGAGTAAGTTATACTATACATGTTATTGAAAATTTATCTCTATTTTTTTGATTTGAATGTGTTTTTGTAAATTTTGAGTGGTATAGATCAATCAAGTCCAAAGTAAAGTGTAATAAAAGTCAAAAGTTTAACTATCATGATTATCTAACTGTTTATCTATGATAGAATGTACGTAGCTCGGTTTGCAATGAATTAAGGCTTTGCCAAACAGAACGCGTACTTAGCGCGCGCTAGAGCGCTAGCCTGACGTCGCGCTATCGAATTGTGTTGTAGGACGTTGCATAGTTTCATGCCAAACACAGCGCCGGCGCTAGCAGTACGCAGCGCCGGCGCTGTGCCGGCCGGCGAGAAGCCTTTTGATGTTTATCATTTTAGACATTCAATGAATCTCTTGGAAATCCAAGTCTAAAATGTTATGATTCCGGTGTATAGGTCTATAACAAATTCGGTCCGAGAGCGCGCGCGGCAAACACGCGCCAAGAAGCGTCCGGTGGGGCGCGGCCGCCCGCGCCGCCTGCCCGGCGACTCCGACATAGTCAACAACGGGGTCGTCACTTCTACCAGCTGCGAGATTGTGAGTACACACACACGCACACACACGAGCCGCCCGCGCCGCCTGCCCGGCGGCTCCGACATAGTCAACAACGAGGTCGTCACTTCTACCAGCTGCGAGATTGTGAGTACACACACACGAGCCGCCCGCGCCGCCTGCCCGGCGGCTCCGACATAGTCAACAACGGGGTCGTCACTTCTACCAGCTGCGAGATTGTGAGTACACACACACGAGCCGCCCGCGCCGCCTGCCCGGCGACTCCGACATAGTCAACAACGGGGTCGTCACTTCTACCAGCTGCGAGATTGTGAGTACACACACACGCACAAACACGAGCCGCCCGCGCCGCCTGCCCGGCGACTCCGACATAGTCAACAACGGGGTCGTCACTTCTACCAGCTGCGAGATTGTGAGTACACACACACGCACACACACGAGCCGCCCGCGCCGCCTGCCCGGCGGCTCCGACATAGTCAACAACGGGGTCGTCACTTCTACCAGCTGCGAGATTGTGAGTACACACACACGAGCCGCCCGCGCCGCCTGCCCGGCGGCTCCGACATAGTCAACAACGGGGTCGTCACTTCTACCAGCTGCGAGATTGTGAGTACACACACACGAGCCGCCCGCGCCGCCTGCCCGGCGACTCCGACATAGTCAACAACGGGGTCGTCACTTCTACCAGCTGCGAGATTGTGAGTACACACACACGCACAAACACGAGCCGCCCGCGCCGCCTGCCCGGCGACTCCGACATAGTCAACAACGGGGTCGTCACTTCTACCAGCTGCGAGATTGTGAGTACACACACACGCACACACACGAGCCGCCCGCGCCGCCTGCCCGGCGGCTCCGACATAGTCAACAACGGGGTCGTCACTTCTACCAGCTGCGAGATTGTGAGTACACACACACGAGCCGCCCGCGCCGCCTGCCCGGCGGCTCCGACATAGTCAACAACGGGGTCGTCACTTCTACCAGCTGCGAGATTGTGAGTACACACACACGCACACACACGAGCCGCCCGCGCCGCCTGCCCGGCGGCTCCGACATAGTCAACAACGGGGTCGTCTCTTCTACCAGCTGCGAGATTGTGAGTACACACACACGCACACACACGAGCCGCCCGCGCCGCCTACCCGGCGGCTCCGACATAGTCAACAACGGCGTCGTCACTTCTACCAACTGCGAGATTGTGAGTACACACACACGCACACACACGCACGCACGCGCGCGCCAGAAAGCGTTCGGTGGGTCGCCCGCGCCGCCCGGCGACTCGAACATAGTCAACAAATGCATCGTCACTTTTACCAGCTGCGAGATTGTGAGCACACACACAGGTACGTATTTACCCTAGGGCCAAGATGTTGGTAATCTACTCCTGCGAGGTTGTTGGTGTTTTACTAATAACTCTGTATAAAAAAAAAAACAAAACATAGGAACACAGCCAAGCCAATGCATTCCTTTAAATTTCAATGAAAAAAGTATTTAAATCGGTCTGGTTTTGGAGGAGCAGGAGAATAGGGGACAAGACAACGGAACGTTGATTTTGTCAACTATGTATAGGAATTTTTCAATATTCTCTACCTTGGTGTTTCCTCTTAATACCATTTTCAGTCGTTGATTGTTTGTCCAGTGCAACAAATTCCTTGTGAACGACGTGCAAGCCCGCAAGCACTACCAGACGGAGCACCCGGGCGCGGAGTACCTCAAGCGGTACATGTGCGACGTGTGTGGACACACCACTAAGGTAAGGGGGCTGTTTTTTAACGTTTCGCCTAATTAAGGGTCCATGATAGGAAAAAATGGTTTGTGGTTGTCATATTTTTATATAGAAAACGTAAAGTTGTAGCCACAAAAACATACGACAAGTTAAAGCGATTCTCTAGTAGCTACAAGTATTCAATAGGGAACCGGACAACTTTTCAGATAGTGTTTAAAAATAATCTTTATTCATAAATATAGCCATAAAAATAATATTTAATTAAAAATTGATAAATTAAGTATTTTGTAGTTCTTAATCATCATGGACCGAAAAATCGTTGGTGTGTTGTACCTCGATGTGGAAATACATCAGTAACTACTCCAAATAAAATTTTCATTGATGTACCTCGAAAACCAGACATACTAAAGAAATGGTTAGACCTAGCAAGACGAAAGTGCGATGGAATGTCTGTTACTTCACCAATTTACTTTTGAGAAAGCACAGTCCACAACACAAATAATTATATTTAGTCTGAACGCAACCCAGTGTTGTTTACTTATGGCTAACCACAAATGACGTCACGCACTGTGATTGGCGTTTGGGTTCTTACGCTGCACAGATAAAAAATATTGGAATTACGCAACTTTATTTATTGATTAAAAATTATAAATCATTGTTATTTCTTAAAAATCTTTATTGAGTGATATTGTTGTATAACAAACTTTATTTTAAAACACATCTTAGATTTTTTTTCGATTACTGTCCGGTACCCTATTGCGTATTAACCTTGCCGATGATTGTAAAAGAAACAGAATATCACCAAAAGCGCTTGCGTAGGGTCATATTTTTGGCGTAAATAATAGCGGAAACGTATTGAATTTTACATCACATTTTACATCACTTTACACAATTTTACATCATTACATGAAATGAGAAAACAACGCCAAACATCGAAAAAGTGTAGAAGTGTGGTGATTTACATACTCTTTACACGTAAAGAAAAAGGCAGGGACAAAATATGTTTCCGCATAACCGAGCCTTAAAGTGTTTTTGCATTTGTTTGTAAATAATTCCAAAGAAATACATATAATTGTGTAACAAGACCCTCAACGAAGCCGAAGTTTACGCATTCCGCCCATCATCAGGATCATTTTTGTCTTTTAGACCATAATTTTTTCCCATCTGGGAAACCAATAGCTACAAAGTTATTGAAGGTCAAAGTCAAATATTTTTTTTCATAAATTTTATGAAATCTTATTTTATTGGATATTTCCTAATTTTTGTCTACAGAAAAATTATCAAAATTTTATGTATTTCGTAAAAAACAATGGCTTCAAAACGTCATCACTCAATGTATTTCATGAGCACGCACAGAAACGTTGCCTTTCAACTCGGCCGCACGCAGATGTGTAGCATTCTCTCGCAGGCGCGGTCTTTTGTACGCGTTACATTGCGTTGTAATGTATGCCATGCTTTTTTAACACTAAAAATTAAAATCGTTTCCCAGCAATAATTTTGAACAGAAATGGTCCTGATGAAAGTGAAAGTGAAAGTGAAAGTGAAATAAGCTTTATTCAAATAAACTTAATTGTTAAGTACTTTTGAATCGTCTATATTTTCCTACCACCCGTTCCAGACTGTTTTTTTTTTTTTTGGATGATGGGCAGAATACGTAGACCTCGGCTTCGTTGAAGGTCTTGTTACACCCGGTATTAGCTGATAAGTGAGTCGTTTAGTTTTCTGACGAGCTTCATAGCTTGCGACGCTTCTTATAAGACCTAAGAAACTAACAGGCTTGAAGGCTGGCTTGTGATCTTGTGAAATCCAACTATACGGGATGTGATCTTTATATAATCTAGGATTTTCTTTGTCTGCCCCCCCTTATTTACAATCCTGGCTACGCCCTTGAATTCTTCCACAGTCCGTGGCTTATTGACGTAGAGTTTGAATTGAAACTGAGCTGGATCCTGACGGCAGTTGACTTTCAGTTAACAAACAATTAACTATTGGTGAACTATTTGCTTTATAAATAATAAAAAAAAAATAAAAAAAAAATGTTTATTTCCAATAAGTTTACAAAGCTTATATAACTTAACTAACCCCCACACTAGGCTATGCCTAAGGGAAGTATATGATTTACACAGTATGATTTTGAAGCCAAAGACAAACAAATTTAAACAATCATAGGTACTAAGATTTTTTAAATCACGAAATATGGAAATTTAATGATGTAGTTGTGTGCGTGCGATGTGTGTGTTTGTGTGTGTGTGTGTGTGTGTGTGTAGGCGCATGCAAAAACGAGTGCAACCTTTTAATATATAATTTTTAACAAATTTTCTGTTTCCGTATATGTCCACTGTATTAAAGTATTTGTAACGTTTTTTTTAGTTTCTCTGACAGAACAGAGTTTAAAATGGCAAATGTTTGCAAGCTTATTTTAGATAAATGGGAAAATAAAAGCCTGGAATCGATTCGCAAAAGTAGTGGCGGTGGAGGTAAGGTAGGTTATTCGTTTGATCAATGCCCTTTGTAGTAAATTGCACTTGGTTTGCTGTTTGGTTTCGAGGAGTGAAGTAATGAGTGATGGCGATTTTTTTTACAAATTTTACTGGAAGTAGAATATTTAAAATTATAAATAGCATGGTTACCGCCCAGACAAAAACAAAAGTTTTTTCTCACAACGGATTCTGAATATTGTAACAATCTATAGATAACGTATTTTTGTTGCAGCAATACGCAAACTTAATGGTTCACATGCGAACTCACACGAATGAGAAGCCGTACGGGTGCCCGCACTGCGACCGCCGCTTCAGCATGCCCAGCAACCGCGACCGGCACATCGTGGTGAGAATACACCACCACTATTTACTATTTTTTGTTTGTATACTTACCCCCTTACTAATAAAGATTGTATAGCAGATGTATAGTTACACAATGGTTACTCTCTGTCAAACTATTTGAGTTTGACATTGAAAAGAAAGTGACAAAACCCTGTGCGACTTATATTAAAATCGTTAACTGAATGACTGACTGACTGACTGATCTATCAACGCACAGCCCAAACCGCTGGACCTAGAGACTTGAAATTTTGCACACAGATACATTATACAGTGTAGGCATCCACTAAGGAAGGATTTTTGAAAATTCCATCCCTAAGGGGATGAAATAAGGTATGAAAGTCCCTCAGTTTTGAAGCTAGGATCTTCAAATTTTGTGTTTAGGCAGACCATTGAAAATTAATAAATACGGGTATTAGCCTTTTTTCAAAATTCTACCCCCGGAGGGGTCAAAAGGGGGATGAAGTTGTGTATTGAAGAAAATCCTTTATTTTCGAAGTAAAAATAGCTAAATTTATAATCTAGGCTTATGGATGGAAATCTAACGCAACGTATATTGTTATTGTTAGTATTTCAACCCCTATGGGGATGAAATGGGGGTGAAAAGGGGTAAAAAAACCCCAAAAATAGATATGGATGTCGTTATTGGGGTTTTCTGGGATGACGATTGCAAAAATGACATTTATTTTGAAGTCCAACACGGTTGATATGATTTAACCCCTAAAGGGGTGAAAATGGGGTTCAAATTTTGTATGGAAAAAGAATGTAAAATAGACATTACAACTTTAAAATTTGTAGGAGCATGTCTAAAAATAGATAGGCAAACACATAGTCCAACACGGTGGACATGATTGGACCTGGACATGCACATCCAGGGGACGGGGACAGGGACGGGAACGGGAGCATTCACTAGAACCAGAAGTTCTATTTTGTCTTGATGGTTGTTGTGCAAATCTAATTTAAGTAACACACTACTATTTATGTCAATCTATGTGATGATGATGATCCAATATAAAGCTCAGGAATGGCATTCTATTAATTCTACCATCTTTCGCAGGTGCACACTGGAGAGAAAAAATACCAGTGCCATCAATGCCACCGTCGTTTCACTCAAAGCAGCGCCGTCAAACTGCACATTCAGACCGTACATCTGAAGATACCATACGCCCCCTGGGACAAGAAGAATAGAAAACGGCGCAAGGAGCTCGAGGGAGCCGCGGGGCCGATCAGCGCGGTCAATGTGAATCTACAACCACAGCCCAAGCTCATACTCGATCAAGACTATTTGAATGCCTACATTAACTACAATGACGAGTAAATAGATAACTTCATCAGAAAAAAAGGTAAAAGTACTTTTTTTTTGGGGAAAAATACTAAGAAATAGACCTGAAGTCAGTAGAAATTATAAAAATGGCTTGAAAACAGAATAGCTGTGCATATTTTGTTTTTACGTCACCGCGTTTTAATCTCAGTATATTGTACCTATTCTATTATATATAGAAGACTATTAAGAATCAACGGTGTTATTACAAAAGATTTTCAAACACCTGTTCAACTTAAACACTGTTTAAATGTGATACTGTGTCTTTTTAACAATATTGTCAAAAAAGTGTCAGTATCACATTTAAACAGTGTCTAAGTTAAACAGGTGTTAAAAAATGTTTTGTTAAAACACCGACAATGTTTAAAAAAATGAATTAAGAATTGTCCCAATTGAAATCGATTTTTTTTTGCCAAATGTACATTTTCAGTCAAGTGTGTAAATATAATAATATTAATTAATATAGTAAATCATAAACGATAGCATTACTTCACACGTGTAACTTAATTTCCATATTTTGAATATATACATTATTATTTTAAATTGTTGTTATTAATTAAAGTAAAGCATTCTTTTAACATACTTTTCATTAAGTATTCTGTGGTAAGGTTGTACAGAGCATAATATATTATAAACTAGCTTCCGCCCGCGAGTTCGTCTTCGTGGATATTCGGATAAAATCCATTTTTACCTTTTACCGGAATAAAAAGTATCCTATGATTTAATCCTGGCTATAAACTATCTGTGTGCTTCATCCAATAGCTCGAGCCGTTTTTGCGTAATTGAGTAACAAACATACACACAACCAAATTTTCACATTTATAATATTAGGATAGAATAGGATTAAGTGCAGACTTTAAAGAACTCGTAAATAAAAAACCGCGTTCAAGAAACCAATATTTATTTTGTACATGTTCGTATGGTCACTAACGATAACATCAAGTAACATACGTCTTATTGTCGCAGTCATAGATATATCAAATCAATTGACATTTTTCTAGATTTACATAACATTACATTACAAACTTCTTCCATGTATATTAAATATGTCACTAACAAATAAAAGATTTTACCAAAAAAGTAACTAAATTCATGATTTTTATATGGAACGATTTCAAAGACGAAAAATAGCCTTTGGTATATCAGATAATAGACTGAAATCTCACATAAATTCATTTTAATAATTAACTACTTAAAAAAAGCTAAATATAACTTTGGAATGATTTTACAATTTATGGTACCTAATAAAAAATATTTTAATTGGCTCAAAAAATGATCTTCAATATATAACTTGACAAAAAAAATCTCTAGAAGCGCCACATTTGCTTGCAATTCGGCCGACTTATCTGATAAAAAATTTACTCTGCTTATCTGTAAAAAGGTGAAAAATAAAACTACGATTGCAGCCACATTTTTTTAAACTAATGGCACTTTGATATTCAATTTTGATCACCATTAGCGACCCCAGCCATTCACAGAAAAGTTGGTTGAACTGTGCTTTAATCTTATAGTCAGATTTACTTTTGTTGCAGTATAATACATTAGATTTACGCAACGTGGCGTCGGCGTCGTTTTTATTTCATTGGTCAGACTTTAAAAGCAACAATAACAATTATAAATAAATAAAATAATTAATAATAAACAAAACATTATTATTAATTAATTTGTAACAAATACAAATAATGGAATGTTACAGTAAACATCAGATCATGTCAATATGCTATCACAACCGAAAATAACTTGAGCATATAATTAATATTACCACGATCGCATAACATTATAAAAAAAGAAAACTAAAAATAGTCGAAATAAACTGTAACAAAAGCGTTACTTACAAAAATGGATATACAACTTGTTACAAAATAACCCCTAATGCGGAATATGGTAGATAGGGACCATCAAACTGAACAACTTTTACTATGGAACCAACTCTGAAATCGCGAAAAAATCAGCTGTTTCATAAAAAATATAACAAAAAAATATCAAAATGAAACAGATTGAAACAGCTGATTTTTTTCTCGATTTCAGAGTTGGTCTCATAGTAAACGTTGCTTGCTCAATTTCATGGTCCCTCTACCTTTATCGACATGGTGTTTTTTAACATGTTGTATAAAAAGTAACATGTTGAAATATACTGTAACAAAAGCGTTATTTACAAAAAAATATATATATAAAAAGTAACATGGAAATGTTATATATTTGGTACATTTTACTGAAAAATAGAGCCGATTGAATTATATTCAATTTTAGATAGTTCATGATTAAAACAAAGCTATTAATGCCAATGCTAAACTATCCACTTTATAAGTAGTCAACCGGCTATTTGGAATGGCTTTTGTATCGATAAAATATTTAATACAAACATTAACAATAGGAGGGCTTTTCAACAGTATATTCGTATGTCATACATACAATCATTAAAAGTACATAAACAACACTTCACCACGTCAGAAGTAACACTTGTTACTTTATGACCAAATATGAGCCAATATTACAAGTAAAATATAAAATACTTGCTTTTACAACATTGATAAAAATGAACCAGCTAGTAATTAAGACTATTTTTTGTTCCTTACGATATTTAATATCGCTCTTGTTCAGAGTAGAAATGATTGTGAGAAAATTCGTTCTTACGGCAGTGATTGAGTGAAGAGTGCGTATGACTTACAATCCCTTGTTGAAGAATACTTCTTTCACCTTAGGGCAGTTATACTTTAGTTCAGCCTGTTAATCAAAAGAAAAAAGTGTGTGATTTATTTTACAGCGTTTTAGGCTTGTATTATAGAATCAAACTCAAATCTCTGCCCGAGTACAGTTAGAAAGGGATAACGCTATATGCGATGAATAGCACCATCCCTTTCTAACTGTACTCAAGCAGAGATTTGAGTTTGAATTAGATTCTATAATTAGTGGTCCAACACTGCAATTTCCGAGCTGAGAAACCCTCACTGATCACGGAGGGTAGTCTTTTGTAAGCTGGTCTAATTTAAGGAATCACAGGCGTATGACGCATATAATATGGATGTGAGAAATTTACGTCTTAGCACAGAATAGATAATAGTTCTAGCGTGCAGAAGTTGCACTCCCGCAAAATCGTTTAAATAAATTGCGACTCTTGCTCTGACACAATAAGGTGCAATTCAGGTCGCACAGCGCTCCCGTCGCTACAAAATATTCAACTAGTAGTTGCTTCTCTTTCTATTGCTTATCTTTTCTGTCGTATGAAATTATTCCTCTATAAGGACGCCGAGCGCTTTATACTCGCGCGGAGTGACAGAGCCCTAGTCGAATAAGTGAGTGGGAGAATGTCTTTTTAACTTACACAAATAGGTATAAAATAAAATATTCACACGTGAAGATAATGGGTGCATCAATCAATGGTTTAAAAAATATACTCTATTGTGATCAATTTATTTAGCGATTATTCTGCTGGAATGCCATCAACATCCTCCAATTATACATACCTGTAACGGTTGTTCCAGCGAATCGACTGGTATGGAAGCTCGTTGTTCAAACAGCGCACAGCACAGTGGGGTGGCGAATGTGACACATAACCCCACTAGCGCCAGTTGGAACGGAATCACGGCCAGCGGGTAGTGGCAGAACATGCCGCGACGAGTCGCGTATGCCGTTATTAGGGGGGTTAACGCTGTCAAACAATACATTATTTATATTAAAACTTGACGCTTTTCAGTCAATAATAAGTAATACTAATAATAATAATAACTTTATTACTCACGGCAAAAAACGTGAAACAAACAGAAAAAAAGACAAGAACTCAGTTTTTTAATTCAACAAGGTGTCTTGAAAAAGAATTTGCAAAATTATTATATTTTCTAGAATAGGTGTACAATTAGATAATAGCACTATACAAATTATCAGCGCACAGCATAATATATAGATAACTAGTGGCCGCCTGTGACTTCGTTTACGTGGAAAGGTTTTTAACTATCCCTCGGGAACAAAACTTTTTTCGAGATGAAAGGTAGGTACCCTATGGGCCTTCTTTGTACCCCTGACAACGTAAATGCAAAAGTTCATGATAATCGGTTCAGTAGTTAATATGTGAAGGCGTAGGTAACAAACAAACGAACAAACTGACTTTCGCGTTCATAATATTAAAGTAAGGGATACGTCAACCTAAATCTTTATGGTCCTTCGAGCCGGATACGAAGCAATGACCTATCAAAGACAATGTAACTAACCACTCCGTTGACTTATAAAAAGTTACGGCTAATTTTAAGACCAATATTACCATGCTTTACTATTTGAAGTATGATATAACTGCTTAATTTAGGGTATGATGGGACATTCAATCAAGAATACCCTAGATGTCCGGCCAGGTCAACGTCTGAAAAATGGCACCTTAAATTTATTATTAACCGCTTATTTTGCACAAAGTAAGTGAATAAAAGACGTGTTTTTGTACAAAATAAGCTTATTTTGTACAAAATAAGTAATATAAAATGTGAGTTTGTACAAAATAAGAGGAGGTTATGTATAAAATAAGCGCCAAGTTTGTAAGTGGGACGCTATTTGAGGTGCCATTTTTGCGTACTGTTTTAGTTCGTGACTAGTTATCTAGGATATTCTTGATCGTAGGATGGGACTGACATAATGCCGTTCAAGTTCCTACATAAATAAAGATAATAAAGATGTCTGCTATACTGACTCATTCCGGGCACTGCCATGAGCACGCGAGAGATGCACACTAGTGCGATGCCGCGTTGCGCCGCGTTTTTCGAGTCTCCCACTCTAACACCATCCTGCGTGAACACCGGTGTACCGTTTAACAGCTCACTGTGATTGAAAAAAGTTAAATGAAAAGAAAGAAAAAAAATAGGATAAACTATGTCGGAATTTACACCATGTACTTACGAGGGTAGATTGATAAGTCCATGACTTTTTAATGAAGAAAGACTTTTTTCGGAATATTTTGTTTTATTTCTCTACATAATCTTATTGTAGCTCTGCGTATTCAGTCCAACGAAGTTCTTACCTCTTTAACCCATTATTTTTGCTTTCATCGCCTGAAAACTGGTAACTGAAATGAGGGCCCATTTCAGACACCACCTTTTGGCTTGATGAAAATTCTCTGCCCGCCAAGACATTTATTTATGTTTGGTAGGAGAAAAAATCTCACTGGGGTTGAATTTAGAGAGTAGGAAGGATTCATTTTCATTCGATAAGTTTTGATGTCATGAGTGCCGCCGAGAGGGTCGACAGGGTCATTAAGAAAAGTTAGAAGTCGCTTGAGCTTTTTGTTTCCAAAAGTAATAATCTTTTGCCAAATTTGAAAAAAAAAAATAGTGTAAAGATGCCTTAAAGAGTTTCTTTTTAAGACACAAAAATAAATTATGAAAAAAAGTATTTCTTCTTATCAAAGTCATGGACTTATCAAACCACCCTTGTAACTGTGTATTTTTGAGACTCCGATATTTCGGCGCAGTTGCATGCTCATTACAGATACAGTATAGTTTCATCTCACGAATGCGTGTGAATTTAACGAGTTTCAACATATTGCGTTCCCTTAATAGTGTTGACGGGGGCGATCGTGAGATGAAACCACTGTACAAGGTGTAAATCCCGACATAGTTTATTCTTATAACGTCAATTAAATTTCAGACAAAATAATGAAAAAAATATTGGCAGCCATTTTAATGTCCCCATTGCTGGGCTATACAGACTTCAACAGGTACAGCAACGGCTTAACATCTCGAGATAATATTTTTAGATCACCCATCGCATGACCGACGATGCAATCGCAGGGGAATGCGCTAAGATTTGTTCCGGATTCGTCGTATTCCTGACTCGTCGTATTCCAGATTTGTCGTAACGTAATACGTATACAATCCCCTGCTTAATTCACCAACTCTAGTAAACAAATGAAAAATTAAAGAAAATAAATTGAAAATGATGGCGATTAACAATAGTACCTACGTACCTACAGCAGAAATATTCTGAAAGAAGTCAATAAAAAAAATAGGTGATATAAATGCCAAGGGTCCAAAGAATTTACCTGCTCCTCATCATGGGTATGTTGATGAAATTGGCGCCGCACACAGCTGCGAACGGGACGAGCCGCGCGAATACCGGCGAGTTCATTTTCTGTACGAAAAGATTTCAGTACTTAGTATAACTGCCCCCCTAGCCAAAGTAACATTTGCAAATTTTCGTTATCGCTTCGCTTCAAAACATGTATGGATTTGACGTTTTAAAATTCGATTGTTAACGAAACTTTATGTCAATCCCATACATGTTTCGAAAGCGAAGCGATAACGAAGATTTGCCAATGTTACTTTGGCTAGGCCCTCTGACATAATTTGAATCTATCTATAAGATCCTTGTGTTCCATAAGGCATTCTAGTTGTGTTTTAAATATTTCATGAAAGCGGAAGTAGGGAGTTGGTATTTCTCCTTTCTTCATTGTGAAGATTTCAATCACTTTATAATTTTGATGTGTAGGTATCACGAAGAACTGTTATGCATCATTCTGCCACTCGTGTGGTACAATTATTATTGTGTGATTGAAAGGGTCAATTCGTATGCCAATAAAATTCTCAATGCAAAAGGTAGGTACTTACTTAAAAGTTGAAAAAGATATAAAAAACGAACAGTTATATTTGTAGTCAAAACTGAAAACTTATCTTCCTTTTATTTAGTCACACCTCACGTGGCGCAGTTTCATTCATTCATTCATTCAATTCACTTAGCCAGGAATCGGAATGGGACCTCTAACGCAGTGGTTCTTAACCTTTTAGTGATGAGGGACCATTTGACTTTCTGTCTTTCCATGGACCACCCACTGTTTGGATTGGAGGTAAAATTCAGTAAATGTAAGTAGGTATATGAATGAAGGGTATGAATATTAACATTACAGTTAAGAACCAGTGCTGTAAAGAAAGATTCATCCTCGCTACGTATTCGTATCGTAAGCTGCTTGGAATAGACCAAGACCTTCGACAAACCAAACAATTATGGCATCGACACACCTCTGTGACGCGAAGATAATCATTATAATCATAATGTCGACGTCGTGATAGTAAAATTTATCTGATAAACATGTTAATAGACTCTGTACTTATTTGTTGTGTGACGAGGTTCGTAAACTAAATATTAACTGAAGTATCTAATTTTAGAGCGACTCTCGGAAAATCACTTTGATTTTTTTTTTTTTTTTATAGAAAAAATAATACATTTAACTTTCGCCAAACTGCATAACAGTTTGTCGGCGAAATATAAAACTATGCTCTAGTTCTTAACAAAAGACATACAATATAGGTGTTGGAGTTAATTTAAAGTAACCTAACAAGAAACATTAAACAGAGTGCATACAGATTAGCTACTTATTAATATAAATCTGAGAAAGCATTCTTTAAATATTTTTTTATAGAATACTTGGACTTTAAATTATTGTTGATTATTTTGAAAAAAGAAATATATGTAGCTTACTTCCGCAAACAAAATATGCAAGATGCACCGCCCGCCCGCCCGCAAAAATATGCAGCACACCACAAAATATAAGTGCACAATACCTGCATTTAGCAAGACAGCAACACACCTTGCACCTTCACCAATTAGGCTACTCTACACGTGTTTCGCCCCAACCCGGAGCATCCTCAGGAGTTAGATCGTGCGTAAACCAACACCGAATGAGCAACTACGCCCTCCGACACCGTATTTATTGTCACTTCCTCCCCACTGCGCATCGAGTGACTGACAGTGACAACGTTTGAAGAATGTTGCCAGTTTCAAATAAAAAAGAAAAAAGAAAGAAAACATGTTTTTTAATTTAAATTACCTACAAATAAATTGATATACATTAAATAATGTGTTTTATTAATAAGATACTTATTTTTAAGAATTATTATTATTTGAGAAAATACGCAGCAATGGCGAGGAAGAGACGTCAAGTTGATTGTTAAGTATGGTTACGGTTATGGTTTACGTCTCTTCCTCGCCATTGCTGCGTATTTTCTCAAATAATAATAATTCTTAAAAATAAGTATCTTATTAATAAAACACATTATTTAATGTATATCAATTTATTTGTAGGTAATTTAAATTAAAAAACATGTTTTCTTTCTTTTTTCTTTTTTATTTGAAACTGGCAACATTCTTCAAACGTTGTCACTGTCAGTCACTCGATGCGCAGTGGGGAGGAAGTGACAATAAATACGGTGTCGGAGGGCGTAGTTGCTCATTCGGTGTTGTTTACGCACGATCTAACTCCTGAGGATGCTCCGGGTTGGGGCGAAACACGTGTAGAGTAGCCTAATTGGTGAAGGTGCAAGGTGTGTTGCTGTCTTGCTAAATGCAGGTATTGTGCACTTATATTTTGTGGTGTGCTGCATATTTTTGCGGGCGGGCGGGCGGTGCATCTTGCATATTTTGTTTGCGGAAGTAAGCTACATATATTTCTTTTTTCAAAATGGTTTGGGACTTCCGCCAAGTGACGCCTGATTCAATCAAATATTGTTGATTAAACCGAGTTTTTTTTTGATTTGGATAGCTATATTCTTATTGGCGAAGTGGCGTATCTTAGCGAGATTTTACCATAGTATCTACTATGATTTTACGGTCTTTATGTTCGAGGGTTAGCAAGCGTGATTGTTTCTGAAGTCTTAGAATCGATTCCCGGCAGGAATAATGTAGAAAATCAGATTCTTCGGCTATCGGCTTCGAGTAGATGGCACCAGAGTTCGATTGGAGATCGATCGAAGCTCGAACGGAGCCTTTTTGATCCGTGGTACACCTGCGTGGTCCACCTAGGTGTTCCACGGGTACCTTTTTGTACCCGTGGCCCAATAGGTGAACCATTAGAAAATACATAAAATGTCGTGCCTATGGGTCACCCAATAGGTGAACCATTGGTGAATTGTGGTTCGCATGGCCGGATGGACTCGAAGCTCGATTGGCTCTTGTAGATTTGTAGATAAAATCGGAGACACGCCGCGTGACACAAAATGACGGATCGGCGGCAGTCTGACTTTTCTTCAGTCGAGCTCCGGTCCGGATCCGGTCGAGCTCCGGTGGATCTCCGGTCGAACTTCAATGGCCCTGGTCCTAGCATAACATAGCCCCAACAAACTAACCTTGACTTTATTGTTGAGGTAGAGCGCGGTCCCCAAGGCGCCACCGCACGCCGCGCAGTAGGAAGCCAGAAGCTGTCTGAACAATACCAAAATATCTATACATATTGCATATTGCAGCATTCACAGCATGGACAAACGAAGAGCAATGGTTACAAAGAAAATCCTACCACTACTTCTACCACAGAATACATAAATAGTACAAGTCTTCTACTTATAAGTACAACGTGTTACAAAAAACCCTAATACTTACCCGAATATGGTAGATACATAGGGACATCAAACTGAACAACTTTTACTATGGGACCAACTCTGAAATCGCGAAAGAGAAATCATCATTAATTTAGCTGTTTTTTTCACGATTTCAGAGTTTGTCCATAGTAAAAGTTGTTCAGTTTGATGGTGTCTCTCTATCTAATATATTCGGTATTACGGGTTTTTTTTAACACCGTATAAGTAGGTCCAAAGGAATGAAAATCGGGTAGGAAAAAATCATTAGGTAAGTACTGGTAAGCAAGTACACTTTGGAGATGTAAGATATTTGTGTGAAATGAAAGACACTTGCATAGAAAAAATCATACAATTATACAGGCTGTATTTTATTCACTCTCAGATATGTTCAGTCCGTGAAACTGAACAAATTTCTCCGAGAAACATGTGTTGAACGAAATACATCACAAAATTGGTCACCCCTTACTAAACTGATCACGTGATCTCTTTGTTTTGTATGGATAGTTATTTTTTTATATTTGGTGGGATGTTATTCCATATTTTTGCGGCAGCGTAGCGGAAAGCGCCCCTAAAAGATGGCTTATGCGGCCTGGTGGAGATTTGCTTAGAGCATAGTCTCCTGCTACCTAGCTAGTAGCTACAACGCTGCTGAGCACAAGTGAATAAAAATACAGCCTGTATAAAGGTAAACCACAGATTACTAAATAGTTAGTAGGTTTGCGTGCTAAACTTACGACATCGGCATGGGCGCGTCCCCCGAGCGGTTGGTGTAGTTGACGACCGCGTTGAACGTCTGGTTCACCCACTGCCAGAACACGGTCGCTGGCGTCGTTCTGTAGAAGGTGATCATGCCTGCAGGTGCACGACACATCATCACATCACATCGGATCTATTCTGTACGCGCGAAAGTCTTTAGAAGTGTATATCAGTTTTTTTTTTTACAATTTTACACAGAGCCATCTAACCCCAAACTAAGCAAAGCTTGTATGTAATATGGGTGATAGACAACTGATATATTATTATATACTTTTTAAATATATACTTATTATACATAGTAACACCCAGACCCGTCACAGAAATTAAAATTCATTATTTCAATTTCTGCCGGGCCGGGAATCGAACCCGGGACCTCTTGCGTGGTAGGCGGCATATTGACCACTGCACCATTCAGGTCGTCATCTCTAGATCTATCTTTATACATTATGTTACAAAACAACCCGCAATGCCGATATATAATAGATATGGTAGATGGGACCATCAATCTGAACAATTTTACTATGGGACCAACTATGAAATCGCAAAAAAAAGCAGCTGTTCCATACAAAAATTGATAACGTAAGTAAATACCTACCTATCAAAATGTATGAAGCAGCGTTTTTTTTTCGCGATTTCAGAGTTGGTCCTATAGTAAAATTTGTTCTACCATATCGGCATTGCGGATTGTTTTGTAACGGCCTGTATTATAAAAAACCGGCCAAGTGCGAGTCGGACTCGCGCACGAAGGGTTCCGTATCAAGAACGGCAAAAAAAATTATCACGTTTGTTGTATGGGAGCCCCACTCAAATATTTTATTCTGTTTTTAGTTGTTGTAGCGGCAACAGAAATACATCAT
This sequence comes from Agriphila straminella, assembly GCA_950108535.1. Lineage (NCBI taxonomy): Eukaryota > Metazoa > Arthropoda > Insecta > Lepidoptera > Crambidae > Agriphila > Agriphila straminella. The sequence continues at coordinate 5,906,939 of OX467326.1, read as the reverse complement.
CTGTGAAAATTTCAACTCTCTAGCTATCACCGGTTCATGAGATACTACTGGTGACAGACAGACAGACGGACAGCAGAGTCTTAGTAATAGGGTCCTGTTTTTACCCCTTGGGTACGGAACCCTAAAAAGACTACAATATTGCCGCTTTTGTATAGTATATGAATGATTCTTATTTATTCCCCACTACTGAAATAGGTATAAGATTTCCTTGATAGAAAGCATAAGGGAGAATGAAGCTCTAGCACAAGTGAAGTTTCTGGGTCATAATTTCTAGCTTTTATCCAAATTTTAAAATTATTAGTAATTACTTAATAAATCTTTTTTATGCACAACGGGATAGTGCTTGGCCTTCACCTCACCTGATGATGGCCGAAGGTGGAAGCGCACTACACCTCTCATCACTGAGGAACTGGCAATCTTACCTCAAACTGCCAGAACACATAAGACTTAGGTAAGATGGTGGTAGCTGGGCGGACTTGAAATAAGCCCTACCACCAACCAAACCGAGTACAAATTGTACGCCCACTGGGAATCGAACCCGGGACCCCTGCGTCTTACACGGGTGGGCGAACCACTAGACCACAGAGGCGTCGTTGTTTTAGGGTTCCGTACCCAAAGGGTAAAAACGGGACCCTATTACTAATACTCCGCTGTCCGTCTGTCTGTCGGTCACCAGGCTGTATCTCATGAACCGTAATAGCTAGACAGTTGAAATTTTCACAGATGAAGTATTTCTGTTACCGCTATAACAACAAATACAAAAAACAGAATAAAATAAATATTTGAGTAGGGCTCCCAGCTCCCATACAACAAACGTGTTTTTTTTTTGCAAGTTTTTTGGTACGGAACCCTTCGGGTCCGAGTCCAACTCGCACTTGGCCGGTTTTTTTGTATAGCTACAAAAGACTCCAATTTGACTCCACTCACATCCGGTGATGATAGTGTTCATCGGCGCCTGCGCAGACATCCTGCCGATGGCGATCATCTTCTCGCCCGTGTCGGGGTGGTACGCGCTGTCGTACAGGTACTTGGTCCGCCATAGCTTCTCCTCGTCGTACCCTGGGGGCATTCGCCGTGATTTCCTGTGAGAAATTACGAGTTTAGTATCAAATAGATCTATAGCCGTGTGGCGTCCAAGTCAAGGGTTACCTATCGGAAATGGTGAGTAAGTAAATAATGGCTCAGAGGTACTATGAGCAACAGCGTCGCAGTTAGCGACAAAATTCGTGTGCCCCTGCACGACACGAACGAACTATACCAGTACCGTTTTTGACGACGCGGCGTGTAACCGATTTTAATTTTAGGAGTGGTTAAGCGACGCTGTTGCCCAGGGCAAGGGCGGATCCAGGTTTTAAATTGGGGGGGGGGGGGGGGGGGGCTCGGAGCCTCGGGTCTAGGGTCTATGTAAGGGATCTATCTAATTTTGTTGTGTTGTCTATAGTAGAAAAGTTGCCGCGCAGCGCGATTTATTGTCAGTTTAGCCACTTGTATGAACTCTTATCTATAGCACAGAATACATAATAGTACAAGTTCTATAGTAAAGAAAACGGCCGCGCAGCGCGATTTTTAGCCACTAATTTCGTGGTGTTGTAATAGTAAAAAAAAACGTCCGATTTTTTGTCAGTTTCATCCACTAATCTTGTATTTTGTATTTGCGATTATAAGTCAATTGTTGTACTTGTATGTTGTATGTACTCTTATCTATAGTATAGATTATTAGTCATAGCAAGAGAGCTCCATTATTCAGCCTCAAAATTCAATGCAATTCGCAAAGGTAACCAACCTCGTGGGGGGGGGGGGGGCATGGCCCCCATGCCCCCCCCCCCTGGATCCGCCAATGGCCCAGGGTACACCTAGTAAATCTAGCACTGAAACTGAAATCTTCCACAGGAGAGGCCCGACGACGTCCTGAATTATCTAGGTTGCATGGTCTATTAGGTACTTTTCAAACCCCAACGATTTTTGAAGCTATGTAAATCACATACATCTTACTATCAAATATTGCTGTCGTTGCTACCGTACAGATTTCCTGAACAAATCGTTCATTCGATTTCATTACGCTACATAATAAATGAGGTTTGTAACTCGACGACGACGGGCGGCGCCGGCGGCGGCGCGGTATGCGAATCAAAACTTCAGAAATGTTTTGAAAACATTTTGATCAACAGCTGCCTCCGATACAGTTCCCTCTAACTTCATATAACGAGCTCTGACACTTCTCGTTTTCTTGCAGATAATTTCTTTCTAATTTTTGACTCAATCTATGAATTATTGTATTGAAAATTGATAAAATCCACTTAAAAATAGAAGATAAAAAATTACAACAAAAAATTCAGGCGTGACAGGATCGCCGTGCGCACTGAGAATTTTTGAGTCAGGCGCAGCTCCTGGCGCGTTAGGGCGCCGCCACGGGATCTCAGATTTTTGACAACTCTACGGCGAACAGACTAGAATCTCTAGAAGACAGTCACCTGAACTCATCGACGATCTTTTTGGCCTCATCCAGCTGCTGCTCTGATGCGAACACGTTAAGCGGGTTGGTCATTTGCAGGAAGTGCTTCGCGCGCCCCGAGTACGTAGACTGGTCATACCGGGGCTTGTCCAGGTCTATATACTTTGACATCGCGCGTTAGATCTGGAAATACTTTATTTGTTAGTTTGTTACTTTATTTGTACGTAGTGACAAAAACCGCAGGGCATGTATGAAAAGATTGATGGATGTTAATGAAGCGAAAGAAGTGTGCAAGGATCGTAGCAGGTGGCGATCCATAGTCTCTGCCTACCCCCATGGGAAACAGGCGTGAGTATATGTGTGTATGTATAATTATAACTATAAAGGGCGGTGTGCACAAATAAGGTTGAATAAGGTGGCTTGCTTGCCCCAGATCCCATATTCTTGATTCCAGTAAATACCTATCGGGATATATTTTAAGACTCATTTTGAAGACGGCTTGAAATCAAGGTCGCAGATAATACCTATTTAATTTAATCTACCTATAAATATTTTATGATGCTCGAAGGACCAACTAATCGCCATGTTAATTTCAAAAGTCAACAGTTTCTCGACAAGAATTTCACGTTTCACGTTCTTGTGTGGCGTACCTACTGTCTACGAGTCTACCAAAGTAAACATTTTGGCGTTGATTATTCTTGTGTGCAATGCAAATCATCAGACCAGACAAAAGTCCATCATTTCTCATTTCCACTATGTGCCTATTCATTCAGTGAATAAGCTTATAATATATATATCAATATATCTCGAATAAGCTTATAATATTCTTTAAAAAATACCTAAGTAAGTAGGTACGTGATTTAAAAAATTATATACCTACAGTCAGCAACACGTCAAGTTATACTTAACTGTAAAAATCTGCAATTTCTACTTTTCGTTAGAATTTAATTAAACACACGAGAAGATATTACTATTATTTATTCTGAGATAAACAAAGTTATTCTCTGATTGGTACCTATCTATACTTATCTACTTGGTTGTGTCATTAGAAGTTTGTTAATTAGATAACGTAAATTAACTTATAGTAAACTTATCTATTATTTGTGTTTTTTTTTACGATATACTTACAAGTAAGGCTAGCGACGTCTGACACAACGCGTAAACACTATAGAGATAGGGTATTAGGTATAGGTAAGTATGCATGAGACTTTATAGAATTATTAATATTTAACTAATGACAATGTGATATAAACTCTACCTGTCGTTAGTCGTAACGTATTCTCACTTCAATCACTGAACTAATTTTGTTTTTCTTTTATAAAAAACACCCTTTGAAAACGGATAAAAAAGTACTTTGACAATAATTTCTCCCGTAAAGATTTATAACCCTCTAAAGAAGTTTTAAACCTAAAAGCGTGGGGCGCATTTTGTAAAATTTATTATCAACCTGTTTTTTGTATGCGCTCCACGTTTTTAGGTTTAAAAGTCCGTTTTAAAAACGTTTTTTTATAAAAATAAAACGTAAATATTATTATTTTCTGCTGTTTAGTCAAGGAGCTAAAACTAAAAATACACCATCTCATATCGGAGTACTTGTCAAGACAAATCAAACAAGCCTAAACTACGGAGCTGCGTGGTGTTATTATAGAGTTCCTGTGGCCTTCTTCCAGCTTCATCATCATACCCTGGAAACTACTTCCCAACACAACAGAGTACTTATTGTCAAGAAGGATCAAACGAATCCAAACTAGAATTTTTTGAAAACACTTTTCATCTCAGTGCTTATTCCTTTCAGTCACCCATCATTTGACTGGCCATTAATTAAACAAATTAATATATTATTTTGATTATCATAAAACTAAAGGTGTGTTTTGCAGCTTATATTACACGTAGTGTGATTGATATGATAATAGTGATTCGTAGCGTAGGAGATAGCAGCTGTTTACTTGAATTTTTTATCAGATAAAATTGTGTTTTTTTTCCCAAATACGGAAATAAAAGCACTTGAGATTTAAGTATTTTTACTCTGTTTATAAAGGTAATTTTGACTACCTAACCTAGGCACCAACTTATTTCATTTGGTTTGTTTGTAATTATCAATATTGCTGAAAGAATTACATAATGAAGTTAAATTCTATGTTTGGCTATGTTCTTACTCTTAAGCAATCAGACGACTTTGTTAAGAACATTGCATCAAGTAAAACCATGACCCGAAAGCACCTCCTTATCGCTAAAATAATGTCGAACAATAATGATTGTCGTGAGGTATAATCAATAGTGCTAACAAAATGCTTAGAACATTTTATATTCTTACGTCAGACCGTACCGGCACACACACAAAGTAAATAAGTCTCATACTGAAATGATTTTGATAAATTTACCTCGAAAAGAAAGCTCTATATTTTTATTGTTAATAATAGACGAACAATATTGCTTACCTTTAATTTCCAGAAGTTAATTATTTTATATTGATTTCTGTATAGTAGCAGGTGCTGGTTATAAATTCCAGCTTCAACAAGCTCACCGCAAAGACGTATAGCACATATTTTTACACTTTTATGATTTTATCGATGATACGAGTTCAAATGTTGCGCCTTGACAGCGCCATGAAAAGTGACATAATAAAATCAATCAGCCGCTCACCACCCCCCGGAAATGACAAAAAGCAGTGTTTTATACGTTCCGTAATACGCGCACTAAAGTTAAATTTCTTCAATAGAATGAAAAAATAATAGATTATTAAAAAAATACGTTGAATATAATAACTGAAGTGTTATAACAGCTTATTATTAGTCTGAGGGAAATCATGTTGCAGGACAGTTTTATAATGTTTGTTTACACGAATTTATAATTTTCTACGCTTACGTGCATTGGAATGTTATTTTTGTAAAAGTTCCATTTTATGCAGCTTAATAAATAGGAGTGACTATTTCAACCAACTTTTCGACTGCATAGAAATATTAAAATAATACAATCTTAATTATGTATGATAAAAATGCTTAGACATTGTATAATATTGGGGTAAATTGTATATTTAATTTGGTTAAAACGTATCGCGCTATGTCAATGTCATACTTCGTGCAACGGAATAGAACAGCTGTCAATCAAATTGTCAATGTCAAGTTAAAAGTTACGTCTTGTCTTTGCTTTGCTAGCGAAAAGCAAAGACGGTCTAAAAATAATTTTATTATAAAAATAACCTTTAATTAGGTTTTAAAATACGTAACTAAAGATGTCCCTAATTAGCAGAAACATTTTTCGCACCCTGGTTCAGGTAATTGAGAACTAATTCGCATGTTAACCTGCTAAGCCCTTGAATCTTATTCCTCTTAAAAAGTATGTTTCGTAACTGCTCGATTTTCCTCTCTTTAAGTCTTACCATAACATTGATCTTACCTATCATACTAGGATGTGATCTTATGATATCTACTATTATGTAAAATGGGTCAACATATTGTTATTGATAAGATGCATAAAAATATCAGCCAGTGTCTGCAATTATTATTTATGTGTCAATTAATAAAGCTCACGTGATTAATAACGGAGTAGTAAGATAATAACATCTATTTGTGACTCATAATGTTTTTTGCGCATGATATGACAAACGAAGGGTAAAGGTCTATCCCCACATATCCAGGCTGTGCCATGTCCGCGGCCCAAGCAATGTTGGGCGTCTCTATGTTCTACATAAAGGACCAGCGTACCTAGTTTGAACTCTGGATCCTAAACGAAGCCTCTAAGACAGGGCTCAACATTTGTTTGTTTCACATACAGAATCTTAGCAGACCAATGTAACTTGGGCCCCCGACACATCCTGGCCCGCCCACGGCCCAGATATGTGGGGACAGACCTTTAGTGAGTAGGTATACATTAATAAGATGTGACGTTATTGTTACCCATCGTCCAAACTATATATGGTACATTGATATGGCTGGCATATTTTTATATATGCCTTTACAGACAAACATAATTTTTCCAATTGCAGGGATCCCAGCATGTCAACAAGGGTGTGCACACAAGTGCGGTAAACACCAAGGAAAATGTATGTTATGCACCACAATCAATCAGCACCCTGGTGAGAAAACTAACCATTACTAATAGCAAGTTCCTTACAAGCAAAGCAATGTAGCAGAAAATACAATTTATTCTTTATTTTTACAATTTACTGATATTTAAACTGGGAAAACAATAAGTTGTTGCAAACTTGTTAGTCAAAATTAACAATAATAGTAAAACAATTAAATAAAATCTTGTAGATAAATATATTAAACATCAATTTAACATATTTTTTATTATTACTAGGCTTTTTTACAGCCTATTATAGGTCCATAGCATTAGTAAAGATGATACAGATCTATGGAAATGAAAATTATAATAAAAAAAATGTTTACCTGTTTATTTTCCATGTCTCACTCAAAAGATGGCACCAAATAAAAATCAATTTATGGTATTGTATATTTTTTTATATTGAAGCACATATTTTTACGGAAATGCTAATTACATAAACAAAAAACTGAGAATAAATATAACAAAGTGTTATTAAACTTGATTAGATTAAATTATTCTACTGAAGCTAAAAATATTGATAAAATAATAATGTTTTTGTAATTAGTATTAAAAGGCTTTAGTTTACTGCTTTTTGGCTGCTGAAGTCTATCGTGCAAGTGGCTTCAACTTGCTACAATAATGATAATGTTATCATTATAAATCAAATGGGTTGTGGTTTATTATCTGTAATTTCAAATTTTCTGCTGCATAGCTTCTTTACTGTTGTGTCACTGATATAATATAGTTCTTTAAATGTTCACAAGATGGAATACTCATTTTTTTGTAAGTTGTTATTATCAAAATTATATATACAAATTGAAACATAATCAAATTGGATATTAATTATTCGAAATTTTATTAGTATTTGTTCTAAACTAAGGTTTATGATAAGTTTTAATTCAAAATTTTGTAATTGGTTGCATAGATAAATCACTTTTCTTTGTATCATTATTTATCTATTCTATTTTTTCTATTTTCTATTTCTAAGAGTTTACAGGTTCTTCATGTTTAGTTCGACAGTTCTGCAACTGTAAGCTTTTGTACACTTGCATGATTATGTTGTTCTCCCTTTATGTTTATGCCATAAATATGTAGTCATTCTATTCTAGTCCAAATTATAGAAATTATGTCAAAGTGTTACAAATATACTCATCAACTTTGTCTAGGGATACAGGTGATATTTTCATACAAACGAGGTAACTTTGAAGCCTTGGTTTTCTGCCAGGGATGTACCGTGCTGTGATCTGATGATGGCCATCCAGGGAGTGAATGGAGGAGATTCAGATCGCTACACACACCCAACTGATCTGATCAGCATTCTAAAAGATTAATAGTCAGAGTTCTCAGTTTCAGGATTTCCATACATGTTCATGCTACTTCGCGGTTTTTTAAAACATGTCCATTAATCTTTTAGAATGCTGGTCAGATCAGTTGAGATCGCTATACACACCGTATAGCGATCTGAATCTCCTTCACTCACTCCCTGGATAGCCATCATCAGATCACAGCACAGTACATCCCTAGCAGGAAACCAAGGCTTCAAAGTTACCTCGGTTGTATGAAAATAACACCTGTATCCCTAGTCAAAGTTGATGTGTGTATATATATATGAGTTATTAGACTAAAGCACATTATTTTCAAAGATGTTTGTGTTTATATTATAAGTTCAATGCATTCTAAAGCAACTGTCTAAAACTGTAAAGTTCAAGACTTTAATTCATAAGTTGGAATATTTTCTTTGGTGTTATCATCTCTTAATGTGCTTTTGTCATATAACTCATCTTTCAAACTCATATACACACCAATCAACACACACATTGGCTGGATTTTTTAAATAGGAATAGGATGACTTTAAAGTGTTGCATGCCCCAAGTGCTTATAATTTAAATGCCACTCCAAAATTAATAATTATTCATTATAATTTTGGCATAGCATGATAGCAGTGCATACCTACACATCCAAAGCCTATGTGACCATTAATAACTACGTTAATAATTGTAATTTGGTTATAAAACATTTTTGAGATAAGTGTAAAAAGTAGGACCACATAATTATTCTTAATTAAAAAAACCTGTAAAAATAACAATTTAAAAAATGTCTGTCACCAGATGATACAGGTGATGCTTTTAGGTGAAATATGTGGTTGTACTTAATTTATTTTAGCAATTAATGGAACATTGTGAGCAATCCTTGTGTTGTCCAAATATAACGTTTAATTCATAACTTGTGTCATCCAATCCAGCTTTATTATAGTTTTAAGTTATATTTAACTTGTGGTAAGTTTAGAATTTAACAATGTTTCTTTATTATTTTGTTATTTAACTTTTATCAAGACAGTTACATGAAAATTATTGACAATATAAAAATTACTGTGTGAATCAGAAATATGAATTTACTGGTATTGGTTGGAAAGATTAATGCTAATTGTATGATTGTCACGTTTTCCAGATAAAGTTATGGCACAGATTGATTAACCTAATCCGTAGATCAATCAATCCATTTTATCTTTATGTAATACTAGCAAAAATCACACAAATTATTGATTTAGGTCACACAAATCACACAATCTTCTATACTACTTATCTTTAGTTCATATTTTCTGTTTTATATTTTAGATTATACTCTAGTTCTTTTTATTATATTTTTATGCTATTGCACTGTGACTAAAAAAATATTTATTTTTAAATAAAAAAAACAACTTATCTCCGTTGGTCCAGGGGAAAACGAATGAGTTGATTAAAGTTTAAATTGCTTTATCTCTTTTGGTGGATGTTACTTTCAGCTAACTTAAATAATGGTTCTAATGAATATTGTATGATGTAGCAACGAAACGCATCGAAGGAAGGTCGCATCAAGTGCACCCTGATCCCGGGAGATGGCGTCGGTCCCGAGCTGGTCTACTCGGTCCAAGAAGTGTTTAAGGTATTTATTTATTTTAACTAGTAGACCATATAAATCATTAAACATTTGGCGATAATTATAATAATTTAAATCAATTTTACTAATACAAAAGAACTGAACTATTTTGACTTTCCTATTTATTATGTAGGATATACTTATATTATAATAATATATATATTTAAGCAGGCCGCCTATTGAAACATCATATAAGTACCTCAAAGTGGCCTCACCTTAATTAAATTTATTGCTTGCTAAGTACAGTCGGTAAGGGAGCTCGGTGGTGCAGTGGTTTTGCGCCTGGCCCAGCGATTGCGAAAGTTAAGCAAAGTTCGTAAGGGTCTGTCATGGGATGGGTGACCAAAAATTTATAATGTCGAGCTCCTCCGTGCTTCGGAAGGCACGTTAAGCCGTTGGTCCCGGCTGCATTTGCAGTCGTTAACACCCACCAATCCGCATTGGGCCCGCGTGGTGGGTTATGGCCCATCCTCCTTACCACCCATAAGGAAGGCCTGTGCCCCAGCAGTGGGGACATCAAAAATGGCTGATGGACAAGTACAGTCAGCAGCACATCAGACTATACATGTTGACCGTGAGACCGCCTTTATGCCGTACGTAATAAAAGCTGTTTTCGTACTTTCAATCAACTGTTTAACCTAGCGTGCTGGCTGTCGTGCGTACCTACACTACCTACATAATGTACCAATTTTTTTTTTGTTTATTTACAAACAATAATGTCTGTAAAATATGGTTCGTTGTAGTAGTAGTAGGCAAATGTGCCAAAAGTGGCCACTTTTTGCCTTTTTGCCTACTACTGTACTTAGCGAGCAATAAATTTAATTAAGACGAGGGCGCCACTGTGAGGACACTAATCGGCTTAAGTATGAAACGCACTATAACGATTGAGTCGGTTAATAAGTAACATCTATCAGGCGGCGAACATTCCGGTGGACTTCGAGTCGTTCTTCTTTTCGGAGGTGAACCCCACCCTCAGCGCGCCGATCGAGGACGTCGTCAACTCCATCACCAGGAATAAGATTTGCATTAAGGTAATTGAATTATATTGCAATAGTTTTCCGCAAGTGCAGTGTCGCGCCTTGGGTAGGTGCGCGGGCACAGAGCAGCCTCTTTCTCCCTCCCGCACGTATGTACGTCTAATCGTCTATCGTCGCTTTCTCTCCCCCCCGCCACGTCTGTCGCTAGCACTACCTAAGGCGCGGTACAGCCACAGAATACATAATAGTGCGTTCAAACAATATAAGACCTATATGCCGCTGGTTGAATGGTCCCAATTTTAACACTAGGCTTACTGACTGATGAAAGTAAAAATGCTTATTATGTGAAATTGTGAACTTATTTGAAAAATATTTTCATTGCGACAAATAAAAATACTAAACTACGAATAAGAAAAGTGGCTCTGTGAGTTGTAGACCTCGCTTTTGCATATCTCCGCCATTATGAAAAATTTCGAAAAACTGAATCGACAAAAATTCTACAATTATGTAATTACTTATTAAGTAATTATCGAACCGGCTCACTAAATTTCACGAGAATCTGTTGAGAATTTAGAGGAGACAGCGGGACGGACATAACAAAACACTTCTATTCTTAACTTAAAATAGTACCGTGTTATTACAAAAGATTTTTAAACACTGTTTAACTAAACACCTGTTTAAATGTGATGCTGTCTCTGTCAAACAATATTGTCAAAAAAGTGACAGCATCACATTTAAACACGTGTTTAGTTGAACAGTGTTTAAAAATCTTTTGTAATAACACGGGTAATGTTGTGTACAAATAATTTTCTACTCTTAACACATTTTTGTTAAGTTAGAATAGGCGTTACCCACCTAATTTTAAAGTCGATTATCCCTTACAGGGTATCTTAGCAACCCCCGATTTCTCCCACACCGGCGAACTGCAAACGCTAAACATGAAGCTTCGCAACGCCTTAGATTTGTACGCTAACGTTGTCCACGTGAAGTCCCTGCCCAACGTGAGGAGCCGTCATAATGACGTTGACTGCATCATCATCAGAGAGCAGACGGAGGGAGAGTACTCTGCTTTGGAGCATGAGGGTGTACCCGGCAAGTATATTTTGTTTATGAAATGCTTCGATCAAGAATACCCTAGATGTCCGGTCAGAGTCTCAAAAATGGCACCTCAAATAGCGTCCCACTTACAAACTCGGCGCTTATTTTGTACAAAAGAAGTGATATAAAATGTGAGTTTGTACAAAATAAGAGGTGATTATGTACAAAATAAGCGCCAAGTTTGTAAGTGGGACGCTATTTGAGGTGCCAATTTTGCGTACTGTTTTAGTTCGTGAAGCGTTATCTAGGATATTCTTGATCGAAAATGAAATGCTATCATTCCATTTGAAAAAGGAATGCGGGTCGTTCCACATTTCCGTGGGGGTCTAGTTCATCACATTCTAAATGTGAAATCCAGTGCGGAAGTGAATTTGAATACTTCCCGCACTAGTGCGCGATGTAGTATTCCAAATTCAAAACAGTAGAACTCATCAGCTAGCATTATTTTTATAGAACTTTATGGTTGCTTGATTGGTCATAATAACATGGACACACGAACCAATTTAAAAATCGTATTCTTTATTAAGAAACTTATTTCCTCTCATTTCTTGAGAAAAGCATTATAAGCCTTATACTGAAAGCTATTTGCATTGCCTCTATTAAAACCATCCTCGACAATGCAAATACTAGTTTCCCGTTCTTGGCTGTAATGTACTTACTATTTGCGAAAATGTGTGCATTCGATGACAGTACAGCAGCGTGCGGAAAGTTGATTTTACCTATTATCTTATCGCACGCTGTGCGTTTTTGTTGCGGTTTTTTTAATATTACAGCTTTCTAGTACTAAGGGCTAAGCCACGGACGGACAGACAGACGGACATGGCGAAACGATGGGTTCCTTGTTGCCTTAACTACGGAACCCTAATAAGCAATAAAACTAAACCAAGTAATTCCAAAACAACTGATTTAATAGGGATGATGACTAATGAATAAAATAACGAAATACTAATAAAAATCGTAAACATATTAAACTTTTAGAGTAGCTAGCTATACCTCTTGGTTTTATATATTGCATATTATTTGTTTTATGACCCTTCAAAGTTGGGTGGACAAGTCCATTTAAAAAGTATAAAATTTATTAAAATAAATGATACCTTTAATTAGTCCGTAAAATGTATAGCAAATTTGTCTAAGAAACTATTTTGATAAACACAATATTTAATATAGCTGCCAAACAAATTTCCTACGCGTTGCATACAAACTTGCAAGGCGTGACGTCATAACTAGGTAGCCATTAGTATTGAGCGTTTTTGGGCGTGTCCATTTGTGTGCATTTCACACTGTGATATCTCGGGCAGTTTTCATGCTAGCGAATTAATTCTTTTACCAATGTTTCTTTTTTTGAGAGCTTATTTATGTAACATAAAATAAAAAAAATAGTCATCATGCCTATTATTGTTAATCCACGCGTTTTTTTATAATTTATTTTCCATTGGCAGGAGTCGTGGAATGCCTAAAGATCATCACGGCCGCCAAATCCGAGCGTATCGCTAAGTTCGCGTTCGATTACGCGGTCAAGATGGGGCGCAAGAAGGTGACCGCCGTACACAAGGCTAACATCATGAAGTTAGGCGATGGACTCTTCCTGCGTAGTTGTGAAGAGGTAAGACTCTGAAAGACAAGTTTGTGTTTCATAACGCTGTCAAAATAGGTTTGCAAGCATTTTTTGTGTGTCATATTCTACCTACGGTAACAATTCCCCTGGCGACCACCAAAACACGAAACATATCGCGTGATATAGCGTTTTATCGACACTCAACTGTCAAAATTCATTGTCTTTTGATAGTCAAACGTAATAAATATAAATAGTTATATCATATCGCGTTTCGGTGGTTATGCTAGGGGGCAGGTACCTGTTTCTATATGAGTGAAGGCCTTCAATCAAGAATATCCTAGATAACGCTTCACGAACTAAAACAGTACGCAAAAATGGCACCTCAAATGCGTCCCACTTACAAACTTGGCGCCTATTTTGTACATAATCACCTCTTAATTTGTACAAACTCACATTTTATATCACTTATTTTGTACAAAAACATATCTTTTATCACTTACTTTGTGCAAAATAACCGCCCAGTTTGTAAGTGGAACGCTATTTGAGGTGCCATTTTTGAGACTCTGACCGGACATCTAGGGTATTCTTGATCGATGGTGAAGGCATAAGATAACATGGGAATACTATACTTGCACCGATCAGTACCGGCCCGCACAGACTCTCCTGCACCGGAAACCTGTTTCTTTATGTAGGCACCGGCACCGTAAACTTAGAAAACAGATTTATTATCTGTAGTTTTTAGTCGACACATTAAATAGTTAAAAAATATTAAAAATGTGATTACAAAAATGTTCTGAAGTCATCAAGGCTGGATATAAAATCCGGCTCGAAGGACCAGAAGTATTGGTTTTGGTTATCCATATAAAAATGTGTATGACGTGTATTTTTTTAGTAATTCTTCAATTCATTCGCAGATGGCAAAACTGTACCCCCGCATCCAATTCGAGAAGATGATCGTAGACAACTGCACGATGCAGATGGTCGCGGAACCGAAACAGTTCGATGTGATGGTGACCCCCAACTTGTACGGGAACATTGTGGACAACATCGCCAGTGGGCTAGTGGGGGGCGCGGGGGTCGTCGCGGGGGCCTCATACAGCGCCGAGTGTGCCGTCTTTGAACAGGTCAGTACTTGACTAGTGTAAGGTGTACGGCAATATTGTGGACAACCTCGCCAGTGGGCTAGCGGGGGGCGCGGGGGTCGTCGCGGGGGCCTCATACAGCGCCGAGTGTGCTGTCTTTGAACAGGTCAGTATTGACTAGTGTAAGGTGTACGGCAATATTGTGGACAACCTCGCCAGTGGGCTAGTGGGGGGCGCGGGGGTCGTCACGGGGGCCTCATACAGCGCCGAGTGTGCCGTCTTTGAACAGGTCAGTACTTGACTAGTGTAAGGTGTACGGCAATATTGTGGACAACCTCGCCAGTGGGCTAGAGGGGGGCGCGGGGGTCGTCACGGGGGCCTCATACAGCGCCGAGTGTGCCGTCTTTGAACAGGTCAGTACTTGATTAGTGTAAGGTGTACGGCAATATTGTGGACAACCTCGCCAGTGGGCTAGTGGGGGGCGCGGGGGTCGTCGCGGGGGCCTCATACAGCGCCGAGTGTGCTGTCTTTGAACAGGTCAGTACTTAACTAGTGTAGGTGTACGGCAATATAGTGGACAACCTCGCCAGTGGGCTAGTGGGGGGCGCGGGGGTCGTCTCTGCTGGCTTGGTTGGTAAGAGTTAGTATATTCTTTAGTATTGTATAAAAATAGCATTGTGAACGCTAAAATATCAATTTTAAAAATTATAATACCACAAGCGCTCTGAAGTTAGGTATTTCAGTTGTATAGGTACATTGTCAATTTAATCGCATTATATGTGTATACAGGGCGCACGGCACATATTCTCGGGCGCGGTGGGCAAGAACATCGCCAACCCCACCGCCATGTTGCTGTGCTCGGCCAACCTGCTGTCGCACGTCAACCTGCACACCTACTCGCGCAAACTCAAGGACGCCATCAACAAGTGAGTGCCATCCACACATCCATTAACATACCATCAACAAGTGAGTGCCATCTACACACCCAACAACATCGCCAACCCCACCACCATGTTGCTGTGCTCGGCCAACCTGCTGTCGCACGTCAACCTGCACACCTACTCGCGCAAACTCAAGGACGCCATCAACAAGTGAGTGCCATCCACACATCCATTAACATACCATCAACAAGTGAGTGCCATCCACTCATCCAACAACATACCATCGACAAGTGAGTGCCATCCACACACCCAACAACATCGCCAACCCCACCACCATGTTGCTGTGCTCGGCCAACCTGCTGTCGCACGTCAACCTGCACACCTACTCGCGCAAACTCAAGGACGCCATCAACAAGTGAGTGCCATCCACACATCCATTAACATACCATCAACAAGTGAGTGCCATCCACTCATCCAACAACATACTATCAACAAGTGAGTGCCATCCACACACCCAACAACATCGCCAACCCCACCACCATGTTGCTGTGCTCGGCCAACCTGCTGTCGCACGTCAACCTGCACACCTACTCGCGCAAACTCAAGGACGCCATCAACAAGTGAGTGCCATCCACACATCCAACAACATACCATCAACAAGTGAGTGCCATCCACACACCCAACAACATACTATCAACAAGTGAGTGCCATCCACACACCCAACAACATCGCCAACCCCACCACCATGTTGCTGTGCTCGGCCAACCTGCTGTCGCACGTCAACCTGCACACCTACTCGCGCAAACTCAAGGACGCCATCAACAAGTGAGTGCCATCCACACATCCAACAACATACCATCAAAAAGTGAGTGCCATCCACACACCCAACAACATCGCCAACCCCACCACCATGTTGCTGTGCTCGGCCAACCTGCTGTCGCACGTCAACCTGCACACATACTCGCGCAAACTCAAGGACGCCATCAACAAGTGAGTGCCATCCACACATCCAACAACATACCATCAACAAGTGAGTGCCATCTACACATCCAACAACATACCATCAACAAGTGAGTGCCATCCACACACCCAACAACATCGCCAACCCCACCGCCATGCTGCTGTGCTCGGCCAACCTGCTGTCGCACGTCAACCTGCACACCTACTCGCGCAAGCTCAAGGACGCCATCAACAAGTGAGTGCCATCCACACATCCAACAACATACCATCAGCAAGTGAGTGCCATCCACACATCCAACAACATACCATCAGCAAGTGAGTGCCATCCACACATTCAACAACATGCTATGCCATCAACAAGTGAGTGCCATCCACACACCCAACAACATCGCCAACCCCACCATCATGTTGCTGTGCTCGGCCAACCTGCTGTCGCACGTCAACCTGCACACCTACTCGCGCAAACTCAAGGACGCCATCAACAAGTGAGTGCCATCCACACATCCATTAACATACCATCAACAAGTGAGTGCCATCCACTCATCCAACAACATACCATCAACAAGTGAGTGCCATCCACTCATCCAACAACATACCATCGACAAGTGAGTGCCATCCACACACCCAACAACATCGCCAACCCCACCACCATGTTGCTGTGCTCGGCCAACCTGCTGTCGCACGTCAACCTGCACACCTACTCGCGCAAACTCAAGGACGCCATCAACAAGTGAGTGCCATCCACACATCCAACAACATACCATCAACAAGTGAGTGCCATCCACACACCCAACAACATACTATCAACAAGTGAGTGCCATCCACACACCCAACAACATCGCCAACCCCACCACCATGTTGCTGTGCTCGGCCAACCTGCTGTCGCACGTCAACCTGCACACCTACTCGCGCAAACTCAAGGACGCCATCAACAAGTGAGTGCCATCCACACATCCAACAACATACCATCAACAAGTGAGTGCCATCCACACACCCAACAACATCGCCAACCCCACCACCATGTTGCTGTGCTCGGCCAACCTGCTGTCGCACGTCAACCTGCACACATACTCGCGCAAACTCAAGGACGCCATCAACAAGTGAGTGCCATCCACACATCCAACAACATACCATCAACAAGTGAGTGCCATCCACACATCCAACAACATACCATCAACAAGTGAGTGCCATCAACACACCCAACAACATCGCCAACCCCACCGCCATGCTGCTGTGCTCGGCCAACCTGCTGTCGCACGTCAACCTGCACACCTACTCGCGCAAGCTCAAGGACGCCATCAGCAAGTGAGTGCCATCCACACATTCAACAACATGCTATGCCATCAACAAGTGAGTGCCATCCACACATAAATTCATTTAATGACAAATCCAGTCTACCCATTCGTTTATTTGCCAACCAACCAAATTTGCGCATGCTCACAAAATTTAAACAAGAATTTCATTCGTTACTATATTCATTTACGCTTTATTTAGATGCGAAATCATAAGCTAACAATTCAAATTGATACTCATCAAGAAAATTCACTTCTTGCAATTTCTGTCTTGTAATATTAAAAAATCTTTCCAGGGTATTGAAAGACGGCAAAGTAAGGACAAAGGACCTCGGGGGGCAATCCACAACGAAAGATTTCACCTACGCTGTAATCAATAGCCTCACCTAAGCCGATCCGTGTAGCCATAAGATTATTTATTATTATTATTATTCTACTTAGAAAATGATCTGTCAAATCAAATGCCTAATCTACTATTTATAAAATTTCAGTATTGTTTCTTTTAATATGTAGGACGAAATTGTTACCATTGTAAATATGAATAAAACAATAAGTTATACCGTTTTAATTACTGTTTTGTTTTATTGCATGAAACCTGTTACCGAATTCAAGACCGAATGGGAAACTACACTTGGTCTATCGTACTAACGAATTTCGGTGTAGAAAACTTTTTAACATAAGTACCAAAGTATGATTTTAATAGTCTAATATATTATTATCAACTTTAAATCTTAAGTATTAATGCATTGATACAAAAATAATTAATGATAAATGTTCAAAGTGAAGTAAAACAGCTGTTTAGGTTCAAAACTGCATCAAGTTTTGATAAATTCTCGTAAAGTTAATAGGAGGAATGTTAGCTTAGTCAATTCGTTAAAACTATCGTTTACGTTAAAAATTGCTTTAACTTAAAAAATAATAGTTTTATCAATTCGTTAGTACGATTGTACGGAGCAATACGGACGGCAACTTCGGTGTGAATCCGGTTGGAGTGTCTACATCGGCTGCGGTAAAACTCGGTGAGCAGCTAGCTTCTTCACGCGGTCGGAAATCACGTATTTAAGGGCGTTCGGTGGTACCTGGGATAAAAACAAATGAATATATTTTTTTTTGACGCCATCATATTATACATTGCTCCGTTTCCAAAGTAAGTAGCTAAAGCATTGTGTTAATGGTAATAGGACAATGGTGGCATAGATGTGAGTCATCGAAAAATTGTTTTTCTAAATTGACCCAGCCGTGGAATCAAAACCGGGACCATAGAGGATTTTGAAGAAATTTTGAAGTTAGGAAGGGATCAGTCATATCTAGTCATATGCTTTCTTACGGGATAGTATTATTGTAGAATTACCTTGATGGGGTCTCTATAAAAAGGATCTTGCGACAGCCGCCTGTAAACCTTGAATTCTGGCAGATAGCTAATCTCGTTGATCCTATTTATTAAATCTGATAAAGGCTTCATGGGACCTCTCTGCAAGAGAACAAAATAAAATTATGTTGATAAATGCATTTTGGTTGTTAAAAATTATGTCGTAACGTAACTAATTGATTCATGTTATATAAGAGCGGTGAAAGGCCATATTGTAGCTTGAGAGCCACACCTGGAGGGCCACTTCAAAACAAATGGCTATTCTACTTACTTAAATTAACGCTAGCATAGAATAGAATTTACAGTTTAAAGTTTCAAGAAATGTTTTCTCAAGATTTCTTAAAACTGAGTGCGTAATTAAAAAATGTGTCTTGGCCACTTTTCGCAATATAGCCGAGACACATTTTTCAATTACGCACTCAGATTTAAGAAATTTTGAGAAAACATGAAATGTGCTAACGAGAGAGCGGCAAAATCGCTACGGGCTCTTAACGTTACCTTAATAGGCGGTGGCATGAAGTTCCTCCTCGGGCCAGCTATCTGGTTGATATAATCCATGTGCTTCTTCCACTCGCTCTCCGACCACCCTCTCTTCTTCTTCACCTCTTTGGTATCAGTCTTCTTCAGGTCCAGCACGCAGTTAGCCATCTTAGAATAGCAGGTAGCGTTAGCCGCTTCTATCATACGATCTATTCTCTCCATTCTTTCTTGGCTAAATCTGCTCTTGAACATTCTCTTGAGGATCAGGAATCGTCTGGTGTGTGAAAGAATAAAATTATATTAGATATTGGCCCTTCGAGCCAGATGTAATCTCCTCAGTTTATTACAATTTCAAAAATTATGTCATTAATTTGTAATAAGCACGTATCTCAAAATGGCGTGGTGAACTGGTGATGATGATTCCGAATGCAGCAAATCTATACAAATGTATGGAATACATATATGCGGTAATTTTTCGTTCGAATAAATAAATATGTAACAACATCACATACATTGCTCCGATCCCAAAGTAAGTAGCTAAAGCACTTGTGTTATGGAAATCAGAGACAACGGTGGTATCACAAACACCCAGACCTGAGACAACATAGAAAAGTTCATTTTCTATACATTGACCCAGCCGGGGATCGAACCCGGGACCTCAAGAGATGGTGACGCCTTGAAAACCGGCGTGCAAACCACTCGACCACGGAGGTCGTAAAAACCTTCGAAACCATCATACATTACATTATCGATATTCCTGTTTTGGAATTCCAAATCAAATTCCGTCTGTATGTGATGTGGCGGGCCTTAGAGTTAGATCTCATCATCATCATATCACCCACTGCTGGGTATAGGCCTCCCCTAAGGATCTCCACGACGATCGGCTCTGCGCTGCCCGCATCCAGCGGCGCACCGCGACAAGCACCAGATCGTCGGTCCACTTCGTCGGGGGCCTACCCACGGAGCGTCGTCCGGTGTGCGAGTTAGATCTACCTAATTAAGATTTTTTTGCCTATCTAGATATTTCTGATAAATGACTTACTTATATCAGAAAGATTTTGGATTTTTGGAAACAGGCGTAAGTAAACTTACCTTATGTAAGGCCAAGCAGCATCGTTAACCCTGTCTGATCCGTGCGATTTAATGGCAGATTTCCTGATACCCCTGGGGGTCAAAGCCGGCATACCCTCACCCGTATCAATGATGTACTTCCTCGGCACACTCAAGATGTTCAGCCGTTTCGATATTTTGTACGGAAAGGTATTGGTTGGTAGATCGAACTTCGGTTTACCCATTTTAGCTAGCTATTCACAGAGTTATAGTTATTGTGGTAGATGGATGGGATGGGGCGTCGACATTTTGAGTTTTGTTATATTATTTCGTGTCCATTTTCTGATTTTATTGTGCTTGTGATTGTTGGTGGCTGCTTTCGCAGCGTTGGGTGTGACGTGTGACTGACATGTGTCTGAATTTCGATATCGTTTTGTTTTTGAGGAAATCGAGACGCATTGTTGCATCCTCAGTATTTATTTCATAAAACCTCTTTTTATCATAGTAAAATTATAGGCTATGTTGTTTGTGGTCTATATTTCGTCCAAGTCAGCATAATATTATTTCAGTGGAAAACAGTAACAAGTAATGACTTGTTTATAGATACGAGCATAGAGGAAATAATCACGATACGAGAATGCGAGAAACGTAGTGATTATTTCCTCTGTGGATACGAGGGTAAGTTACTCACCCATAGAGAAAGGTAAAAAATTGTCAGTAACAAGGAAATGTACTTAGAAACTATTTAAGCGTACTAGGTACAGTCGAGTTCATTAATTAATGTTGGCACTTTTGACAGCTCATCAACCTTTATGGCTTTATAATAAAGGTCAACAGCCTGTCAAAAATGCCAACTTATTAATGAACTCGACTGTACCTACGTTTGAGTAGCTTAGCTATTCGTACATTTTTAGCAACAACTACAACTCTCTTATTATAAATTTCATACGACTCGAAGGACCAATATTATGTATCTTTTTTAAAATATTTTCATTCTTCACGAGAGATTGTACTAGAGTAGATTTAGCCAAGAATAACATCATCGAAATAATAGGGATGTTGACTATTTTTTTTATATTTTTGTAAATTACCTCTCAAAAAAAGAAACATTGGTAAAAGAATTAATTCGCTAGCATGAAAACTGCCCGAGATATCACAGTGTGAAATGCACACAAATGGACTCGATCAAAAACGCTCCATACTAATTGGCTTGCACGTTATGACGTCACGCCTTGCAAGTTTGTATGCAACGCATAGGAAATTTGTTCAGCAGCTATATTAAATATTGTGTTTATCAAAATGGTTTCTTAGACAAATTTGCTATACATTTTACGGACTAATTACTAACGGTTAATTAATAACGGTATCATTTATTTTAATAAATTTTATACTTTTTAAATGGACTTGTCCACCCAACTTTGAAGGGTCATAAAACAAATAATATGCAATATATAAAACCAAGAGGTATACAAGCTACTCTAAAAGTTTAATATTTTTACGATTTTTATTAGTATTTCGTTATTTTATTCATTAGTCAACATCCCTATTGATCGTATGACAGAAACAGCCAACGCTAACCATTACTAATATTTCTTCAACAGATAAGACTTGAGTGATAAAAATGAAACAACAAAATCATTTAGAAACGTTTGTATTAAATCTTAACATAAACAGTTGTTTTGTAAATTCATAAACACAATACTGATCTCTCACAAACGTCTTAGCAGCCTTGTTTCACATCTGTTTCACCTATAAAACGAGCTTGTGAATCGACCGTCAACATTTCGAGATCTATCACTATGGTAAGCGGATTTAATACTAAACTGGGCCTTGATTCTGCTGACTTTAACGTTATAAGTAATCGTGTCTCAATTGTGTTTCAATATTACATATTGCCTATATATACAGGGTGTTACAAAACAACTCGCAATGCCGAATAATATGGTAGAGACCATCAAACTGAACAACTTTTATTACGGGACCAACTCTGAAATCGCGAAAAAATCTGCTGTTTCATACATTTTGTTCTTTTCGTTATTAATTTTTGTATGAAACAGCTGTTTTTTTTTCGTAATTTCAGAGTTGGTCCCATAGTAAAAGTTGTTCAGTTTGATGGTCCCTAATCCCTATTTACCATATTAGGCATTGTGTTTTGTACTTGTAACACCCTGTATATTCTGTAATATTCTGATTTTGTAACAAAAAGCGATACCATTAATGTGTTACGTCAATATCAGCAGAATCTGTGTCCTGATATTATAATGCACGACACGTTGAGATAAAGTGTTCACAGTTTGTAAGTTTGTTCAAAGGATTAATTAA
This sequence comes from Agriphila straminella, assembly GCA_950108535.1. Classification (NCBI taxonomy): domain Eukaryota; kingdom Metazoa; phylum Arthropoda; class Insecta; order Lepidoptera; family Crambidae; genus Agriphila; species Agriphila straminella. The sequence continues at coordinate 5,884,458 of OX467326.1, read as the reverse complement.
TTACAATTCCATTTAAAAAGCATGGACTTCACAAACATTTAGGTATACAAAATAACAAGAGTGTTGATAATCAAGATCTCTATTGCAGTAACTTGTGCGCAGATCTGTTACTTAAGTGGCAGTGAAAAAAAAAGGTGTGATTTCCTTATCTACAACGTGAAAACACAAGCTAATTAATAAAATGCTAATCATAAATCTCTCTACATTTTGATCTTTCGACTGTCTTTGCGAAACAAGTCTTTATATACGGGTTATTTAAGAAAACAGCAATTTCTCCTAAACAATTGATGTAACCACGAGACATACAAATTTTATAGGTGAAAACCAATCATTGCAAGTAGGTACCTACAGGAATGTCATAACGTTTTCGAATGACATATAATCGCCAAAACATATGAAGGCTAATGACACTCGAATATTAATAATTTAATAGTTTACTTTTATATAAAAATCGAAATAATTGCGAAAATTTTCATACCGAAAAAGTTGAGCATCATCGAAAAATAAGTGTCACTAAATTGACATTTTAATTGCAAATAATACTAGTCAAGATCTTTCAGTAGAAAGTCAATGTTCCCAGTACCGTAACATTAAAACCATTTTATTATCAACTCACATACAACACGATAAAGTGCAAAATATCTTATGGAAAACTTTTCATAGACAACTATCGGGCTCAACGATTGATCGGGCTTTATTATACTTTTCCGACAATGATATAACTTATATTTCACTCACATAAATAAAATTTAGTAGGTACAATTTAATACAGATAGATCATAAATAAATAAGAAAAAACTACAAAGGTTAACATTGACAAATTAACTTTAACAATTAAATATAACATTCATAAACAACAATAATATAGTTTCACTGGTTTCGTTCCATAAGTACATACATGGTGATTTTTGATCAGTCGACTGTGGTGTGGCTAGGACCGTCAAACTGAACAACTTTGTTTATGGGACCAACTTAATCAGAGCAAAAAAATAATCAGCTGTTCCATAGAATACGTCAATATCTACTAACCAAAATGAATGGAACAGCTAATTATTTTTTGCTCTGATTAAGTTGGTCCCATAGACAAAGTTGTTCACTTTGACGGTTTTAAGCCACACCACAAAATTTGTAGACGATTTCACTCTGTAGTTTTAAACATTTTAAAATACCCATCTTCGCTTAAGCATAAAATATTTGAAGTAAAATACGAAGTTACACGATTGTCTATGCCCGACGTCCTTGTCTATGGTGTAGTGTAGTCTATGCGGCGCTACTTGCTGGCGACATCAATGGTTGAGATGACGCCGGGCTCGGGTGTTTCATATACGGGGGTGGAGGCTTCTTCAACGATTTTTTTATGTTCATTTCTTCTGTTGACGACGCTGTTAAGAAATAAACACGATTAGAGATTGTATAGTTGTTCTATCTCACGAAGTCCGTTTTGCTATGAATGTGTTATCGTGCATATGCACATTGGTTTAAGCTCATATTATAGAATCAACTCAAATCCCTGCTTAAGTACAGTTAGAAAGGGATGGCGCTGTATGCGATGAATAGCACCATCCCTTTCTAACTGTACTCAAGCAGAGGTTTGAGTTTTGATTCTATAACACGAGCCTTAGTGTGCGTCTGCACGCTCTCCTATTACGCACACTAAAACAATGTGCATGCACAAGCCTAACAACATTCATAGCAAAACGGTCTTCGTGGGATAGAAGAACTAAAAAAATAGATTTTTTACCATCGCCACTCAAAAAAGTGCGTCTTATTCATTGATAACAGTGAATAAAACGCGTTTTTATTCACCGAGTGAATAAAAATATTTTGAATTTGGAACAAGCGCGCATCGTATGAATTAGGTACAAAAATAATCCCGCCAATTTTATTTAGGTTCTTTTTAGTGTCTTATCTTTGGGTTCTTTTCTAAAAAATATCCCGCTAAATCAATTAGGTCCTTTTAAGTGTCTTATATTTGGGTTATTTTTTATATATTTGAGGGAGATTAGTTGTTCAGTCTTGCATCAGTCCATTCCATCAGTCTGGTACGATCTTCAGTCTGTAAAAATTCAAAGTCTATACAAACTGATGAAGTGGACTGATGCCAGACTGATCATGTAGTTTCCGTCTTAGTTAGCTCGGTGGCGCAGTGGTTTAGCGCCTGGCCCAGCGATTATGGAAGTTAAGCAACGTTCGCAAGGGTCGGTCATGGGATGGGTGACCAAAAATGTATTATCTCGAACTCCTCCGTGCTTCAGAAGGCACGTTAAGCCGTTGGTCCCGGCTGCATTTGCAGTCGTTAACACCCACCAATCCGCATTGGGCCCGCGTGGTAGGTTATGGCCCGTCCTCCTTACCACCCATAAGGAAGGCCTGTGCCCCACAGTGGGGACATCAAAAATGGCTGATGGACAACTATAAATACTTACTATGCGTACTGCTATTTTTTTTTCTCGCAGTCAATGGTAAAAAGTAGAGTACACAACTCGTGAAAAAAAAATTTCATCTCGGTCCGTTGTATCCCTCGCTTCGCTCAGGATTCTACTTTTGAATCCCTCGCTACGCTCGGGATTCAACTCTAGAATCCTTCGCTGCTCTCGGGATCCAACTTAGTCCCTCGAACTAAATTCCCTCTTTTTTCACTTGTTGTATAATCTACTATTACTTGAGAGGTCCAATAACTTGACTTGTTGAAGTCTCATAGATAACATTATTAGACTTTAAACTATTCAGTGAATTATGAAAAAAACAATCGGTCAGTAATAAATACAAACCATTTTTGGTATAAACCTTATTACAAGAGAGTTTGGACATTTTGGACTTTAAATTCAGATGTTGTGTGTGTTTTATTTGTGCTATAAACAGCAAGTTTTAGCTTCACTGTTTGTCATTACTTCTCAACTTTTTTTATTTTAAGTAGTCATACACTTGTTACTATGGACATCAGGAAAACTGTTCTTTTATAGAATTTAACCTTTATTTATATCTGTATCCAAGACTAAGGGAATTTAAAATTTATAAAAAAAGTAATAATTTTGAAATCATGGTAGAAACAAGTGAGATGCATAGAGACTCGTTTACAATAAGATACTATTTAAATAAAATAATTAATCATTGAAAATGAAATTAATTAATTTCTGTAAAAAATAAGAAAGAATAGAAAAAAACGATTAAGATAAAACGTGAAATAAAATAATAAAAAGAAGATTAAATTGTTATTTGCCATGTAGACGAATCTCTTAAAGATAATTAACAAAAATGTGTAGGTCACGTGCAGTGATAAAAGAAAGATTAATTGCGAAAGAAAAAGAGCTTATCGTGCATTAAGTGTCAGACATACTGAAGTGCAATTACAAAGAAATTCAAGTTTATTGATAAAGAAACGACAAAGCTAAGTAGCGCTCCTATCTTTCCAAATAATGATATTCATTAATAAGTACTTACATAAAATTATAAAATTTGCTTTTACCGAATGAATCAAAAGTACAGTAGTTTATATAGAAACTATTAAATTAAGATTATTAATATAATTGGAAAATATTAGAAAAAATCGACTCACCCGTAGTCCCGTCTGAGCTGCTACGGGTGAGTCGATTTTTTCTAATATTTTGCAATTATATTAATAATCTTAATATATAAATAGCACTGTGAATGCATAAAATCTAAAAGTTTAAAACTATTAAATCTCTAAAATATTGTGCAGTGTAGTCACAGAAAGTGAAAATACTCAAAGTGGTCACTTAGTACTAAGTGATAATTCACTCTATTACAATCAAGGAGTGTTATCAATATATTAAATTTTTGGTTGGCATTGATGCTACACTTTTGAAAAAATAAAATAAAATTTTCAAAGAATTTCCCATAATTATAAAACAAACATCCCCACTGAAGTGAAGGAAAGAACACATTAAACATAAATACATAAAAAGCACATAGTGAATATAGTGATAGACCCAAAGCCAAATAAGAAAACAAGAAAAACAGACATCTCCCTTGTTTCTTAAAGTGCAAGCCGATGCCAATAGCCCGTCACCACAAAGACAACGTTTGTTTGACGTACCTCCCCTACAATTCGCACAACGCAACGCGAATGGTGTTGATGGACGGTAATTTTTATATGGAAACAAAAAAATATCACAAGTTGAGTACCACATGTTGGCCATCCCTGGCGAGTGGACGAGTGAAGTTGGCAACTGTTACAAGATTAACTTCTTGAAGTAATGATTTACGGCCAGGCCCAATAATCAATCCACAGATAGGGGTAGGTCTAATTCAGATTAGTTGCTATGAAACGGTTGATATATCATAATCCACAGATAGGGATATATAATAATAATCAATCCACAGATAGGGGTAGGTCTAATTCAGATTAGTTGCTATGAAACGGTTGATATATCATAATCCACAGATAGGGATATATAATAATAATCAATCCACAGATAGGGGTAGGTCTAATTCAGATTAGTTGCTATGTAACGGTTGATATATCATAATCCACAGATAGGGATATATAATAATAATCAATCCACAGATAGGGGTAGGTCTAATTCAGATTAGTTGCTATGTAACGGTTGATATATCATAATCCACAGATAGGGATATATAATAATAATCAATCCACAGATAGGGATATATAATAATAATCAATCCACAGATAGGGGTAGGTCTAATTCAGATTAGTTGCTATGTAACGGTTGATATATCATAATCCACAGATAGGGATATATAATAATAATCAATCCACAGATAGGGGTAGGTCTAATTCAGATTAGTTGCTATGTAACGGTTGATATATCATAATCCACAGATAGGGATAAATAATAATAATCAATCCACAGATAGGGGTAGGTCTAATTCAGATTAGTTGCTATGTAACGGTTGATATATCATAATCCACAGATAGGGATATATAATAATAATCAATCCACAGATAGGGGTAGGTATAATTCAGATTAGTTGCTATGAAACGGTTGATATATCATAATCCACAGATAGGGATATATAATAATAATCAATCCACAGATAGGGGTAGGTATAATTCAGATTAGTTGCTATGAAACGGTTGATATATCATAATCCACAGATAGGGATATATAATAATAATCAATCCACAGATAGGGGTAGGTATAATTCAGATTAGTTGCTATGAAACGGTTGATATATCATAATCCACAGATAGGGATATATAATAATAATCAATCCACAGATAGGGGTAGGTATAATTCAGATTAGTTGCTATGAAACGGTTGATATATCATAATCCACAGATAGGGATATATAATAATAATCAATCCACAGATAGGGGTAGGTCTAATTCAGATTAGTTGCTATGAAACGGTTGATATATCATAATCCACAGATAGGGATATATAATAATAATCAATCCACAGATAGGGGTAGGTCTAATTCAGATTAGTTGCTATGTAACGGTTGATATATCATAATCCACAGATAGGGATATATAATAATAATCAATCCACAGATAGGGATATGCCTAATCTAGACTAGTTGCTAAGCAACTGTCGTTAATTTTTAATAATTAAAATAAACATAAACGGTTGATCCGTTACATAGCAACTAATGTGGATTAGGCCTGCCCCTATCTGTGGATTAATTATCGGGCCCGGCCGTTAGTTGCTTATTGTAGCACAACAGACAGGTGGCGGCACGACGGCAACATGAGACTACGCAATGTGTTCATCGATAATCAAAGCTAAAGTTATATCTTGTATTATGTCACAGTTGCCAACATAAACCATGTTCAGAGACAAAACATAAAAAATACGGTTATTTCATGAAGACACCCCAAAATATGTAGATAATGGGTTAATAGTTAGGGTAAATGAATTCTCTAACTATTAGAAACATAATGTTAGACTTTAGAGTCTAACATTTTGTCTCCGCATTATCAACATATGGCAAATTTTTGAGATGACAAAATGAAAAAACCGAAAACACCCATATTGATCAAGTAGGTATAATCATTTTTAACATAGATCACCTAAATTAACAAAAACAATTCCAAATGGAAACAGGATAGGACTTTCTAATGGAAACAAGTTTGACCACTGAAATCTCTCAGTTGTCAGATCATCAGCAAAATTCAAATTTAATTAATACGAAAAAACTCCTCTAACAAATGTTTTTACACAGTTCCAAAGTCCCATCCTGTTATTATTCCCAAAGCAATATAAATTATTTAAACTATACTGTAAAAGAGCAAATTTTGCAAATATGTAACATGTAAATACTACACTGGTTATCAGAAAAATCGGACCGCCTACATTTTATAAAAAAACTCATGTTTTAATATTTTGAATCAAATGATCATTAAAATTAAAAATTTAGTGACGAATTTATAAAAAAAATTACGTTGTTTTGTAAACAGTACGATTATAATACAATTTGTTTCATTCAAAATATTAAACAAGAGTGTTCGTGTAAAACGTAGGTGGGCCGATTTTTGTAATAACCAGTGTATTTAGCAAAATTCATCAATTTCATCATCATTTTCTACAAAACAAAACATAATAATATTCATTTATTTCAACCAACTTGTACCATAGTACAAGTTGGTTGAAATAAATATTAATAAATAGTTGCCCATAGGCAACAGCGTGGCTTGACCACTCTTAAGGTTAAAATTACCTTAAATTAACTTTGAATGTCACTGGTTTAGAACGCTGTTGCCTATAGTACATACAGATTTTAAAATTATATTACCTACGCATTCGATATTTTACAAAAACATGGATACCAGACATTCACTGAGGCGCGTTCCAAACATTGGAGCGTGACGTTCGGTTGACACAACCATCCCGTTCCAAACGTCAGCGTTGCAATTTTTTAACCATCAAAATCGGTGGTTGGAAAACGCTCTGACGTTTGTCTATAGAAAAAATGTCAATGTCAATTGACATTATTTTGTATTTTGATGTTTTTGAGTCTAATTCTTAAAATAATCATGGTAGATCCTCAAAAAACGAATTTTATTTGATTAAGAATAAAGAAATGTATTCGTATTCCAAATGGAAAATGAAGACTTTGTATTGACATTGACATTGAAAGTTCTTGGTCGTTACGAACCTTAGAGTGAATTAGAAAACAACCAAACAACCGCGCTCTAAGGCTCTGAACGCAACCCTGCTACACAGACATAATTCACAGGGAGTTGTTTAGATTAATTATAGAAGATTAAAATTGGCGGCTCTCTAGTCTATACTATTTGCCTCTCGCTTACACAACAGTCACAACACCTATACGCTCCCATTCTTACTCACTCATCTCAGGCACTCATTAAAAAGCCAATAACAAGCCGTCATTTTTAATTCCTTTCTTTAAATCGGTAATTTTTGGTTATGCTACTAAAACATAGGGCAGACAGTGTATTAATTCAAACAAACAATACTGAATATAACAATCAGTCAATGCTCATTATTTTTGCTATAACCACATAATGTATGTACTATCCCCGTCAATTGATAATGCGCCTGGCGGCCATGATTTTAACCTCAAAAACGAAAAACAATTGTAATTTTTTCATATACCTAGACCCTTTTTTTATTAAAAATAAGAATTCAATAATTAATATGTTATATTACCTATTAGAATTTTCCTGTTTTTTGTCATTTTTAGTTGCGGATGACGTTGATGTGTATGTTAATTTGACAAGGTTCCAGCGCATTACCAATTGACGGGGATATAATTAGGTCGTATTATTTGCATCCCGTTAACAGCTAACAGTACAAAGCTTAAAATGTTTTAAACCACATGCGATTTTAGACTATATGTATTATCCGATAAGGTTGTAAATGGTACGTACCACCCCTTGATCTTCTGGTAAATGAAGATGGCCGTCATTGGGACGGGCGTCATAATAGCGGACGCAACTGGCACCACTGTGAATGGAAATAAATAAAATTACAGCATTTCTTCCGTTTTACTTACTTGTTCCATTGCTGCAACAAAATTATCATCACCATACCAAACCATTTAACCGCCTCTGTGGTCTAGTCACTAGACCACAGAGGCGGTTAAATGGCACTAGACTCTAGTGGTTCGCTCACATGAGTAAGACGCAGGGGTCCAGGGTTCGATTTGGGAGTACAAATGTACCCCATTTGTACTCGGTTTGATTGGTGGGAGGGCTATTTCAAGTCCGCCTGGCTAGCTACCACCATCTTACTTAAGTCTGACGCCACAACAACAATTTAAAAATGGTTGTGTTGTCGCAGTCACAGGTAAGATAGCCAATTCCTCAGTGGTGAGGATTCCGGGAGTACTGCGCTTACACTTTCGGCCTTATCGTCACTCAACATCACACTGGTCTACAGAGGTGTCCGAGATAAGCCATGTTAAAGAGCCTGTATAGATAAAAATCTAAACTTATTCCCCCCGATTATCTCTAAAACGTTGTTCTTTAGCACTTTATATCATAGACATTTTTTGTTCGTTTATCACTTATCGATATACACAGGTTTCATCGTGCGCTACTACATTTCCGAAATCCCCGTCAAAAATACAAAAAACAATAAGGTTACCACTATGCCAGCCTCTCATATTTCAACGTTCAAACCCTTTTGTCAAGTGACTTTAAAATCACATGTAGATAAGTAACTACAGCTTACCAGTAGTGATATCAGCAGCTGGCTGATCCAGGGCGTATCGCAGCAGGAATATGGCGATCCCAGTGTTCTGTATGCCCGTCTCTATGGAGATCGCGAGGCAATCTTCGTGCGGCCTCTTACAGATCCACGCGAGGAAGTAGCCGAACATGTAGCCTAGCCACGGGATTCCCATACCCGCTAGCACAATCTGTGGGTAAAGGGAATGGAACTTAAGGCGCTGTAGGTACTACTACTAGCACAAAATAGATAATAGTACTAGCGTACAGAAGTTGCACTTCGCAAAATCGTTTAAATAAATTGCGACTCTTGCTCTGACACAATAAGGTGCAATTCAGGTCGCACAGCGCTCCCTTCGCTCCTAAACATTCACTTAGTAGATGCCTCAGTTTTTATCGCGTAGGTCTTATCTTTTCTGATGTAAGTATGAAATTTGTCCTCTCAGAAGACGCCGAGCGGTTCAGACTCGCGCGCGGAGTGACAGAGCCCTGCTTAGTAGCAAGGCTCTGTCCCTGCCTGTGTCTCTCTGCGCCGCCAATACATTTATTTTTATTACTCGTAAACCAAATCAATATTTAAAAAAAGGTCATGTAATGACATAATAATGATAACACTTTCTGTAAGTTTTTGTAATGCATTTTAGCTCAAACTGGCCACTAAACGTATGTAGTGGCGGCGCGGCGTGCGAGCGATTTTAACCAGGAATGGTTAAGGCGATTAGCTTCCTTACAGTGGCGCCCTCACCTTAATTAAATTTATTGCTCGCTAAGTAAACAATGTGTAATGTAATAATGTATCGAAAATTCAAACGTTGAGATTGAAGCTAAGGTTCTATAGTTTATTTACAAACAATAACCTCTGTAAAATATAGTTCGTTGTAGTAGTAGTTGGCAAAAGAGCAAAAAGTGGCCACTTTACAAATTTAATTAAGATGAGGGCGCCACTTGAGGGCACTAATCACCTTAAGCGACGCTGTTGCCCATGGAACAACGTCAAATACACGTTTTCGAGCAACTATTTCACACAGTATTATTTTATTTATCGGTCCCAAAAAAAGTAAAGTAGAAAGTAGATTTTAGTTCTCAATGTGATTGACAGCAACATGTTAGCTAAAACTTTTCTTGATAGAATTTTTTTTTAAAGTGAAGTGAATGATATTTAAAAAATGCTGAAATAATTCACCACAGTATCTGACTATTCACATGAATTTTCCCCATATTCTTCCAAACTCACCCTCCATGAGAACAGCTCGAAGATATACAAATTCGTCACGATCGCGAATATGATGATGAACAGCAGCACCGAAGTTGAGAACACCTTCAGAATCCGCACCATGACCGCGGCCAACCTACATAATAATCAATATTATAATAACCGTGTTATTCATAAAAACCCTAATAAACCTATTTTAGTTGTTTTGTCTTCTTCATTCAAACTCAATTCATAATACGAATGAAAAAGACACTTTTTTTACAATAACCGTAATACCGTTTGTTTTTATAAAATACCGTTTGTCACCATTGTAAAATTAGCTTTTTGTAAATGTGACATATTTACTGGTTACTACGATAAGAAAAAAACATTACACAAAATAGCAGTTTAATAAAATTTTTAAAAATGTAAAACTATTTTTGTATGCGATTTTTCTGGTTTAAATGTGTTTGTGTAGTTACAATTTGGATTAACGCCTAAAGTGGCCACTTTTCGTTGTAATGATTTTTTCTTGATTGGCGCTAGTATATAAAATAATATAAACCTTGGCGTGTAACGCTGCATGGCGAGCCCGATGCCCAGCGGTATGATCAGGCCGAACACGAACATTAGAATTCGCGTGTAAGGCACCACTATGTTTGCGTTCGAGAACACCACCTGCCCGAGCGAGAACAGCCATAGGGGCATGAAACCTGAAAAAAGAGATGTAATGAATGTTGTTGTTGATATAGTATCGTTTATTTGAGAATTTGGGATAATAATAATGTTTTATAGTTTTCACACTGGAAACGTAAACTGCCAAATGATTGAAAATTACACACTTTTCTCGTACCTATACCATCTTACGTAAAAAAATTAAAAATAAAGCACCAGTTCAGTGTGAGGCAAACATCTTGACTTGAAACATTCTCGACGAAGTGGGGATAAGTTCGCGCATGTGCAAAATACGCGTCCCGCGCAATGCCCACCCGATTTCAAGATGTTTGCCTCGTACTATAACTTACCCAAGGAGGCGAGTGTGGATATAGTGGTCATAGCGAACGATAAGTTGAGGTTCCCCCCAGGATGAAGTTCCATATCTTTGAAGAACAAGCCCAGGTGCAGCGTGGGCGAGTAACTTACCCTAGTAACACCAGTAACTTACCCAAGGAGGCGAGTGTGGATATAGTGGTCATGGCGAGTGACAAGTTGAGGTTCCCCCCCAGGATAAAGGTCCATATGTTGGAGGCGCCGCCCCCGGGCGCCACGCCCGTGAAGAACATGCCCAGGTGCAGCGTGGGCGAGTCCGGGAATATCAGATACCCCAGACCGAACGACATCTAAGGACCAATTATTCAATATTTGACAACATCACATACAATGGCGGGATGTCACATTTATCCCGCTTGGTGGCTGAAGATCTTTGAACAGACATTTACCCAAAACATTCTCGTTTATTTTAAATTAAATCTAAAAATGGTATGGTAATAGTAATAATAATTATTATGGACGTTGGACATTAAATGAATTAAAGATCGAATTGAGAAAAGACCAAAATGTGTTGAAAGAAAAATGGATATTTACGAAAATTCGCTTCCAACATTCAAAAAATGGTATTAAACAACAAAATAACAAGTCTACATGTACACTAGCGTCAAGTTGATGCTAGTGAACCAACTAGTGAACGATTTGTAAGTTAGCCAAATTATTCTGTCATTTTGCGGTCTCACGTGCCGAATCACTGCAGAAATTTTTGCACACATTACCCCGGTGTGTACTAAACCTATGTTAGTGACGAAACGGCGAGCAAGCAATTTCAAACAACCTATAGAGCAGTGTTTCTTAAACTTTTTGCAGTCCCGGACCACATTCAGAATTTGAAAAATTCCACAAACCCCTATCAAAGAATATTTTAGGAAAAGAAAACAAGCCAAGATTTAGATTTACAATTTAATGATGAATGTTAATTAGATATATATTATATCAAACTATAATACAATATCAAAGTACTTTTTGCAATAGTAGTTGTCACTGTTATTTTATATGCATGTGTTGATTTGAATACTTAAGGAAATTAATTTTATAAGTAAGAGGCGACAGTTGCCCCTCATGTTTGCTGTGCCCTAGCAGGGCGTCACTTGTACTACCAATCTTGTAACACCCATTTCAACACGTAACTTGCAATAAATGAATTAAATAGTATTTTATATGGTCAGCTTACCAATGGCATAAACAAGAACTGTCCCACCATCCCGATGGCGGGCCCTATGGGTTTCTTCATCACCTCCTTCACCGTGGGCCAGTGCATCGCGCAACCGAAGTTTATGAAGATCAATGATACCTGAAAGAGAGAGCTTAAATAAATAGGTACGCACGACAGCACGCTAGGTTAAACAGCTGAACTACGAAAACAGCTCTTATTACGTACGGCATAAAGGCGGTCTTAAGGTCAACATGTATAGTCTGATGTGCTGCTGACTGTACTTAGCGAGCAATAAATTGGTGTGTGCGCGTATTGGCTCTGCACGAACTTTAAAACGTATGTAGTGACGGACAATTCTCCACACAATGTTGAATCACTACATAGTTAGCGGCAGGTAGCGAGCTACATAGACAGCTACTTACCTTAACGCACGGACAACAACGCTTCTTGCCGCTCAACCGTCACAAGTTGAGAATAATTTATTGTGGTTCTGTTTCGCGCTTTTGTGTTTCTACCTGCATTATTTATGTTTTTGTTTTTCTACTTTAATATATTCATTCTTTTTATATAAGAACATTGCTTTTCGGCAACTTATGTGAATTTAAACTGAGGATAACTTTTATTGACCTTAGCCGTAGTAATTAGACCTAAGTCAATAAATGTAAATTTATGGTTGTTGTTATCCCAAATAAACGAAAATAAAATAAAATAGTTATAAAAAAAAGTCCGAAAAAAGGATTTTAAAAACAATCACAACAAAAAAACAATTAGCGAAATCGGTCCAGCCGTTCACGCGTGATGGCGTGACCAAGGGAAATAAGAATTCATTTTTATATACATGGTGTCAAATTCCACACTACACCGAAGCGAAGCGAGGGCGGGTTGCTAGTTAAGAATAAAAAGGTAATATTTGACTCACAAAGAGGGCAACACTGGTGACGAAGATTGTGTCTATGAGCCTCTCCGGCCTAAGCACGGTGACTGGCAGCGACTCGGTGGCGGTGCTCACTTCAGCATCGCGCTTCGCCTGGACGTGTATGTCTGTGTGGCCTGTAACAAATTCAGTTATACTTATACAACATGTTACAAACCCCAGAGTACGTTTACACCCGGTTTAACCAAAAATATTATCTCAAAGCAAACTTTTTGGTTAAACTAAGTGTATATGCCGCGCGGCGTCCGGCGTCCAGACAATAGAAAATCTATTGTGTCTCATTTTCCGGGCCTTGATGGGTTCATAAGGGGGGCTAAAGCCGAATATGGTAGATAGGGTACCATGAATACAACCCCGGAAAATTATAATCCAGGGGTTATAATAATTTTCCGCCCAGGAAGGGCCCAGGGGCCGTGCCCATCCCAGAATAGTTTGGTGCCCACCTCAGAAAAAAGCCTGATGTATTTATGTATTTTTCTATTGTCCTTCAAAACTCCAGCGCGGCCCTAGCTACCTCTACCTTTGGAAAATATATCTAGATACGCCCATCGAGCAGTTTCAAAAAAAAAAAAAAAAAAAAAATCAAAAAATCATTTATTCAGTCTAGGCTGTTACAAGCACTTGTGAATGTCAAAGAAGCTACGCCATCGGTTCGCAAACCCTGAGCGGGAGACCTTGTAACGAGAAGAACCGGCAAGAAACTCGTCAAGGGCTGCTTTTTTCTCCCTGTATATTTCATACAGAGTCGTCAACATTGAAAAATGAGCTCCACTTTTAAAGTGAGGTCATTTTCCATCACAATAATTAACAAAAGTTTGTACACAATGGGTAGGTAGGTTGAAATTAAATACCTACTACATATCGGATAGGTAATTGTGAGAGTAAATAACTTTCAACTAGTTGAGAAATCAGTAATCACTATGTCTGCTACTCGAAAGTGCACCTAAGTAGGCAAAATTTACCATAAAATACTTGAGACAAGACATAAAAAATAACAATAAAAAAAAAAAAAAAAAAAAACGCAATTCTTACAATTCAATATGCGTTAAGATAGGTACTCAGAAGCAGACCCATTCCCACTGGCAGCACCCGTTCACGAGCATGACGCGTGGACCAGCCATCGCTTCGCTCAACCATATTTGAGGGAACGTAACGACCCGCCCCACACGACACCACCGCAGAAATGATTAAAGAGAGCATGACATACTTAGGCTACCCATCCTAAGGCACTGAATTGAAAACTAATATCCAAAAGCTTTTCATAGGCCTTTACTTACAAAAACTACTGACTATAGAAAGCAAAATGATTGCAATAAAAAAAAAGAGAAATCAAAACAAGGTTTACTTGCCTATTAGTTTTATGTTTTGAGTAAGAAGTGCCATACATATTGATAACATCAAACAGAGAAAAAAAAAATAATATAAATATACGACGCCCTTAGTACAAGCAGACAGAAGCAGACCCATTCCCACTGGCAGCACCCGTTCACGAGCATGACGCATGGACCAGCCATCGCTTCGCTCAACCATATTTGAGGGAACGTAACGACCCGCCCCACACGACACCACCGCAGAAATGTTTAAAGTGAGCATGACATACTAAAGCTACTCGCATTAAGGCGTCGTCGAGTCAAAAAGCTTACAATAAGTTTTAAGCGTCAAAAAGCTTACAAAAGTATCCGATTGGGCAGAGAGCGCCTCTTTGTTTGTAAACCTGACGCAAATATCCTGCCATTATACATACCAAGGAAGTTCCCATAAACCCGAAGTTTCCCTGTCCAAAATCCGCTTGCCGCGTCCTCCTCCGTCAGTTTATAACTTGAGTTCATCGCCGTCGTTGCTATGTGAGGATCTAGACTCGTCACTGATATCTCGTCACCCGGTTTCAATTCATTGCCTGAAAAAAAGTTAGTTTTAGCTTTTTTTCTGTTTTCCCCGCGTAACGTCTAAGATCTTATCAATAAGAGCCAAGAAGGTTTTTCAGGATTGAGCAGAGCTTTTTCAGCTAATAATGCCAAATTAACTTGGCAAATGTCAGGCTTGAAATACAATAAAGAACAAAAGAGTAGTTTATACAAGGTGTAACAGAAAGGGGGTATTTTTTCAGTTTCACGAGTACATTGACCTCCTTTCGGGTTGATATATACCCCCTTTATGTTACACCTTGTATAGAATTAATTAACACATGGGTCTTGAATAAATTTTTACCCTCTTCTTAAGTCTATGTTTATTATAACTAAATAGAGCTACGTAAGGGCGTCCGCTGCGTTAAGCGGGCGCGGGGCGATATAGATTAGAGCTTATGAGTATGCACTGCAAGCATCTGTCCGTCAGAAAACCAGCAATCTATACACCCGCGCCGTGTACCCGCGGCGGGTCCCGCTTAACGCAGCGGACGCCCTAAGAGCGGAGTCACCTGACAGGTATAAGGTGACTCCGGTCACTGTACGTAAAATGTAAACAAAATGTTATTGAATAGTAAACTATTTATTATTATTATTTATTGTGCTTCAGGGTAATTATAGTGATAGCTATCCTACAGGTTATCGTGACCGCTTAACACGAGGCAAGTTTTTCATTGTTTTCATAAGGAAAAGGCAGAACAATCTGAAATATTATTTAAATAGTCCCCTGAAATCTCAATACGCTTCTTACAACGCGAAATCATCTTTTCAATACTCTCCAAAAAATAACTTTCCATCTCTGAAAAATGATCGTCTATGGTTGCCTTAAGCTCTTCACTGTGGGAAAATCGCTTTCCACGAAGCTCGTTTCTCAGCTTCGGGAACAAAAAATAGGGGCTATGGGGTAATTATGTAACTTTGTTGGAATCAACTCTGACAGAAATAGCAGTTACATCGATGCTTTAGTAAGATCCAATGTGACAACTATCTTATCTAATTGTCACTTTGGATAACGACGCGCGTAAGAGAACCATAGACAAAAACTTCCCTCATTACAAACTAGAAAATTTCGATAGCGAGAATACTTTGAACTTCTCTCATGGGCAACAGCGTCGTTTAACCAGTAAGCAGCAAAATTCGTGTGCGCGCGTATCACTTCTGCACAAACTAAAAACATATGTTGTGACGGGCGCAGCGTGCAAGCGATTATAGCTTATTGGCAGCCATTACACGATAGGTTTTGCTGTCAGTCACCGTCAGTCACGGCCCGTGACTGACGGTTAACCTACCGTGGAATGGGGTGACTGATGGTTGCATGAAGTTGATTTCTTCTTTCCATCAGTCAATCAGTCAAACGTAATTCATTACTGATGGAATTTGACTGACGCTTGCATGAGCGTGTAATGGCTGCCTAAGGAGTGGTTAAGCGACGCTGTTGCCCATGGTACGGTCAGCAACGAAAGTTGTTTAACACTTTAGTACTTTGTCATAGTAACTTTTTTGAATAATTTTTCAAAAGGTGAGACATCTTTCAAAAAGTTGCTATGACAAAGTACCAAAGCGATAAGCGACTTTCATTACTGACTGTACATCATCAAAAAGATCTAATTAACTTACTCGTGACGTTGAAGTCAACATACTCCTCATAATCCATGTGCACCGTAACGGAGGCCGGATAGAATGTGGCGTTGAGGGCCAATCTCGGCAGCTTTTCGCACAGCACCCACAGGGGGCATAGTGCCAGCAGGTATAAGATGATCAGGTGCAACGGCCATATCGGACACATGGTGGCCAATTATCTGGAAAGAAGACAAAAAAATAATTAGGTATAAACAATCCGTATTTAAACTCAAGATGGCAATACCTGACTCAGAGTCAGGTCAAGCCACTTAATTCCGAAGGTCAAACACAATGTGCATGCAGAGATACTGTGGACATGATTTTAAGTAAGTAAATTTATTAGAATCTTTTGCATTTTACAGTAAATACCTTTTGTAAATAAAAGATGTAATAATAAGAAGCCTATATTGTTTGTGCAAAATGTAATAAATTAACATAACATTATTCAATAATTATTCATATTATTGAATTCATATTATTCATATAGACATTAAAAACCTGAATTTAATAACATGCACGCACAGTTTATTCACGTTAATAAGACATTAAAATAGGGAGCTCCGAAACTAAGCTTACATTATTTTTCGTGTGCCAAGATGCTACAGTTATTTAAGCCCTTAGCATCGAACTTGGCAAACCAATTCTCGTCTTGATTTGTAGGTAGTACCTACCTACTATCAACTAATATCAACAGTAATTTTCTAGACATGAGCAAGTCACAGTATTCCAAAAATTAGAGACTATACTTATGATAACTGTGCAATGGATATTATACTCTACTTATAGCATCCAGAACTCGGACAACAACTGGTTATATGTATTCACCACAAACGTGATCCTAACACGGATCCTTGGCGCAGTAGTTATGCATTCCGAGTAGGGTTGCCAGATTTGCTGACGTCAATTCCGGGACTAAGCTGGACAGTGTTAGAGCCGCCCACGGCAGGGATATAGACACATGTGGGGTTACGAACGGAGTTGGAGTTTTGAGGTCCATACAACTGTTGACTGTTGGATGGGCAATAGAAAAATGAGCACCTCTTTATGGTATATTAATCAAAACTTTGTGGAAAAAACTAGTATTCGGAAATTTCGGGTCATTCTTCTTCATATCGGGACTCGGGAAATAAGAATTCCGGGACAATCCCGGTGGGTACCGGCCACTTGGCAGCTCTAATTCTGAAGCAGTAGACAGAATCGCAACCGTTGCACCAAATAACAGCCTTGGTAAGGATAATAATACCAATCATAATCATTTATAATTTTCTTAATAATTACACCATTTATACCACGTGACTTGACTTGATGCACCTCAACAAGGATGTCGTTATTCAAAAGGCTATTTTAATACAACTCATATACCGGTAATTATATCCAATTATTATTTTAATTTTAACGATGGAAATCAGTAATCTTGAATACAAACTTCTTAAAAAAATATTTAACACTCACATTAAATCAATTAATTGAATATGAAAATATTTAAATGCACATCACTCGACACACGCACGACCACCCAACACCACAGTCCAATAGCAACTAACTGATCAGAATAATATAATGTGAATGACGACAAATCATGTTGTGTTATTATATCGGCGAACCTAATCCAAGTTGCCACCCAAAAGATATCTTATAACTAACATCATAAAGTTGTTAATCAATGATACACTTTTTAAGATGATTAAAAATCGCGACATTGATAAAATCTCGTGTTGCGGGTCACGTATAGATAAGCTCCGATAAATCACTTGTTAATTAGAATTTAAATTCATAATTTTGATAAACGTAATCAGCAACAGGTACCCAACTTCAGTGCTATGTCTGTAATGGAATGACGTTACAAAATAATTAATGTTACTATCCTATCGAAAGTAAGACTTGAGATTACAATATTGGGCAACATTGTATACATACCAAAACCAAAACACAGAATAGATATTACTAAAACAAAGATAATCTTAGTAACCATCATAAAAATTATGAAACAAACATTTTCATTTAAACACACGATTTAAATAATAGGTATCATGAAGACTGTGCCTGTATAACAAGGTATGAAATTAACGTCCAAGAATGGAGGATAATTCAATAGAATACAAAATGTTTTTTTTACAACAAAACTAGCAAACTAACAAAATTAACAAAAGTAAAGATATAAATTAAACTCAGTACTGAAATGAGCAGGCTTAAGCTACGTCCACTCGTGAAACGTTTCTTTTTACTTGAAAAAATGGTTTCGGGGTTACAAGAAACTTTTTGATGAACGTATCAAATTTTTAATTATGAGAAAGTCAATCATAAGCATTTAGGTTATAATCCTTTGCTAATCTCGAAATTGAGCATGGATAAAACAAAATGCACGTGAGGAGTTGATGATAAAGATTCTGCACAACTAAGTACTTACCTACCTTATAGATAAGGATGTGAAAGCTATCTTTCAAAAATTTAAAATTGGAAAATGCATCGGAGTTGATAATTACTTTGGCCACAGATTTGACCATTGCGAGTTTAACTTCCTCTTCTATTAACCTTCTTTTATTAACACATAGCGCAGCATTGTTATTAGAAACTTACGGCCTTACCACAAAAGATTTAGAGAAGAGAAAGAGAAGAAAAGAAACACTGTTTAGTAAAAACACTGTTTAAATGTGATGCCGTCTCTTTCAAACAATATTGTCAAAAAAGTGACAGCATCCCATTTAAACAGTGTTTTAGTTAAACACGTGTTAAGCAGTGTTTTGTGGTAAGGCCGTTACTGGTATGTTGGTGTTTGACTTGGTTTGTCTAGTCACATTATGTATCATTCATTTGTAAAATGTCTGGGCCCTATTTAATAAACGTGACAATTTGTCACCTGTCATCACAATTTTATATCCATCCATTGCGTCAACCAATTTGAAAAAAGAACAAACTACTCACAGCTACGCCACGCCGCAATGTAAACCAAATTGTCATGACAATGGGGGCTGTTACAAATTTATCCCGCTTGGTGGCGCTACTGCTGCTGGAGACCTTTGTACGGGCTTTATCCCCGATTGTCCCATTTATTTTAAATTATATCTAAAAATGGTTCGTACTAATAAATAATTATTAAGGAAGTCGGACAGTAAACGAATTAATGATTTAAGAAAACCAAAATGTGTTGGAACATCCAAAAATTGACATAGAAAACAACAAAGTGACAGGTCTAGATGTACGCTAGCGCCAAGTTAGTGGTAGTGCGCCGACTGGTGGGCGATTTCTATATCAGCAAATTATCCTGCCATTGACAATTTGTCACGTTATTAAATACAGCCCTGGATTTGACATTTCTACACGATATAAATATTCAATTTTACCTAAGGAAAACCACAGTATTATAAAGTATTAAGACTGTGGCAAAACATTGTTGTTGACATTCGGGCAATACCATATTTCGTTACTTTGCGAAGTTCATTATTGCTTTTACAAATGCAAATTTGGCAAGCACTGAAAGAGTTCAAAATAAGTATGAAAATGTTCTTCAATTGAGTAAGGAATGTAAAAGTAGGTATACCTATACAATGCATTCCAACTTAACAGCTGTGAGAATAATGTTACAATGGACGGAAGCGTCCTCGTCTTCAAAGTGGCCAGCCGATTTTAAACCTTGCCACGGTTACAAGCGAAGTTTTTACTAGGACGAAAGTAGCTTTAAAGAGTTTTCAATCGAATGATGATGTTAATTCTGCAAAATTAATTGTTGTTCAGAATAATCAACCATCATCAGCATATCAGCAATAAGACGATAACAGCTGGGTTTTAGGATATAAGCCTCCCATAAGGAATTCCACGACGATCCCTTGCGCTGCCCGCATCCAGCGGCTTCCGCAACTTTCATAAAATCAACGGTAAGTACATCTTTTCGGGGTCTACTTAGTTAATTGATACGCTATCCGCGGAGCTTCATCGTCCAAATTCGTAATAATGATAGAAGCAGTTCTCAAATTAAGAAAAGAACAAAACAAACCTACCAAAGACTCTGTTTAGGTATTATTTAATATCCAGCCAGACATCGTCACTAATGCAAAAGATAGTGATAAATACCTCTAATTATAATCTATCTCTACCTTTAATCGATCACGTTCTAAAGATTTTTCTATAATGTTATTTACCTAGCATCATTTGATCTTAGACTATCCTAATATTATAAATGCGAAAATCCAATTTTGTTTGTTTGTTTGTTACGCCTTCACTTCACGTCTAACTACTGAACCGATCATCATGAAATTTCACATACACATTGTCACGGGTACAGAGAAGGACATAAGGGTACCTTTCATCCTGAAAAAAAGAATTGTTCGCAAGGGATAGCAAAAAAAACTTTCCACGCAGACGAAGTCGCGGGCGGCTGCTAATAGTTTATAAATGATAACAAAATATTGTAGCTTAGCAAGATACCGGGAAAGAGCAAAAAAAGAAACGCATCTCGTTTACAAAACCATGTTTTCGTCGAAGTGTTGATTTGAAATTCAAATTTCTAAAATGTATTCTCTTGTTTGAGTGCTCGAGCTGATCCAACGGGAAATGTGCGGTGACCTTGCTGGCTACCTGATCTGGATTATTTTTGTTTCAAAACTTATTTCGAAAGTTCAAAGCTACATCAAAATATTATTAGGGCTCCTCTACACATCGACAGAGGCATCAGCAGATTCCAGCGGAATGCATCCGCCGACCGAGATGTTTGGACGGGGGTATTCACGAATGCCGGCTCCACACTTAGGCCACAATATTGTAAAATTCATCATACGATTCCGGTTTTGTATTTGTTACAATAGAGCATAAAAGAGGTTCTGTCAAAAGCATCAACGAACGATATATTGGCCAAGGATTGGGCCAACGTGTGTAGGGAGCCGACATTAGGTAAACGAGCAAATACCTCCCTCTACCACATCGGCGGATGCATCCGATTCTAGCAGATGTGATAATAATCACCTTCACAAAATAAATATGATTTGCACGAATTATTATGTTGGGTTTAAAAAAACTTAGGGTGCGACTTGATGAATTTCTATATCTAACTATGAATATACAACTTACTCTTAGTTAATTTTTATAAATGCGAAACAGAGATATTTTCGCCAATTCGTCCAAAATCTATGTTTTTCCCAAGTTTTTTAGATTGATAAGTTTTCACGTCTAAATTTGGGAAAGACATAGATTTTAGACCTTCAAGAAGAAAACAGGCATCAATTTTCCCAGTTTCCACGGGAAAAGGAAATAGCCAATTAGCCAATCAGTATTATAATTTATAAAAGATAATCATTATCCAATTTCTGTAGTAATGACGACGTAAAATGAAGACGACAAGCATAATCTCGCCCTTTTCTTTTGCCCCGGAAATAAAAACAATGGATTCCATTATTTTTCATAACAGTTATGATGTGGACGAACCACCACAATATTGTTCAAAGATGATGGTTTATTATGAAGGTTCAATTAAGAACGCCACTTAATTAATTAATTCAATATTTCTTCAAACGCAACGTTATTAAAATGCTGACGTTTATTTAACGCGTCGCTGTTTTCAAGGTAAACAAACTGTTAGTGGAATTCTCTTCAAAATATAATTGATGTTTTGAATTCGTGACTGCAAATGCCCGTCTGAAACAACAAACGCCTGTATTTATAGCCAAGGGCCAAAGGCAATTATTTACTGAAACTACTATAATAAAGGTATATTGATTCTACAAGCTATCAGGCAGATAATGTAAAGTCGAACATGAAAGATGATTTTTCAATTCGTGACTGCAAATGCCCGTCTGAAACAACAAACGCCTGTATTTATAAATATTGGCTATAGCCAAGGACCAAAGGCAATTATTTACTGAAACTACTATAATAAAGGTATATTGATTCTACAAGCTATCAGGCAGATAATGTAAAGTCGAACATGAAAGATGATTTTTCAATTCGTGACTGCAAATGCCCGTCTGAAACAACAAACGCCTGTATTTATAAATATTGGCTATAGCCAAGGACCAAAGGCAATTATTTACTGAAACTACTATAATAAAGGTATATTGATTCTACAAGCTATCAGGCAGATAATGTAAAGTCGACCATGAAAGATGATTTTTCAATAAATAATTCTAACTTCAAGGAGTTATTAAACTAATTTGTTTAAAAAATCACTAACACAGGTGACGATACCGGCAGGCCTACTGAACTTACGTTTGGTTTGACTACTAAACCAAAACATAATATACCACAGAATAAATAAGGAAGTTGTCACACGGCTAGTCTACTTGTATATAGTACCTTTAATTTCGTTGGCCAACAATTTCCCTCGTTTCAATTTGCTAAGTGCCCAGCAACCTTATTCATCACTTTAGCACCGACAACGTAATCGCCGAAATTATAATAATTATTTTGTCGATAACACTTTAACATGTGAATCGCAATTTTGTATGCATGCGTTAAAGATAATTTCAGTTTCACTTTGCCTATAATTTATTATTTTCAAAAAGGAAGCAGAAATCGAGGCTTTTACCTGATTATGATCCTGCCTGACCAGCCTTTCTATTGTCTAATTTCAAAATCTATCGCAATCGCTTTCAAGATGTATACATTGGTCCTTCGTTTTGGCATAAATAAAAACTTACCAAAGAAATGCAGCAATGTGTCACATCCATCTGTCAAATGAAAGCGATTGCGATAAATTTTGAAATTAGACAATTAGCCCCCAGATCCTGACACAATTCTTTACTCTAAGTTCGTTTTAGTTCTTTGCAATAGATATTTTTTACTTACTGCCTTTAGATTTTAGAACAGATAACTACTAACTGTTTTATTTTCAACGCACTTGTTTTAATATAATAAAGAATCAAACAATGTCTAAGATGGTGTAAGACTGAGAGGGTATAATAGAAGTTTTCAATATGTAATGATAGCAAAACAAAGTTAAGTATAACATTATCCTATCCTATTATTCATTTGAAACACGTGTCTCTATAGGTAACTATTGTAAAATAAGATAAAATATTTATGCAATTATTTTATGAATCATACTTTACTGATGATGATCCAAATCAGTCAAATAACTTAGTTAAAAGTCAAATATCTTAAAACTAATGGCAATGGTCAATTTTATAAAAGTTAGCCTAGACATAATTAGCCTAGAACTAATTCATAATTATAATATACTTAACTATCGTCTGTTTCCAATAAAACAAAAGAGAATCGGTGTAACGTAACGTAATTTGACACCTGCGTCAATTGAAGTATCCGATTACGGCGACTTTATCGGCTTCGTTCGATCCATCCCATTGTGAAGCACGTAACGAGCTATTCAACGAAGTGGAAGACCATAGTCTACGATCGAAAACATCGGAGTGGTCGGCTTCCTTCCATCGACAATCATGGCACCAACATGAACGAAAATAACGCTGATTATGCCACGAATATCTTTACGCGCACTTCATTTTGATTGTCAATTGTTATTTCTAATCGAAAATTGCTCAGATATTTAAACGGAGATCTTCACAAAAATTTCTTCATTATCATCTATCACGGTTTACAATTTATGGTTACCGATTATTTGGGATTTTAGTGCAGTGCCATGGATTTTTATTTCTCAAAATTCTCAAAAACCGTCCCTATATGCACAATTTTACAATGAGGATCAACGAGGTTTTAAGGTAGATATGTAGAGTTTCAGTCACATCAAAATAAATTATTTCAGTGAAAGAATTATTGAAATTGGTCCAAAAATGACGAAGATAGAGCGATTTTCTTGTCGCATTCTCAAAAACGCTCTCCAATTCACGATTGGCTGATGACGTCATTAGCCACGTGCCACGTGCGCCGGTGTTTGTTCGGGCGATCGTGGCACGTGACGTCATCGCATGATTCGCAAGGGCCGGCAGTGTTTTTTAAACTCAATTTTTAAATGTTTAATAATTTTGTCATTTCTTAATGGATTTGAGAAATTTAAACAGAGGTTTACTCCGATATTGATATTGTATTTGATGTGATATACAAAATTGATATATTCAATTGTCGTGTTGATCCTCATTCATAAGTGTGGCAATATATTTTTCATCGACGATCCATATTGATTGTTCGGAGTTCCGGTCTTCACAAAAGTTGCTTAAATAAAACCTTTACCCCTCTTACGTAAATTACTAATAGCCCTAGTACTATTTATGTCTGTCTATTGTTTATAACTAGTCCCCCACGTGTCTGAACGATTTTCCTCAAGCGCTGCTATTATGTAAAGCAGATTCATTATTCCACGGTCAGGGCCTTCGGACCTTTGCAGCAACGCGCGCAGTTACAGTTTGTAGTTACGATAACCGTTTGTAATCGGATAAATTTTTATTATCATTAATCAGTTCCGCGAAATGGACCAAATGCGAAATGGACGTTTCGCGAAACAGACCAAATGCGAAGTGGACGTTTTTTCGGCAAGTGGACCAAATGCGAACCCACTTATGTGGACTAGTGTGACGTCACATATTTTACAATTATACATCTAGAAATAATTACTGAATCAAAACACCAGTTCCGAAATTTGTTTTATTTCAATTTAAATTATTTTGAAGTGTGACGACGGCGACGTCACGAACTTTAGGACCCCTCCCACCCCCTTGTCACACTCCCTCTCCCTTATCGTGTGACGATATTTATGGAGGGCCCCTTATTTTATATCGCTTAAGAGGATTACTGCGCTACACTAGCGCCGCCAATGGAAAAAAATGTATCGTTTAGTTTATCGCTAAAAGTGGCCACTTTTAACAATAAAACTCCATTAAACTAAACGACAGACTAGAAAATATAGTTTAAGCGATAAAAAGTAGGTACCACAAATCTTATACGGAGTACACTATAAGACAATTCACAATTTCGTCTTTATTTAAGCACTATGATTTTTTTTCCATTGGCGGCGCTGGTATGTTCAAGTGACTTTTATGTGAGAACCGGCAAGAAACTCGGCAAAGGCTGTATTTAAGGCTTCCCCGTCCAGACCGGAGTTCCAGACCGATGGAGTATGTTTCGTTCGAGTCGTTTACATGTGCTTTATTAAGAGTGACATACCGAAACAATGGTTTTGGAAAAATAAGTAGTTAAATGGATAAGTTTAAACATTTGATAAACATCGGCAAAATAACCACCATCAGTCATTAAAAGTGTGAAGTGATAGGACGCATTTAACTCTTTTTTTTTCTTTACAAACCATATTGTTAACGATATGGTGTTTTACAATACATACACACAACTAGGACGTTTTCCCGTTACCAACAATTTAATATGAAATTTCAAGCTAATTAAATAGGGAAAATAATATATATCAACAACTGATAAAGTTCAAGTTCATTAAACAAATAATTGGCCATACTTTGTGAGAAATTCCAAGTAGCAAACGATAAGTAAAACGCATAACTTCCTCAAAGTTTATAATCAACCTTTTTTCCGTATAATTATGTATGCCTATAGCACAGTTTTACAATTCATATAGTATAGATTAATAGTAGCCAAGGGCTGTAAGGCATCAATTGCAGCCCGAGATATTTAGGCCCTATAGTTCGAGGGTGCAATTGATGCTTACACCCGAGCCAACTACTCTGCTTTACATCTCGATGGTGAGGTAAGTAGAAAAAAACCGGCATTTCAAGAATAAAACATTTTATTAGTTAAAATTTATAGTGAAATGAGAACAATTTTCAAATTTTAGGGACAGGTGTTTTTTGGGTATGTTAATAGTTTGAGATTGTGATATTTGTTGGTCAGGGACAAAATCTGACGGGATGAAGCTTTTTTCAGCAGAAGTTTATGGTTGCGGATCATCTCTTGAGAAAGATGTTTCATTTTTCGAAAGCTGAATAATTTCCGTTATTTTGTTGGTAATTTTACTTATTTTGTATGGAATCTTCAATGTAACCTTCGACCACCTTGCTGGATTTTTTTAATTACTTACCGCCCTAGGGCTTTTTTAAATTACTTACAGGATTTTTTTTAATTACTTACCGCCCTAGGGCTTTTCTAGCTACATTATTACCTTAGAGCGCTAATTGGTTACCTACAAGCCCCATTTGGGGGTAAAAAGGACCTTCTTACCGAATATGAGAGATGTAAAATTAATTTAATATGTCTAGGTTAGGTAGGTACATTTATAACGGTAGCAGTTTTTTTATTATTAATCCTCATATAACGAAATTATCTAAACATTAAAAATAAATTGTTAGGTACTTCTGTCACATTTTATTAATTCATGTACTTTTATAACGTGAGTGGGTCGTAAACTCTGAAGTCAATGCGTTATATTTTTTTTAAATATTACATTGTTTAACTATTAAAACATAATTTATTATAAGTAACTATTTACTCAACTGGCTGACTTTGTCGCACATTTTAAATTCACACAAGCACTAACCTAAACTTGTTTTTTTAAACTGGTTTTCTGGTTGTTTTGATAATTTTTACGAAATTTACGATAAAGTCTCTGACTGAATACGTAGCTACGTAGAATGTTTTATAGGCTACGGCCAAATACTCAAACGAATCTTAAAGTTAAGGCCACCTTAAATTCAAAAAAGTTGTCAGATTTGACAGAAACTCTATGAAACTGAGAGCTTCCTTAAAGTTAAGGAGACCTTACCTTAAGATTTTAGCTAAGAAGCCTTTGAGTATTCGGCCGTTAAGTGTTATAAAATGAAAATAAAAATGGAGAAAATACTCATTTAAAAACCACAACAATACCAGTGGTAATTAATTAGTATTGATTGTATTTATTTACTGGTTATTTGATTAAAACAAATAATTAAACATGAGGCAATATGAGAAATATTATACCGACACGTAATAATCGAATCGTATACACGAATCGTGATAAATAATAGTGACACAGTATTTTGATCAATAACATCAACAATTATAGATAGGAAGCTTATAGGAAGTCATCATTACGACAGATTTTTAAGCTTTTGCGTACATAAATAGCTATAGTAATAAAATCGTTTAAAAATAAATAAAATAAAATTTAAGAATGTGCATAGAAAGGAAATAATTATTCAGGTATCAGGGACTTCATTATTTTCGATACATCTAAGAAGTAATCATAAGATCACAGAAGTAAGATGTTGATAAAATTTAAATTTAGGTATTCAAATTGCATTTATTTTATAATATAATAATAAACAAGAAATGCACACTCGTTAATGTAACTTAATTTAATTTTAACGTATTTAAAGTTTAACAGATAAATAAATAATTTCGTTCTATTTTGATACTAAATACTAAAATACTCTTCCAATCATTATTGCTAACTTGCTAATTTATTCATTACCATTGTATAAGAAAAGAACTAGAATATTCAAGAAATTCCACAAGATACATACTAATTTATAGGAACGGAACCGGTTAGTATGATAAAACGCAGTATCGCCAAAGAGACAAATTGAATCATTTTCGCAACTCGCGTCATGGGCTAAATATTGCGTTACATCGTAACTAAAGCTATGGTCATCAAAGTCAATCAATTATTTCATGGTCGTGTGCTAATAATTGCCCTAAGAGAAAATAAGGTAAAGAGAAGACACTTTTTATAAACTTTATTATGAAACACAAAACACAGCGAAGGACAGCGGATTTTCGGCGGAAAAATCACTTCTCGAAGGTTTTTGACTCGTGGTCCCACCCATTTTGTCCCACTGTTACTCGTAGTCCCACTAATCTTAATAACTAGGGTTCGTAGTCAAAAATGTTCTTGAAATATCAAGTTTCTCCGAAAATCAGCAAGAACGGCCGATGCTGATATAACACCACTTTAATTCAACAAAATGTTTTAAAGGTAAGTAGGTATCTAAGCCGTATTAAAAATATGTAATTATAGTATCTGAACTGAAGTAATGTCACAAAATACACGCAATGTATTGACTGGACAGACTAATTCATTAAAAGAGTAGTTGACCTCTATAACCTGTTAATATTTCAATTGAATGTAGGTATTGTGAAATCTGGAGCAGTACCTTAACGAGCCTTATAAGAGCAAGTGAGAGGAGATTGGAACTTTTCAAGCTATCGACATTTAAAAACACAACTGCCATAATAATTTTAGTAAATTTTTGGTTGATGAGAAAATAAGTTTTTTGCATAATTTGATATCGGAGCAATAAGCAGATGATGTTGCATTATGAATGTTATATTAAAAGAACAAATAAAAAAGAAATTAATTTACGACGTGAATCTAAGGCTCGTATTATAGAACAAAACTCAAACTCAAACCTCTGCTTGAGTACAGTTAGCAAGGGATGCTATTCATCGAATATAGCGACATCCCTTTCTAAATGTACTGTAATGCAGAGATCTGAGTTTGAGTTTGATTCTATAATACGAGCCTTAATATCCCTACGTTAACTAAAAAGACAGATTGTTAATTCAAAATCTTGATGAAAAACTATGTTGAAAAATTGCATAGGATACGACATAAACGCGTGCAGAACTAAATCAAAATAAGTTTCATAATGGTTATATCTCATGCTTTTGTTTATATTGCGATTATCAGTTATCAATATCATACAAGTTTACAGACCAACGGCAGCTCAGTACTTAGCTAAGCTATTTTAAAAGTACAAATTATTTAGTACAGTACAAATTGTACTAAAAATATTTTTGCGTAGGGTTTTCTCTCGTTGATGTCTTATGTATAAAGATTTTCAAGATTTAGGGAAAACTGTGCATGCTAAAAAGTTTCATTATCTCAAAGTAACAAATTAAACTTTACTGAAGTCGAAATAATATAGGTACCTAATAATATTCTCGTAAATAAATATCAACAATTTCTTCGTGTGACCTTTACGATCGCTCTGACGTGTGAATAGCCATTATTCGACCTTGTAAATATTTTTATCTGCGCAAAGGCAAGATTGCATTTCTTACGTAGTAATAATTTGTTTATTATCTTTTCCATTCAAGATAATTATTAGGTGTATCTACTTGAATCTTATAAAATTTTGATATTGGTGAAAGATTTATTTTATTTTAGAATATAGTACCATAGTTATATGTACTTAGTATAATTATTTATTGAGCGTATTAATTATTTTTTTATATTAATTTTGGAGAATGATATCGACACTTGTAATTGTTGTGTTTATAGGTTAAAAACTAAATTGCTATAAGATCTCTGTACATTATAATGCATGATAAACATAATGTTAGTGTTCCTATTTAAAACAAATAAAAAAATGAATAAATATTGTTTATTTCGCAACAAAAATATTTGATGTTCTAGATATTAACCATAAACTAATTAATTATGCTATGTCGTGTAGCCATCATGTTATATGTAATTAATTTGTATTAGGTATACACTTATACGTAATTTACCTATAGGTTCGGTTATAGGTTGAAATCATAAACTTAATATTCGAAGTATAAATAAGTTAATGGTTGAAATTTATATACCTTAGCGGAAGTTAGGTATCAAGATTAAAGCTCAATTTAAAAATGGTTTTTAACCGACTTCATCAAAAGGAGGAGGTTCTCAATTCGATTGTATGTTTTTTTTTTTTTTTTTTTTTTTATCGTTGTTCGCGCGTATCTTCGACATTTATGGACCGATTTCGATAATTTTTTTTTTGTTCGATTGAGTTTTCTTGCGAGATGGTCCCATTTAATTTTTTTTCAAATCGGTTCAGTAGTTTACAAGTAATCCTGAAAATACTATGATATTAAATCAACTAACTTGACAACTTTGTTATTTATGAACCGAATTAGATGATTTTTTTTGTTGGGGAAGGGATACCGTTGTGTAGTCTTTTTAACCGACTTCAAAAAAAGAAGGTAAGTTTTCAGTTTGTATGTTTCTCCGCGATTATCTCACGTTTGGCTGAGCCGATTTTTCTACCTAAATAATATACCTACACTACCTAATGCAGAAGGTACTTACACTAAAAATAAACAAATAAAAAAATTGTTTAAAAAACAAAAAACCGACTTCAAAAAACCTGCCTCTAAAAAAAGGAAGAAATAATATACAAATCATTAGATACGCATTATCATTGTTATAATAAAACACGTCAATTGAAGTCGGGTGAGGCTTTTAGAATAAAAAAAGGAAGATGTTCTCCAGCCCCACCCGACTTTAATAGACGTGTTTTATATAACAATGATAATGCGTATCTAATGATTTGTATTATTATTATTTCTTCCTTTTTTTAGAGGCAGGTTTTTTGAAGTCGGTTTTTTGTTTTTTGATTTGATACTTTATACGTATTTTAATTCGCGTGATCTCCAAATTAACCTTGACTTTGCGTGTGTGTGTGGCGTCACGTATTGCATGGTGTTTAAGCGAAATATTTTTCCTGGAACTTTAGTAACGGAACTACAATATAGGAAGCTGCCAATAGTGACTTGCACTTTCTTACAGATCACATAGCTTTAGCAGTTTTTATAGATCATCTTAATCTAAAGAAAGGTATTTATTCGATGCGATTAGTACCTATAAGAAAAACAACAATAATGAAAGGCAATTTCAGTGGTCATGTGGTTTTCACGCTGGTTTTCATGGTGTCCCTAGCCGGTTGTCTGTCTGTCACGTTTTCAAGCCATTCGTTTTTTCTATTTCTATACACAAGTTACCACTCAGTTTGGGATCTGAACAACGTATGTGATAAGGATGTAAAAACAAATAGGTAACCAGTTATCAGAATTTCGAAATACAAGTTTGAAGACTCGCACACAAAACTACCAAGTACAGTTATCGCAGATAACTCAGCTCGATTTTACGACAATCAGCAACATCATATAAGTAACAACAACTTGTTGGTTGCAACATCCTGTAAACGTGATATAATCGCGACTGGCTCACCTAAGACGACGTGATGCAAGACAGGACAACACTGGGAGGTGAAAGTAACAACACTTGAAGTTTCAAGACACAACGAGACGCGTGGTTGGGCCGCGGCCCTGAAGACTACTGAGTTTAGTACCGGCTGACTGATGGTGACGGCAACGAGCGAATGTTCGAAGCTTCAGATAAAACGCAGAAGGTCCGAAAGAGCTCACAAGAGCATACCCAACATGATACTTAGTGGACGAAGGGCAACAGAGGGCCTAGCCAAAGTATCATTTGCAAATATTCGTTATCGAAACATGTAATGTATGGGATTGACGTTAGGTTTCGTTAACAATCGAATTTTGAAACGTCAAATCCATACACGATGTGTACGTGTGAAGAGTCCGTTAGATAATAATATTGGTTAGTTTACTAACTTATGATAAGATAAAGTACACTCTTAATCCAAATCAGCTCTTTTGAAAACACCGTATTGCTATTTTTATCCATAACTGCGACGAGGACGAGATGGCTTGTAAGTCAGCAGCAGCTCTTTAGGACAACAAGTTATGGAACAGTGTTACTAACCTAGTATCTATTACGCAAGAAAAGCTATAGTTTTTCAATACAAGGGCCTTCAGATTTTGAAAATGGTAACCTACTCATTTTTCCACTCATGCAATCGTACAACTTTACAATATCTGTCATTTTGACAGTCATACCAGATTTATTTAAAAGTTCAACAAGATCTTTTGCATTTAAATGTCCTAATCGGTCATGATGCCACGAACATACAAGTGTTTTGGAGGATCAGCTACAAATAATTAAATATATTTTTAGAGCACATAGTAGTAAGTATCCCTTATCTACGATTTCGACAAAAACCTCTTCAGAGCCTGACTCATCTGTCATACTTTTGTCTTCATTTGTTTTTTTTACAACAACCAATAAATTTTACACAAAACCAATAAATCGTTCATTTGCTGTAAGGCTGGCATATATCTCAAAATTGGCGAATATAGTTATGTAGAAAAAATGGAGCTCTGTTTATGTGTACTTTAAAAACGTAATTTCTCTAAACTCTATAGTAAGAGAGAGAGAGAGCAACTATTCACAGTTGTGCTGTTATAGCACTGTCTCTTTCGTTCCGGTACTTGAAACTTTAAAATTCTCTCCTGTAAAATTATACTTTTGGAAAAATGTCGACCTTGCTGCAAATGAGCGAAATAATACGGAACTTCGTAATTTGAAACGCGAAACGTGCGTGGGCCCAAATATTATTTCAGACGGAGCCAACCTTCTGTCCGCTTAATGTATTAGGTTTTTCTGTGGAATGGAGCAGTTCGGATCCCCTCCTATAGCTCAAGGCTATCAAGTTGAATTGCAAGCATGATCGGTCGGAGGTCGCCTTATTTTATATTTTAGCGTTTATGGCTAAGCATGGTTGGTTGATAAAAAGCGTAATATTCGTTGACAATTAAGTAGGTAATCTTAAAATTGTTTTGTTTTGTTATCATTCTAGGGATAATCTTTTGAAATAAAATAATCAAATATGGCCCATGCCAATATTGTCCATGCCCTGAGTGTTTTGTGATTTTGAGTTGGCTAGATTTATGAACATTCATAATAAAATGATATTATATTATACCATAATAATATACCCATAATAAGATCTATAAGGTTTCACTGCAGCCTTATTTCAACTTGATATCTCCACACATTTGGGGCCATCCATAAATTACATCACACGAATTTCATGATTTTTGACCCCCTCCACCGCCCTTGTCACAGCTGGTCCCATTTGTGAGACCCAACCCCCCCCTCCCTAGTGTGACGTCAATATTTTCCGAAATTTGATTTATTTCAATTTTATTGATTGTGAGATGTGATGTCACACAATTAGGACCCCTCCCTCCCCCTTAACGAGTGACGTAATTTATGGATGGCGCCTTTTTGGGAATAAGGGACAGGCGAAACCGAAAAAAGTAAGCCTTTAAAAGAACCAATAAGAAAGCCAAAAGACTTTAATAACTGGTCAGTTTTATAGGATTTTTTTTTGCTTCATCCTGCTTTTGATAATGTAACAAGAGCCAGTTTGAAGATTACTTCAAATATTAATGATTTCATTAATATTTAATTAGCTTGTGCATAAAAACAATAAGTCAGACGTTAAAATACTTGTTTTAATGTATTGTTGTTAAAGGTCAACTTTAAATAGCAGAGGTTTTAAAACTAGGGATTGGTAGTAGCATAGTTTGTATGTAGGACTGTAGGTATGCCTACAAAAAAAAGAAGATAAATGGCTACTTGAGTGAAATATTGATATAAGGTTATTTTTAGTATATACGAAACTTGAAAACTGTTTGTTCATAATCAGTAATAGAATCGCTTGCAATATTTTTGATATCATGTTACATGATATTTTGACTAAATCTCTGTTTTATCCAGAGATTGAAAAGTATCGTTAAAAAAAATAACGATACAAAAAAATAATGTTAAAACATTTTAATGGTACTTAAATTTACTGGTAAAAATAACGATAAAATTGTTGTACCGGTAAAATTACCGTTAAATATAGCGTTAATCTTTACGAATATGATCGGTAAAAAAGTAAAATTATTAATTGGAATAACGTTAAATATAGCGTTAAATTTTTTCCGGTACAATAGTACCGGTAACATGATCGGTAAAAATAAAAAAGTAACATTATTAATTGGAATAACGTTAATTTTAAAGTAACGGTAAGAAATAACGTTAAAATTAACGTTACTTACTAAAATAACGTTATCTAAAGTAACGTTATTTATTGACACAACGTCAATGTTAAAAGTAACGGTAAAAAAAGTAAGAAATAACGTTATTAATCCCTGCTATTATCTCTTTAAGAATCTTTATAATTTTTTATACTGATTCTGAAAATGAAAAATTATGTGACCCGTGTTTCGGCTTTCACATATAAAAAAAAATACAAAAAATAATGTTGTAGATAATGAAAATTGACTAGCATCTTTCTTTTTTTCTTACATTGCAGAGCAGAGGTCTATGTCGCATGACGAACAAAACAATGATTTTGTCTACCCCAAAATGACATTTTTGACCGTTAAACAAAGGGTTTGTCTACATTGGGATGTCATTTTTGACATTTCAACATAGACGAAACCTCTCTTGCAGTCGTCGTACTACTAACTAGGGCTGCAGACAACTGGGCTATTTATGGTGAAGCAAATTTTCTTCATGTAGCCCAAGGGTCTTCAACCCGCGGCCCGCGGGCCGCATGCGGCCCGTGGTTGCGTTCTTGGCGGCCCGTCATTGTATTGATTGACAAAATTAAATTCACATATATTATTGTCTACAAATTATACTATTTACCTACCTATTTAGTTAGAATTTAATGTTTTTCTTGTGTTGCGGCCCACCAAACCAATATCAGAGTATGCCCTTGACTTCAAAAAGGTTGAAGACCCTTGATGGTAACAAAGACTCTTTTAACTATATTGCAAATTAGATTGGGATTAGAAATGTGATGTGGGAAAATCTTATATGAAAAAATAGCTTATTAAGAAAGAAGCAATGTACTTATTTCTTAATTATCTATTCCCATAGACTTAATATAGGTATTTCTTTCCTCTACTATATCCATCAACATTATATCCGTCTCTCTCAAATAATTGAAAAACCAAGATAGATAATAGTAGGTAGTAGTAAATAGTTTCTTTCAAACATTCCGTTATTATATACATTTCTTTAGAAAAATATTAACATAACTATTAAGTTTCTTGCCTCAGAAGTTAATTACGATTTTTCTTCAATTTACTTACATCCACTAATGCTATTGTTTTTGTTTATATCTTAGTTGAAACTTCGAAAGTTATTTATTTATAGATTTCAGTCGAAAATGAAGACTTCTATTTCTAAATAGGGTTTGTGCAAGTTATGTAAACTTAAGAACACGTGATTTAAATATTCAAGCCTTATACACTTTTAAGTATTTCTTGAAAAAGTTTTGTAATTATTATAACAATCTATGTATGAATTTAATAATTATTATTGTATCTACGAAAAGTAAGTCATTGCAAAACGGGTCTAAAGACTTCTTTCCAACTTCTTTCTGTCTAATCCAATATGATAAATAACTTACCAATTCTCTTCTAAAAAATATTAGGCTGTACTAAAATCTGATGATGTATATCTTCTTCCTTTTCTTTATTTATTTCACATCACTTTCATAAAATTATTCAGCTTTTAAAAAAACTTTCAATTTCAGAGGACAAAATTCATTCAATCAAAAGAAAAAGGCTCCGAATTTGACATGACAGTCAGTTTGACACTGACTGCTGACTGACATTGACATAATTTTGACAATGACGTTGGGTGAATTCCAGCAGGCCAATCGTTAAGTCATCGGAAGATTAGAAATACTTTGTGTTATGCTTATGTTAGAATATAAAATTCTGACTTTCCATTGTTAAATACACGACATTAATCCAAGTCATTTGTTATATAATCCCGATACAACAAATTAACGATCCCTATATAGGGATCGTTCACACGAGCGATTTTTTTAAAGCGTGATATTTTTAACGCCGACGGACGACCGCTCCATTGGAAAAGGTATTAAAGCCAGGCCATAAGGTAACTTTTCCCGTAGAACGTCTCGTCGGCGGGGCGGTAATAATATCGCGCGTTAAAAAATTCGCTCGTGTAGGCCGGGCGATCCCTTACTTTCCATTGTTAAAATTACTCTATGGTGTTCGATGAACCGTGATCGTGTTCGTGAGCATGCGAACCTCTGTGCCTGTGCCACATGCATAAAGGTGCGGGATCTGTCTTATGTGATGACACGCCACGCCACGTGATGACACGTAAGGTTCAAACTATTGGGTGAATATACGCTGTTTCTTTCTTCCTGCGTCATTGTCCTCACTCGAAAATGTTTAAAAATCCAATGCATCACAAGGAATAAATTAAAAATATGCCATCATTTACATAAGAGTACAATAATAAATTGTAAAAATTACCTTATTAGACTTATAGAAAAGTGTTCTAAGAACAGGCTCAATTAGTTCATTTTCTTTTATATTTTTTTCTATCGAAAATTTAGCTGTTGTTATTCACCACGCAAGTTGCTAATTACCCCAGTTTACGGTACCTACTTATGTGTATGATATGACATGAGGTCTAGTTTGGCTTGGTAAAATGATACAAAATTAAATATGAATCGTACATTGATATTGATAACCACACCGTCACCACACCATACAAAATCGGGTGAAATTGAGATGGCTTTAGTGTCGTTATGGAGTTTCAAATGTGTATGGAAATAGAGACTTTTGTACCTAAATAAATATTAAACACTGGCATTATTTTAACTGAAAACTAACACTGACACTCATTTTTTGTGGAAAAGTGACACTATTTTCGAAAAAAAAAAATCGGACGAAAGTATTTTTAATAAACACGACCATTTATGGCAAACTAGCTTCCGCCCGCGTCTTCATCAGCATTTACATTCGAGAAAATCCCTAGGAAACCTTTAACCAAGATCCTCCTATGTAAAAAATATCTCTCTATGTTTTAATCCGGCTTAAAAACTATCTGTGTGCCAAATTTCATCCAAATCCATTCAGCCGTTTTGCGTGATTGATTAACAAAGCATCCAAACAAGCAAACTTTCACATTTATGGTAAAAGTAATACGGCCACCTCCGAAGCGCTCGAAGTAGGAAATTTTTGCTACGTGAAATGGGACTGCCATTACTTAAGTCTTAAAATCATGAGTGGTTCTCCAGCTTCCTCATAGGCTATAGAGAAATTCTAAGCATGCCATATTTTAAAGCATAATAGCAGCAATCAAACTTCCAGACATAATAATAGCAGCCAACATAAGCTCGTTACCATGAGTTGTTTTATGTGTGCGAGCTGGCGACACGTGTCTACAGCTTACACATGCCGTTAAGGCAAACCAGTGAGGTTAGGGTTTTAGACTATAGTCAGAAATTTAGAGCCTAATTGCAGCAATAAGATCCAAAAAAACCAACCATCACACTCAAATACTCTTGAAACTACGAGCATAAAACTGTGTGCGAGCTGGGGACCCGTGTCACTGGCTTGCACAGCTGTATTTTCGTAATTATTTAAGCTACGATTATGTACTATACCTCAAAATTTTCAGCCGAATTGCAGCATTAGGCTCCAAATTTTTCAAAACTTTAACTCGAAAGGTTTTGGAGCTACGAACCGATATCTATGTGTAAGCTGGGGACCCGTGTCACCGGCTGACACATGGTGAATTGCTGTAACTGTATATGTTAGAGTTTCGTTTTAAAGATCAAATGATATGTTATAATTGCAGCACACACGAGGCAAAATTTCAAATCTCTGGGCCTCTTAGTTTCGAAATTATAAGCCAAAAACCGTTTTCCCGCCAAAAAATTCAAAAGAATGGCTCGGAAGCGGCTAATCGCGCCGTTGCCGTTCCGTGCGCTACACTATTGCAATCGAATTTGAACCTAAGAGCTAGTATTATTTTGAGTCATTTTAATTTGCGCTCTCGATCGTTTTAATTTATGTACTGAGAATTTTAGTCTAGGGGTTACCTAATTTAATATAAAAGCAAAGTCTATTTATATAGGAATGTTTATATCGCTAAGGTAAAGGTACTTTATTTTAAGGAGCTTAAAATAATTAATGCAACCATGTAAAAGTAATCATTTCGCACCAATGAAACTTAGTATTGAATAATTCCGATTATCGTGTATGGTCTTCATCATCAGTTCCATTTCACCAAAATGGTACTTTCCGAAAGCAAATGCATAGGTTACTTAAGAAAATACCAAAATCGCTATAGGTGTGCCTATAATATTTGAAGAGTTCCCTTGATTTGTCCAGGAACCCATCATTAGATCCTGACTTCATGATAATGGGACCAACTTGGAAATATATAACAATAACAATAACAATAAATTTATTTCGATAAAAAGTGTTGTGTTACAGTAATTAGTGGCCGGTATATACTTTCAAACAAAAAAACATTTTTTTCAAATCGGTCCAGCAGTCTTCGAGTAATCGAGTAACATACATAACTCCTCCTCTTTTTGAAGTCGGTTAAAAAGTTTTAGTTATGTTGATTATTTGCTCCAAATGTGCCTAGGTATACCTATTATAGTCGACTAGAGACCGCCCGCGACTTCATCTGCGTGAAAAGTTTATTTGTTCTTTTTAATCTCTTTTTATCCAGTTAATTAATAAAAAATCCTGTGGGTTTTATGCAGTGGCGTGCCCAGGCCTACAGGGTAGAGCAAGCCTGAACCCTCATATCAAGCAAATTTTTTTACCAGCTCAAGCAAAAAAACAATGCATATTTTTTTTTCATACGATGATCTTTACCAAAATATCGATGCGACACACCCCAGCGCCATCTAGACTAATTCATAGATAACTCTCAAAAAATCACCAAAAGCACACCCCTTAAGCTTACTTTAATTATTCACAAAATGCTAGATGGCGTGACTTTATCGAATTATTATTGTGTAATCAAAACTAATAAATATCTAAATCAATTCACAAAATAATAGCGTCCCTGAGCTTTTGCTAGATAATTCCAATCCTATCTCCTGCATTCCAAACAAACATTATTGTCGTTCAAATGAAAGACGCAAAACTAACCTTACTTATTTATTTTTATAAGAACAACCAACAATGTAAACAAGTCCACTACAAAATTACGATACTTACATTGAAGAATATTATATTTCTTTGCAAAATATTCAAATGAAAAGGTTTATTACCGGACTGCAAGGAAAGAGTTATTGTGTATTTCTTTTGGATCGACTCGACTCGTGGACACTTTCACAGAGAATAAACATTTTAATCCATCACAAAAAACCATTATCAATCATTAAACTGAAATTTAAACTCATTTTTAACACAAAAACACTATTTTAGGCAAAACACTTGTTGTTTCAAAACAGCTGTCGTCACAGATTGAAACAACTTCACACTGCTCAGCGCGTTGTGCAGTCTACCGAACTGAGCGAACTTCGGAGGCAAGCCGGCTTTCGCTCGGCATTGTGTAGTTCTCATAGAATCTATAGATACGTACAGCAGTACTATGTATGCGGGTAGCACTTTTGTTGATGTTAGAAGAGAGCGGATATATACAGATCGCAAAGCCCGGTTGCAAGCCAACGAGTGCGAGGGAGATAAATGCATTGTAGAGGGTTTATTGAGGAAAGTAATGCAGCTTAGCGACTTGTCTATCGATCAGTTGTTGTAAAAATTGAATTTGTGGTTATTGATTATTGAAAATTAACATTTGTTAATAATATTGTGTTGTAATTAATTACGATTCATTGGTGAAGTGTTAGCTAGTTATTGTTAGGGCAAGCCGGGCTTTTGGGCTTTTATGGAGGTACGGCCACTGGTTTTATGGTCTTTTTTTTATGGTTACGATGTTTTTGTATAATCGCTACATCCCTATTTGAACTGATCGAGTGATCAAAATTTATCTTCTATATTTATAAAATCGTAAACTGAATGACTGACTGACTGACTGACTGACTGATCTATCAACGCACAGCCCAAACCGCTGGGTCTAGAGACTCCAAATTTGGCACGCAGGTTCCTTATGAGGTCTAGGGGTGCACTAAGAAAGGATTTTTCAAAATTCACCCCCTAAGGGGGTAAAAAAGGGGATCAAAGTTTGTATGAAAGTCCCTCAGTTTTGAAGCTAGGATCTTCAAATTTTGTGTTTAGACTGACCATTGAAAATAAATAAATACGGGTCTCAGCGTTTTTCAAAATTCTACCCCCGAAGAGGTCAAAAGGGGGATGAAGTTGTGTATTGAAGAAAATCCTTTATTTTCGAAGTAAAAATCGCTAAATTTATAATTTAGGCTTATGGATAGAAATCTAACGCAACGTATATTGTTATTGTTAGTATTTAAACCACTATTGGGATGAAATGGGGGTGAAAAGGGGTAAAAAACCCCAAAAATAGATATGGATGTCGTTATTGGGGTTTTCTGGGATGACGATTGCAAAAATGACATTTATTTTGAAGTCCAACACGGTGGACATGATTTGACCCCTAAAGGGGTGAAAATGGGGTTCAAATTTTGTATGGAAAAATTATATAAAATAGACATTACAACTTTAAACTTCGTTGGAGCACATCTAAAAATAAATAGGCAAACATATATTTTGTAATTTTGAAAATCAACCACTTAGGGGTAAATGGGGTGAGTAAACATAAAAATCAATATGGATGTCGTTCTTGAGGTTTTATGGGATGGTGATTGCGAAAATGAGGTTTATTTTGAAGTCCAACACGGTGGACATGATTTAACCCCTAAAGGGGTGAAAATGGGGTTCAATTTTTGTATGGAAAAATAATATAAAATAGACATTACAACTTTAAAATTTGTAGGAGCATGTCTAAAAATAAATAGGCAAACACATATTTTGTTATTTTGAAAATCCTCCCTTATGGTGTAAATGGCGTAAGTAAACATGAAAAGCGATGTGGATGTCGTTCTTGAGGTTTCATGGGATGGTGGTTGCGAAAATGACATTTATTTTGAAGTCCAACACGGTGGCCATGATTGGACCTGGACATGCACATCCAGGGGACGGGAACGGGAACGGGAACGGGGACGGGGACGGGGACGGGGACGGGGACGGGGACGGGGACGGGGACGGGGACGGGGACGGGGACGGGGACGGGGACGGGGACGGGAACGGGATCGGGAACGGGAACGGGAACGGGAACGGGAACGGGAACGGGAACGGGAACGGGAACGGGAACGGGAACGGGAACGGGAACGGGAACGGGAACGGGAACGGGAACGGGAACGGGAACGGGAACGGGAACGGGAACGGGAACGGGAACGGGAACGGGAACGGGAACGGGAACGGGAACGGGAACGGGAACGGGAACGGGAACGGGAACGGGAACGGGAACGGGAACGGGAACGGGAACGGGAACGGGAACGGGAACGGGAACGGGAACGGGAACGGGAACGGGAACGGGAACGGGAACGGGAACGGGAACGGGAACGGGAACGGGAACGGGAACGGGAACGGGAACGGGAACGGGAACGGGAACGGGAACGGGAACGGGAACGGGAACGGGAACGGGAACGGGACCGGGACCGGAAAGGGGGAGCCTTGACATAAAAATCGATATGGATGTCGTTCTTGAGGTTTTATGGGATGGTGATTGCGAAAATGAAATTTATTTTGAAGTCCAACACGGTGGACATGATTGGACCTGTGGCCCTACCATGAGTTGATGCAAACTGTTTACGTTACCGTAAACTATCGGATATACTGCTCACAGTCAGTGCGAGTGAAAGAGACAAAACGATAGTTTACGGAAACGTAAACAGTTTGCATCAACTCATGGTAGGGCCACTGGACATGCACATCCAGCGGACGGGGACAGGGACGGGAACGGGAACGGGGACGGGGACGGGAATGGGGACGGGAACGGGACCGGGACCGGGAACGGAAACGGAAACGGAAACGGAAACGGGAACGGGAACGGGAACGGGAACGGGAACGGGAACGGGAACGGGAACGGGAACGGGAACGGGAACGGGAACGGGAACGGGAACGGGAACGGGAACGGGAACGGGAACGGGAACGGGAACGGGAACGGGAACGGGAACGTGAACGGGAACGGGAACGGGAACGGGAACGGGAACGGGAACGGGAACGGGAACGGGAACGGGAACGGGAACGGGAACGGGAACGGGAACGGGAACGGGAACGGGAACGGGAACGGGAACGGGAACGGGAACGGGAACGGGAACGGGAACGGGAACGGGAACGGGAACGGGAACGGGAACGGGAACGGGACCGGTACCGGAAACGGGGAGCCTTGTGCGAGGTCCGCCAAACGCGGCAGATGTCTCAAGCAGCGCGCCTAATTGCGTAAAAACGGCTGGTCTGATCCTGGATGACGGTTCCCTAAGGATTTTCTCTAATATCCACGCGGACGAAGTCGCGGGCAGAAGCTAGTAACCTAATAAAAACGTGTTAATAAAATAAAATAAAGTACCTATACCTTAGCGATATAAACATTCCTATATAAATAGACTTTGCTTTTATATTAAATTAGGTAACCCCTAGACTAAAATTCTCAGTACATAAATTAAAACGATCGAGAGCGCAAATTAAAATGACTCAAAATAATACTAGCTCTTAGGTTCAAATTCGATTGCAATAGTGTAGCGCACGGAACGGCAACGGCGCGATTAGCCGCTTCCAAGCCATTCTTTTGAATTTTTTGGCGGGAAAACGGTTTTTGGCTTATAATTTCGAAACTAAGAGGCCCAGAGATTTGAAATTTTGCCTCGTGTGTGCTGCAATTATAACATATCATTTGATCTTTAAAACGAAACTCTAACATATACAGTTACAGCAATTCACCATGTGTCAGCCGGTGACACGGGTCCCCAGCTTACACATAGATATCGGCTCGTAGCTCCAAAACCTTTCGAGTTAAAGTTTTGAAAAATTTGGAGCCTAATGCTGCAATTCGGCTGAAAATTTTGAGGTATAGAACATAATCGTAGCTTAAATAATTACGAAAATACAGCTGTGCAAGCCAGTGACACGGGTCCCCAGCTCGCACACAGTTTTATGCTCGTAGTTTCAAGAGTATTTGAGTGTGATGGTTGGTTTTTTTGGATCTTATTGCTGCAATTAGGCTCTAAATTTCTGACTATAGTCTAAAACCCTAACCTCACTGGTTTGCCTTAACGGCATGTGTAAGCTGTAGACACGTGTCGCCAGCTCGCACACATAAAACAACTCATGGTAACGAGCTTATGGTGGCTGCTATTATTATGTCTGGAAGTTTGATTGCTGCTATTATGCTTTAAAATATGGCATGCTTAGAATTTCTCTATAGCCTATGAGGAAGCTGGAGACCCACTCATCTTAAAATCTCATTCTACCGCCTAACTCGATTGCTTTGGTTTATGACGTCAGTGCACTGTCCGTCCTTGTCACCGTGTTATGATATGACAAGGACGGATAGAGTATTTGATGGGGTTTATTTCCCTGAGAGGGGCGCACTCGTATTAAAAACATTAAAATACTATTTATGAGAAATTAGTTTAGATTTATTGCGATTGACGTGACACAAAATATTGACAAGACAACACTTATGCTCTCTATGGCGATAGCGCGGTGGCTAGTACTCACAGTATTGCTATCGCTTTGAGATAGGCGGTAGGGCCCCCGGTCGCTAATAGTTTCTATTTAGATAATCAGCCTGCCGATGTCTTCTGACGGCGCCGGCGTGTTAACACGTGGCGTCAGACAAATGTGCCCGCACCTTTAAGCGATTACTCTGCTGAACTCTGCCTGGAATGTAGCCATTCATTCAAATATGAGTTCATACAAACAAATCACAATTTAATCATTCACTGTTTAATTCAATTTTCATTCATTCTTTTCATGTCATCGAAACGGAAACAGCTGCTATTGTATTTGGACAGCGAATTTATTAAAATTATATTTATCGTTTGGATAGAAAGAAACTATTTGTACAATTATTTCTTTTGTTTATTTCGTACTGTTGTTGCTGAAGGCATTTAATCTTATTTTGTAATTTTTTAAGAAGTGTTTTGTTCGGAGTGCTGTATTTTTGTTTTCGTGAGGGAAGACGCAATTATAATGTCCAGCGAAAAACTCGGCACGCAGGCAGCCAGCATGGGTAGTTCGCAAGCTTTACAGCCTGCCGATGACGAGAACCAGAAGTCTTGCTGGGTCTGTTTTGCCACTGAAGCGGACGACCGCCTGGCTGCTTGGGTGCAGCCTTGCAAATGTATTGGAACCACAAAATGGGTGAGCAATCCTTTCCGATTGCTATAACACATTGATATTACGCTATTCTTCCTGTGTTCAAGGTGAAATGGACGAAAGCGGCGATGTTATGACACGTGTAACATTGTTGATTGTTATGAAATATAGGTCCACCCTGTGGGTCAAATCACTAAAATATGTGCCATTGAAAAATATGAATAAAATTGTTCAGATGATTATAGTTTCATATAGCTACGACTGGTATGTCATTCTTCCTTGAAGTATTTGCTCTTTCAAGGTTATTAATCATCATACAATGGCTTTTCTCATATAGATTTTTCAACAATCATTGTTTAAAAGTATCGAACGAAGTACTGATTTGTTTTTCAACCTATTGTTTTCATGAGATAATTGAAAGTGAACTTGGGCACTTAGAATACCGAACCTTCTACCTATTTACACTATTAAAAATATAAATATTATTGGAAGAAATTTATTTCTCTCAAAATAAAGTACTTTCAACTAGTTAAGTCTATACAATACTAAATAATATACTAGAAAAAATACGACTCGCACCAGACTAGTAAGTCTTTGCATGTTCTGATAAAAAAAATATATTTAGGTATTTATCTTACTTTATTCTATAAACAAAGCAAAACACATTTGTGGCTGATTAACAACCCCAGTTTAAGATAATACCTAAAGAACTTAAGGAAAAATATTTTTAAAAACACAAAACAACTGGTCATCAATAACAACATGTTTGTTTATGAAATTGCTGTTTTATATATTTACTTCTTGTTGCTTTTTGGCTGTCAATGAAGATCTCAATTG
Source organism: Agriphila straminella (assembly GCA_950108535.1). Taxonomy (NCBI): domain Eukaryota; kingdom Metazoa; phylum Arthropoda; class Insecta; order Lepidoptera; family Crambidae; genus Agriphila; species Agriphila straminella. The sequence continues at coordinate 5,839,536 of OX467326.1, read as the reverse complement.
TTGTAACATTCCCATTTAATTCAAAACTTATTAAATATTAAGTGGGACCTAAATTTTATGTGACCTTTTAGTAATTAGGGGTAAGTATTAAATAAGTCATCTTTATCTATCTATGCTAAATGTTTTTGAATCTTAACAAATCAAAATACCAAATGTACGGAAGTTGATATTGATAACATAGTTTTTCAAACTGCTCCAGTTTAATGTCTATGATTGATTAAATATCAATTAGTCATTTGTTTACAAAGCAGTAAGCTTACCTATATAAGTATTTTGTTATCATCTAGGTGTTCATTTCAAGATAATATAATGCTTGATGAAAATAAGCTCCAATCATCAGTCTTATTGAAAATTCTGCAATCGATTTGATCTTGGCATCATTTTGATTTTAGAAAATAGCAGTAGTGTAATAATAAGCATTTAATTTATTTTTTCTTTTTTTTACATTTTGATGAGCTTCTTTTGTGTAACATAAACATTATTTTTTGCTGACAGGTGCACCAGAGCTGTCTCCAGCGCTGGGTAGACGAGAAGCAGCGGGGGAACATAACGCGCAAAGTGCTTTGCCCCCAATGTAAGGCAGAGTACATTGTAGTGTTTCCTTCAATGGGGGCGTTTGTGGCTCTACTTGATGCAATGGAGGAGATCACACACAAGATATGTCCGTTCATCGCTGGGGGAGTGCTGCTGGGCTCCATCTATTGGATAGCTATTACGTATGGCGCTGTCACAGTAATGCAGGTAAGATACTCATACATAAAATTTCATGGGCATACTCATACATTTTATTTCATGTATGGTGTGAGTACAAATCTGGAAAAAGCAAAGCCGGAATAGGGTTGGACTTATTTTACCTCACTACTTTATTAATCGTTTTTGTAATATAATTATTTCTTATGATGAAATGTTGAAAAATGTGTCATACAAAATTCGAAACACCATTTGTTCAAAAAATAGATGTCCTGTCATTTAAATCAAATAATACTGGTGATTGCTATTTACTTTACAATGTATAATTTTATGTATTTTTTTAAATGCATGAAGGACACCTATTTTTATAAAACGAATGGTTAACACTAAGAGGTATGACACTATTCCAATTATAAAGATAAGCGACTTCAATTGTGATGAAGTGGCAGTGTCCAGTATATCTTGGACAATAATCTAGCCTCTGATTCATTATTTTTTCTTGGCGATAACATACATGTTTTTACACAAACAAAAACAAAGTAGGAGAAAAACCAAGTTTTTATAGAGTATCACATATATTATCTTATTTTGAATTCTGCAGCTTCTACCTACCTATAGATATATTCTGTACTAACTGATTTATTTTATAATAAGATTAGAAAATTAGTAACGCGTTCTAGCGTACTATTCTATAGAATACTTATTGCGGAAAAATACGCCGTTCACTCTTTGAAAGACCACAAATCTATATAAGATATGCTAATACGTTTCAAGCGTAACTAATTGAAGAAGTCTGCACAGCGGTATTCGCGGCGGTTCGTTAAAATAAAATAGAATTGGAATAGAATTCTGTTAACTTTGCTTTATTTTAGAATATTTTAAGTGCCTGCCTGTCCCGTTATTTTTAGTATTCTGGTATATAAGTACAGTAGCATTAGATGTTGACTTAACATAACAGTGACTGTATTCAGCATTAACTTTGTAAAAAGTCGACAACATTGCAGTATAAGTAGGTCGATATCAAAGAGGTGCTAAATTACATGCTAAATATATGAAAATAATAGATTCCGTTATCTGTCGTGCGTACAATAAACCTTTATGACTTTGGGGACTGGTTAAACCAGTTTTTAAATTGTTATTATCCGAAATAATCATTTTTTAAATTAAATAGATGCAATCAATATTCGTCCCGTATACTTTTTGTTATATTACAGAAAAATATGCGAAACATTGTTAAAAAATAAAACTGGTTTTGCGCACAAAAAATAAGATCTTAATTTTTATACAAATTAAATTTAAACAAGATAGCTAGCTCCCACTAATGCCCATTCACATATTTGCATCAGATTTACAGCTGTTGATATCTGCGTACACGCATTACGTAACGACGTATGACGTGATAGTATTATTTTGTGATGTGATACGTCACACGTAGCCGCAAATGCCGCTTTCTCTCTTTCATGGCGCAATAAGAATGTTTAGAACTAAAAATCCCTATAACTTACTTAGGTAAATACCTACATAATGAAAGTGGCTGTAATTTGAATTTAATTATAGTTTACGAAATTTTTAAAAACAAGTTTGTTTTTCAATGATACTTAACAAATTACTGGGCACAGTTTCATAACCCTCAAAAAATATAATTTTCATTGCGGGATTTCCCACACGAAATGTGATTTTAATTTATCAAACTAGACAGCAATGGATTCATTTACTACTGAAATTACTAACGCTGTTTTAGCAGGGCTAGTTTTTGTTCCAATTTAGGACTTTAGTCATAGTAGAATCAAATAAGTAGGCCAACTCGCGCCACGAGCGAGCGATAATAGCCTAAACATGTAGCCCACGTAGGGCTGTCGCTAGTTTATTCAATCGTCAAAAATGCATAGTCATTTTCTATACAAAACATTTTTTCCTTGTAGGTATGGTAAGCATCAGGGATCTATAATACAATTTTTTTTAATTATTTTTTGTACACAGACCAGAAACTGTCTACAATGTTTTTATTACATACGTCATGTTATGTGATTTAAAATTAATTTAAAAATCACGGTCGAAATAGGATTGATTAAAACGTAGCTTTACTGAATCATGTATTTATGCAAATAAAATAAAATGATTATGAAATTGTATTTTTTACACTATTAATTTATTCCTTTTACTTTTTCATTTACCTACACTTATCAAAATAAATTTAATTTAATTCAATATTTTACAATAACCTTAAATAATTGACATTAAAATACTTTTTCCTGTAGGAATTTGTGATTTTGTGAACAAAATTACACAACTTTTACTTACAGAAAAAACGGCTGTTTCGACAAGTACAAAATGCCTTATTATTTAAAGTTTAATATGTAAAATAAATCCTTATTCAAGTACAAAGTGCAAAATGCCTTATCATTTAAAGTTTAATATGTAAAACAAATCTTTTTTGTAAATATCTTCGGAAAGCATGGTATGTACTGTAGGTAGGTACACGTACAAATTATCACGAGCGGCAGCGCAGCGGCGCGGAGCGTGCGTGGGCGCGGGCGGGATCACGTACGGCGCAGCCACCATAGAGTACATTATTATGCCAGGACTGGCGTATCTTGGAAAGCGATGATTCCAGTTGAAAAGCTACTAGAACGTTACTCTCTTTAGTCATAAGACGACCGTTTACATGTTTCAACTAAAGCACTCTACTAAAGACTAAGATAATGTAAACCAGTCTTTAGGCCCTCCGCTGCGTCAAGCGGCCGCCGCGGGTACACGGCGCGGGAATATAGATTGCTGGTTTTTGACGGATAGATGCTTGCGCAGTGCATGAGTAAGCTCTACTATGTCGTCCCGCGCGCGTGTCCCGCTTAACACAGCGGAGAGCCTTAGAGCCCTTTAAACTAGACTCAAATCTTATGAGTTATCTTTTGTTTGGCTGTTTTTTTTACTATAAAGTTAATTTCAAATTCTTCGATTGCGGTTGTTGTATAATTTCAGCGAGTTTTTTTACAAGGGTTTATCTCTATGAAATCATCTATTTGGTATAGTTGTTCTATATCACGAAGACCGTTTTGCTGTGAATGTTGTTAGGCGTGAACATGCACATTATTTTAGTGTGCGTAATATGAGAGACGCACACTAAGATAATGTGCGTGTGTCCATCAGCCATTTTTGATTTCCCCTCTGCTGGGGCACAGGCCTTCCTTATGGGTGGTAAGAAGGATGGGCCATAACCCACCCCACCACGCAGGCCCAATGCGGATTGGTGGGTGTTAACGACTGCAAATGCGGCCAGGACCAACGGCTTATCGTGCCTTCCGAAGCACGAAGGAGCTCGAGATAATAAATTTTTGGTCACCCATCCCATGACCGACCCTTGCGAACGTTGCTTAACTTCCGCAATTGTTGGGCCAGGCGCTAAACCACTGCGCCACCGAGCTCCACCTCCACATGTGCGTGTGCACGCCTAAAATTCATAGCAAAGCGGTTTTAGTGAGATAGAACAACTAGGTATAACAATTTTTTCTACTTATTTTCCAGGTGGTCGGTCACAGGGAAGGTCTGGAGATGATGGAGTCAGCCGACCCACTGGTCCTGTTGGTGCTCCTGCCCACCATACCTGTGACCCTCATCAGCGCGAAGATGTACAACTGGGAAGACTCCGTGCTGCTCTTCCTGAGGAAATACTGCCAGAAGATACCGGCCTTGGCGTACATACTACCCTTCGGCAGGTGGGTGGATCATAGGTATACCATAAATGTTCTTTTTACTTTAATAAAATAAGTTATTATTAAGCAAACTTATTGAATACGTTGTCCTGATAATATAGAAGCTTATATGTAGTTGCACTTGTGTTGTTGAAATCGGAAACACGCCTAGAGTAGATTCACAAACTCATAAACGCTTATAATGTATCCTTTTGAGCGCCACGGTCTTCTATAGAAGACAATTTTTTTCGTGCCCTCAACGCCACGTCTTTATTAGAAGACAATTTAACATTATTAAACAAATTAAAATCAATCAAAATATTTAACATTATTTAACATTATTAACTTAAATTATCGATGTTATAATTAATCCCATCACTACTTTTTACTATAGAGTCGTTATTTATATTATATTTATTTCTTGGGAAACATACAGTATAAATTTTTACATGTAGTTGCAACATACATCAATTTATATTAGCCTAAACAGTTTATACATTTATAGAAGACAAACCGCTTTCGGTATGGGTTGGCGGCCAAAAGGTTAATTGTCGTGGTTAGCCCCTTTGAGCAACGCAATCCTTATTATCTGAACGTAAAAGTCTTTCCTTATCATTTATGAATTAATGATGGTTTACCTGAATGCTCTAGTAACACAGATTATTTCTAGTCATCAACAAACTTTATGCCTAAACAATATCAAAATTACTGCGTTGTTATCGCGCGCGGTAATAGATATAGTGGAAAGTATTATTTTGAACTACATATATAAAACTGATCGTTATCGCGTTGAATTTTAAATTTATTTATAAGTATTTGTTTCATCAACTAAACTAGAACAGAACAGAACAGAACTACCTACTTAAAACTGGCAGGTAGGCCAAATGATTTTCTTTCTCCTGGTTTCTCGGCAATGTCATGTCACGCGTCGTAGGACGAAGGAATGGCATAGCTTTTAACTATGTATAAATGCGTTCTAAATATACTGAGGAGAAGTTTTGTAATAAAAGTTCCGATTTCCATATAAGTTGTGGGCTTATTTAGAATTTTTGATATTTGGAAGGGATTCTTTGATAAAAACATGTCAGTTCCATTGAACTTTATTAACTAACTTCAAAAATTTAAATTAGACTTAAATCATCAGTGATGAGGATTCCGGGTGTAGTGCGCTTCCACCTTTGGCCTTATCGTCACTTAACATCAGGTGAGGTGAAGGCCATGCACTATCCCGTTGTGCAAAAAAGAACTATTTATGCTTCTTCCTCTTCTAAGCTGCAAGATCATAGCGGAACGTGAAGATGGTTCCGCAAAACTAAAAAAAATAAAAATAATAATATTCCGTAAAATTAAAAATAAATTAATAAATATATTTTTAATTTTAGTACTACCGCTCAACAACATACTTATTTCTTAAATTTCAGTGTGGACGGCGACAGGGGAGCGATAGTAACAGGCCAAGTCAACCAACAGAACCAAAATACGAGCTCACATCTCTCACCAACCAGAATATTCTGCTCCGCCCTCCTTCTTCCAACTATATCCACAATCATAGGCAAGATATTCTTCCGTTCCATACAAAACAACTTACACAGAACTATCCTAGGAGGGCTCACCTACATCACTATTAAAGGAGCTCTTAAAATCTACCACAAACAAATGTTATACATCAGACATTCCAGCAGGAAAATACTCGACTACACGGAATCCAACTTGAAGTTATACAGGAGTACGATGACAAATGAGGCCGTTTCCAGCACTAGGGACGATACGGAACAGGTCGTGTAAAGTAGGCATGTAATTATGTACGGACCATGGTGTGACATAGTGATTTATGTCTTAGCATTATTCGAAACTATTTTGAATTAATTTCGGTAATTGCTCTTTGGATTTTGGCTATTGCCTGACACGGTAGTAAAGAAGCATATTATTTTGTTTGTGTTTAGAAAATACAATCGTTATTAAAAGACAATGCAATGTTAAAGAGAAAATATAACTCCCAAACTGCAACAACTAAAATAAAAATACGTGTAATTGACTAAATGAAGCAATACACCTCCAAAACACTTGTGTCATAATGAATCTTATTCAAATAGAATAAGTTGTAACAAGTGTATTTATTTAGTACCAGCTACTATATTATTTCTGCCATCTTTGACTTAAAAAGCATTGTTGTTAAATGCTTGTAATAACATCACACCATGACAAAGTTACTAAGTAACATGATTAATTTCTTTTTGAGAATTATGCATTAACAATGCTATTTTTATACAGGATGCTTGTTAATAGCCTTATAACGCCGAATATGGTAGATGCTTACAACCCTGGTTATATTTTAAACTCTGAAAACCATCACTTTTTTGAAAAAAAAAAAAAAAAAACTTATAAGCCGCATAGTGGCAGTGGCAACCCTAAACCGAAATTGTGTTTTGCTTTTGCCCATTAAGGCGCTGTAGGTAGTAAAACTAGCGCCGCCACTACATTTATATTTATTACTCGTAAACCAAGTCAATATTTAAAAAAAGCTCATGTAATAATTTCGTAAATAGTTTTTAATATTTTTTGAATAACTCTTCAACAGTTTTCATTCTTTCTGTAAGTTTTAAAATCCATTTTAGCTCAAAGTGGCCACTTTTGGCAATTATGGATTTTAAAACTTACCGAATTAATAATAACTGTTGAAGAGTTATTCAAAAAATATTAGAGACAATTTAAGAGATTATCGTATACAATAGTCTATTTGCGTCTAGGTTTGTCATTTTAAATTTTTCCATATAAATAAAAAAATACTTATTTCTCAGCCAAGTGATGGTTTTCAGTGTTTATAATGGTTGTATGCATTGTACTATATCTAGATATAGTATGTTTTTCTAGATTATTAGTTATTAGATACTAGTACCTATCTACCATATTCGGCTTTATAAGGCTATTACCAAACACCCTGTGTTATAACTAAATAATCTAGAAAAACATGACTTCCAAAGGTCGCACGCGGGTTCGATTCCCGCCTGAGAAAATGATCTGGTGACGATTTTTTTTCTAGTATATTTAGTATTATGATTAATTTCTTTGACTTTTTATTGAACATTCATAATAACAGTCAAGGGGTTATAACTTTGTAAAAGGACGCGGTCTCATTCGGTTATATTTTGTAATTGTAAAAAAAATATGTGGACTGTAATCGGAATACACACAGATGTGTGTAAAGCTCGGTGATTAATTTCGAGAATGGATTGTTTAAAGCATTTGTTAACAGTTTCCAAATTCACCAATAAAGTTTTGGTTTTTTTTTTTGTACATATTATTATGTAACTTAAGATATTAAGGCCGTTAGTACTTTAGATGCGTTTTCGTACGACTTTCTTACTATGGGAGTGCGCTCGCACCCAGTGTGCGCACTCCCATAGTACTTGGAAAGTTGCGATGTTCGTACGAGTCAAATTCGTACGAAATCGCATCCAAAGTGCGCACGGCCTTTAGAGTTCTCAGACTCTACTCTATCTAGTGCGAATAAATAAATTATAATTTATTGGATGTTCGAAGTTCATGATAGTAAATTACGAGGCTCCGAAAAGATTAATCAAAATCCTACAGATAATGGAAACGATAATTGAAAATTATTATTTTTCGTTTATTTCCAAAACCGGGTCTAATTGCTCAGCTACCTACCGGGTGTAACAAGACCCTCAACGAAGCCGAAGTCTACGTATTCTGCCCATCATCAGGACCATTTCTGTTAAAAATTATTACTGGGAAACGATTTTAATTTTTGGTGTTAAAAAAGCATTGCATACTTTACCACGCAATGTAACGCGTACAAAAAACCGCGCCTGCGAGTGTACGCTACACAGCTGCGTGCGGCCGAGTTGAAAGGCAACGTTTATGTGAGTGCTTATGAAATACATTGGGTTATGACGATTTGAAGACATTGTTTGTTACGAAATACATAAAATTTTGATAATGTTTCTGTAGTCAAAAGTTAGGAAATAACGAATAAAATAAGATTTCATAAAAATATTGAAAAAAAAAATTTGACTTCGACCGTTAATAACTTCGTAGCTATTGGTTTCCCAGGTATAGTCCAAAAGACAAAAATGATCCTGATTATGGGCGTAATGCGTGGACTTCCGGCTTCGTTGAGTGTCTTGTTACACCCGTTATGTATAATAATAATGTATTGCATAATTGATTTGACGCTTTCCAAATTGGGCAATGTATAAGGCCGTAGCGAAATTATAATTCACTTTATATCTGACGTTACATTTAGTTTGTTACAGATATTGTTTAGAGTTGTACTTATTTTTGTAATGTTCTCTATCGGTTGTTTGTAACTCAATAAATTCTGTAAATATTTCGATGAGAAGTTTAATTTTAGTTCACTGTGATGTCAGTATGTTTTCTGGGCAGCTTTATAGATTCTATATTTTAATAAAAAAAACTTTATAATAGTTGTATAGTATCTCGTCTCACGAAGACCGTTTTGCTATGAATGTTGGTAGGCGTGCACATGTACATTATTTTAGTGTGCGTAATACGAGAGAGTGCAGACGCACACTACAACAATGTGCACGTGCACGCCTAACACATTCATAGCAAAACGGTCTTCGTGAGATAGAAGAACTATAATGTAAATTTTACTCAAATACCGTTGTAAAAGTAACTTGATTATAAATGCGGTTTTTTTTGTTGAAATAACTGTTTCGTGCTAATAAAAAATCTAATACCTGTTAAATTAATTTCTTGGATCAAAAAGACTGGTAGTTCGATTAGGCAGGCGTTCTAATGTAGATAAAGAATCGAGTGAGTGCCTTTGTAAACTTTTTTTTTAATAAAAAAAAGTGTACCAGTGTATTATTCTTGTTCAAGTTTATTTATTTACTATGAAATATATCAATCAAAACTGTTTGTAATTTACTATGTAACATTTCAAATCTAATAAAAGATAATATTTCTTTCGAACTGTATATTTATGATCTTAATTAAGTTAAAGGCCTATAGTTGCGTGCTTAGGTCATAAAATTGTCATTAGGTCATAATATTATGGTAAAATATGTCAAATTCGTTAAGAAATGAAACTGAAATTTCATTAACAGACAGGGCCATACCGGCTAACGCATCGAACTTCGAAAAGTCTGCCGGGTTTCAAATTAAAACAGATAAATCGAGCCCCAATTGGGCCAAAAGGGTAAACCCCAATTCATGATGTCACACTAACATCGATATCTTCCAAATAACTTCAACAAATAGTACGATACGAAATTCCTTTACTTTGATTTCTTTGTTTTAAGTTGAAACTCGGGAGACCTGCCGAAGTTCGAAAAGTTAGCCAGTACGGCCCCATTTCGTTTATAGGCTTGTGGACTAAGAACTAGCCCCGGAACTAAGTAGACAATTTACAGAGCGACGAAATCCCTCTTGTTAGTTTTCCATACTATCATTATTAATTACAGATCCGGGTGGAAAAGTAGTGCCAGGCAGGGACGGATACCGTTATCCAAATAATACCGGTATCTGACCAAAACATTTCGTTATCGTAACGTTACTCACGAAATACCGCTACTTATCAAGTAACGTTACTAAAATACCGATACCATAACGTTATTATGATAACGTTATTTTTAACGTTAATTTTGCGACCTGATAACGGTATTTTTAACGTTAATTTAGCGACCCTTACTTGCTGCGCCGACCGCCCCGCCCGCGCATCCGCCCGCACGCACGACACCCCCCCGCCCCGCCCCTCTCGCGCGCGGCGCGTTATTGTTTGCTTATTTACTTACTCTACTCGACGTCTATAAATAAGTGCACGCGCATCGCGCTGTTTACAATCTGTTTAATTAAAGTTCTGTTTGTAGTAATAATTACGAAAAATGGGACGGAAGAAACAGAATAAAGTATACCGATACTTTACGATAGCAGATGAAAATAAAAATTCTACGTGTCTAGTGTGCAACAAAATATTAAATGTGAGTAAACCTACCTACTTACCCGACTTCATTAATTGAATAAATTACTTACCTAACTAAGTAGGTCTGTACTACCTACTTACCTAAGTAGGTACAATGGGCAACAGCGTCGCTTAACCACTCCTAAGGTCAAAATCGCTTGCGTGCCGCCGCGCTGTCACAACTCACAACCATACCACAGTATAATAATAAAACTGTGACCATACGTTTAGTTCGTGTATGGGTGATACGCACGCACACGAAATTTGTTGCAAACTGGTTAATCGACGCTGTTGCCCATAGTACATGTACTTCTTCTTTTCTTTAGTAGCCTTGTCCCTCCCAGACCCAGTGAGGGAAGACCCAGGGATCCCAGTGCTGGGTAATATTTCAAGGATGGATTCAGTCATAGGCAGGCATATAGGTAAATTATAAAATAACAAAAATCTAAGTGAGGTGGTCGCGGCGTACCTAGTTGTGATCGCTAGTTTTTAACGATCGCAAAAGTTAATTAAGCAACTTCGCTGTTTTTCGGTAAGTAGGTACTTGGATGGGTGACCGCCTCGAGTCCTCAACCGATTTTGTTTATCTCAGTGCTTCGGAAGGCACGTTTAACTGTTGGTCCAGGGCACAGATAGTATAAGTAGATACAGAAGGGACACTCCGCAAGATCATTATATAAAAACGGATCAAATTATTACAAAAAAAATCGGACTAAAAACATTAAAACGGGCTAGTAAAAACAGACTAAAAAGTAAAAAATAAATTTTTCTGTAAATATTTATAACCCTATACCTACAGAAATTTTAAATCTAAAAACGTGGGGCGCATGCTAGAGACAATATTATGGATGATAAATTTTACAAAATGCGCCCCACGTTTTTAGATTTAAAATAGGTATAGGGTTATAAATATTTACAGAAAAAAATATTTTTTACTTTTTAGTCTGTTTTTACTAGTCCGTTTTAATGTTTTTAGTCCGATTTTTTTTTGTAATAATTTGATTCGTTTTAAAAACGTGTTTTTAAAAAAAATTTTTTTTTCACAATTTTTATTTTCTGCTTTTTAGTTAACGAGCTAAGACTAAAAATATACCATCTCCTATCGGAGCACTCGTAAAGACGATTCAAACGAGCCCAAACTCGATAGGGTTGCATGGTTTTATTACAGAGTCCCAGTGGCCTTCTTCCGGCTCCATCATCAGACCCTGGAAACTATTTCCTAACAAAGTACTCGTCAATACGATTCAAACGAGCCCAAACTCGATGGGGTTGCATGGTTTCAATATTGAGTTCCTATGGCATGGACTTTCAGCTTCATCATCAGACCCTGGACCTCGTCTCCCATTAGAGTACTCGTCAAGACTATGCTAACGAGCCCAAAGACGATGGGGTTGTATGGTTTCATCATAGAGTTTCTATAGCCTTCCTCCGGCTCCATCATCAGATCCTCGGAAACTATTTCCCAACAAAGTACTCGTCAAGACGATTCAAACGAGCCCAATCTCGATGGGGTTGTATGATTTCATCATAGAGTTTCTATGGCCTTCCTCCGGCTCCATCATCAGACCCTGGAAACTATTTTCCAACAAAGAACTCGTCAAGACGATTCAAACGAGCCCAAATTTGATGGGGTTGCACGGTTTCAATATTGAGTTCCTATGGCATGACCTTTCGGCTTCATCATCAGACCCTGGACCTCGTCTCCCATTAGAGTACTCGTCAAGACGATGCTAACGAGCCCAAACACGACGGGGTTGTATGGTTTCATCATAGAGTTTCTATAGCCTTCCTCCGGCTCCATCATCAGATCCTCGGAAACTATTTCCCAACAAAGTACTCGTCAAGACGATTCAAACGAGCCCAATCTCGATGGGGTTGTATGGTTTCATCATAGAGTTTCTATGGCCTTCCTCCGGCTCCATCATTAGACCCTGGAAACTATTTCCCAACAAAGAACTCGTCAAGACGATTCAAACGAGCCCAAATTTGATGGGGTTGCACGGTTTCAATATTGAGTTCCTATGGCATGACCTTTCGGCTTCATCATCAGACCCTGGACCTCGTCTCCCATTAGAGTACTCGTCAAGACGATGCTAACGAGCCCAAACACGATGGGGCTGTATGGTTTCATCATAGAGTTCCTGTGGCCTTCTTCCGATTTCATCATCAGATCAGCTCAATGACACCATAATATTGCATTGCCTTCCAATTCTGACCTATGTTCAAAGTTTCAAGTCTCTAGCTCATCGGGAAGCTAGGATAAAATCGTTCGCAAACTTTGCGGAGAAACAAACGCGAAAGCAACCTAATAAAAACGTGTTAATAAAATAGCGACTCTTGCTCCGACGCAATAAAGCGTAATTCAGAAAGTTTTCTCTCGTTCTATCGCGTAGCTCTCATCTCTTCTGACGCCGTTTCGATTGTCTTCTTTAGAATATAATTGATGATCTGAATATTTAACTTAAAGTTATAGGTATGCCTATTTACTTAGTTGCTTATGTAGGTTGGAAAAAGGTAGGTACCTAGGTACTTATCAAAGCTACACTTGATCTTCTAAACAGAACTGTAGCTAGGTACCTATTTATCAAACTAGCTATAAGTAAATACTATAATATTTAATAATCTATTTAGGTACCAGGTACGTAAATACAAATTTTGTTAGTTAGGTAGGTACCTAGTTAGGTAGCGTAGGTACCTAAAGCGCGGAGCTTGCCTGGCGTGATCCCGGTTACCTACGTCAAAAGATTGTGTAGTCGTTAAGGCGCTAAGGTGGGTCAAATTCCAATTTTCAATTCAAATTATTGAAAGATTACGCGCGTGAAGCTATCATGGAAAAAAATATATACTATGTACTAGAAATAATACACAATAGATTTAATTGCAAGTAAGACAAAGCCATGCCGGCCGGCTACGGACTTGAGTAACGTTACCATTACCGTTACTCAATTACCGATATCTCTAACGTTAATAGGGTAACGTTACAAGAAAAAGACAACTTAATAATTACCGATACTAATACCGGTATTTTTTACCGTTATCAGTAACGTTATTTGTATAACGTTATAACGTTACTGATAACGTTATACGATAACGTTACCCAGAAAATACCGGTATTCCTGTCCCTGGTGCCAGGCGGCATCAAACTTTACAACTTTTTCGCGCATTTTAATGGCGCCTGGCACTACTTTTCCATCAGTCAAAATGCCTGGCAATGTTATGTTCAATTTAGATACATGATTGGCTTGCTATTATACTACACCAAATCTAGAGCTCTGTAAATTGTATACCTTCAATCGCTTTTCAGCCCCTTTGTTGATAAACCACTCCTACCCCCACCACTGAAAGTCTGCGTGGTGCCCGTGATAATAATTATAGGTAATTTATTGTTAATAATGATAGTATAGCTAACTGACTAGAGGGATTTCGTCTCTCTGTAAGTTGTCCACCTATTTCCGGGGCTAGCTCTTAGTATATTGATTCCTATTAGTAGGCGTATTACGAGTTTATGCTTACTATACTCGTTTTCGACTGTAGTTAGTGTAGTTACCGCCAGGGGCGCTGTGATAAATTGCATACCAAATTGCTTACTACAATCGCTATTGAGTATACGTAACTGTCCAAACTCATAATACAGGCACTGTAGTTTAGTATCTGTACTTGTACTATAACTATAACCCGTGAACGTCAAATGTTTTGATTTTTTTCGAAATGGCCTACATACAAAATGGTTGCCAAAATCTGAATATAAAAAAATGGTATGCGGTTTTTTTTATTATTGTATGTTGTTTTTGATATAGGGCACGGGCCTCGATTATTTGTCAAGAACGTTAAGAAAGTTTGGAAGAAGAAAGATTTATTTTTTTAATGCAATGTAAAATAGCGAACTTTATATTGATGTGTACCAACTATGGTGATATTGTAAATTGTCATTCAACTTATACGTGAATTTTGTGAATGTAGTCAAGTATTTTCTTAAGCATTTAGCGTAACGAATTATTAATTAAAAAAATCTCAATTTATTATGTCAAATAATACGAGTGTTTTCTGTCTTTTCAAATTTTAATGTACAGAAAATACAAATTGGTTTAAATTGAACACCAATAGTAATATTTTTATGAAATAGCTATAAATATCTTGCCTCGTAATTTTAGTGTTGCGTAAAGTGATAAATATCTAGTGAATATAAAACACTTGATATTTTTCACTTCCAATATGTACTTTTAGTATACAGAATCTTAAAATTTAAAAATTTGCGTCCGAAGTGTGGACGCGCTGTTGTAAAATTGTATAGATTTGTAATTATTTTGGGTTATATTTTGACAGTTTCGTGTCTACTTGGGCAAATTAGAATAGTCTTAAAACGAGGATTCGAACGAAGAATATAGATAATAGTAGGTAGGTACTAGCCAGAAGTTGCACTCCGCAAAATTATTTAAACAAATCAGGTCGTTGCCTCTTTTTCTATCGTATAGCTCTTATCTTTTCTGACGTATGAAATTGGTCCTCACCGAGGACGCCGCCGGCCGAGCGCTTCGTACTCACGCGCGGAGCGAGCCCTGGGGGTCAATTCTGCTAATGTTAAGATCGAAATCGTGGTTTAATGGTGTTTGAATGGCAATGCTTATTGACACAGTTCTTGTTTCTTAAACCCAAAATCGAGACACATACCGTGCTATTTACAAAAGATTTTTAAACACTGTTTAACTAAACACATGTTTAAATGTGATGCTGTCTCTGTCAAACAATATTGTCAAAAAAGTGAATCACGATTCTGACGTTAACATTAGCAGACTTGACCCCTGGTAATACTTAAATAACGTTGGGAATAGACCGTATTGCGACCACATAAAGCTCAATTTGGAATGGTTTTTTTGAGCCTCGGAGAATTGAATCGTGATTACTTTGTTGACAAAACGAATGCCCAAGTGGTCACGAAAAGTTAGTTTTGCTAGTCTTTTGTATATCTAGCTAGATGTCCCTCAGGGCAAGTTTGTATAGTAATGCTACTTTTAACTTTTTGTCTTTTATGTACAATTTAATAAACATTTTTGTAATGAATTTAAAGGTGTTTTATTCTTCTCATATTTATGCCTAATAAAAAGCATAAACTTAAGAGCTTTTTCTCTTTCCGTCTATTTAGAAAGTAGAAAGTATAACTTAATTAATTTTATCTCAAAAATATATACCTGTCTCTATGTACAGTCCTGTTGTAATGTACACAATATAACATAGTTACTCAATTATGTGGATTATTTTTCTGACTAAGAGGAAACATTTAATAATTTGAATTTAACATTTTAAAGAATTTGAGTCCCAATTAAATATATCAGGGACATTTGAGTCCAATTTAAATAAATGTTAGGGAATTTGAGTCCCAATTATGTTAGGATCTTATAAATAGTAACGTGGGACTCAAATTATAAATGTAGATTAAGAATAAGGTATTATAAATTTTGAATGACTATCAGCCATTTTAATGGGGCACAGCACAGGCCTTCCTTATGGG
The DNA here is from genome assembly GCA_950108535.1 of Agriphila straminella. Lineage (NCBI taxonomy): Eukaryota > Metazoa > Arthropoda > Insecta > Lepidoptera > Crambidae > Agriphila > Agriphila straminella. The sequence continues at coordinate 5,823,707 of OX467326.1, read as the reverse complement.
TGGATAAGGAGGATGGACCATAACCCACCACGCGGGCCCAATGCGGATTGGTGGGTATATACCTAAAAAAATATTTATTATTATTATTATTATTACACTAAGTAATTAAATTAGGTACCGGTTAAAAAAAAGTTGTGCGACGTGGTTTCCAAAATGCAATATCACCAAATCTTAGGCGCCGATCATTATTAACAGTCGATAAGGATAATATTAATTTATTATCTAAAAGGAGTTGATAACGTTTCTCTTATCTCTAAGATGGAATTATGGTAAACTAGTCGTTTACAATTACAATGCAGTGTGTGTTTGCTTATGTTTCACTACGCGCGTTATCAGGTGCAAAGGAAAAAGTTGCAATGCAAACAGCCTTATCGTGTGTTAGTTCCTACTGAGTGGTTGCAGTGGTCAAGGTAAGAATTGTAATTTTACTGCTGGCTAAGATAACTATCGTGGAGATTATGCGAGATATGTAAAATTGAAGAGTAGATTACGAGGATCTTAGAAATGACCTTCAGAGAAATCGCAAGTAAATTGTGTCTGAAACGTGAATTTTCTATTTTTTTTGAAGATTTGGCTTCGTAACTATTTTTTGATAGTAGAGACTAGAAAATTCGCAAATTACCTATCTAGAATATTTATTTAAGGCATAATGGTACGTATAGCAATGAAACCAAACTTAGAATAATATTACAATTTTCGTCATGTTACCAACAGCTGAAAGTTATACAATACAATGCAAATTGAATGACGTGCTTCGCACAATATATTTATTTACGTCATAATAGCGCTTAGTATAAATAAATGTTATAAGTACTTACTTATGTAATAAAAACAGAATACCTATTTTAATAAGTTTGGTTGAGTAAATGCTATCGCAGAGAACATTTTTACTATTTACTGCACAGGACTACATCAAGTGGCTGTCTGTACGCATAGCGCGAGTTAGCGCAATTAAGTACAAATCTAATATCTAATTCATAGAGGTGAACAGTGAAAGTGTTAAAGATTTGGAACTAGGTAGTTGCAAAATATTTACGAAGAATTTTTAAGAGTGCAATTTAATGAATTACTTAAAGGTCATTGGGCATATTTGACCTGCTTGATAGCTTGATGAAAGTTCTCGTACAGAAACCAAACCAGTTTTATGAATTCAATCCCACTTTTCAAAATATGTATTATTTTTTTATGTACCGACCGGCAGAAAAAAGTTATTTCACATTATGTGTGTGAGTAGGTATATGTTTAATGTTTTTTAACTTTTGTTAATAAAACAGAATTTTTTAGTTTCAGCATTGTGAAAATGTGTTGTACAAGTATTATAAACGTTTGTATTGTCTTTATTTATTTTATTATTGAAATGCTATGATATAATGATAAAAAATGAAACATGTCCTGCAACAATGCGACCCATACCACTGAGTAGCGTAGCAGATACATTTGTCTACATGTCCATCAGCCATTTTTGATGTCCCCAGCCCTCCCCACTGCTGGGGCACAGGCCTTCCTTATGGGTGGTAAGGAGGATGGGCCATAACCCACCACGCGGGCCCAATGCGGATTGGTTGGTGTTATCGACTGCAAATGCAGCCGGGACCAACGGCTTAACGTGCCTTCCGAAGCACGAGGTAATAAATGTTTGGTCACCCATCCCATGACCGACCCTTGCGAACGTTGCTTAACTTCCGCAATCGCTGGGCCAGGCGCTAAACCACTGCGCCACCGAGCTCCACATTTACGTCCGTATTTGTCTATATACCTAGCCCTATTTCGTTTGTGTACGCCGCAGGTCAAATGTTCGAACAAAATGCCCAATGACCTTACATACTTCCTACTTATTACTTAAATGAAGTTTACGTTATGTAAAAGTACGAAAATAGTGGGCATAGCATAGCCGCATAGGTCCTACGTTTGTGAAATTAGTATCAGCGTTTGTTTCCCGAGTCATGGATGTTTTTCAGCCTCTATATTAGGGACAAACTTTGCTTAGTTTAAATCTTATTAGAAAATTAAATTATAATTCAAAATATATTTATAATCATTACCTATCTTATTTGTTTCAGGGAAATGCCAACAACAAGACAATAGATTACAATCAACAATTATTATATTTTTACTCGATGGCGAAGTTTTTAAAATCTTTCTTCCAATCGGATAAGAGGAGTCATAGTTATGAGGGTAGTACGGAAGATGACAAATCAGACTTACCTCCTGCGATGGAAGGGAGGAGGAAGATGTCTGTGTCTCGCTCGGGGCGAATGAAGCAGGCGCAGAAAAAGAGATTGTCTTTGAGTTTAGATATTTATGGAGATGTAAGTAATACCAAGTACCTATCTACCTTACCTAGTGAAACTACTGACTTGTATCTTCAATTGGTTTTTAAGGCGTTAACATGCGTCAAATCCCAATATTCAATTCAAAATATTGAAAGACTACGCGCGTGAAGCTACATAGTGAAAGTGAAATAAGCTTTATTCAAATAAACTTAATTATTAAGTACTTTTGAATCGTCTATATTTTCCTACCACCCGTTCCAGACTTTTTTAGCTGACAAGAAGAACGGGCGCAAGAAACTTATCAGCTGTAACAGCCATAAGTAACGATATTTACAAATTTGAATATATCGTTACCAGGGTAACATAACATAATTACAACAGGGTGACAGAATTATTGGCAACAACATAGACTTATTATATTACTTCAACAAAGTACTTATATTAGCAAGTTATGTGTTACATCATTTCCACGCATTTTGATCTTTAACTTTATAATAACCTTTAGCCATGAGCGTTTTTTTAACATGGTTTTTAAATTCATGCAAAGGAAGATCAATCACTTGTTGGGGAACTTTATTAATAAAGGCTATGCCTTTCCCCATAAATGAACCTCTCGTTTTTGCAAGCCTAAATCTTGGAACGGCAAGTTTATCTTTATTTCTTGTATTAAACTGGTGAATGTTGCTGTTCTTATCAAATGAATCATAGTGTTTCCTTACATAAACTAAATTTTCATAAATATATTGGCCTGCCAAAGTTAAAATATTTATTTCTTTGAACAATTTTTGAACATTTTCTTTGAACATAGAAAAAATATATAGTTAATGTACTTGAAATAATACACAATAGATTTAATTGAAAACATTTATAAAAATGTTACTAACTTTGATGTAAAAAAATATCCCGTGGACTTCGTTTTTGGGTTTATTTGCAAAACTTCTCGAAAACAGAACAGTCGTTTATGTGTGGAATATTAAGTTTATGGTTAAAACCAGCGCATAAAAATCTTTAATGTTAATTCCTTTAATCTTAATCGTAATTCAACAGTTTTTTTAACTAATTTGAAAGCGAAGAAAAGTAATAAAAACATGTAAAAATCGAGGATTCGTCGCTCGACTTCTACGAAACCGCCGCGTTGGAACGCGCACTGATTTGAACCCAAAGCGTATAGATTTCACTCTATCACAGATATACCCGCTTGGATTAATGCATGTTAAGGCCTTAAGTTATAAAAATAAAAAAATATATAATTTGACACTTTAAGGCTCGTATTATAGAATCAAACTCAAATTCAAATCTCTGCTTGAGTACAGTTAGAAAGGGATGGTGCTATTCATCGCATATAGCGCCATCCCTTTCTAACTGTACTCAAGCAAAGATCCGAATTTGAGTTTGATTCTATAATACGAGCCTTAGATAATACCCAAAAGTGGACATCTAGGTAGCTGATTTTCAACTATCCATATTATCATTGATTTAACAATTTAGAAAAATATCACCTATTGGTAGGTTAACAATTTGATTTGGCAATGTCGATTCAGCTAGAAATACCAACATTACCTAATAAAAGGGCGATAGATAAAAACCCACATCACCACCCCAACCATAAAATCGCAAGTAAAAGTTTAATCAATTTACAGGAGTCCCTCCATATGCCCGAAAAGCTCAAAGCAATGGAGTACCATGTAAGTTCAATGTCCACGTCAGCCAAGACTTCAAACCAGCGTCGACAAAGCGGCGACTCTCGGACGTCGTCCGACAGCGACAAAAGCATGCAGTCTGAGAAGATGGAAGATACGAGCAAGCAGGACAAAAAACAAAGGAATGTCACCAATAAGAAAACTCCAGAAGAAGAGATAGATACAGCTTTCGAAATCATTGACAGGGCTTCGTAGTTAATGTGGCAGGGTTGCTTTTCTCTCAGAACTGCTGTGACATCCGTGAGTAAACAATTGACATACATTTAACGTAAATTATTATATTGTTTAACTTGTTAAAGAGATTGTAAAGGGATGTAGTGCGATTATTGGTTGTCGTTGTTGCCTTTTGCTTTCTTGTTTTATAACTAACAAAACAATAGCATACATATCAGCCCCCCTAGCCAAACTAACATTTGCGAATTTTCGTTATCGCTTCGCTTCGAAACATGTATGGATTTGACGTTTTAAAATTCGATTGTTAACGAAACCTTATGTCAATCACATACATGTTTCGAAAGCGAAGCGATAACGAAGATTTGCCAATGTTACTTTGGCTAGGCCCTCAGATATAGCGACGATACAGATTTAATGCTATCGATGCTATTGAAAATCATCATCAGTATCAATAGTATTTATCAACAGACAATAGATAGACGAGGATTATTAACCACCACTCAAACTTTATCAAATTATAACTAATTTATGTGATTTGCAAATTTGAGAATTGCATACCCGGACTTAAAATGGTGTATGAGAATAGTGACATATAAATAATAAATATCGGTGCAATGTATTGATAGGTTTACAATAAGTTTTTTTACTAATTAGACAACTTAGTTTTTGGCATAATACAAAGGATAATAATACTTATAGCATACTAGCAGATAAGTCAGACTAGAATCACTAGAATATAGATTTTTATAACATGTAAGTATAGACCAATCATCCTGATCGTAAACTTTATAATGGCTACTATCACTATGATTACTATCACTATTAATCAGAGCAAGTCTGAATGATAAACTTGTAAAGTAATTTGTTTTTAAATAGGTAAGTACTTACAGTAAACAGGTAAACATCCTATACTAATTTTATCAACTTTAATTTTCATGACAGTCTAATATTATGTTGTGCTTGCTTAAATCGACTCTTTACATTATTTTTGTAGTTGCGCTTTTAATTTAAGGCGGTTGTATGAGCGAAAGTGGCGCCACGGTGAATTTTATTTATATTAATGATATTGTAATTCTAATACACAATTTTAATAAAACTTTACGTGGAATTTTCGGGTCCCATAGTATAGTATTTTTAAACGGTGTCATTACATTTCCTCGTAGTCACTGCTAGAGACAGCAAAACTGCTAAAAGTGGGCGTTTTTAACACATTTGCTATCTACTTCTACGAATGACTACGAGGGAATATAGTGATACGTTTTAAAAATACTAGACCATGGGCCCTTAAAACTCCACGTAAAGTTTTATTAAAAGAATTTTCTATTCAACGTATTAAATTTTAATTTCGGTGCGCCACTTTCGGTGGTATAACCACCTTAAAACAACAGCGTACTCCAAAATAAAATACTCCGTAATAATAAGTCACTAATAATTGAGTCCCTTCAGTTAGTTCCTAAGCGGGACTCCAGATTTGAGTCCCTGTTAAATTTTTAATTAGAAGGTCGGTAGGTTATTGGAAGGTCGGTCGGTAAGGTCGGTACAAAAAAAAGTAGTTTTATTACTCCCTCCCATCACTATAACGACTGTAGCTTCGTTGTTTATTAATCGATTATAATGATTTAAGATTTATTAAAAAGCTGATAAAAGCAACAATATGTTTTATAATAAGCTACATTTCCATAATCCTAACGGATACCGAGATATTTACTATAATATAAAGAAAATTTTTTTTTTTCCAAATTTTGGTTTTTTATTATTATTTAATTTGATATTAGCTTTACATAAACGTATGAATGAAATCAAATAATGTGCATTACAGTATCTTTCATTCGACACCTTATTTAAGTAAATCGGTTCAGTAGTTATCTAGAAATACCGTTTACTAGAATGGGCCGGCCGCCATCTTTGCTACGTCACAGCCCCCCCCTCCATACCCCTAGGAAGAGACTTCCACACTTTTTGTATTCAGGAAAACATACCAAACAAGTACATATCTGTATTCGGTATAACGGAGCTGGGTCCCACGGAAATGGACTTTAGGTCTATTGGGGACTAGTCTATATCGCTTAAAAATATTTTCTCGTCTGTCGTTTAGTTTAATGGAGTTTTATTGCTAATTGCTAAAAGTGGCCACTTTTAGCAATAAACTAAACGACAACTTAACCACAGGTTATAAAATATTGTTTAAACGATAAAAAGTACAACAAAGCTTTTTCGGAGTACACTAGTAGAAAACAATTCACAATTTCGTCTTTATTCTTACACTACGATTTTTTTCCATTGGCGGCGCTAGTGTAGCGCAGTAATCCTCTTTGGGCTGGGTACTATGGGGATTTGTAATTTGTTGTACCTTACTTATAGCATAATTTCAATAGCTAATACTAGAATCCTAAAACTGTATTGTGATGTTATAATACCTACTAATTACTATTCTTAAAAGGTCACGATAGATCTCACAATAAAACCATAACTAGGTAATTTGTGATATCGCATCTGATAAAAAGCTTTATCGGTTCGCCATCAGATACAGCCCACTAACAAACACATATTGTTTATCTAATTTCTCTTTGTTGCACGAACCTAATCTAACTAATTATGATTGCTACTTAGATAGACTTTACTGGTGTCAAAGGCGTAATACCAGAAGTTTTCTATATTTTTTATTTGTTAGAAGTATGTATGTTCAGTTTAGTACCCCTAGCATGAATATTTATCGAGAAAAAAACGCGCATAAAAGAACTCAATAGAGTAATCATTATTGTCTATGAGAAATTTCGCTTTTCGGTGGTGGATGGCGCTCTACAACTTTCCCATACAAAATTACTATTCGTTTTTGACGTGTTTTTCTGATAGCTGTTCGTGCTATGGTTACTGATAAGTAGAGACCGGTTTATATGCAAATGCATATTGCATATTTAACCCCTTTTCAGTGGTTGTTGCATATTTTGGCAAAAAATTTGGAAATCATGCACATTTACGCTCGATCTAGTTCATCGTTCAAATGTCTAGCATGTCCAATTAATGGCACTCAAATTTAACTTCTGCCTAGTCACCTCAGACGTAGAACGATCCTTTCCGCTTACAAAAATATATTATTAAGCGATCATACACACAATCTATCTTCGTCAACTGATATTTTCGCAAATGCGATTGTTATCGTTGAGTAATAATATCTTTTAAGAAAAAAAAACCTTAAAATACGTCTTTTTTGTTATGTCATGTTGCATATTTTGGCCCTTTTTAAGGATTTTCGTGCATATTTTAGCTATTTTTCTTGCATATTTTGGGCTTTTTATGTTGCATATAATCCGGTCTCTACTGATAAGCGTTTGCAAAAACCTGAATTTATGAGGTTAATAATTAATATTGTGATGTATTGTAAGATATTTAGGTAGATACATAATAATATAAAAATAAAGACTGATTGCGAAAAGTATTTCTTTTATTTACCTACAATCAAAATTGTTATAGGTAGTAGTAGGTTTGTGTTAAACTATCAGCTCATGTTAGTAAATTAAATAGATTCCTTTCTATCCAATGAACGAGTTTAGTTTCCGATGATGTACCTAGTTTGCATAATATCGTACCCCACATACAGGGTTATTTGTAAAACACCATCAACCTCGCAGGAGTAGATTACTAACATCATAAACAACAACATTTGTTCTAAGACTTATCCGAAAACAGACAAAAAACTGGTCAAGAGCAAGTCGGACTCGCGCACCGAGGGTTTCCGTACCATCATAATAAATACACTGCAGAGTAGAATAATAAAAATTATTATTGCAGTATTAGGTCAGCGCCATCTCTTGACCGATAGTGAAAGATACGTCGAAAACTATGCGGCCTAAAAAAAAGTAAAAAAAAAGTTTTAAAATGTGCAAACATATGATATCCCACATGCCCTAGTCGGGTGAATGTACGTCGTTCCTTACTTCCTACGTGACCTGCGTCATTGTCAGAACTCGAAAATCTTTAAAACTCCAATGCATCACAAGGAATAAATAAAAAATATGCCATCATTTACATTATAGTACAAATACATTGTATTTATTTGCATATTTTTAATTGAATTATTGCGATGCATTGGATTTTCAAGTAACGACAATGACGCAGGAAGTAATAGACAACGTAGATTCACCCAGTCGCCGCACTTCAAATTTTTAGGACCCCTTTTCAGTTCCTGTTGTAAAAAAAAAAAAAAAATATTTCTTATTTGCAAAATAGTTGGCAAATGTCATCTTAAACTATTCCAAATTTCAAGTTGATACCATTAGTAGTTCTCGAGATATCCAGCTGTGACAGACAGACAGACAGACTGAGTCACACCATAAGGGTTCCTTTTACCATTTTGGTACGGACCCTAAAAACTACATTTGATACAAAACTGGATCAGCTGTTCGGACATTATTGTATGGAAAGTCGATTTATTCGTCTGCTTTCGGAAAAGTCGTAGAACAAAAATGTTGTTTAAGATGTTAGTATAGTATCTACTCCTGCGAGGTTGTTCGTTTTTTAATATCCCTGTATACCTATTCTATTATTGATATCGAATGGTGTATATGACATAACATAAACAATAAAATTGTTAATCTCCAATTACATTGTATTTATCTTAATCCGATGATATCGTGTACATCGTACGTGCAATGCAGTGAGTTTATGCATTTTGCATTTACCTTGAAAACTTCACTCATCAAATCACCATTCTTATCGCAAGACTTTTTTATTTATGTCAAGAAAACATTATTGCTATTGTAGTAAGGTTCCGAGAGAAAAATCTTACTTTTATAATTGTAATTTTGTAATTTATTGTGATTTATAATGTGTTGTATTTAGATAGATAAACTTTTGCGTTGTTGTTGCATCATAGATTTCGAGTAAAATGCTTATTATTTTGAAATAATTCAGACAACTTTAAGTAAAAAAAAATATCTTATGGACCAACAGTTGTATTATTCTGAAATGGGTCATCATCATCGGTAATGAAAAAGCCGACGAGCTTGCTAGAACTGAAGCGCGAGGCCAACAGATCGGCCCAGAACCTTTCTGCGGGATCTCAAAAAACCAGGCTATGCAACTCCTTAAAGACAATCTCTTGGACGAGTCTAGGAAATTCTGGCTAAAACAGCCAGGACTGAGACACGCCAAATTCTTGGTAGAAGGCTACTCGCAAAGACGGACGAATGAGCTTATACAACTCAGTAGATCGAACGTCAGCGCGACTGTTAGAACCTTAACTTGACACTGCAAACTAAACAGACACCTTTTTCATATGAAATTGAGTGATACTGACATCTGCAGATATTGTAATGAGGAGCAGGAAACGCCCAAGCACCTCTTATGTGATTGTGGACCTCTAATCCACAAGCGTAGTATCCATCTGGGACGACACGTTATCGACCCGGAGGAAATATCTAATCTTAAAACCAGGAAGATACTAGACTTCCTGGAAGCCGCTGGGCTCAAAGAGTTACTATAATTAGGTGGCGAGTTACAATAGATCTTTTAGGTCGCAGTGTCTACAGCCTCATCTTGAGCTGCATAGCCCCTAACACTCAAATAATAATAACAGTTGTATGTCTGCTTAGCAAAAAGCTTTAACTTACAGCAAAAAGGAAGAAAATTAAACTAATGAAATGAAAAATGTATCTTACCTTTATTAAATACTTACAGCTTCTTACAATTGATTTAATTACTAAACTTTCATCTTCTTTTTCTTAGGTTTGATAGGTAAAGGTCCTCCGATTTTGAATACAGTGCTGAAAAAAAGACATCTAAATCAGAAACAAATAACGTTAAAAATATAAAACAGGTTGCACATGTATGATAAAATTAAAATCTTTTGAAATTGAATTAAATTTATTTTTACTGGCAACACGCCATTTTTGCTTACAAAAGTAGTCAAGTGTTGCCAAACAAAAACAGTAATGACTAATGATAAAGAAAATGGCCTCCCAGATTGTAAAAGTAGGTAAGTATAGAAAAAAATATTTTTGTATTTTTCGTTATATTATTGTATATTGCAGTATCACTTTTGGTACTTATTGTACATTTTTATTATTAGGCACCACAATAGATTTTACTATGGTACCACAGATAATTTGATAACAAAATCAAATTCGTCAAATCGGTAGCAAATCAAATTCAATCAAATCAAGCAAATCAAATCAAATTCTAATTTACTAATTTAGATCTACTGATCTAATCATAAACTAAGAAATTAAGATATTATCTAATTATAATCGCATAAAAAAACTGATATACTTACTGGCATGTTGTGCATATTGGGCTGAATTTGCAGAACACTGTTGAAATAAAAAGAAAATGATATAATGACAATGGAGTAGAGTAACATAAGTAGTAACATAAGTCTATCTGTGGAAGCTTGTAATTAGCCCTTAAGTACCTATATTTATTTTCATAAGTTGTAAACGATGCTGTAAGCTCCCCAAATAAAATAAATAAATAAAATAAGTTGCACTAATTCAAACGATTATCAAGACCTTGCGACCGACCGCTATGCCTTACGCAAAACCACAAGACTTAACTTCAAAGAAAAAAACTCATTGCAAAGGTAAAGTGTTACTTTTTGAATAGAAATATTATATAGACACGCTTGCGGGCCGCATCAGGAGGATGTTTACAAAATTGGATCGGGCCGCAGTCAAACGTGTACAGGGCCGTATGTTTGACATGGCTGCCTTATGTAATAAAAGTTGTTTTTGCAGTACAACTGTAAAATCTTAGGTACCGTCGTCGTGTCGTGATGAGTGACTGTGTGAGTGAGTGCACAGCACAAGTGACTAATAAGTAAGTGAGGGCACAAGTGACTAGTAAGAGAGTGCACAAGTGACTAACGAACGTGTGAGTTCACAAGTTACTAACGAGTAAGTGCACAAGTGACTGAGTAAGGGAGCGCGCCCACGAGCAACTTTTATCTCTGCAACTATTTTGCCTCTCACATGGTTTGTACGAAAAGTTGCCGACTGTCGTGTCGCTACGTGTGCGCGCTTTCATACAAACCAGTAGAATTGATGTGAGAGACAGAATAGTTTCGGAGATAAAACTTGCCCGTGTGCGCTGGTGCTAAGTGGACAAATGACGAATAAAGAGTGTGTAAGTGACTATCGAGTGAGTGTGTAAGTGACTATCGAGTGAGTGCACAAGTGTGACTAACGAGTGAGTGACTGTACAATTGACTAATGAATGCACAAGTTTTATAATGAGTGAGTGCATAAGCAACTAATGAGTAAGTTAAGTACATAAGTGACTAATGAAATAAGTGAGTGCACAAGTGAGTACTGAAATGAGTGAGTGCACAAGTGACTAATGCAATGAGTGAGTGCACAAGTGAGTACTGAAATGAGTGAGTGCACAAGTGACAAATGCAATGAGTGAGTGCACAAGTGACTAATGCAATGAGTGAGTGCACAAGTGACTATGCAATGAGTGAGTGCACAAGTGACTAATGCAATGAGTGAGTGCACAAGTGACTAATGCAATGAGTGAGTGCACAAGTGACTAATGCAATGAGTGAGTGCACAAGTGACTAATGCAATGAGTGAGTACTGACCGCTGAGGCAGACGGAGCACACGTATCCTATGGTGAGCAGCTCGCGGTGGCAGAAGCACGCGGCGCGGTAGTCCACCCTGCCTCGCCCGGGCAGAACTAGTTTTGTCCGTTCTGAAGCTTCGGGTAGGAATACCCACTGAAAACGTAAACAATATCTCAAATTTCACTGTAATTTAAATTGTACTTCAAACTAAACTTATGCTTATAATAAATGTCTGTCGTCTGATGGTAAATAGGTTTTGCCTCGCCATAGTATTAAATACACCAGATTACATAATAATTTTAAGTAATTAATTATAATAAGACCACTATAAACTATCCCAAGAGACTTAAACGACAACACATCATTGAGTTGCCACTCACAGGAGAATGATAGAAAAATAAGGAACGGAGGGGAACTCAGTGGAGTACGCCTCCTGCATGAAAATTGCCTAAATCTCTGCTCATAGTCAAGAGACTGATCGCAGATAAGCCAACAAAAAAGTAAGTATAATATTCGACTTTGAATAATCGCAGGACAGGCAGGACAAAGATTGTATAAGAATCTATAACAGATGTTAAGACCTCTGTTTCTCTTTTTCTTTTCTTCACACACATACCAGTAAATATTGCAACAATCCTTCCAGGGATGGCACTTTAAGGTACAACCCGCCACTGATGTCGCAGCCCTGTTGAAGCAAACTCAAGTGCTTATCCAGAGAACACACGTCGATTAGGACTTGCTGTTTCTGAAATGAAGACAGTTTATTTGAATCACATATTATAGAAAAGGGCCTTAGTCCATTTTAAATTTATTTTAGGGAATTAATTGAAAAAAGGGTATAGAATAAAATTTTGTGCCCTATATAACTGTATAGTTTGACGTTTGAGAGATTGTACCTGAGTGTTCGGGCAAAATATGCAGTTTTTGCATAATTTGTTTCAGTTTGGCATGTTCCGTTTATCAAAGTTTGTTTTATATTTTGTTGAACTTATGACCTTTCTGCGGTTTCGGCAATATTGATATTTAAAAATATGAGGGTGGAAAATGGCAGGCAGGGGTGCAAATACTTTTTTCTTAAGGAGTTTGACCTTGCAAAAATGTATGATTAAGAGATCGACATTTTGACCGTTTAACCCATCAATACTTATCATAATTTTAGCTAACCTTGGCTGACTGCCGCATGCCACTCTCTCGCTCGCACATTTCATGTTTCTCAAGATTTCTTAAATCTGAATGCGTAATTGAAAAATGTGTCTCGGCCACTTTTCGCAATATAAGATTACGGACATTTCAACATATATTTCAGTTTCGAGTTGCTGAAGTACAAACAGTTATCGTATTTGCCAGTTCAAATAACTGTTAGAAACGACAACTTTTTGTACTTTAGCAACAAAAAACTGAATTCTGTAATCTTATATTGCGAAAAGTGGCAGAGACACATTTTTCAATTACGAACTCAGTTTTAAGAAATCTTGAGAAAACATGAATTGTGCGAGCGAGAGAGCTGCAGTCAGCAGCAAAATCGCTACGGACTCTTAAAACCTCTCGCGATCGACCGTATCGTATGGGTTGTACTATTAGTTATACTGTGGTATGGGCACCTCTGGTCTATAGGTATGATATGATATAATTATGATTTACTTACTTGTGCAGTAAAGAAAACATTCATATAGTTGATATACTGTGCAGCCGTGTCTGAACTGCCCGTGACTACCAGAATGCGACTGCTGGTACGAAGGCCCGGCGCTGCTTCGCGTCGCATCTGTACACAAATGTAGAAATAATAGGTTTTGGACCCCATCACATACATTGTGCCTGGAGATGGGCAAAAGTCCCGGTTTAAACCCGACCACTGGGTTTAAACCCAATAAAACCCACATTGTATGTAGGTAATATAAACTTTTTACCGTTTTTTTATTTCTATTGATACGTCAAATGTGACGTTACAATGGAAACAATTTCTTGTTAAATCAATAAAGAAAAATATTCAAAGGACGAAACATCTCTTATTTCTAAAGATTTTATTTAGTTCAACAAAATGGTCTATGGGCGTTAACTGGGTTTAAACCCAGCAGTCGGGTCAAAATCGGGTCCAAGAACAGGTTCAACCTAGTTTAGGTACTTAAGTGTCAATTATTTTAAGCTATGTAATGTCTTTTGGAACAATAAAAGATTTTTATTATTATTATTATTGATCAGATTTAAACTTGGGTAAAACAGTTTAGGATTCAATCTACCCCCTGGGCCCTGAGGGTCTAGCCAAAGTAACATTTGCAAATCTTCGTTATCGCTTCGCTTTCGAAACATGTATGGGATTGACATAAGGTTTCGTTAACTATCGAAATTTAAAACGTCAAATCCATACCATGCTTCGAAGCAAAACGATAACGAAAATTTGCAAATGTTACTTTGGCTAGGGGGGCTGGATACGTAACTCTGTCGCTAACAATTCTCAATTGAAATCGATTGAAACCGCAGTTACATTGCTGCTTTAAGTAAGATAGTTGTCAGATTGGTTCATAATAAAGAAGCAATGTAACTGCGATTTCTGTCAGTTGATTGCAACTAAGTTACAAAATCAGAGGGCAGAAATAATTTTATGTTGAAAATCATAATTGAAAACAATATCTACCAAAATAAACTTGTGATAACTAGTGTTCTAAAATATTTAAGTCATGCTTTAAACCTGCCCTTTTAACATGATAAGCTTGATAGAGGCTGTTATTTATTTATTACACAACACACACTTTTGATGTTATTTAATGAATCAAAAAATTATGATGATATTGAGGCTTAACTAAACTAATTATGTTATATTAACTTGAATAACACAAACCAAACAAACACATACATACAGGTACACACACACACACACAGGCATACTTTATAATATAATTAAGGTAGTAAAAGTAAATAATAATAAGTAACTTAGTTCCTAAATTTAATATTTAATAAGTTTTATGATTTTAAGTTTTAAGTTTTTTATAATAAGACAAATCTTTCATTGGTTTTGTCATACTTGATTTCCTAATCGTGAAAGTTTAATACTTTGCCATTTTACTAGTTTGTCAGCTGTGGCATAGAAAACATACCCGAGCGATGAAGCAGAGTGCCATAGCTAATGCACCGGCCAATAGAGATTCTCCGGGCTTCTCATCTAAGGGTTGACTCTTTATTAAATTTACTAATCTGCAACAAAAAGTTTGCACTTAGGTATGGATTTTTTCATGCTTCATTAGGGTTCCGAACCAAAATGGTAAAAAGGAACCCTTATGGTGTGACTCAATCTGTCTGTCTGTCACAGCTGGATATCTCGAGAAGTACTAATGATATCAACTTGAAATTTGGAATAGTTAAAGATGACGTTTGTCCAACTATTTTGCAAATAAGAAAGAAATAAAAAAATAACTTTTTTTTTACAACAGGGACTGAAAAGGGGTCTTAAAAATTTACTTGGGCATGTGGGGTATCATATGATAGAGCGCTGTTTGCACATTTTATAAAACATTTTTTTCTTTATTTTTAGGTCGCATAGTTTTCGACTTATGATGAAAAATGTAAAAAAAAATACCATTCCCCCCCCCCTTATCTGCGATGTTTGCAAAGAGAAAAATCTGAAATAATTCTATGTGATAGTAGTTTATATAAAGATTACAGGAAAAATAAAACGATAAATAACACACTTACGGCCGAATACTCAAAGGCTTCTTAGCTAAAATCTAAAGTTAAGGTCTCCTTAACTTTAAGGAAGCTGTCAGTTTCATAGAGATTCTGTCAAATCTGACAACTTTTTAGAATTTAAGGTGGCCTTAACTTTAAGATTTGTTTGAGTATTTGGCTGTTAGAAATTCAAAAAAACAAACAAAAAATTACGTAGTTCCTCTACCAGTCAACAGATGGCCCTGACCCAAGAAAAATTAATTTAGTTCCACTAACGGTCAAGAGATGGCGATGGACTAAGAAAAAAAAATAGTTCCACTATCGGCCAAGAGATGGTGCTGACCTAATACTGCAATAATAATTTTATTATTCTACAGCTCTGCAGTGTATTTATTATGATGGTACGAAAACCCTCAGTGCGCGAGTCCGACTCGCTCTTGCTTGACATGTTTTTGTTTGATAGACAGAAACAAAATATATCTGAGACCACAACCCACAATGAAGGCACATTAGAGATTAGTAGAAGTTTTTGGTAGATGCTGAAAAAAAATGAATTAAAAAAAATTATTGACCTTGACCATCAGCCATTTTTATTGTCCCCACTGCTGGGGCACAGGCCTTCCTTATGGATGGATAAGGAGGATGGGCCATAACCCACCACTCAGGCCCAATGAGGATTAGTGGGTGTTAACAACTGCAAATGCAGCCGGTACCAACGGCTTAACGTGCCTTCTGAAGCAAGGAGGAGCTCAAGATAATACATTTTTGGTCACCTATCCCATGACAGATCCTTGCGAAAATTGCTTAATCTCCGCTATCACTGGGTCAGGCGTCAAACCACTGCACCATCAAGCTCCTAGAAAAAATAAATTACTTACCTCATTTTAATAGTCTTTTCTACTAATGTAAATAATTCATATTGTCCATCAATCTGTCTCACATCTAATGGCTTGCCCGGTGATGGATAGAGGTATTCACTGTGAAAAATGACAAATGATCTATAATAGCTAGTTCAGAAAAATTTTAATATGCTTTAGTTTAAATAGACATGTGAGAACTTCATTACTTTAGTGTGTGTAACGTGTGTACGAGAGTGTGCAGACGCACACTTAACCCTTCAGCGCCATCCGCCATTTTGTAAAAATAAAAAAAGCCCTCACCACCAACTGGCAAGAAAGAAATAAAATGGCGTCTTTCACAAAAAACCCGATAATTTCGTAATCAGGCTATAATTTATCATTCTGTAAAGATAGTTTTATTTATGAATACTTTCTCATTTCTAGATACCAAAATCATAGTCATTTACATAGAGAAAAAACCGATTACCGGTACCGGTCTGGCACTTAGAGGTTAAACAATGTGCATATTGTGCACACCTAACAACATTCATAGCACCTTCATGAGACAAAACAATTTAAAACATCTGTATAGATAAAAAATACCTTTTATGAAAATGGCATCCAATAACAGCCAATTGATTTCTGGATTTCTGCATTAAATGTGAGTTTGCAAACGCAATGACTGCATCCAGACATCCTGTTAATACTTTAGGGTCTTCAGTTATGTAGCGTTGGTTCGGGTTCGTGTCCACTATGATGACCAGCAAACTGCTGTCTGATGGCACTGCAAGGAAGAGAGTTTTAATCAGAACCTACCTATTATTGTATCCTTGTTTTCCATTGATTCTAGCACTTGATCTGAAGCTCACATGATACTCAAAAAACAATGGGAAACAATAAAAGTGATAATTTCGTCTAATGAAGTCAAGTTTTTGAGTCTCAAAGGCTCAAAAGTTTATAAGATTCTTAGCTAACCTCACTTTCTTTATTAGCGTATTTCTTGTAATAAATAAATTTATGTAAATGTTGCAGTGAGTATTCAATCTTCTATGATTATTTATATGATTACAAAGGCCGGTGCTATTGTATACTGTATAAAAACAAAAAAACTACTGAAAGAATACTTACGTTCGTCGTCTGCCATTATTTAGGTACTGGAATTGAAAAACTATTACTTTCTACAGTAATGAAAGTACGCACAAAGTTTGAATACAACAAGTTACGATTTCTATTTATTTATTTTCTTATATAGATAATTATTTTCTTCCTTTTCTTCTTTCTTTTTCAATACAAATTCGCGGATGCAAGAAAAACAAACCAACCACCAACAAAACCACAAACAAATTGACATTGACAGTTGACTGACATTGGGTGCATTCCAGTAGGCCAACCGCTAAGTCACCGATCACCATTACCACAGTACATTTCAACCATGGACAGTAAAGGACATCATCATCCATTTTATTTTGGTCTAAATGTGAAAGTGCCGACCAACACGCAAAAGTACTTTATTGTGATAGATTTTGTCCACCTAAGCATTTCTCATTATGGCACCGAAGCTGTAGCACCGCTATACTTGATTTTAAACAAGTTCAAAAAGTCTGTCATTTCATACATTTAGGCACAAATGTGAAGTGGTGCTACAGTTTCGGTGCATAGTGAAAAATGCTTAGATGGACAAAATTATCAGAATAAATCGTTTTTGTCTTTTGGCCGGTACTTTCATATTTGGACCAAAAATGTATGTTTGGATGATGTCCTTTGTTTTATATCGTTCAATATTTTACTTTCTATGGTTAAAATTTACTTTGTGTGTAATGACCGATGATTCGGCGATTAGTCTGCTGGAATTCATCCATTAACACATTTATTTATTTTTTACTTCCAACGTCCATATTAATTACTAGCTTCTGCCCGCGACTTCGTCCGCGTGGATATTAGAGAAAATCCTTAGGGAACCTTCAAAATCTTTAGGGAACCTTCAACCAGGATCTGACCAGCCATTTTTACGCATTACGGCTTCCCGTTCCCGTTCCCGTTCCCGTTCCCGTTCCCGTTCCCGTTCCCGTTCCCGTTCCCGTTCCCGTTCCCGTTCCCGTTCCCGTCCCCGTTCCCGTTGCCGTTGCCGTTCCCGTTCCCGTTCCCGTTCCCGTTCCCGTTCCCGTCCCCGTCCCCGTCCCCGTCCCCGTCCCCGTCCATTACCCCATTTACCCCTAAGTGGTTGATTTTCAAAATTACAAAATATATGTTTTGCAAAAAGAGGAGGGGGGGGGGGAGAACTGCAAAAATCTCGACCTTTCGTCAGTTTTTCGTCAATTACCTTTTTTCCTTACATCCTACGACAAAAGCGTTCAGAAACATTTTGTAGTACGTGAAATTATCTACAATTTGAGTACTCACATATGTCTGCATGTCAATTCCTTATTGAGATATGGCGATTCGCAGAAAATATTTTTTTCCGAAATTCAGTAAAAATACCTCAAAAAAGCAGAAACCGTGACGAAGGCTAAATTGGAACTAGCCCGCCTACCACCGACAAGGGACGCTGCCAATTACCACTCCCTCCGCACTTACCAGCAAGTACAAGCGTGGTTAGGTAATGAACTTCGCCCATCAGTTTAGGGCTGGAGCCTAACCACGCGAGGGGTACTACCAATCCCCACAACGAAAAATGCTGCGCCAGATAACATCCTCCAAATTGTTTCCTGCAAGTGCAGCAAAGGCTGTAGCACCGGAGCTTGCAGCTGCAAGAAAGCAGGTCTTAGATGCTCAGCTATGTGCAAGTACTGCACAGGCCACTCCTGCGAAAACGCCCCTGCAACTGATTTGAACGAGGAGGACTCGTCAGACATAATCGACGAATACGACGACGGCGAGGACGTCCTTAACAGCCTGATTGTGCAGGAGGACGACGAGCAATTAGAAGCAGAACCAACGGCTAAAAAATCTCGACAGGAACTGTAATGAGTACAAATGCGTACCTACTATGTATGAGAGACCTTTCAACAATATCTCTGTTGCCTTGTAAACTTTGTCAAAACCTTAATTTTGTTAATATCATTAATTTTGTTTACGAAAGGACTACGTCTTTTTTTACCTACCCTGGAACAATTATGTAGTGGAGGGAAGGAGAGGGAGAGGGAATATCGGTCTAAAAAGTAACTAATGTCAATACCAATATTACCGACATGATATATGGTTGATATGAAATTACAGTAGAAAATAAGCTTTTGAGAATTGGGGTTAGGTGGGGAAGGGAGGGGGGATTGGGGGGGGGTTCAAAATTAGTTATTCTAACAAGAGACCATAATAACAACAATTATTATTATTAAAATAAGAAATAAGGTTGGTTTCTGCTTTTTTAAGGTATTTTTAGCGAATTTCGGAAAATAATATTTTCTGCGAAGCGCCATATCTCAGTAAGGAATTGACATACAGACATATGTGAGTACTCAAATTGTAGATAATTTCACGGACTACAAAATGTTTCTGAACGCTTTTGTCGTAGGATGTAAGGAAAAAAGGTAATTGACGAAAAACTGACGAAAGGTCGAGATTTTTGCAGTTCTCCCCCCCCTCCTCTTTTTGCACAGGGTCCTCGAGGTCCAAAACTTGACAAAATGTTAATTAACCATCCCTGAACAACATCTCCAAGTTTCATTAAATTCCGACCTTTTTCTATCTGAAACCACCTGTCGTCTGGCCTAACACCGCTATACTTGATTTTAAACAAGTTCAAAAAGTCTGTCATTTCATACATTTAGGCACAAATGTGAAGTGGTGCTACAGTTTCGGTGCATAGTGAAAAATGCTTAGATGGACAAAATTATCAGAATAAATCGTTTTTGTCTTTTGGCCGGTACTTTCATATTTGGACCAAAAATGTATGTTTGGATGATGTCCTTTGTTTTATATCGTTCAATATTTTACTTTCTATGGTTAAAATTTACTTTGTGTGTAATGACCGATGATTCGGCGATTAGTCTGCTGGAATTCATCCATTAACACATTTATTTATTTTTTACTTCCAACGTCCATATTAATTACTAGCTTCTGCCCGCGACTTCGTCCGCGTGGATATTAGAGAAAATCCTTAGGGAACCTTCAAAATCTTTAGGGAACCTTCAACCAGGATCTGACCAGCCATTTTTACGCATTACGGCTTCCCGTTCCCGTTCCCGTTCCCGTTCCCGTTCCCGTTCCCGTTCCCGTTCCCGTTCCCGTTCCCGTTCCCGTTCCCGTTCCCGTTCCCGTTCCCGTCCCCGTTCCCGTTCCCGTTGCCGTTGCCGTTCCCGTTCCCGTTCCCGTTCCCGTTCCCGTTCCCGTTCCCGTTCCCGTTCCCGTTCCCGTTCCCGTTCCCGTTCCCGTTCCCGTTCCCGTTCCCGTTCCCGTTCCCGTCCCCGTCCCCGTCCCCGTCCCCGTCCCCGTCCCCGTCAACGTCCCCGTCCATTACCCCATTTACCCCTAAGTGGTTGATTTTCAAAATTACAAAATATATGTTTGCCTATATATTTTTAGATATGCTCCAACGAACTTTAAAGTTGTAATGTCTATTTTATATTATTTTTTCATACAAAATTTGAACCCCATTTTCACCCCTTTAGGGGTCAAATCATTCTTGACTTCAAAATAAATGTCATTTTTGCAATCGTCTTCCCCGAAAACCCCAATAACGACATCCATATCTATTTTTGGGGTTTTTTACCCCTTTTCACCCCCATTTCATCCCAATAGGGGTTCAAATACTAACAATAACAATATACGTTGCGTTAGATGTCTATCCATAAGTCTAAATTATAAATTTAGCGATTTTTACTTCGAAAATAAAGGATTTTCTTCAATACACAACTTCCCCCTTTTGACCCCTTTGGGGGTAGAATTTTGAAAAACGTTGAGACCCGTATTTATTTATTTTTAATGGTCAGTCTATACACAAAATTTGAAGATCCTAGCTTCAAAACTGAGGGACTTTCATACAAACTTTGATCCCCTTTTTTACCCCCTTAGGGGGTGAATTTTGAAAAACCCTTTCTTAGTGCACCCCTAGACCTCATAAGGAACCTACGTGCCAAATTTGGAGTCTCTAGACCCAGCGGTTTGGGCTGTGCGTTGATAGATCAGTCAGTCAGTCAGTCAGTCAGTTATTCAGTCATTCAGTTTACGATTTTATAAATATAGATTATTATTAGTATTATTACTATCAACCATTTTTAGATATAATTTAAAATAAACGGGATAAATTTGGGGTAAATATGCCAGTTTACAAAGGTCAGTACAAGATTATAACATTTATTGGTTTTGTTTCTCACATTTAACCAAATAACATTTTAGAGATGGGTCTTGCTTGACTAAATTAATAATGTCGCAAAATAATTATAAATAAAATAAAAACTAAATTAAAAATACATTATTAAAACTAAGCAAAGCGAATAATCCTTACTAATATTATAAATGCGAAAGTCAGTTTTTTTGTTTGTTACGCCTTCACGTCACTACGTTCTTCTGAAATATTGCATACGCGTTCTCATGCAGGGATATAGAGAAGGAAACGGTAACTTACATCCAGGAAAAAGGTAGGTAGGTACCTACTGTTCCCGAGAGAGAGCAGAGCAAAAAAAAAACTTTCCAGTCGGTCGCTACGCTAGTTAAATCAAGGAAATTATAATAACAAAGTAGGTACTTATAATTTCCTTGAGTTAAATATAATCTGACTTTATGTCAATGCACCATCTTGACTTAACCATAACTTTAACAAATACAAACTTATCTAACTCGATGACAGTCGCTGTCGTCTATGGCGTAACATTTAAGTAACACCTTAGTTCCACTTTTGACCACTGGCTCAGATATGTTTGTATCTTATAGTTAATATGGTTAAGTTACGATGGTGGAGATGGTCTAAGTAGTTAAGTAGTATTAATAAAATAATGTACTCTATGGGTGCAACTCAGCCTTCATCAGTAAAATAAAAATCAAACGAACGACGCTGAAATTCGCGTCATCTATGCAAAAATTAAAGCCATAACAGGCTCACATGGTGACCCCGACACGTGATTATTTACACGAACGAATTCGTAGTATGCTTCTCATCTAATTTGTAAAAACAAATCTGTGTCGCGACTCAGAATCGAACAGCGTCATCTATTGTAAGTGTAAGCAAAACAATTAATTTATATTACAGCTCGCGCAACGCGCAATATAACTTGAACCAAATTTTTAGTACCACGTGACCTGCGCACTACAATTTTTGTACTGAAAATTGCTACTGCGCAGCAAGCTTCATTGTCTATGGTACAAGTTATGTTGCGCGAGCTGTAACAACTATCATATGGCCCGATAATTAATGATTTTGTATGTGACAAAACTAGTGCTACAGAGATTTAACTGCAAAAATTACGAAAATGAGTTATGAACGCTATTAAAAGTACCTACCTATTAAAAAGTGTGATATTTTACGAGGAAACAAAGTCACATAATTAATTCCTTCGTTTTGCGGTAGATTGATTGTGTCAGTTGTCTTTGTAGCTTTATTATGAAAAATGCACTATTGGTGGTGCGACAGCATCTATACTTTAGTCAGTTGCGTGCGCGGGATGTTACTTACCTTTGGAGATACAGTGACGCAATTGGGGGGATGTCTTACAAAAACGCTTATTTTGGAAGGCGGTATTTTGCTCTTTTGTTATAAAAGGATGTATGAGCTATATTCACCAGTTTTTCGGAACGTTCTAGCCCTTGTCGTTTCTAGCCAATATGCTCCAAAGTAGCAAAAACAAAAACATAAAATGCATTTTCTAAATATTAACAAAATGTAAGTTAAAATTCTGTGCCCCTACCGGGATTTAATTCAAACCCGAGACCTTTGATAAATTGGCAGGGTTGCTGCCCAAAAAATGGTTGTGGTTGTTAATTATTGATATATTAATACCTAAATCCAATAATCAGCAAAGTATTTAACATTAACATTATTCTAAGTTGAGCCTATTTACATCTTTCTTGAGTGAAATTACTTACTGTTATTATTTCGTGGTTGAGCACACCTAAATACCGCATGCCTAATTTTATTATAATTAAGAACAGTAGCTTTTCACTACTAGGTACAAATTCCTGGTTAATCACTCTCTAATCTAATTAATTGGTTGTCAACCACTAGAGGACAGACGTCACATGGCCACAGATACATATTTGTCAAACGCACATGCCACGCATGCCGGTTCACCTTCATGATACATCATTTTGATAAGTGCTCCCAAACTATGCGCCCTTTATTTTTTGTTCTGTGCTTAGAAGAATAATTCATATTCATTTATTTAATCACAACATAATGTTACAAATTATATTCGTTGCATCATGACCTCATAAAAGGTATTAGTGAAATATTTACACATTTAAATTACTAACAATGGAGAGAAAGAAAGAAAAATAACATTCAATTTAAAAACACTACTAAATTAAATAACTAACGCCTAAAAATCTTTAATAAAATATAACTAAATATAAAAAACAAAGATATTAAAAAAACAAAACAACAATTTGACAACTAAAACTTCTCTTCGAAGTATTCTTTTATATCATAAAAGGCTTTTGCAGATAGTAATCTTCTTAACTCGAGCTCAAACTTTTTACCGTGGAGGGTCTTTATAGAGTTGGGCAAGTGATTATAAACTTTTATGGCCATGTAAAAACTGCCACTAAATTACACCTAGAACAGAACAATACCTAAGTACTTAGTTCTTTACAAAGCGCACAGTCAAAAGTGAGGCAACCAAAACAGCCAAACTGGCCCCGTTTTCAGATTTTTTTTCTCCATTTAATAAGGACACGGCTTCTAGTTATTATTATTCTTAGTTGTACCTAACAACGAAGTAAGTAAAACAAAAAAAATCATTGATTACTTACTTATACACTACCTACTTAATTTGTCATTGTCACTTTTTATACCATAATTTACTATGATTGCAGTTTCAAGGTGAAGCCATACTTAGTTTTTAAATCAAATCAAATCAAATCAAATCTTTTATTTGTTAGAATGTAGTGTTACAATAATTTGTGATAATAAGTTATTTTATAAGTCCATGATACATTCTACCATAAACATGGCGTACAAATTATAATAATAAAATAATATTAAACATACCCATAAACAAAAAACAAAAAAAAAGTACTAATGTCAAATGTCAATAAACAACCAGAATTATAATTAATGTCAATATCACTAAATGTCAATTTTTATTTTTGATGCAAAATTCATTAAATTCTTTTATGTCATAAAAACTGTGTTCCATCAGCCATTTTGATAATTTCTTATTAAAAATTTGAACAGGAAGATCTTTAAATGAATTAGGAAGTTTATTAAAGACTTGGATTGCGGTATAAAATGCATTCCTTTTGGCCAAGTCAAGTCGACAGCTTGGTGTATATAATTTGTATGGATTCCTAGCCACAACCTGCCTTTTAATGACATCTGTATGTCTAGGAAAATAGTCCGAGTGTTTTTTTACAAACATGCAAAGTTCTTTAATGTACATACAAGGTAAGGGTAGAATGTTAAGTTGCTTGAATAATGGTCTACAGCTCTCCAGGTACCAGACACCAGAGATAGCCCTGACAATTTTTTTCTGAACCCTAAAAGCCCTAATCATGTCCACAGAATTTCCCCACAGCAGTAACCCACAAAGCAGTATTGAAGATACGTAGCCGTGATAAGCAGTCATTGCTGCTTCAATTGATACTGTTTCACGAAGCCTTTTTATCGCGTATACAAATTTATCAAGCTTGGTACATACCAGGTCAATGTGTTCTTTCCAATTAAGATTGTTGTCAATCATTATGCCTAAAAATTTTGTACTTTTTACTTGTTCTATAATGTCATCTTTATATTTTACATTTAATTCGGTCAATTTTGCTCTAGATGTCTGAAATTTTATCAATTTAGTTTTATTTAAGTTTATTTGCAAATTATTATTTTGAAGCCATGAAATAATATTATTTAACGCTTCACTTATCATAGCTTCTAGTTCATCATCTTTATTACATTTCACTATTAGAGTTGTGTCGTCAGCAAACAATATTGTATCGTGGTATGTAGCTTTAGGTAGGTCATTTATATATAACAGGAATAGGAATGGACCCAAAACACTACCCTGTGGAACTCCATATCTGTTGACAACAAAGTTTGATCTAAAATCTTTCTTTTCCCCGTTAATTATTTTATTTATTTGTACACATTGTAGCCTATTATTTAGATAAGATTTAAGCCAATCGTTTGCTTTTCCTCTAATCCCATATTTGTCTAATTTGGACAATAACAGTTCATGATTCACAAAGTCGAAGGCCTTGCTCATATCCAGGAAAACAGCTGCAACTGGTTCCTTGTTATTCATTGCTTCTAAAATTATTTTAACTAAATCAAAACATGCAAGTGACGTAGTGCTGTCTTTTCTAAAGCCAAACTGTTTTTGAGTTAGCAAATTATGTTTTGATATAATCTCCTGAATTCTTGCTAGAAATATTCGCTCAAATATTTTACAGAATATTTGTATTAAGGTTATAGGCCTGTAGTTTCCCATGTCAGACTTACTACCTTTCTTAAATAAAGGTTTGACTATTGATCGTTTTAAGAGAGAGGGAAAGCTGCCTTCTGAAAACGACAAGTTCATCAGGAAGCTTAATGGTTCACTAATAAATTCCGCACAAGCTTTTATAATCTTGGTACTGATACCATCTTCTCCAACAGCATTTGTATTTTTTAAGCGTTTAATTGTATTAAATACTTCTAAAGTATCGGTAGGCTTTAGAAATATTGTATCTGTATTGTTAATGTCAATTTTTGCTTTATTAATATTGCTTTTAGAGTTAAGTTTATTATCACCAGAGTTTGTCAAGTTTATAAAATATTCATTAAAATTATTACATATTTCTTGAGGGTCACAAATTGTTTTATTTTCTATTATAATGTCAGATAATCAGTTAATATTTGGGATGAGAAAAATATGAATAAATAGGTAGTCAAGAGCACCAAGTGAATTTATTAAAATTTTGAGATGCGGGATTTATCGGAAAAGCAATGCAATTGTACAGACTTAGGACTTACTTTGCAGTTGGGAACATAGATTAGTCATACGAATAAAATATAAAACAAAGAATTTCTGCATCATGACTGAAATCTATTAGTGAAGGGTATTAGTAGACCTAGTGCAATCAATCAACAGAGCATAATTATCTGACTCTTTTACTTAGAAAAACTGATAAGTTCTGAAATGACTTGAATACACATACTTACATTTCAATAGAAATTTACATTTTATTTCTACTCCGCTCCATCTTGTAATCTAGATGCTCACGACAGCTATATTTGTAACATTAACAACAATGAAACATCGGAGAACAATAAAACATTAGTTACAATCAAACTAAAATGTTAATAAACGCTTCAGAATACTGACGGGCGTCTCAACGGAAGATGGGAGATACAACCTAAACTATTTGTACAAACCTGTCCTATAAAGGAGCGTCTTATTACATTGATTTACGTACCAGTTTATCAGACGTAAGACGGGAGCTTATTATTGCATCCGAATTGTGTTTCATCACGAGATGACGAGATAGGGTACCGAACTTATGTCATCTGTCAAAATATATGTTAACAGCGGCACATGCGATCGGGCTGGCTGATAGCATGAATAATATGATATGAGCGATGCGATGTCTTGTGCTAGCTGTCATTTTACGACATTGTTTATGTGTTGTGATGGTGGGTATAAGGTGCGTTGGTGGTCTGCCGGAAAAGTGCGCTGGTTTTTGTGGCGATTGTGTTCTAGAGGAAATAAAGAGGGGTCTTAATGATGATTTTAAGAAATTATGAAAACGGTAAGAAGTTCATATTATAAGGCATTGAATAGTAAAGGAAAACCCTATATTAGATGAAGAATTTCAAAACACTTACTTACTACATATCTATGCTTATTACTATTACTTTGTGTAGGTATCTATTTTATTCCATGTAAATTGCAATCAACACAAAAATATCGAAGCAAAAATACGGCCAGTTATTAACAGTTAAAGCACCTTCAGCCGGCTGAAATAATTAACAGCGGCTAAACTTTAACAGTTGATTAAGTGAAAGCGGCCAGTAATTCAATAAGATTTTACGAGAACATTGTTTACAGCTCCGTGCCGGCAGCGAGCGACGGTGCATTAGCCAGACTCCAGAGTTGCGAAGAAAAAAAAAGAAGAGGCGAAGGAACGAAATAATTATGCACGTTCCGTCTCATAATGGTAGCGCTACCGTTTCGCTTTAATAGCTCGCTTGTTCTCAGAATTTAATTACGCTCGCGCCCAGATTAGCCGGCCGTTCCGTTTTGTTAATAATTCCAATAATGGATGACTCCAGAAAGTTGCCGATAGGTTCCCCCCGCTGACCTAATTCTGAAAGAAATTATATAAGGCCAGTATATTCCAAAAACTCTGTCTTTGTATTTTTCTTTATACGTGTGAAGAGTACCTAATGAAAATAACCTCACTTTTTCGTTTTCTTCAATGTTTTGTTGTTATTTTGAGCATAAAGTCACTTTTTGAAAAAGTAACCGTTGAATATTCTTCTATATGTCATTACCTTTTTTTCTATATATTATACATGAATAAGGGATTAATAAACTTTAAGTATTATCCAAAATATACAAAATTAATGAAAATTTTCTTTGCATATTTTTATAGAATAGTAAAGATACGAATATCGTATTTTTAACTGTAAAATAATCAAGATCGTTTATGAAACTTTAATATAATATTTTTATCTGCTCAAAATAATAGAATATTTGATTGTTTGTTGTTGAATCAAAAATATGCCAATTTCGATAATTTCGAATATACTGGCCATAAGTACTAAGTAACATAATGATTTGATCACATGTAAAAGAAAATCATTACGCACAGACGTAAAAGCCAACATTTTATAAAGATTGTCAGATGTACTCTCTGTCAAACTATTTGAGTTTGACATTGAAAAGAAAGTGACAAAACACTGTGTATCTGCTACTTATACAATCTTTATTAGTAAGAGGGTTAGTGTAGGAAAGGAAGGTAGTGGACCCCCACAGTAAATCCTTAGTAGACGAAACTTTACAGTATGATAAAGTATCATAAATAAAACATGTTTTTTAAATTATCCAAATCTTTTTTTTTGTTTTTGGATATTTGTACATAGGTTTCGGTTCATTCATACTAAGTATATTACATCCCTGCAAAGTTTCATCGACTGAGGATTTAATATTGGAGTCTCCATACAAATGATCGCTTCATTTCCTACACTAATTTTTGAAAGTCGAAAAAAATACAAAGAGCTGGCCGGCAGTAATAGCTGGCTGTTGGAAATGAATCCGTAAATTATAGGTACCTAGGTAGTCTTCGTTTCGAATAAAACTATCATAAGGTACGGAAATCATAGAGTGAATTAGGTACCTACCTATTTATGGAAAGCATAGCATCGGATCCAGAAAGTTTCGGCCGTTTCTGAGTAAGGGCGCAGATTTCGTTTATATGTGGCGGGCCTAAACTCTAAACCATCTACGAAATATCTGTCGATGTCATAGCCAGTACTTTCAAAATATCAATAATGTAAACAATAATATTAATGATCCAATAACGAGCTCCCGAAAACAAATTGTCTACCTGATAAGACAGTAGTCGGACAAACAAAACATAAATGATCCTACCTTAATAAGAACCGGGATACGAGATGCACACAAAAGAAAAAGATACGTAGCCCATTGTTTTTTTATCATGTTGTCAATATCGCGCGGCCAAATTTTCAATATTGGAATGCCACGATTCGCCAATAAGAAGCGGGGAAGAATTGATTTATTGTCCAATTAGCGTCGGTCAGGTGTAGAGATGGGCGGTGGGTAAATACCCGATGGGTATTTACCGGGTAAATACCCAATTTGGGTATATACCGGGTATTTACCGGGTAAATACCCAAAAGCATGGGTAAAAACAATAAGCACGATGAGGTTTAGTAGTATTTTTTCTTTTCGTCTTTCTTTTTATTCATTTAAGTTTAGTTTTATGTTTAGGTACAAAAAATATATATTATCTTGATTATTGACTAAACTAGTGAGATGATTTTCATTTCCGACTATTTGGTTAGTTGTGTTCTATAACAAAAATAAATTAAAAAATAATAATTTAGTTAGTTACATTATGAATTGAATTACTTTACTACATAATTTAAAGAAAATGGATATTGTACTGGTAGTTACGAACAGTCATAAATAATTATAGCGGTATTGTTGTTAATCAGTCTTTTCAAAATATGCCCTACCCTAACCGCTCGGTTGCCCCGGGCGCCCGTCGTAATCACTCGAGCTTTGCCCGTCAATTTTCCACCCTTGCCGGCCCCTCGCCACCGGGCAGCTCGATTCCCGTTAAAGCGTTCATTGCGACTTAACTCGATATGTTACACTATCAAGTGTTGTGTTTTTATGATAAGTAGGAATACAGCTATAGAATGCAGTTAGTGGGGCCGGAAATCGATAAATATCGATGCGCACAAGCATCGTGATGAAAGATGATGAATTTTTACCATGCTTAGGGGACACTACTGTGATTATTTTTAGGTGTGGAGGCTATCTGGATTTGACCCCTAACGTACTTTAGAGGTCAAATTCGATATAGACGTTTTATTCCGTATTATTCCGTTTTGTCTTTTTACGAAGCTAATACCTTCCTATTTAGATGAAAACTGACATATGAAAACACATCTACACATCACCCCCTTTCCAATGACACCTCAATCATCAAAATCGGTTCAGTAGTTTAGGCAGCAATAGTATTTTGAAAAAAAAAATATAATTATGATTCTATGAATCATATATACATGTATGGGGCACTATGGGGTGTCGGATTAAAGGTAATTAAGTGTTCTATAATGTTATAATACAAAACATAAGCTGAGTAGTACAGTTACGAAAATATATTAAACTATATGGAAATTCAATCTTTAAAAACTCCCCATTTTTTATTTTATTTTAAAATACCGTAAATATTAAACTGGTAATTTTAGTGCAAACAAAAAATATGTTGATAAATTCCATTTAATGCAGATTTAAAAAAAAAAAATTTAATAACCTTTACAAACAATAAATAGCGTTTTTTTTTTAAAATAATATCTTTTTATTTCAAAATTTCTTATAAGTAAATTAAGTAGGTATAGGACCAAGTTACTTAAAATACGCTTCATTAATTAATATAGTTTTTTTGAAGAAACTGAAAAAAAAGGTAAATTTTTCGAGCAGCACAGGGTTGCAGAGCTGCATACTTCGGTATGAACTACTTTCAAGGGGCATAACAACATTTATACAATCGTGTTACATGTGCGATTTTTGCCTTTTTGTGTTGATTTTGAGTGGCCTTATTTGGTTTTTCAAATAATTTACAAATATATCGTACTTCTTAGTTTTCGTTTTTTTTTTAATTTTCTTTAAAACAATAACATTAAAGTATTATAATATTTATAGTAGATTTGGAAACAGCTATTTATTAGCTTTCATTGGATAGCCATATTGTTATACTTTAATACAAAAAACCTTTTATAAAGGAAATAGACGGCGCGCGACGTTAACAATTTTTTTTCGCTATTTATTGTTTGTAATGGTACTTGAAAATTATATTTTTTCAAATCTGCATTAAATTGAATTTATCAACATATTTTTTGTTTGCACTAAAATTATCAGTTTATTATTTACGGTAATTTAAAATAAAATAAAAAATTAAAGTTTTTAAAAATTGAATTTCCATATTATAATTTAATATATTTTCGTAACTGTACTACTCAGCCTATGTTTTGTATTATAACATTATAGAACACTTAATTCCCTTTAATCTTACACCGGATTCATAGAATCATAATTATCAGGTTTTTTTTTCAAAATGCGTCCGTCGCCATTTTGATGACGTCATATCTCCGGAACAAAACACTTCACAGGCGGTCTCCCGACGGTTTTTAAGAGAAAATAAAATGTTAAACAACATATAAAAATTTAGTGCTGGTATCACAGAGATAACTGTAACGGCCTTTAATAAAACGCATTTTTAAGATTTTTTTATGTATTGCCGCGCTGTGTATAATATTTTTAACCGACTTCCAAAAAAGGAGGAGGTTCTATGTTCGTCTGTATATTTGTTTTTTTTTTGTGTATGTCCACCGATTACTCGAAGACGGCTGGACCGATTGAAATTATTCAAACGTTATTACATTAGGTACACTCCCAAGTTGGTACCATTTTTTAAAATTTGGAAATCGGTTCAGTACTTTTCAAGTAATTTTGAAAAAAGCACGAAAATAGTATGATTTTGTGTGAATTACCTCGATAATTGGTCGTATTACTTCTTTGTTTATGAACTGAATAAGATAATTATTTTTTTGTTGGAAGAAGGATATCTTAAGTGTAGTTTTTTAACCGACTTAAAAAAGGAGGTTCTCAGTTTGACCCGTATTTAAGTATGTTTCTCCGCGATTATCTTACGTTTGGCTGAGCCGATTTTTCTACATATATAATATACCTTACCTACAAGGTGTACCTACACTAAAAATAAAAAAATAAAAAATTGTTTAAAAGAAAACAAAAAACCGACTTCAAAAAACCTACCTCTAAAAAGCAAGAAATAATATTCGTAATAATAAAAATACGTCTATTGAAGTCGGGTGGGGCTTTTAGAATAAAAGAAAAGGAATTTGTACTCCAGCCCCACCCGACTTCAATAGACGTATTTTTATTATTACGAATATTATTTCTTGCTTTTTAGAGGTAGGTTTTTTGAAGTCGGTTTTTTGTTTTCTTTTTTAAACGTATTTTTATGACACTGTTCCAATTAAACTTATATTTTTTTAAATCTGTATTAATGTGGCTTTCTAATCATATTTTTTTAAAGCCGATATCTGTACTCGTCTCAAATTTATCGTTACTGGAAAATATTTTTTTGTTAATAACATTTTCGATTTTTGGGGTTCAAAATTACGGTTATTTATTTTATAGTATGTAAAGGTTTGTTTTTTATTTCAGAAATCTATTGGCTGTCTTTTATTTATCCGAAAATGATACCACACTTGCCCTAGTAGCTGTAAATTTGCAGTTATTACGACAAACATCATGCGCGTCGAAATGATAGGTCCGTGATGAACAATTTGACCTCTATAATCTGTTAGGGGTCAAATCCAGCTTGCATCCACATCTTAAAACGATCACTGTAGTGTAACTTATGAATGGTAAAAGATGCTTCATGCTTTCATCACAATGTGCACAATTTTAATGAAAATAAGCGATTTCCGGCTCCACTACGTCTTTTGATTTTCAAAACGCGATTCCGGTAAAGTATTACGATGAGGTAAACATTGAGATGGCGCGTTTTAGAGCGCACTTTAATTAAAAAATTCGTACCATAAATTAAAGCGATGACCTATGGTTTTTTATTTTAAAATACGTCAATAAGATAATAAAGATTATGTTAAAAAATAAAAACATACACTTGTCTATACAAAATACTAAAATCACTCAAAACACAGAAAACACAATACACTTTTCGACAGACCACCACGTTCAATACGAATTGTCATTTTTTTTTCTCTCAGAGACCTAATGCTTGTTTATGGATTGTACAGCTAGCAAATTTCACAGAATAACGAGACAAACGTTCAGAAATGTCCCTAAGAGTAAAAGAGATAAGTATAATTCAATAAATCGAGGCCTCTCTCACGCGCTAGCCCATGTCAACCAGTAGTTGACACGGGCATTTCAGGTAGGTACTCAAACTCGTGTCAACTACTGGTTGACATGGGCAAACTAATCGCATTACAGAGTAAAAAAGTCGTTGGACCTGTTTTTAGCAAACATGCCAGATGCTCTACACCTCTATGACAGATCAAGCAACATTTAAATAGTATAAGAGACTAATAAGAGACTTAAAAAATAGTTGGAAAGTAAATACCCACCCTTTGGGTATTTACCTGGGTAAATACCTTGATTTTGGGTACGTTGGGTATTTACCCGGTATTTACCGGGTAGAATCCCATCTCTAGTCAGGTGTGCCAACTGCCAAGATAGCATCAGGCTGGCCAGCCTACCTAACTCGGCTGCTACTACTATTTCTTTGGGCGCGTTCCGTTTAAATGGCATATTGGAATCAAAAAAGAACCTTTACACCCATTCTGAGTGCGTTTTCTGGAAGTCGAATTTGAAATTCTGATTGTTCGCCGCAAACGTTTGTGGTAATCGATTTGAATTAATTGCGCTGTCTGACTTTTTATCGTTTAGGAACTTTAATTTGATAGGAATTGTTTCGGGACAATTAAATTCATTGCCTCTTCACCTATTTGTTCCACTTTTGAGTTTTTGTCGTGGCCATGTAAGTCTCGAGACTTTTGTTGTGTTGGCCGTATTCAGGTTTAAAGGTTATCCTTATGTTAACAAGTGGTAACACAACAATCATTATACAGGGTTATTTGTAAAACACCAACAACCTCACAGGAGAAGATTACTAACATCATACCATACAACAACATTTGTTTTACGACTTTTCCGAAAACAGACAAAAGAATCGGCTTTCCAATATACAAATGTCTGAACAGCTGATCGAATAAGTGTCCGACCAAAACTGGAATTCCGACCGAATCCGAAACCGAACTTCCGGTTCTGGTTCCAGTTTCGGCCGAAACCGAAACCGAAACTTTTTAAAAAGTTTTCAGAAATTAAATTGACGTTGTTTTTTACACATTTAAAGACGCTTATCATGTTAAATAAAACAATGAAAGAATACAACAAAAATAGTTCTATATTTATGTTAAACTCATTTTAACATTTCAAACAACAATATATTAATATAAATAACAATATAGTTAAGTATAATCACAAATCAACAATTAAGACACTATTAAAATTTCAAAGTTAGACATACCTGTGGCGTTCATTCTAAGGGCCAATTTCTAAATTAGAAAACGTTGGTTAGGTCCTTTTGCTACTAAGCCCTTGGGTGTTTGGTTGGTGGCCTAATTTTAACTAAATAATTTAAGAAGATCAACCGAAGACTTACCCGTACTACCGTTCTGCCCGTCCCAGTAAGAGGAAAAGATAACTAACTTTTAATATGCACGAGTAATAAATAAATGTTTTTTTTATAATTAAAAACAATTAAATAACTGAAGATATCTTAACACGATCGCGCCGGCCAGCGAACTCAGCTGGCGTGCTTGCAATCATGTTTACTTACCCGACGCTAGCCGATTGATGCGCGAAAATTCATGAAACCCGAGTTTCGGTCGCGCCGAAAGTTTCGGGCAATAATTGGCCGAAACCGAAACTACGGCCGAAACTCAATTGTTTTGCCGAAACTTGCCGAAACCGAAACTGAAACCGAAACTTCGGTCGGTCACTACAAATAACCCTGTAGTTGTAGGTAACCCTGTATAGTATTCAAACTATCTTTTACAAAATATCTATCTTCAGTTTGCAACTTAGATTTTCCAATATCTCCAGTTTTATTTCTTATATCACTTTTCATGAACATGAACAAAACAAAAAAGCATACCTAACAACTTTTTTAATCGTGAGTTATGTATGTCTTGAGTTGACATAAAAAAATCAATAGGAAAACTGAGGTTTAGTTTTTCCTCACTTGAAGAATTTCCGGGAAAATTTAAATCTTTTGTTCCCATTAAGAGCCAAATCAGTCCAGTTGAGCATAAACCAACGAACAACATTATTTTTTTTAGCTAGGTACCTGTAGGTCTGATATTAATAGATTATTCTTAATTAATTTAAAAACAGCAAAATAATATTCATAAATTACAAACGCAAGAAAAATCCGTCGGGGACTGCCATTGCCATCTCACTAAAGTAACTATAACTGCAAAATATTATTTTTAAATTTGAGATTTTTGCATTCACAATGCTATTTTTACACAATACTAAATAATATACTAGTGACTCGGTAGCTCAGCGGTCAGAGCATTGGACCGGATATCCAAAGGTCGCGGGTTCGATTCCCGTCTGAGTATTGATCTGGTGCGAGTCGTATTTTTTCTAGTATATTATTTAGTATTGTGCAAAATATTAGTTCATTTGGGGGCAGGTAATTGAGGTAATGGCAGTCCTAACGGATTTTTCTTGCGTTTGTAATTTATGAATAGGAGGATAAATTATGTATAGTACCTACATCACTTTTAGTCGAGGGATTTTCGTAAAACTTATTTTACTCTTTTTAAATTATTTAAGAGTAACAATTTAAGCCGTCGTGGGTTTTAAAAAAAAAAAAAATTTTGCTTTTTTATTTTAACCTTTTTAAAGAATTCATACGTTATCGACTCTAAAAACCGCATCTAAATCGGTCAAACCATTCGGAAAATGATCACTGCAGCACCCCCTAGCGGCTCAACACCATAACACCAAGAACCATCGCCGACAAAACAAACCTATAATAGAAAACCGCATCTAAATCGGTCAAACCGCTCTGGAGATAAATGGGAAAATAATAACTGCAGCGCCCCCTAGCGGCTAAACACCATAACACTTATCTGAAAACCATCTCCGATAACCTACAAACAATCCCATTACAGAAAACCGCATCCCCCCCTGGTGATCTACCACCATTAATCATTCCTAAGAACATGCTCTGCAATGAAACCTTTTGAATGCAGACACCGCATGAAATCGGCCCAGTATATAGTTTCGAGGAAAATGGTTATAGACTAACATGACTTATCTGGTTGCTGCAGCGCTCCCTAGTGGTCTACCACCATTAAAAATATCTAAGAACCTGCTCTGAAATGTAACCTTTTGAATGCAAGAAACCGCATCGAAATCGGCCCAATAGTTTTCGAGGAAAATGGTAACAGACAAACATACAAACAAACAAAGAAACACACAACCCCTAACCCCAAACGCATATACCGCCTCCGCTCCGTTCCGTCTGTCGTGGTCGTGGGTAAAAATGATGAGTCGGGAACAAAAACATTGACTTATTTCGGAAAACTAAGTTTTAGCACAGAATACATACAAGTTTTAGTTACGAATTTTCCGAATTTTCGATACGTTAGAGTTAGACGTTAAAGTTTACGAGTAGAAAGCCATCAGATGTTGATAATGTATAGCTATTGTTTTAAAAGCTTGCGGTGTGGTTAGAATTAATTAGTTTATTAGACTTCCAAGAGATATGGGTAAGTAGACGGTATTTTATTATTATGTACAGTACAAATTCGAACTCGTAATAATTATATAATCTACTCGTTCCGTAGCCAAGTGCGGTGTATAAATAAATTGCACTAACATTTAGGATAAGATTTTTATAAGTAAATAAAAGTAAGAACTAATAATTTTATATCCCTCTTAATAAAATGTAACAAATGACGAGTTCTACATTAAAACAAGTCCACATTTTGTTTTGTGAAGTAAGACGAGAATGTTAATCCATGAAATACGTCCAAAGTCCAACTAATTTCGTTCGGCGCCAAAATGTAAAAGGATAAATACTTACTTTTTGGCGCAAACCTTCACGCCACACCACAACAAGCTGTCAATACCATCCGTATTCGAAAGTTGAACTCGGGCTCACGTCCGTTCACGCTTAAATTTAAACTTAGAACAATGGTGCCACTGTCATCATGTTTCCACAACTGACGACAGCTCGGCACATTTTATGAAGATTTTATGCTGTTGTGGTCTGCTGCAGAGCCAGTAGGTCACTCTAATTAATAGTAGATTAATCACTATGTTTATTCATTAAGTATTATATTCTGCCCGCGATAGCAAGCAATGAAGCTCTCCCCCGACTTACTAACTCTTAAAACTTGATTGTTTTTTGAATGGCTATTAATGCGTCTCTTTTATTTGCTATACAGTGAGAAAGATATGTAACTATGGCAATTCATAACCCTGACAAGTTTTAAGAGGTTGCAATATCCCCCTTGGAACTACTCAGAAAATTGCTAATGAAAAAGATAACAAACCGAGGAAATTAATTTACGTAAAAGTAATTTTTACATATTAATAGGTATAATCATAGCAAAATGTATAGATTTCAAATAAAAACAAGAGATAGGATGTAGAAAAAGTTGTTAATATCGAAATAAGGCGTGAAAAAATTAAAAACCGCTTGAAGCGTTCAAATATTACAGATTGAGTTTTCACTACTTCAACTACCTAAATAGTGTACCCCCGTGCTAGAGAAAGACAGTGATAGAACACCCCAAAACACACTCCCCGCAATAAATGTGCGGGAAAGAAAGAGACGTAGTAATAGCCGGAAATTAGCACTCGTCTATCTTTCATTTTACACCCCAAATTTTCTTATTCCAATTTCCTCTCGCTACGAGCGGTTTCATTTCACGCATCGTAACTACTTCACAAAAATACGCACGAATATAAACCTTATTTTTTCAATATTAAAGGTGGAATTTATTTGATTTCAAGGTAAAGTATTAGGCTTTTTTGAATTTTGAATCGTTTTAGAACACTCTGTCATTTGAAATGAGTCATTTTCTGATAAGAATGCCCTATTGGCTGAGACGTGTGCGCCTCGGGCCGCGGGCCGATAATGGCATTTCCGAAAGCTGATACCGTATAACTTGGTGTCGGTTTTTGCACGGAGTTTTAATAATACGTAGGGGGAGAGTAGAGATATGGAAATGAGCGTGTGGAGAAGAGGAAATTTGAATTTATACACCAGCTAGTTTTATTCACGAGGGTACGGAGATTATGCCGTGCAGATTGTGCTTCCCCGAACTGTGTGTGAGGGATCTGTGAATTACTTTTTAAAAAACTTGCTATTCGTGAAGTATAAGTAGGTTTAAGCAAGGAGACCTTAAGCCTTAAGCCATAATTTCAAATAGTTCTGCATTTCAGAAATTACGAAACTAAAAAACATCATTTCTATTCCATGAAAAACGGAAAAATCTATTGAAAAACCTGTAGAACTAAAAAACATTTTTGTATGTCTTGAAGAGTATCTAGCCAAAGTAGGTAATGATAATCAAAGAATCCAAAGTGTTTTACTCTAGTGACTCTACATTATAATTGTGTTTTAGCAAAATCTGACTAGATGGCGCTAGATGTTTGCAAATGAAAACAATAATGAAAGAAAGGCAGTTTTCTTCAGCATAATAGTAAGAAATTTAATAAAATTATTTTATGACGGAATTTTTTATTGGTAGAAAAAGTCTAATTCCAAAATTTTCACTAATGGGTTAATAGCCCGTGAACATTCACCTGCCTTCAAAAAAGGTTTCGAACTTTTTCAAACGTGTGAATCTTTTTTTCATTCTATCGAGTACGCAAAGGAATTAAATGGATGTTGTTAAAATCTATTTCACGCCATTTACTTCTAATGCAGAATTCGTTCGGTCACATCTACGCGGTCAGTCGGCTCTTTTATAGTTTTTTGAATATGTGAATAACGTGAGAAAGTTTGTCTGACATGTGTGAGTAAGGTGCAAAAGTGCAAATTAAAAGACGAGGAAATATTTTTTTTAAATCATTGTTTTTGTATCCGAGCGAGCGGACCCATGTCACTCTAGCAAAACTTCGAGCTTTTCATTTGTTTTTTAAATTATCATTTGTTTTTAACTTGTTCTATAATTAATTACTGAATTGAATAGTAATTACGTTGTAGTGAAACTGAAAAATATGCAAGTTTTTTTGTCATCTAGTCTGGATATAAAAGAAATTAAAATACAAAATTGCCAAAAAGGTGTTTTCACGCCATAGATTCACAATCATCGAAATTTTTATCCATCCTCATTCTCATTCATAAAATGTTTCACACTTAATAGTGACACTTTTTTCACAATCCCGTTCGTTCTAAGAACACAAAATTTGAGTGAAAAAACTATAAGCGGGCCATAAATAATAAACACGTGCAACAATACAAATTTTTATAGCCCTGTCTAGCACAGGTGGAAAAAAAGAATTCCAAAATAGTTCATTCATAAAGAGGTTTCATTCACTTTCGAAAAGAGAAAAAAACTTTGCGCCCATTCAGTTTATTGTACGAAGTCAATCTATAATAACGTCTTCATTTTAGTATCTCGTGGGATTCTGTGAGATGAACATCAATTTATTATACTTATCAAACATTAGACATGATATTTATTTTTTTGTTAAACTTTTTGCCAGTTTTTGACACTTTGCCTTTTTTTTCAAGTTGACCGTAACATATTAATATTGTAAGGGAATAAAATATTGTTGAGAATTTGTTATCCATATTCGGTACGACGAAAGTTAACAAAATGTGGTTAGAGGCAATGATCCGCACTAAAATGATTTGTCATTATTTTTGGCACGTTATATACAGGATGTTTGGTTTGGTAATATTCCTTATACTTACCTATAGATAGCCCGATTGGTAGTTAGGGACCATCAAACCGAACAACTTTTAATAGTAAAAGTTGTTCTGTTTGATGGTTCCTATCTACTCTGCTGGGACCAACTCTGAAATCGTGAAATAAAATCAGCTGTTTCATACATTTTGATATTTTCGTTATTAGTTTGTATGAAACAGCTGATTTTTCTTCGCGATTTCAGAGTTGGTCCCATAGTAAAAGTTGTTCAGTGTATACCCTATTCGGCATTAGCACTATTATGTATTATGTGGGATTAGGGGTTTTTTGTAACACGTTGTTTAAGTTTTTATATATTTGGTGAAATCCCTCATTTACCTATACTACTACGCCTATGCATATGCATGGCTTAGTTATGGCATTGTCCTTTGGGGAAATAGTACAGACGCACCTACCCTATTTACACAACAAAAAAAACTTATACGAATAATATCTAACATAGAACAAACCGATAGCTGTAAACCCCATTTCCGTAAATTTCAAATCCTGACCCTTCCATGTATCTACATTTTAGAAATATGCAAATTTGTTAAAAAACATCACAAATACTACACTGAGCGGAAGGATATAAAGACAGCTCATAATTTAAGACACAAAAATAAACTTTTATTGCCAGTTTCTCGATTGTCTCTTTATGGTAAAAGCCCTTTCGTGATGTCTATTAAAATATATAATAAACTCCCAGAATCATTAAAGCAAGAAAACAATGAAAAAAAGTTTACACAACAATTAAAGCATCTACTTATTGAAAAATGCTACTATACGGTAGAAGAATATTTAACTGATAAAATTTAGTAAGTAATTAAATTATAATAACCAGTTTAGTAATTTCATTAATAAGTAAAAATAAATAAAAATAATTAAGTATGCTCTGTAAAATACCTAATACTGCAATAAATATAGTTACATATTATTATCAAATAGATGTTAGATGAAAAATAATAAGGCATCCTCCTCTCTTTTTTAAATTGCTGTGCCCAACAGGGTCTATAATGAATCCAAAATGTATGATTTCCACCAAAATGTACTTATAGATGCAATAAATGAAATATGAAATATGAAATACCTTCGTTAATATCTAGGCGTAAAAAAGATGATAAGTACTTCTATAGATTTTACGGAAATTATTTAAGTTATTAATTATTACTTATTGTTAACTGCAAGCAGAGCAGATGCGAAGTTCGTAATTAAAAGCTTAATTTAGGTAAGAAAATTAATTAGGTATTGTCTTTGTGTCTGGTATTTAGTCATTAAGCGGGACGTGACTGAGGCCGCTGATGCAGACAGTTTATTTAGACAACTTGAATATAAGTGGTTGTAAGTTCTTAACTATAACTAAGTGTTGAGACAACAACGAAGTAAGAAATACAGACTGTCTGATATGACACTGTGCACTCGCGATAACATATTTGTTTATTGAAGTACTTATAAAAAACAAATCGAATCAACTGTAGTCGTAAGCGTAGCGTTCAAACGCATAGAATGTTGTGAGGCTGCTTCAATTGTTTTTTTTTAAATTATAATAAGGAAAAAGAAAATTAAAAAAAAATGGCAGTAGGTACCTATCGGTAATCAATTTAATTCTGAGTGAATTTAAAAAACCTACCTAAAAGGTAATAGGTATTTTTTTGCGAAGTAATGTAGCACAATACAATATGCTTGTTTCACTAGCAGGTATAAATTAATTAATATTCGAAATTAATGGTGTACCCGAAAAAAAGAATGAAAACTTGTTAGACCTTTTAGTGAATATTGGAAACCATATCAAATTACCCTTGCAGCCTAGAGATATTATTGCTGTACATCGGGTACCACAAGCGCAGCGTCAAACAAATCGCCCAAAAAATATTATTGTCAAAGTGAGTTCCCGCATATTAAGAGACAACATATTA
The DNA here is from genome assembly GCA_950108535.1 of Agriphila straminella. Lineage (NCBI taxonomy): Eukaryota > Metazoa > Arthropoda > Insecta > Lepidoptera > Crambidae > Agriphila > Agriphila straminella. The sequence goes on along the minus strand of OX467326.1, from coordinate 5,782,227 downwards.
AGTGCATTCCGTAAAATGAAAAACATTACTTCTAATGATATTGGGATCTCCGGACAGCCAAGCATAATCTACATGAATGAGCACTTAACTATGGAAAGGAAAAAGTTGTTTCGAGACTGTCGTGAAGCTGCTAAGAAAGAAAACTACCAATATGTGTGGATCAAACATTCGACTATACTTGTGCGCGAATCCAACAATCACGCAGCATTCGCTATACGTTCTCATGGGGATATATCTAAGATTAAAAATGGGGCCAGTAAGAAAGTCAACAATTAAAAGTAAATGTTTAGAATATACATACTCTCTCGCATGTTATTTGTGGTGTGTTAATTTCTTTACCTTTTGTTTATTAATTACAATTGAATGGTGTTCATTGGTAGTAAAATCTATGTTTATTTGCTATACTGATTTGCACGTAATCTCAGTCATATTATTTGTTTTTAAAATTGCCAGGCAAAGTTGGGGGGCTTACCCTTTATTATATAATGTATATTTTTGTCACTGTATTTTTATCGCTTATTCGGTGGTTATAATTATTAATTTTGTTACAACTCTAAAACTAAATTTTGTAGTTGTGAATCTGTCAGCGTTCAGGGAAATACTGCTTTGTTACTCCAATTTTGAAAATGGCTAATTTGGTATGTTATTATCAGAATTGTAGAGGTGTGCGCACCAAGCTACATACGTTGTACATGAACATTTTAGCGAACCAATACGACCTCATTATACTCACAGAGACGTGGTTAATACCAGAAATTGATGATTGTGAGTTTATAGACCAGCGCTATATTGTTTACCGTTGCGATCGAAATCGTATTCTTACAAATAAAAGGGATGGTGGCGGAGTTCTGATTGCGGTTTTAAAAAGTCTAAAACCTATGCCTATTATGTGTCACAATGACTTGCTTAGTGGTGTCGAGAATGTGTGTGTGAGTATTTCTAGCTCCTGTGGCTCAAAACGGCATGTCGTGGCTGCTGTATACATACCACCTAAATCCTCTTTTGAAACATACGCTGCCTACTTGGACTCAGTAACAAATATTCTTGAGGATATCTCTGTTACTAGTTTTTCTCTTTTTGGCGATTATAACTTGTCTGAGGTTAAATGGGAGTCTAAAGGTGACGGAATACTCGACTGCACCGGATCGTCATCGCTTTCTACTCTTTTAAGGAATTTTATGTCGTTTCATGGTGCTAATCAATATAATTATATAAAAAATGTAAAAGGAAATATACTTGACTTATTAATGACGAACATTAAATGTAATATCACCCAGCTTGCTAACACCCTTTTACCTAGTGATAAATCCCATCCACCATTTTACGTTGAACTTACATTCAAAGGGTTGTCTTCTCCTATGCGTCGTCATTCGTTGTCCAAATATAACTTCTATAAGGCAAAGTATGACCTTATTATTGCAGACCTAGATAAAGTAGACTGGTCTAATCTGTTTAATATGCATAATGTGGAGGTGACTGTCGAACTCTTTTATAACACGCTCTTCGACATTATTAAGAAACACACACCTACGGTATCATCTAGATCCTCGCGATACCCCGTTTGGTACACTTCCTCCTTAATTCACATTGAGAAAAATAAAGAAAAGGCGTGGGTCAGATGGAAGACATATAAAAATGAATCTGACTACGAGAGTTTTTCAAGGCATAGGCATCGTTTCAAATCGGAATCTAGCAAATGTTATGCAAATTATGTTAGTTCAGTAGAAGACGGCATTAAAAGTAACATTAAGCATTTTTGGTCTTTTATAGCCAATAAGAAAGCTTCATCTAATATTCCTTCGTATATGGTCTCTAACAACGCAATGTCTAATAATCCTGATGAAATTTGTAATATGTTTTCTAAGTTTTTCCACTCAGTTTATGAGCCTTCCACCTTGTCTTCTGATACGTGGTCTGATTCCTCTACCGACTCTGATGCTGGTGATGTAATTTTGCACAATTTACATTTTAGCGAGAATAAAATTCTCACCGAACTGAATGCTTTAGATCCTTCAAAAGGATCAGGTCCTGATGGACTCCCATCATATTTTCTGATTCATGCTGCTGAGGGCCTTTCTAAGCCCTTGAGTATTATTTATAATAAATGTATCTCAGAGGGAGTTTTCCCTGAGATTTGGAAACGAGCAAATATAGTACCTGTACATAAAAATGGCTCTAAGCATGAGGTAGAAAATTACAGACCCATTTCTATTTTGTGTGCCCTGGCGAAGCTTTTCGAAAGACTTGTTCATAATGAAGTTTACCCTGTTTTACATAGTACTTTTATCAAGGAACAACATGGATTTGTAAAAAGAAGGTCTACTACTACCAACCTAATGATTTATGTTTCGTCACTATTTGAAAGCATGGATAATAATACTCAAACAGATGCTATATATACAGACTTTCGAAAGGCCTTCGACAGGGTTGATCATGAACTCCTTTTGAAGAAATTATCCTTTAATGGCATACGCGGCAATTTACTGCGCTGGTTCTTTTCATACATAACTAATAGAACTCAAAAGGTTGTTATTAATGGATTTCAGTCTCAGAGTGTTCGTGTAACATCTGGTGTTCCTCAGGGGTCCATACTTGGTCCGCTCCTTTTTGTATTGTTTATCAATGATATTGGACGGTGTTTCCATAATTGCAACTTCTTGCTCTATGCAGATGACCTCAAAATTTTCAAACCCATCAAGAACATCTCGGATTGTGTTCTTATTCAAGAGGATTTAAATAGATTGTCTGATTATTGTATTAGAAATAAGTTGCAGTTAAGTCTTCCCAAATGTAGCTATATAAGTTTTTCAAAGAAGAAACAAAATATTAATTTTAACTACTCCCTTTGTAACGTAGCTCTAAGTAAAGTTTCTTCTATACGTGACCTTGGTGTCACATTGGATAATAAATTGCATTTAGACATTCATGTCGAAAATATAATAAAAAAGGCTTATAGAATGTACGGATTTATTATGAGATCGTCTAAAGACTTTAAGAAATCTTATACATATTTGTATCTTTATAAAACTTTAGTACGTTCCCAGTTAGAATATGCCGTACCGGTATGGAATCCCTTATATAATAAGTATAACGATATGATAGAGGGTGTGCAACGCAAATACTTGAGATCCATGCATTACAGATGTTATGGCTCATATCTACCGTCTGACCAACTTTTAGATAGGTATGATCTACTTACCTTGCAATCTAGACGGAAGCTTCTAGAATGTATGGTGCTTCATGGTATTATCCACAACAAGTTCGACTGTACTGAGCTGACAAACAGACTGTGTTATGTTGTTCCTAGAACCATTCACATTAGAGAAGTTCGTACCCGTAAGTTGTTCGCTATTGGTGGTTGTCGTACTAATGCAGGTAAACGTTCGCCTCTGCGACGCATGACTGAAAATTATAATTCATTCTTTCTGAACGCTGACATATTTACACTCTCTGATGTGCAATTCAAGCGTTCCATCCGAAGTGTACTAAAATGAATTAATTGATTTAATTGTAAGTAAAAATTTGTTTACTGCATAGCCTAGTGTTAGTAGTTATCTTGTAGTGCTTTATAAGTCTTGGTTATTTTGTTGTTTAAGTATAATGTTTATCTTTGTTGTTGCTTAGCATCCCACTGTCTTGTTAACTCTTCTGTAGTAACATGTGGTTAACGGCTTTGACTGCATATTTGTTTAAATTTCATAAGAAATATTTTATTGTTATAGTTTATTAATATGTGGTTGTTAGTTGACCCAAATAAAGAGAAAAAAAAAAAAAAAAAATATTAATTTAATTTGATTTTGCCTTTACAACTTTAAAATGTGTTAATGACATTAAAACAAACAACTGTAAACCTTATTCCTTATTATAAATAAAATAAAATAAAAATAAGAAATTAGGATGTTTTGGAATAAGTACAGGTAGGCGTATAAAATTCTCAGCAGATTTAAAAGTAATTCTTTCGTAGTATTTACGACACAATTTTATATCGGCAAGGTAAAAAAAAATACATATTTTCACTGATTTAAAATAATGTCAGCTGCATCTGTGAAGAACTGTCATTATCTTTTTATCAAATAAACAATTTCAAATTAGGTGTTATATGTGACACACAAAAGTCATTCTGAAATTATTATTTCAAAAATCAATACAACCTTACTACATTTTCATAATAACATTAAGAGCTTTACAAACTAATCTTTTTACATTAGTTACTGTAACATCAACCGTAGCGCAATGGTTCTCTAAAATAATTAAAAGTTCCCTGTTAATGAGCCCAATCATAATTACGCAATTATACTAATCAATAATATTGGCATTAAGGGAAGGGACCAATAACAAAGAAAACAGTTAACTGTGTGTGTATTTTTAAAACAGGTCTAAGTGATCGTTTTTGTCATCTATTGTCCTTAATTATGGAAGATAATTATATATTGACATTATAACGAGCAGCCGAAACCGTTAAAAATGTGCGTTTAATAATTTAGCATTTGCAGACCACTATAGAATATTTGTCATTACATCGAGCTTCGGAAGACCGATTCCGAGAAGACTAGAAAGGCGACAAAGGGTTAATTTACCTTTTTTACTTTGTTTAACTGACAAATTAATAGCATTTTTAGCCGACTTCTAAAAAGGAGGAGGTTCTCTGTTGGGCTGTATGCATGTTTTATGTCCACCGATTACTCGAAGACGGCTAAACCGATTGAAATAATTCAAACGTTATTAGGATCACGATTGTTTCCAAGTTGGTCCCATTTTTTGAAATTTTGAAATCGGTTCAGTACTTTTCAGGAAAACCTGAAAATACTGTCGTATTCGTTACCATTTTATGAACTTATACGGATGATCGACCATATCTTCTTTGTTTATGTACCGATTTAGATAATTCTTTTTTTGTTTGAAAGAGGATACTTTAGAGATATTACCATTTTGATTTCATTGTTATTGGACCTTGGATTTTAAAGATACACAAGGGAACTCCTCAAAATCAAATAGGAACTGTATAGTATAGTGACTACACTAACAACGTGATAACACTCTTAGAATAAAAAAAAAGCTGTCCTCCAGCCCCACCCGACTTCAATAGACGTGTTTTACTTATTACAATTATATGCGTAGGAATCTAGTGATTTAAAAATTATTTCTTGCTTTTAGAGGTATTTAATTTTGAAGCTGTCTTTGTTTTTATTTTCAGGTTTTTTGAAGTCGGTTTTTTTAACAGGTCGAAATGTAACGTCACTAATTAAGAAGTTTTCCTATATTATGAAACTGAATAATGTTTCATAAAAAACGGGACTCTACATCATATCGATATTTATTTAAAACACAATTTAGTACAGTTATCAGCTATCAGATCATTGCAGGAAATTTTCCAATTCAATAGTCTAGCCTTACTAAGTATATATAGGTATTTTAGCTGATATGGGCACGAAAACAAAAAAATCTTATCTTATTTTGGTTTTTAATTGTAATTTGATATTAAACTTAGGGCTGATTTTTCAATCCTCAGATAACAGATATCAGTCAGTTAAATAATTAACCAAATAAAATAAATGGCATTTAAAACATTGACAGATAAGCGAATGACAAACATTTTCAATTTGGCGGTTTAATACGTTATCAAGCGAATAAATTTTATTTAGGCATTGAAAAATCAGCCCTTAATGGAATAAGATCTATAGTAGAAATGTATATTGTTGTAATATAATTCTTAAAAGTGCCCCTGGTACTTGTAAATGCGACCTGCTGACTCATTATATTGGTCACTATTCATACATTCATTCATGAAAATAGCCATTCAATGTATGTATGCTACTGTCTAAATAATCTTGATCGTTTCGCCAAATATTATGTCAATCATGCATGACATAATAAAATTTCGATTTAGGACTTCATTAAAATAAGAATTAATATAAAAAAAACTATTAAGCGACTCCATCTGCATGGACAGTTTTTTTTCTATCCCTCGGGAACCATATTTTTTTTCTGCATGAAAGGTCCTTATAGAATAGAATAAGAATTTATATATTCTTATGGGCCTATCCTAACCTCCCCTTTGGTCCCTATGGTCCTTTTCTGTACCTCTCCCTGATAATGTGTATGCAAAATTTTATGATGAGTAAAGGAGTAAAGTAACAAAAAAAAATTACTTTTGATTTTATAATAAGGAGGAAAGGATAGAACATTAGAAACTCTCATACATGAACCCTGAACACAATGCACTCTTCTTTTTTTTTTTGGGAAGTCGTGTAATAAAAAAAACCGACTTCAAAAAACCTGCCTCTAAAAAGCAAGAAATAATATACAAATCATTAGATACGCATTATCATTGTTATAATAAATCACGTATATTAAAGTCGGGTGGGGCTGGAGTACATCTTCCTTTTTTATTCTAAAAGCCCCACCCGACTTCAATAGACGTGTTTTATTATAACAATGATAATGCGTATCTAATGATTTGTATATTATTTCTTGCTTTTTAGAGGCAGGTATTTTGAAGTCGGTTTTTTTTTATTTTTAAACAATTTTTGTATTTTTTTATTTTTAAACAATTTTTTTATTTTTTTATTTTTAGTGTAAGTACCTTCTGTATTAGGTAGTGTAGGTATATTACTTAGGTAGAAAAATCGGCTCAGCCAAACGTGAGATAATCCATAAATGGCGAAGATACGCGCGAACAACGATAAAAAAAAACATACAATCGAATTGAGAACTTCCTCCTTTTGTTGAAGTCGGTTAACAATCGAATTGAGAACCTTTTTTTTTTTTTATTGTTGTTCGCGCGTATCTTCGACATTTATGGACCGATTTAGATAATTCTTTTTTTGTTCGATTGAGTTTTCTTGCGAGATGGTCCCATTATTATTTTTTTCAAATCGGTTCAGTAGTTTACAAGTAATCCTGAAAATACTATGATATTAAATCAACTAACTTGACAATTTTGTTATTTATGAACCGAATTAGATGATTTTTTTTGTTGGGGAAGGAATACCTTTGTGTAGTCTTTTTAACCGACTTCAAAAAAGGAGGTATTCAGTTTGTATGTATGTATGTTTCTCCGCGATTATCTCACGTTTGGCTGAGCTGATTTTTCTACCTAAATAATATACCTACACTTCCTAATACAGAAGGTACTTACACTAAAAATAAAAAAAATAAAAATTTGTTTAAAAAACAAAAAAACCGACTTCAAAAAACCTGTCTCTAAAAAAACCGACTTCAAAAAACCTGCCTCTAAAAAGCAAGAAATAATATACAAATCATTAGATACTCATTATCATTGTTATAATAAAATACGTCAATTGAAGTCGGGTGGGGCTTTTAGAATAAAAAAAGGAAGATGTAGGTACTCCAGCCCCACCCGACTTTAATAGACGTGTTTTATTATAACAATGATAATGAGTATCTAATGATTTGTATATTATTTCTTGCTTTTTAGAGGCAGGTTTTTTGAAGTCGGTTTTTTTAGAGGCAGGTCTTTTGAAGTCGGTTTTTTTTGTTTTTTAAACAATTTTTTTAGATTGATATTTTTCAGCAGCCATTTTATTGTTTTGTATAGGTATGATTTTAATTCCAAAAAATTTGTAAATTTACAGTAATGTATTTGCGAATGTATCAAATTCGTAAATCAATCTACATATATATTAGCAAAATAATTATTCGCAAATAAAAAATGTAAACTTTCCACGAATACTGTGTCGCTACCGATATTTTGACAAAGGCTGCCCACAGAGTTATTATATCGTTTTCTTATTTTTGAATTATTAGGCGCAATCATTTTACTGTGTATTCTATGGTAGAGGTTATATTAATATACTATATCTATGAGGTTATATAATAGAATCATAGACTACAATGACGGATTCGAAATCACTTCAAAATAGAGTCACGATGTCACAACTCTATAAAACGAACACCAACGAACTGGCTGACCAATCGCGAAGCGTCGATTAAAAAGAAAAAACGTTTTCGGCATTGGATACACTCGACATTTCTTCTCATTGTCTCCGTATAGTGACACGGCATCTCATCGATTTTATTGGGTACAAAATTGACGGGTCTTTGTTTGCAAATGCTTTGTATTCATTCATTGCACAGACAATTAAATTAATACCGATATTATTGCTAAAAAGTAAACTGCTTGTTATTTTTTTATGGATTATTTAGGTATTTATTGTTCTTAAAAAAACATTGTATCTATATCCGTTATCCTTCCTTATTTGCACCCACTCCGCCCCTACCCAGCTCCTTCCTTTTATTCACTTAATACTCGGTTGCCTGGAAGAGATTGCTATTTAGCAATAAGGCCGCCTTTTGTGTGCTGTTGTTCTGTTAATGGTTTTTTCCTGTTTACTATGTGTTCTGTATTTGTGTGCAATAAAGTGTTTTATTATTATTATATTAAGCAATTTTTATACTTATCATAATCTGAAACGCAGTTAATACTTAACTATTATATGCGTTTAAGCCCATAAAAGGATACTTGAGTTAATTGGTATAATTCTTCTGATAGGGTATCACGAGTTGGTACCACAATACGGACAGAAATGACAAACTGACGATGTGATGTATTCGATTAATACGAAAAGCCATTCGAACAAAAAAGTAAATATGTAGAGAGCTATTATAACATTTTTTATTTCGACTTCGCAATTGGAGGTTGCAAGCAAATGTTCCCATGGTTATTTGCATAGCATTTAATGATGTTTTCATTTGAGACCACTCGCATCTCGTTCGGAGATTTTTTTCTGGGAGCGTGTATGCAAAGGAGCACATTTGCATCCCTCGAAACCACAATCGGCCTAATTTGGATGCGCCCACTATCTCAGCCGAAATCGTTAAAATGCACGCACGGTAGCGAGAACGGTACAAAACACAAAACAATAAATAAATAACGAGAACAATAAATATAATTAAAAACGACAAAAAGCGTCCGTCCGCATGACGCGGGTACAAACGGTTGCGCGCTCCCGACGACTCTATATTAACGATACGGTTTCACTAAATTCTTTAAATCATTTGCTGCTTTATTGCAACGCATCAAGACTCATAATGACGCTCCCATCTCATATATCCGTCGAACATTTTGTCACAGGCACGTCACGTTTATCGAACGCTCCTCATTAGAGATTTTATTTTTAAATAGTCGCCGTAGGGTCGAGTATCCCGTGCGTTCGGTTTAAAAAATTCGAAAATGGAATTTAAACGAGATGTCATTTCTTTATTGCGTTGGTAGCTTGTTGAGGCGATTTTGAGCGCATCGGTTCATTAATCGATGTCGATAGAGATGGGAGTCGTTTGTTGGCGGGAATTTTGACAGATGCGAGTTGTGTCGTCTATGACGGAGGTTCGGGTTATAGGCCTTAATAGGGTCCGCTGGTAAATGGGCATTCGGAGTTGTCGCGTTGTCCCAAATTTATTGCACCAATTAGTTGCGTCCACGTGAAGGGGTTTATCTGGCGGTTCGATCTCGCTCTATTTGGGAGGTAACGGTCGGTAATGGCCGAATTTCTTGGAACTTCGGTTAATATTTTTTTCACAACTACCGTAGATACTTTCGGAAGTGAGAATGTAACAAGTTAATTGGATAAAAAATATTGTGATGCCGACACACGGTGGGCGCTTATAGAGGTTATTACAGCACAGATTAATTAGGGGCAGACGGTCCGCGGCTTTGTAGCCGGGCTATTAGATAAGATTACGCACGGAAATTATAATTAGTTTATCGCTAAACGAGCGCGGATTTGGAATAATTTAATGTGTAACGATTTATAGCTTTGTAAAGATAAGGATGGTCATGATGATTTGTGTGAGAAAATATTCCCAAAAAGGACGGTGTCAGACATGTTTAACTCTTTACTATTAGCAAGTTTGGGAGCTCTCAGACCACGATTTTGGTTATCCCGGCGAGCATGTGGTGAAAAAAGTTACACCTAGCATGTGGTGGGGTTTGCCAAACCCCAATATATAATTACCTATAAATGCCAATTTATTAAACCAAGACTTAAGAATTTATTCGTATTTTGAAATATGGTTTATATTTAGTGTATAAAATAAAAAACAGTGTATATTTATATACTTTTGTTGTATTATTTATCAGAAATATTAAAATATAACATTTACAAAAAAACAAAAAAAGGAACTTCTGAAAAAGGAACTAAAATCAACTAATTCTTTATAAAAATATAAAATCAACTTTAAAAACTTAAAGAATATAAGATTCTCAATAACATATTTTTTTTAAAGAATTAGTTGATTTTAGTTTTAGTATTTTTGATAAATAATACAATAAAAGTATATAAATATACACTGTTTTTTATTTTATACACTAAATGTAAACCATATTTCAAAATACAAATAAATTCTTAAGTATTGGTTTAATAAATTGGCATTTATAGGTAGATATATGTTAAAACTAACACGGAGCATGTGGCGGGGTATGACGCACCCCACGAACGTTTACACGCGTGTAGCTCCTGCGCCGGTTGACGCGACACTGCGGTCACGCCACTCTCCCCCCGCGGAGTACATTGGCTCCAGCTACTCGAAGCAACAAACCAATTGAGGGGCAAATTTGAAAAATACACGACTTCGCGCAAAGCATGGGCATGTCACACCCCACCACAAGCTCGCCGGGTTATATTATTATTATTATTATTATTTATTATTATTATATTTATTTCAGATATTAAATTGCATCCATATTTGTTGTTTGTTATAGGCTTTAGAATATCAAAATACAGCCACATCTCAAGGTTGTAAACGACTTGTAGCACTTACAATCACCCAATTTAAAATAGCTAAACAAGTACCTACCTTTACCTATTTGATTACTGTTGTAATAAAAAATAACACTCTAACCACAGACAATTTTGTTTTCTACCAAGCAATAAAAAATAATCAAAAAATCATTTATTCAGTCTAGGCTGTTACAAGCACTTGTGGATGTCAAAGAAGCTACGCCATCGGTTCGCAAACCCTAAGCGGGAGACCTTGTAACGAGAAGAACCGGCAAGAAACTCGTCAAGGGCTGCTTTTTTCTCCCTGTATATTTCATACAGCGTCGTCAACATTGAAAAATGAGCTCCACATTTAAAGTGAGGTCATTTTCCATCACAATAATTAACAAAAGTTTGTACACAATGGGTAGGTAGGTTGAAATTAAATACCTACTACATATCGGATAGGTAATTGTGAGAGTAAATAACTTTCAACTAGTTGAGAAATCAGTAATCACTATGTCTGCTACTCGAAAGTGCACCTAAGTAGGCAAAATTTACCAAAAAACATTTGATACAAGACATAAAAAATAACAATAAAAAAACGCAATTCTTACAATTCAATATGCGTTAAAATAGGTACTCAGAAGCAGACCCATTCCCACTGGCAGCACCCGTTCACGAGCATGACGCGTGGACCAGCCATCGCTTCGCTCAACCATATTTGAGGGAACGTAACGACCCGCCCCACACGACACCACCGCAGAAATGATTAAAGAGAGCATGACATATGACATACTTAGGCTACCCATCCTAAGGCACTGAATTGAAAACTAGTATCCAAAAGCTTTTCATAGGCCTTTACTTACAAAAACTACTGACTATAGAAAGCAAAATGATTGTAATAAAATAAAAAAAAAGAGAAATCAAAACAAGGTTTACTTGCCTATTAGTTTTATGTTTTGAGTAAGAAGTGCCATACATATTGATAACATCAAACAGAGAAAAAAATATATATATAAATAAACGACGCCGATAAAAATACTTTTAAAAAAAAATATGTATAAAAAGAAACAAAACCTGCCTCAAATGTGGGCCAGTCAAGTGCAATATGGCCAGTCAAAGTGCAATAAGGCCAGTCGGCAACAAAACCGACAAAACTACACAGCGCAGCAGTGGCGATGGCGGCCGCTGCAGACATCGGATTTCCGAAAACTGGCCGCGACCAAAACGTGCCCGCTGAGATGGCGAGATTAGCTGAAACGGTTCCAACTGTGTGTGGCCACGGTGCGAGCGAGTTTTCATCCTCGTTAAAACCAAAAGTTTGCATAGAAATCCGCCACTGGTGGATATCGGGAAATAAAGTATGGACGGTCTATTCCTAAACTAAAGAGAGGGGCCTCTTCTAAAACAGGTTTTTTCAAACTTAAAAGAAGAGACCCACACATTGTTAAATATTACTTGCAGTAAATAATAAAGATATTTTGTTGTTTTTTATTTTTTTTATTTCTGTTGTCCACCACTGAGGGATATCGGGATCGGGAAGAAATGTATAGAAAAAACTATAAACTCGATATTTGACGACTTGAGTGGTGCAGTGGTCTACATGCCGCCTACCACGCAAAAGCTTCTCAGGTAAGAGATATCGTAAAAATTTCTTCACAGTTAATCATGTGGTGGCATAACCTTTCTGATAAATCACTAAACAAAAATCGTTACTGAACCACATTGCCAGGTCAATTATTACTTAGGTTTGCGGCGGCTGATGTAAACCAAAACCTTAGATTACAACGATACTTTTAATTTTAAGTAAATTTTCAGTAATGTTAGTACTCCAAGTAGTACCTAACAGGGGACAGCCTGCGGCTTTATTTCGAGGTAGAGCTACATGGAAATGGTTATAATACGAGAAAACGTACTTACATAAAAAAAGCATAAGAAAAGGTTGATCAACCAAATCAATTTATTAAATAGTAGAAATTGTGATAAACGTAGCTTAATTTCGCATTGAATTAATCGACATGGGCTTTATTATTTATTTTGATGCAATAAACATGCTCTCCTCTAATACTACAACCCCGCCCTTTAGTATCGAATAGACGATGAAGGAAACAAATAGTTCAAAACAAATGAAAGCGTTTTAGACTTTCACAGTGACTTCGATTTAGATAACAATTTATTCAAATAAAAATAGATTCTAATAACACTAATATTTTGAGATATTTTTTATCAATATTGCCTCTGAAAAATTGTCTTATTTATTATTAGTTACTGTTGTTTTGTTTATTGGTTTTTTAATGAACATTTTTTTCTTATCTTAGTAATATAATTCTTGTACACATAATTTGTTCAAAGCATTTCCATAAAATCTATTTGCCAGTGCGAAAAGTTTATAAGACGTATAGCCAGTTTAAAACGACATAACTTAAAAAACCGAGGGGTAAATGACTCCTTGAATAAACATTCAAAATTAAGCAGAAAGAATCCACGAAATATTATCAACGATCCAGTTTTAAGCGACACATACCCCTTAATTGATTCTAAGAAAGTAATTTCACAAATTACTTTGAGCTACCGGAGTTTATCTCACTGGTGGGCGGTTAGGACTTTTTCGCAGTTAAAATTTTACGCAGTGAACGGGAACTTCTTTTGAAAGCCGAGGAGAGTGAATACGAGACAGTTCCAAGTGCAGTGATCGACACAAAAAGACACACGTTCGCCTGTGTTCGGCTCGTGTTGTGGGCGGATGGGATTTCTATCATTTTTGTTTTTTACTGATTTTATTTGGAGTTAAACTATGGATGGTTGTTAAGAATTCGATGATGCAATGGGTAGTGCGTTCAGTTTGTGATTGCGGAAGTTAAGCAACTTTCAAAATCTGGTTATCGGATAGGTGTTCAACATTTTGATATTTTCAGAATCTCTTAACTTAAGCTAGAGTTTCCTAGGATCACGGTGCCGTCATATTCACGGCGCGCAATATTGTTTTCATAGACAACGTTCTACGCCGCTAAATTACGGCAGTAGTTGAGAATTGGGGGTTCTGGATCATCCGTAGATCCAGAACCACCCAATTCTCAACAAGAAGATCAGTTCCAGTGATTAAGTGACGTCCATTCTATTCGAGAAGATGAATACTTTTGTTTTATGTCCAAACCATTTGATATTATAACTCAACAAGTATTCTTTCAATGCTAAAACTATAAATCTAATCAAGTAGCCTACGTATTCATTGAGTACTATCTACATTATTTAACATGATATGTTATATTGTTATATATCTAAATATGCACCTTATTATTTTCGTTCGACGGCTGCAGACAGTATGTGTAAGATTACAATTCAACTCGCTAGTAAGTATAGTCTGCTCGCACCAAATATGGAATATGCATGCGTGCATAACACACGAATGACTTCACCTTCTGACGTAGATTAACAGGTTCGATTCTTGCATTAAAACATTATGACTCCTTGTAAATTTTTTAATTTGAGATTTTTGCATTCACAATGCTATTTTTACACAATACTAAATAATATACTAGAAAAAATACGACTCGCACCAGATAAATACTCAGACGGGAATCGAACCCGCGACCTTTGGATATCCGGTCCAATGCTCTGACCGCTGAGCTACCGAGTCACTTGTAAATGTTCATTTCGTTTTAAGTATATAAGTGATTGTGTGAAAAAGGTTAAGCTATCTCAATCCAATAACTTTACTATCCGAATTTAAAAGGTAGGTAAGTAAAGAACTAGTAAAAATAAAACCAATTAATGTGCTAGTATTTTACTCTAAGCATTTTTTCTATTTACATAGGTACGTAAAGTGCATTTTTTCATGACAATATGGGTATGACTGCGAAATCAGTACACTTATGCGCTAGTAAATTATTCCGTTAGCATGATACTATTTCATCTTGTATTTTTGTAATTATATCTTTGATATTATTGTATATATCATCGAACATTACAGTCTTTACAATATGTTGCACGCAAATCTCGGCTTCACAATCACATGTTGACTTTTCCGAGTTTGGGGAGTTGTCGGCGTCATATATTTCTATTTTGATAACTTTTGCTCCTCTTGTGATTGGTTTTTTTATATAAGAGAATAAGGTTCGTTCGGTTTTCATTCTTTTACGAGATAAGCCCAATCTTGGCTCGGGCTTTTGAATCAAAGTTTGATCCTTAGGTACATTCGGCACAAAGTTGAATAGATCTTCAGTATCCTGAAAGTAAAAAATATAAATATAGAGTACCTATCATGCCTTTAAATATACGTGATATCATGTTAACTATCTGTTTGAACAGATCAATACGAATTTTAAATTAAAACATAGTATGAAGCCGTATTGAGAACTCAATAATACGAGTAAGTACCTATAAGTAGGTCAGAACAAGAAATAATAAAAAATTATAATTTAAATAATACATACCGACATTGTAGCTTAACAAGACAGTGTAGGCAGATGCGTAAAGTAGAAGTATTTTTTCTTGATATTTTTTTCGTATTTATAAGCCCTTAGACATTCTATATGTTTCATTTATACATATTCATATTTATGTCAATAGAGTTCAATATTATAATTATTGTGATGTGTTTTTAACTCACCCATAAATGGTGCGATGTATGTAATGTAACCCAAAGCCTATACAGCGTCGCCGCCGCCAGCATGAGCGCGCCGCCGCGCCGCCCGCGCACCTCGCGCCGCCCGCCCATCACCCGGGTATGTCGTGATTATTTATAGTCAAATAAATTAATAGTTCTGTCTGTCCATCATATTTTTTATAATCATTATACAAATGTATTTGCGAAAATGAAAGACATTTATCCTTTCTTCATGTAAAGGTTGCCTGGAAGATATTCTTAAACCAGTAAGGTCGTCTATACATATAGTAAGCTAGCTTCCGCCCCACGACTTCGTCCGCGTGGACATTCGGAAAATCCCTAGGAAACCTTTGGATACCAGGATAATAAGTATGCTATATTTTAATCCACGCTTTACCTAAACTATCAGTGTGTCAAATTTCATTCAAATCTGTTCAGCCGTTTTTGCATAATTGAGGAACAAACATCCAAACCCGCATACTTTCACATTTATAATATTAAAGTATGGATTTAATATTACAAGTTTTAATAAATAATTACATTTAAATAAAGTTTTAGTTGCTCTAACGCGGGCAAGTAATTTATAAGCAAACCTGCAGGAAATCAGTAGTATGCTATTTTTTATTTTAGCATGATCAACATTTTTCTTTTTGGGGATTAGTGCTGAATATACAATTATTCCCTATTTGGAAAAAGTCACGTGGCTTTTCTAGTATTTAAATCGCTGGAGATGAGGCTGGAGCATTATTACGCTCTCCCGAACTGGTTCGTTCAACAGGCAGTGCAATCCAAAGAAATTCTACGTCTTTATCATGTAAGTACCTATTTTAAATTTATATTTTTTTACTGTTCTGATGTGCTAAATATGAAATGAATAGATCACTATGATAATTATGTTCAATTCACAAAGTGATCTACTCATTTTAATGAAAAGATCACTTTGTGAATGATGTTCAATTCACAAAGATGATCTATTCATTTCATTTGATGATTATTATATTTTTTTCTGATTTGAATGTTTGTGGTTCCGTCATTGTTTCAGAGTAATCTTTGTTATAATATAATCCATAAACACAAGGAATATTTCTTCATTTATTTGTTTGTTTATATACCTAACTGTCGGCAGAACAGATGTTATAATTATATGCTCTTTCAATAAATACTTTCAAACTATTGTTTCAGGTCAAGACTAACTCCTGCTAATTGCGAAGAACTCTTCCCGTCAGACGAGGAGGGATCAGTGCAGGATGCTGCGCCTCAGCCTCAGGCGCCTGTTAGAAAGGCGAAGCGCTCGAGAACATCAGGCTCAGAGCAATCGAGAGCATCAACTTCGCACAGCTCTGTCGTTAGCCCTGCGACTAAGCACTCAAAAAAGGTGAAGATAAATCCCATATCCAAGCCACAAGCAACAGCAGCCGATTTGTTTGGGAGTGATTCCGAAGATGAAGACGAGCCGCTACCTCAACACTCGACCGCCACCGGTAAAAAGCTTCAACCCATTCATACCTACATTACACTTAGAATAGCCAACGGGCATTCTAGACAGTCCCATCTTAATAAAACCGGCACTCACTACATCGAACTGAAAGTATATCGGTGCGACGAGATTGACACTGTATTACCGATTAATAGATGGCGCCAAGCGGTGGTGACTGTTAAAAATCGGACCAACGATGATACGGAAGCCTGGGAGCATTTAACAAAATTCATATGTGCAACGCGCAAAGAATTTAAGTCCTGTCCCCCTACATTCATAAGTTCTTATTTTTAATTTCTTTTCTATAGATTTCTATTGTATCTCTCAAATTTAAATAATATTCTTTTAAGTTGTATTAAGACGGTATATTCTTTAATTTGTAGGTTCATAAAATTATTTTATACATTATAATCGCTGTATGATAAAATATATACATAGGTATTCTTAGGATTTAAATAAAATATGAGTATCTAATAATAATTATTGTTTTCTTTCCACTTTCAGTTCCACTGATTCACTGCGCAGCACCAAGTGATATTTTAATACATTGTGATAAATGTAAAATTGATATACCCAAACAGAAATATAAAAGCCATATGAGAACTAATATACACAAATCAAATTGTTTATTAAAAACTGAATTGAAAAATATTGAAATAATAGCTACGGCTTTTCGCAATAGAATATGTACATATCGCTTGAGTCAAGTGTCAGAGGCGGAGTGTATCACTCCTGAGGCCTTCTTGAATGTAAATCAAAGCGATGTTGTCAAACTTATTGAAATGTCTGTATTGAAACACAATTGTATTAAAATAAGCTTTGAGCTATTCGCTAACTTCTTTTTACCGAAGTCAGATGAGCAACAATTAAAGTCTTTTAATACAAAGTACATAAATGTTTATAAGAATACTGATTTGAATGAACTATACATTAATGTGGTAAATACTCTTCAGAGAAAACTGACTGAATTTAACCAGCAAGAATCTGGTTGGTCTTATATGTCTGTTAGTCACCTAGAAATAAATTTAAATAAATACTGTCCTTTGCGAGGGGGGTCTTACATAGTGTTACCTCCGGCTATAAAGAACACAAAAAGTTGCATAAATTTACAAAATAGTGATAATCATTGTTTCTTATGGAGCATTATTGCCCATTTGTTTCCTACTAAATCTAATGTTTGCAGAACTAGTTCATACCCTCACTACAAAGATACTTTAAATATTGAGGGTATGAAATTCCCGCCATGTTTAAGTGATATAAAGTTGTTCGAGAAAAATAATCCTAATATTAGTATAAATATTTATGGTTTAGATAAACAGTGCCGCGTGACTGGACCTCTTTATATGTCAACTTCAAAGAAAAACAATCATGTTAATTTGTTATACTTTGAACGAGGAGGCTTAGGACACTACTGTTTAATTAAAGATTTAATGAAATTAGTACGTCGTCAAATAACTCATCACAGGGGTAAATTATTCCTTTGCGATGCGTGCTTACAGTTTTTTTCTAGTGAGAATAAGTATACTTCACATGATTGTAGTAAATTATTAACTATATTACCCGAGAAAAATAGTATAATACGATTTAAAAACTATGATAGGCAACAAAGAATTAAATTTGTTATTTACGCTGACTTTGAAAGTATTTTAAAAGATTGTCCAATAAAAAATACAAGCGAAAATACTCAAAACATAAAAGTGCACGAACCATCTTGTTTTGCCTATTATGTGTGTTGTTCCTATGACTCAAGCTTAAACAAGTATGTTACATATCGAGGTTCAGATTGTGTGCAAGTTTTTATAAAACTGTTATTCGAAGACGTTCAATACATACATTCAATATTATCTGCAAATAAACACATGAAACAATTAACTGTAGAACAAAGCAATGAATATATGAACGCTACGACATGTCATATTTGTAAACACTTGCTATTGGGCGACAAAGTTCGTGACCATGATCATGTTACATCAGAATACAGAGGTGCAGCACATTCTCATTGCAATTTGATGTATACAATCTGTTCATTTATCCCTGTTGTTTTTCATAACCTGTCTGGCTACGATTGCCATTTATTTATCAAAGAGTTAGCAATGTATAATGGTTCTATTAAAATAATACCCAAAACAAAAGAAAAATATATATCAATTATGAAATTTATTAAATCAAAAGACGATACTCAATCTATACAAATAAAGTTTATTGATTCTTATCAATTTTTAAGTTCGAGCTTAGATGAACTATGTAAAAATCTAAACTTGGAAGATTTTACGAATCTATCACGAGAATTTAGCAACAAAAAAGGTCTTGAATTACTAAGACAAAAAGGTTATTACCCTTACGAATACGTTGATTCCTGGTCAAAGTACGATGAAAAATTTCTACCACCCAAAGAATGTTTTTATAACACTTTAAAGAATGAAAATATTACCAATGTGGAATACGAACACGTAAAAGCGGTTTGGCATGAATTCAATATTAAATCTCTTGGAGAATATACCGATTTGTACTTGAAATGCGATGTGTTACTACTTTGCGACATATTCGAAAAATTTAGAAACACAAGTTTGCAGCATTATAGTCTTGATCCCGCATATTATGTATCTGCACCAAGCTTAAGCTGGGATGCAATGCTTCTATGTACTGGAGTCACGTTAGAATTGATATATGATTTAGAAATATACCAGTTACTTGAAAGGGGAATTCGCGGAGGTTTAGCTCAGTGTTCTTTGAGACATGCAAAAGCGAATAATAAATACCTTCCTAATTATCAAGATACAAAACCTTCGAGTTATTTAGTGTATCTTGATTGTAATAACCTTTACGGTTATGCTATGAGGAAAAGAATGCCAGTTTCAGAATTTCAATTATTAAGCAATAACGAGATCTCAAGTTTTGACGTAATGAAAATATCAGATGATGCTGATTATGGCTATATCTTAGAAGTAGATTTGAGCTATCCGGAAAAATATCATAATGCACATAGCGACTTACCTTTTGCACAAGAAAAGTTTATTCCTCCTGGAGGAAAGACAAAAAAATTGATAGCTAATTTGTATGACAAATACCATTATGTGATTCACTACGTACACTTGAAACAATGTTTGACTCACGGATTGCTTTTAAGAAAAATTCATCGAGTCATCAAATTTAGACAAGATGATTTCTTACAAAAATATATCGACTTAAATACGCATTTAAGACAAGAGTCTACATCTCAATTTCAAAGAGATTTTTTCAAACTTTTAAATAATGCTGTTTTTGGCAAAACAATAGAAAACAAGCGCAAACAAGCCAACGTAAAATTAATAACACAGTGGAATGATACTAATAACAGGACAAATAAATGTATCGGTGCTGAAAAACTTATTTCACAACCAAATCTTAAAAGTGTTTCAATATTCTCAGAAAACTTTGTAGCTATTCAATTGAATCCAGATAAAATATTATTAGACAAACCTATTTACATTGGTTTCACTGTGCTGGAGTATGCAAAACAACATTTATATCAATTCCATTATGAGTTCATCAGAAAGAAATACAATGAGAGAGCTAAATTATGTTACACCGACACAGACAGTCTTTTGTATTTAATTGAAACTGAAAACTTTTATGAAGACATGACTAAAAATATAACAGAATTTGATACAAGTAATTTTGTTGAGGATAATCCCTATGGTATTCCTCAAGTGAACGCAAAAGTCCCTGGAGTGTTTAAAGATGAACTTGGAGGTTCTGTAATTTCCGAGTTTATTGGTTTGAGGGCTAAACTTTACTGCCTGAAAAGTGTAAAAACTACGCTAAAAAAAGCTAAAGGCATAACAAAACCAGTTACTAAAACGCTTCAGCTTGGCAATTACAGCGAAGCATTATATAAGAATAAGACAATTAAGCATAAAATGAACATAATAAGATCGATAAAGCATGTTTTGTATTCACAACAAGTAAATAAAATTGTTTTAAATGGGAATGACGACAAAAGACAAATACTATCAAACAGGACTGACACGTTACCTTGGGGGCATTGTAATACAATTTCATAATGCTACTCATACAGTTCAGTTATAATATTTAAAATAATGCTTATAAATGTAAATATAAATAGAATAATAAGACATTTTTATAATTTTACCTTAGTGTTAAGAGTATGGGTGGCTTCATATGTTCAACAGCAGTAAAAATGACAAGAAAGAATATTTACTTATAATTAACAATAATAATAATAATAATATATTTTACCTTATATAAAATAATGTGCTGTTAATCTTAGATATTGTTTTAAGATTAACAGCATATTGAAGACAACTGAATAGTACCTAATTCTAATTATATTTGTAAACTTTTATTATCCAGATATTAAGAATAATGTATACAACTGAGTGTCATTTATAAATAAATATGTATCAAAATACAAATATATGATTTTTTCTTCATTCCCCAAATACATTACTTTCGGATAGATAAAGCAAACACTTTAACTCGATGTAATATTACGTCATAAACACATACATTTTATTAATAAGTACAATAGATTGAACTAAAAAAAGAAGTCATCAAAACTTTGCATTAAGAACTTGCTATATAAATATAAGTTACTTACATTTGATAAGCTCACAATTTAAAATGAAGTTCATTAAGCAACCCGAGACTCTGGAAGTTAATAATATAAAAATAGAAAATCGAGCACAAGCAATAAAACATAGCACGCTCTTACCCAATACAATCCGATGCTTAATGTGTGGTCCTTCGAACTGTGGGAAAACTAATGTTATGGTGAATTTGTTGTTACACAAAAATGGAGTTAAATTTAAACATATTTATTTGTACTCAAAGACGGCATTCCAACCAAAGTATTTTTTTCTGAAACAAGTCATGAAGAAAATACCAGAAGCAAAACTTTTTATATATCATGATAACAAAGAAGTTCTTCACCCCAACGATGCACTGATTAATTCCATTATGATTTTTGATGATGTTGTATGTGAAAATCAATCAAACATTCGGAATTACTTCGCAATGGGACGACACAGACAGATAGACTGTTTTTACTTGTCTCAAACCTATTCGAAAATACCTAAACAGCTAGTGCGAGATAATGCTAATCTACTGATTATTTTCAAACAAGATGATCGTAACCTTAAACACATTTATAATGAGCATGTCAACACGGATATAGAGTGGTATACATTTAAACAACTTTGTTCTACCATATGGCGTGATCAATTCAGTTTTTTATTGATAAATAAAGATTGTGCAATAAATCAAGGAAGATATAGAAAAGGATTCGATACATTTATTTATTTTTAAGAAGATCATATAAATGTCATTTATTGTTGTAAGTTTTATCACTTCAAGTTGAGTACCTGTAAACGACACTTGCGTATAAATTTGCTTTTACGCTATTTGCAAAAATGAATGTAGATATCAAAGAGCAACTGATAAATTCTGTTAATAATATAAAAAACAAAATTCGATTGATACAAAATGCAGAAGATGAAGCTGATATAAAATACAAAAAAGTATTTAAGCCTATTATCGATCCTTTAGCAACCCTAATAAAAGAAAAAGAATTTCCAGTTACAAATGTTTCCAGAAAAAATGTGACTCAACTGAATACTTCCGCAGAATATCAAGATTTCGAAAATTTTGCGCCGGAACATTCATCCAGTTATGGCGACTCAGAATATTTTGATAATGCTGAGGAAAGTCCTAAACCAAACGATTCGCTGCAATCTCTTGGAAAAGATGATGTGATGAATATTTATGATAAGATTAATGTTCCCTTCGGTATACGCTGTGAAAATAATAAGTTATTAATAGGTAATAAAAGCATCCATCTGTCTGCAGTAACTAATGATAAAAATACAGAAAATAAGTATGTTTTTACTATAAACGATAAACAATATAATCTTACTCCGGGTTTAAA
This sequence comes from Agriphila straminella, assembly GCA_950108535.1. Taxonomy (NCBI): domain Eukaryota; kingdom Metazoa; phylum Arthropoda; class Insecta; order Lepidoptera; family Crambidae; genus Agriphila; species Agriphila straminella. The sequence continues at coordinate 5,759,497 of OX467326.1, read as the reverse complement.
AGAGCTTTTAACACGTGGAAAACCAAATTTTAGCCTGATAACTGAAGAAGATAAAAGTGTATATAAACACATACTTAATATAACAAATGCGCACAAAAGAGACTTTGACGCGAAAGGTCAAATAAAAGGAGACAAAGGGTTAAAGTATAGACGTATAATAAAGCCATTGTTTACGCAAAAAGCAAAGATAATCCACTCTAAGCTAAAAACCTCCAAAAAAATTGGTGGTTACTTACCACTATTTAAAAACTACAAAAGAAATACAGATTATGTGTACTGGGACGATCCTAATGAACTAGTTGAAAGGTTAAAGCTCCTGATTGCCTCAAAAAATGCTGGTAATAATATTCACGACAATGAGATTGTATCGATCATTGAAGAGTTAAAAGAAGCAGGCATAATAAAAGAATAAAACCCTTGAAGTTTCCAATAAATTGTTAGTAATCACTAAAACATCTAGCATGACAGACAAATGTTTAAATAATATTATTATTATTAGCAAAACACAAGTAGAAAAGGATATACAAACTCAACGCATTGACGATAAAAGTGAAAATTCTGAAATTACAATTAAAAAATATGTTGATAAAATTGCAAGTGAATTGTCTTGTAAAATAGAAAATCTATTAAAAAGAATATTAATTTTAAAAGAAAGAATCAATAAGATTGAAAAAGACATAGAAATAAAAGAAATTTCGGGCAAATTAAGCAAACATTATGAGCAAACACGATGTCGTAAATGAAATTCATAAAAATGTTAGGTTTAATTTTCCTCGAAGGTGCGTCATACTAAAAGACATAGACGACCTTTGGCAAGCAGATTTAATGGATATGCAAGCAATATCAAGCGTAAATGCTAATTACAAATACATATTAGTTGTTATAGATTGTTTTTCAAAGTATGCATGGACAACAAAACTTAAACAAAAAACCAAAGGGCTTGTTTCGGAAGCATTTCATAATATTTTAAAGAAAGGACGCATTCCAAAAAATTTACAGACAGATTTAGGAAAGGAATTTTATAATAATATGTTTAGAACCATTACTGAAAAATATAACATCAATCATTATTCCACATATTCTACAAAGAAAGCTTCTATTGTAGAGCGATTAATAAGAACATTAAAAAATAAATTATACAAAGAGTTTAGCTTAAAAGGAAATTATAAATGGGTGGATGGAACACTCGAAAGAAAACTTAATGAATACAACCACACTTTTCATAGAACTGTTGGACAAACTCCAGTATCAATTCATCACAACAATAAAGAAACTGTAATCAAAAGATATGTAAACAATGCGCAATTTAAAAAGAAGATACAATGCAAACTATTTCAAACAGGTGATTTTGTGAGAATAAGTAAATACAAAGGAATTTTCGAAAAAGGGTTTACCCCTAATTGGTCGACAGAAGTATTTAAGATCAGGAAAGTACAAAATACTAATCCTACAACCTATTTATTGCAAGATAGCAAAGGACAGGTTATTTTGGGAACTTTTTATGCTCAAGAAATAAATAAGACTAAGCACCCTGATATATATCTTGTGGAAAAAGTTTTAAAAAGAAAAGGAAATAAGGTATACGTCAAATGGTTAGGACTACCAAGGAGTGAAAATAGTTGGATTGATAAAAATAATGTTCTGTAAAAGTTAACGGCTGATACCGTATTTAATTTATTAACATAGAAAGTGTTTATCATTAATGGTTTGTCCTTTAAAGTATCAAGACTTCTGTACCAGTAATATCTAAAAAATAATCAAAATTTCTTATACTATGAAAACTAAAAGACGATTATCTAATTCACAAAACGATAAAATTTATCCTTTGATCATGAAAAGAAATACAAAAGTGTCACCAGGTGTTGCTGCACTAAAAAAAACATTCAACGGTATTGTATCGCAAACAAAAAAACATATTCGTAAATTGAAGCCTAAGTGCAAGAAAATTTTGACTAAATTAGCTTACGAAGCTGCCCAAGAATTGGCATCGGATATACCAATAAGACTGCCAAGAGTTATACCAGTACCAAAAACTGGAGGATTTCTACCTCTGATTCCAATATTTGCGGGTTTATCTGCTACAGGTAGTATAGTTGGTGGTGTAGCTGGAATTACAAAGGCCATTAATGAATATAAAGCAGCAAAGAAGCAACTCACTGAGCTGAAGCGACATAACCAGCAAATGGAAGCATATTGTATAGGAAAAGGGCTACATCTCAAACCCTACAGAGACGGTTTAGGAATTTATGTTACTAAGAAAAAAAACTAAACACCCGGCTACCCAGAAGAGCTTTAAATAATTTGGATCTAATAAATTTCTCGAAAAATATTCCTTTTTTTCGTGGTGTATTTATGCGAGATGAACTACCAGAGAAGCCGCTTCTTCTGGAATGTGGGATCATCAATCTAGATTCTGCTCAAAATTCTGGTACTCATTGGGTAGCCTATGGAAAAATTTATGATCACATCGAATACTTTGATAGTTATGGAAATCTGAAACCACCTAAAGAATTTTTAAGATACGTAGGACATGAGAAAAATGTACGATACAGTTATGATAATCTTCAAGGCTCAAATTTATATAATTGTGGTCATTTATGCTTAAAATTTCTTCAATCATTTTGGTTACTTCACCGATACAATTATTAATAATAGTAATGATGATGATGATGAAAGTTATTTTGTCTTTTAATACGGCATATATAAATATAATTATTGTAAATTTAATTTCACAAATCATTACGACTTTTAATTGGAAACAGTTGTGTGTTTAATATTATCTTGAATTATCATGATTATTTTCAATAAAACCTCCAACAACAAAATAAAAAACAATATTTCTCGATCTGTATCGAAAGGGAGCAGACGTCCTCGAGAAATTCAAAAAATCACGAACATCAACAAAAAGTTTCTTGTGGCTCTCGGATTTAAGGTATAAAATGCTGCAAATATTGGACTTACCTCAACATGACAACTCTATTGAAAGCTATGAGATCCATAGCTATAATCCATACAATAACAGTTTTAAAGAAAATGATGAAATTAGAATACCCATTCACCAGCAAGATTTATATGTGCTACCTTCAGGTAGTTCAATTTATATTGAAGGTCTCGTGAATGTAACAGAAAAAGATTCTGCAGGAAAACTAAATCATAAAGAAATAAATTTCATTAACAACCCAATCTTGTATCTTTTTCAAGATGTCAAATATGAACTTAATGGTATTGAAATAGATCGTATTAAGAATGCTGGCATTACAACTACAATGAAATCGTATATATCAATGAATCAAGGAGAAAGTAAAGTGGCTGCTGTATGGGGTTGGAACGTTGACGGAACTAAACAAAAACATAATTACTTTAATGTTATAATTCCACTGAACAAACTTTTAGGGTTTGCTGAAGACTACAACAAAATTATTGTAAACTGTAGACATGAACTTATACTACACAGAAGCAATTCTGTATTTAATAGTATAATGATGGGAAAAAATGATAACGTTAAAATTGATATTCAAAAAGTTCAATGGCGCGTACCACATATAAGGGTTTCCGACCGAGACAGGTTGTCATTGCTTAAACATTTAGAAAAAGACCGCCCAATACAATTAGCGTTCAGAAATTGGGATTTGTATGAATATCCGTTATTACCAAAGACGACAAAACATTCATGGTCAGTTAAAACAGCGTCTCAAATGGAAAAACCAAGATTCGTAATATTTGGAATGCAGACTGACAGAAAAACAAATACATCAAAGAGCTCCTCTAAATTCGATCATTGCAAAATTAATAATATCAAGCTGTTTTTAAATTCACAATATTTTCCTTATGACTCACTGAACTTGAAATTTGAAGAAGAAAAATATAGTATATTATATGAAATGTATGCTAAATTTCGTCAGTCTTATTACAACTCCAGCATCGATCCCTTGCTTGATTTGAGTCAATTTAAAGAAACGGCTCCGCTATTTGTAATAGACTGTGCCCGTCAAAACGATTCAATAAAAACGGGGCCAGTTGACGTTCGGTTAGAAATCGAGTGCAGCGAAGTCTTACCGGACAACACAACTGCTTACTGTTTGATCATAAACGATCGACTTTTTGAATATAGACCCTTGAGTAATATTGTTCGTAAATTGTCATGAATGCTATCGTTGATGTTCAAGGTTTCAAGACTGAACAAAATAAATTTATAGTAAAGGAAATAGCTATCAAATGTAAAGAGCGTATGATAGTATTATTAATAAAACCGCCTTACCCATTCTATAACTTGACAAAGAAAGAACGCTTACATGTACATTGGATAGAAAAAAACAGAGGAATATTGTGGAATGAAGGCTTTGTGCCTCACTTAAGTTATAAGTATATTATATTGAATTTTTTAAAAAATAAGCGAGTGTTTACTAAAGGTTCAGAAAAAATGTTGTGGTTAAAAGAAATATTAGAAAGCGATAATGTTTATAATTTAGAAGACTTTAATTGTCCCAATTTAAAAACGCTTCATGAAAAATATTCTATTTCTACATGTATTCAAAGTTGTTTATATCATAGTAATATATGTGCTTTAAAAAATGTATCTTGTTTAAGTTTGTGGTGTCTAGAAAATAAAATGATTTGATAAATATAATATTAATTTGTTTAATTGCGTGAATACCCTCTCTTTTTTAATAAAAAGGTTTAGACATAAATCAAACGATACTTGATTAGACGTCCTCTTCTTGAATAGAAGTCGTCTTATTGAATAGATGACGTCTTTTTGAATAGACGTCGTCTTCTTGAATAGACTATGATTCATTCATAAAATTGAAGGTATGTATTTCTGTATAGTTATAGTATACGTCATATAATTCATATCCGAACATTAATTAAAAGTTGTATTCATCATGATAAAAAATGATTGCTCTGAAAATATGCTGATAATTTCGAGGAAGCTATTGCTTATTTGGAAGAATACGATGATGAAATTGTTTGTGTTTACATTCAATAAATGAAGATTGAGAAAATGCATTTTTATTAAAAAAATAATTATATGCATGCGTGCGCAAAACGAAAGTATTCGTCTTCTCGAATAGACGCCGTCTTTTGAATAGACGTCATCTTCTTGAATAGACGTCACTTAATCACTGGAACTGATCTTTTGTTGAGAATTGGGTGGTTCTGGATCTACGGATGATCCAGAACCCCCAATTCTCAACTACTTACGGCCGTAATATGACGACACCGTCATCCTAGGAAACCCTAGCTTTACCCTTTTGCGAGAATACCTAAGTCCATTGGCAGCCATTACACGGTAGGTTTTGCTGTCAGTTTAACCACAGTCACCGTCAGTCACGGCCGTGACTGACGATTAACCTACCGTGTAATGTAGTGACTGATGGTTGCATGAAGTTGATTTCTTCTTTCCATCAGTCAGTCAGTCAAACGTAATTCATGACTGATGGAATTTGACTAACGCTTGCATGAGCGTGTAATGGCCGCCATAGACTTTAGAGTTACAAAGCTCCTATATTCGACAGAATTTCCGAGCTTCGTTTAGTTTCACGGAACAGAAATTTGCTCAAAAGTCCTACTGCCTAAAATGTTCGCAACAAATGCCGCGGCGTATTACTAAAAAGTATTACTTAAAATTGTGTGCCCAAATTAAAATTCGTGAATTTTGTCCGGTTTGCTCGCAGAAGGAATTCGCGGACAAATGAATTTATTTGTAATTAAACGTAATTTGTATTATCGGAGGTGGGCCAAGTAAAAAGTAGTCAGCTGGTTAATAAGGTCCTTAGCAAGACTTCAGAACAATCTGAAAAAATACTCTGTAGTATTTTTTCAGATTGTTCTGTAAAGCTGTACCTACCTACCTTTGTAGTAAAAAGTGTATAGATATGAGAGATATTTTGATATTTAAAAAATGTGTGCTGGTGATGATTTTAGTGCTTTATATGTAAAATATCCTCATATCAATTAGCAATTATTTAATAACAGAGACTAAAACAAAAAGAATTACGATGGTCGTACGCAATTCGGCGCTCAATTTACTTGATATTGAACCTTATTTGTGAGTCATTCATTTAGTGCCACGGAGTTCGACTAACATCGTATCGTGATGCTTTTTTGTAGTAGGCCCCCAGAAGTCAGAACTAATTAGAAAAATATTTGCTGAGTTAAACCTGGTTAAGAATAACATGATTTTGTTTGGCAAAAACAAAATTTAATGTAGGTACTTAAGTGAAGTAAGCTCTACTTTACTTTGTGTTAACTAATAATCTCTCCTACGAAATGATAAAATCGACTATTGATCACAAGTTATCGCCCACCGAACTGGTTATACTTAGGTACATTATAAACTGGCATTCGTAATTGCAAGGAAAACACTTTAATTGGTGCATGATAACTATCTTTATTGGCTAAAAATTATGTCGGGCAAAAACTGGCCGGGGCGGTAGGAGCGGCCCGTACTGGGAATCGAATCGGCTAATTAGTGGCACACAGCTAGTTCACAACGTACAAGGTGGTACGGTCGGCATAACAAGTAACCATAGTGATGATTTATTTGTTTGAAGACTAAACTTAGACTTCGGCACGGATGTTGAGCGGTCACAGTTGCGTAGAAGTTAGGGGCTACTGCAAACAAGCTCAGTAAAGCTAGGGTTTCCTAGGATGACGGAATAATTTTGAACAGTAATGGTCCTGATGATGGGCAGAATACATAGACCTCGGTTTGGTTGAGGGTCCTGTTACACCCGGTATATAATAGGTAAGCTAAATTAAAGTTATATCAACACATAACTCAGTTAAATATAAATAGTTTTTCTCCTACAAGGTGGACCGATGATCTGGTGAAGGTCGCAGGAAGCCATTAGATGTGAATAGCGCAGGACTGATCGCCGTAGTATAGAAATACTTGGGGAGGCCTTTGTCCAGCAGTGGGCATCGTGTGGCTGTCATGAAGATGATGAGATAATTAATAATATTAGAAAAAATACTAGAAGAAAAGTCGACTTACCCTAGCATCACAGACGGGATGAGTCGATTTTTCTTGTATTACCTATTTATAATAAATTAATTATCTTAATATAAAAATAGCATTTTGAATGCCTTAAATCTAAAAATTCAATAATGATGATGAGCTTTCAGTAATGTTGCGTATTAGTCACAATAGAGTCGTTTGTTACGTTGTTGGGGAGCTATAATAAAAGAAGGATGGGAAATGGGAACCCATAGATGATTACGTTATGATAAGTTTGTGTTCATCAAAGTATAGCCCAGTAAACATAGTAACATTTAAAACGCGAAACGCGATGTAAAGCTGCATTTTTGGTATGTTATTTGGACCTCTTTAGGGAGTGTGGAACCATGTTTTGCAAGCAAAAAAACGTTGTGCTAGCTGCGTTATACGTGAAAAACTGCAAAAAAAAACAGTTTTTGCAGTTTTATTCAAAAACAATGCGCTTTTGACATTAGTTGCGTTGCGTTAAGTGTATTAAATTTCAAACAATTAAAGCCAACCCACAGCTCCGTATGTCTAATAGTTTTTGAGATATGATGCTTGAAACATTGGCACTCACCGGCATATCTAACCGCCTGCACCGTTATTGTCATACAAACGTGCTCACTTCACAGTCTCATACAATATAAAAGTTTACGCATCTCTGCAATGGTTTGTATGTTAATAGATTAGGAAGGTGCTCGTTTTTCGAATAAGAATATTAAATAAGCATAGACATCTCTCAATTTATCCTTTAATTGTTTGAAATTTAATACACTTTTAAAATGATATTGACAACTAATGTCAAAAGCGCATAGTTTTTGAATAAAACTGCAAAAACTGAATTTTTTTGCAGTTTTTCACGTATAACGCAGCTAGCACAACTTTTTTTGCTTGCAAAACATGGTTCCACAGGGTCAAAATAACATACCAAAAATGCAGCTTTACATCGCGTTTTGTGATTTTAGTAAAAACATTTGTAAGATTTTACTGGCTTAGTATGTAAATTATTGTTTTTAATTTTTGCTTTTCTTCGCAATTTTTAAGTATTTCGCACGACCACGCACCAAACAGGCCCTGCCAGAATACCAGCGTCGATACGACATTACCTGGCGTATTGACACGAGCTGAGGCAGGCTCCTGATTGACCTTAAATATATGTACCACATTTTTTCCATGTATTGTTATTATTTTTATTAACGTGTTTTGTTTCTTATATATTTTAACAGTAGCTATGTTTTAACCACTGTATTATTGTTAAGGTCAATAAACAGATTCTCTCTCTTTCCCTCTCTAATAAATATTTTTCGCGGAACCACTATGAGGTATACAGTCAAGCTGACCAGGCTTGTCGAATGCTTCTTAACAAAATTTGCATACAGTCACAGAATAAATTAGTACTTGTTATATACAATTATTTAATGATAGTACAACATACAATTATTTATTGTTTTCTCTGACCGTACACATGTGAGAAGTTCGAGCATGGAGGAAAGCTGTGTCTGTGTCTGGTACCAGTGCACTACATTGTGGCAGCTTGTCACCGTCACCGCACCTTATTGTCAATGCCAAGGTTTCGATAAATTATTGAGTGTTGATTTTGATGACAGCCTCTGTGGTCTAGTGGTTCGCCCACCCATGTAAGACGCAGGGGTCCCGGGTTCGATTCCCAGGAGGGGGCACATTTGTACTCGTTTTGGTGGAAGAGCTTATTTCAAGTCCAAAGTACCTACCACCATCTTACCTAAGCATGGCGCCATAACAATTTGAAATGGTTGTGTTACGGCAGTTACAGGTAAGATAGCCAGTTCCTCAGGGATGAGGATTCCGGGTGTAGTGCGCTTCCACCTCGGCCTTATCGTTACTAAACATCAGGTGATATGAAGGTCAAGCAATATGCCGCCGTCGTGCATAAAAAGACAATGTGCTATAATTATGACTCATCAAAGCTTTAAAATGTAAATTTTGTTTAGTTAGTTTGTTTCTTGAAAAATTGACTCTTCCGGTTCTTACTTTTATTACGTTAAATGATACTTTAGAACAAAACTTGGTGTTTAATTTCACGAAACACGACAACCTTAGTCGACATTAGTCGAAATCCGACAGCGATTAGAAAATATTTTTCGGACATTTAACCAACTAAATCACCTGTTATTTTTTTGTCACTGTAACGATTTAGCGATTAACCTTGCCAATCAAGTAGCAGGTGCCGCAAACATACAAAAAACATACTGATAAATGTAACTAGGTACTTACACACATGAAATTCAAAGTTTCGGCTGAATTTCCTTATTTTGTGAATTTTGACATCTGTCTTGTTTACTTTTTAAAGTAATTTTTACAAATTAATCGATATATTTTATCTGAGCTTAAATTTCAGGTTGGTGCAGACCACGAATCTGTAGGTGTATTATTTTAATTCAAAATTACAACTCCATTAAAAACGTATAGCCATACACAAAAAAAACCGGCCAAGTGCGTGTCGGCCCAAGCGCAGTAGGGTTCCGTAGTCCGTAGTTACAATATTATTCTATACCTTATTTTATACCACTATCATTATTCATCTGCATATTTTTGCAGATGAATAATGATACTTTATTTTTCATAGAGTTTGTATAAATGACAAAGTTTAATTTGCGGTTTTGGAAAATATGCTATATCTCTAAAACTACTAAATATATCTCGTTCAAACCAATTTTCGTTGAAAGTGTTTATTAAGATCTACAGCATATTTTTTTGGATTTTTCACTCTCTTATTTTGTAAGTTAGAGGGGAGGGGGGGGACACATTTTACCACTTTGGCACTATATACCTATTTCTCAAACGGTTGACTTTGAGAAAAAATAGTCTAAGAAACATCAATGTCATTTTAAAGAGAAAAAAAAAATTCCCGCGTTCGATTCGCGGTTCGAGTCGCGGGTTCGATTCCCGTCTGAGTATTGATCTGGTGCGAGTCGTATTTTTTCTAGTATATTATTTAGTATTGTGTAAAAATAGCATTGTGAATGCAAAAATCTCAAATTTAAAAAATATATTGCTGTTTCATCTTAATCGATTGCCAAATATCTGGAAAGATATTTCAATTGAATGTCGAGGTAATTCCTCACATTGGTGAAATAACGCTGGCTTGCAGCGTAAGAGTAGGATATACTAGAAGAAATTCGGCGATGTCACTAGTGACTCGGTAGCTCAGCGGTCAGAGCGTTGGACCGGATATCCAAAGGTCGCGGGTTCGATTCCCGTCTGAGTATTGATCTGGTGCGAGTCGTATTTTTTCTAGTATATTATTTAGTATTGTGTAAAAAAAAATCAGTTTCAGTTCCACATTCCCTTAATCTTTTATTTTTGTGTAAAAATCGTAAAGCGGTTCCCAGAATACATTTACCTACCAAATTTTTACTGTAAAGTTTTGGTATAAAGTGGCTGTGACATACAGGACGGGCGGATAGACAGACAGACATGACGAATCTATAAGGGTTCCGTTTTTTGCCTTTAGGCTACGGAACCCTAAAAATGAGATTGATGATTCCAAGTTAAGTACACTTGTATCGAGGTAGTGTGGTGTACTTAGTCAATAAGTGTTTAATTCGCGCAGCATCATTGTTTTAAAAAAAAATCAAGAACAGGAAGTAAATCCGAACCTTTGACCTCTCTCAATCTTACAAGTTAATTATAATCTTACGACATAGTTCCTCCCTCAATAAATCGAATCATGTCTTCGCCAAAATTAAGTTTAACAAAAAAAAAACCAGACGGCTATCTCACATCAAAAACAAATAAGCATAACTCAACGAGCAGTGATCAGTATCGAATATTAAATCGAGAGTGGAATCGATTAATCGCGAGAAATAATAAGTAAGCACAGAGTTAATTGCTCGGCCGGCGTAAAACATCGGTTCTGATAATTCACTCGGTTGCGGTTGTTGTAATCGAATACGGCAAGATGTGTACAATTTATCACCAAACTTGATTAATATAACTACGAGTCGGGTACGAAAATAAAACTAACTTCAAATATTTTAATTACATACATACTACCACTTAATTATAAAAACAAATCAAAAATCCTAAATATTTACGAACTCACTTTCAAAACAAAGTCAACAGCAAATACAGGTAAAATACTCGTTAGGATGGAAAACAAAGGGGTTTTTGGTTTTCCATAGATCTCTCATGTAATTAAATTAATAATTCAACATACTTATCTTTTTTCCAAATCCTGGTTATTTTTTTTGCCCCAATTTTTCAATAAATAGGTATATAGGCATAAATATGGTCCTATTTGCAAACAGGTTTATTCTGAAAAAGTAAAATATCCGGTTATATAGACGTAAATTTCATACCGTATTTCCAATATCTTCGTATTGGCTATTTCCTTAAAGAGTTTCTCGCAATTATAATAAATCTGTTCGTGCGAATTGCTGTCCATTGCGCACTGGTCTACCGAAGGTTTCAATTTAGAGAGGCTAATGAAGAGATTCACCGACATTGGAAAGGCGTAAAACAATTTTCATAGGCCCTTAACATTAACTAACCAACCTTCTTGTAGGGTTGCTCCAGTGATTCGAGTATTTTCAGGACTTTTTTAATGCACATAGTGCTTGGCCTTCACCTCACCTGATGTTAAGTGACGATAAGGCCGAAGTGCACCGCACTACACCCGGAATCCTCATCACCGAGGAACTGGCTATCTTACCTCTGACTGCCGGAACACAACCGTTTTTAAATTGTTGTTATGGCGTGGTGTTGTTATGGTATGGCGTGGTGGTAGCTAGCCAGGCGGACTTCAAATAAGCTCTACCAACAATCGGATATTAGGTATATACTCAAGTGTGGATAGGTAACGTTACATTATTAAGGTTTCATGTCACTTTGAAATTTTACTTATTTACAGAAGAAGAGACAGAAGTCAATTTTTTTGGCAAATATCGTAAAACAATATTTTCTTTAAAGAGCCTCTTACCGAGGTGAGTAACTGTGGCGAGGCAATGTCGTACCGATGCTGCACCGACAAATTAGTAAAGGGCCTTTTTTACCCGACTGCGGGTTATGTTTTTCGCGCGTATCTTGTAAGTATGTATGTATGTTTGTATGTATGTATGTTTGTATGTAATATTCTTTATTACCCCATATCTTTCAAACGGCTGAACGGATTTCTATGATTAAGATATCGTTAGATTTGTCTTTTTAGCCCAAGTGTTCTTAAGAAGGTGGCGTTATAAAAAAACCAACATGGCAGCTGTATGGTGCTATTATACGAAGTGAAAAAAAAATATTTTTTTAGAATACTGCAATATGGGTGTCAAATTAAAGGGCTTATTATAAGGATTTCAAAAAGGTATATCATGACCGTAATATATAATAACTAAAAAGAGATAAATAAAAAAATAAATTAAAAAAATTAAAAAACCCACCTGCATAAAAAGACAAGTCGACTGAAAAGATGGAAACAAGATTAAATAAATATTAAAGGCAACATGTCATAATAACATGCAGTCGGAGGCATATAATTCAATCATTCATAATGTCACTTTCTTTATGCATGCCTCCGACTGCATGTTATTATGACATGTTGCCTTTAATATTTATTTAATCTTGTTTCCATCTTTTCAGTCGACTTGTCTTTTTATGCAGGCGGGTTTTTTATTTTTTTTTCACTTTATTGGTAGAACGAACCACGGAGGCTTAGCAATAGCAACTGCAAACTGCAACCCGTTTCATAAAATAAAGCCATCAGCACACAGCCCTGAAGAAGGAGGTTCCAATTGGCTTTACGACTAAATGCCGTTGCCCAAGGGCTAATTAAAACATCAGCCTGAGCCGGCTGGCAGATAATCTTTCATATTTTGTCTTGGCTGTCCTGCGGCGCCGTACATCGCGCTACCCTGTTAACTTATGGTTAACTTATAGTTATAATATTCTGTCTTGTCAATTCTTTTTGGTTTTATTCAATAAGTATAAAGCATTTAAAAAAACTGTTAAGTTTAGCGTACCAAACGTTAAAACCAGAGGCCTTACTAAAAACAATTAAAGCGGTAAGCGGTTTATACTTATAGCAATTATTTAGTGGTTTTAGTAGGTTTTTTAATATCTATCTCCTCTTTAGTTAATGAACATTAAAACAAAGTAAATATGCCATAAGAATCTTCGACATGTTGCCTATAGATTTGTTCGATTTACTATTGCCCTATCAACACACACGTCCAAGTTACCCCACCATAATATTACGCTATGCTATTTCGTAAATCGAACAAATCGATAGGCAACATAGTGGGGCTACACTACACACATTATATTATAATGTGTGTAGTGTAGCCCCACTTCGGGGCTTTTCCTCTCCACTGCCGCGCAGGCAAGCCATACCTACCTGATTTTGCCTACAAGTTGTCGTTTGTCTGTAATCTGCATTCATCGCGATACAAAGGCGTTACCTCACTATAACATATGGTAATAGTGTCACAAACTAGAACGAAAGCCGCTTGATTATCGTAATAAATAAGCTTTTCGTAGTAAGTCTGCGTATGCACGCACACTGACAAATGTCCCGAGTCCTGGATTAGCCGAAGGTGGCCCCGCGTTATGCGGCCGGCCCTCTCACAACTGAATTAAATCGAATAACTGTAACTACGAGTTCTCGATCAAGAATTAGACAAGGAAATACTCGAACTATCGTAATCGAATAAATGTTTGGAAACGAATATTGTTATTCAGTTGTTTTATTACTTGGCTAGCTTGTCTTCATCTAATGCCCATAGTACACTACGACGAAAAGTTGCATATTTTGCATAAAATATATGTGGAATAACGCAAGTTAAAGTTTGTTAAAAAAATATAGATCATGTTATGACGAATTTAAAAAATAATCACTGATTTATTTATTTACTAGTGGCCGCCTGCGACTTCATACGTTACTTTACTCGGCTTATAGGTGGCGTGGCGCGTATCAAAAAGAAACATGTTCTCGATTTAAAGCAATACAATTCTGTAAAAACTGTATCTAGTTTCGTGCAGTAGTTTGTCAACTTTAATGTTCCTTAATTTTTCTCTTACCTTGATCTCCCTTGATGGACTTTGAAAATATTATTTGTAAAACTTTGTTTCTTGTTTTTCGGTGATGATAAACGTGAATTGTTCTTTTATTGACAAAAGTATTCAGTAGTACCAGGGGTGAAATTAATACTACCAGGCACGTGATTAGTACCGATCACGACCAAAAACACACCCCTAATACTGCTGGTAGTACCAACGGTAGTACCAGGGGGTGCCAGGGACAAGAACAATGAATGAGTTGATGCAAATTAATTACGTTACCGTAATCTATCAGATAAACTGCTCACAATTAATGCGAGTGAAAGAAAGAAAACGATAGTTTACGCCTTTACGGTAACGTAAACAGTTTGCATCAACTTATGGTAGGGCCACAGGAATCTAAATTAATTTGTGTATGAAAATCGTAATAAATGTTTCATAAAAACAAAATCGGTAGCTTAACAACCAACCGATAAAGTGTTGTGTACCAATAGTAGGGGTCATCTTACAAGTTTCATTTGAAATTAATCGATCGAGTCGGAGGATGATTTAGGATTTAATCTCTGCAGTTATGGTGAACGGTGTTATTGCTAAATGTTCCTCGTGTTTGTTTTCCGAGTTTGCATATCGAATAAGATGCAATTATCGATTAATATTTTGATAATGTTGTTTGATTATGGATGAATTAATTATTTTGATGAGCCTCTTATGTTATAAAAATCCAAATTATTGTCGTTTAGCCGTGTGCCATCCGGTAGAGTACAGGGTGTCGCAAAAGGAGGATGAGCCATAATAACCCACCACGCGGGCCCAATGCGGATTGGTGGGTGTGAACGACTGTAAATGTAACCGGGATTGCTTATCGTGCCTTCCGAAGAACGGAGGAACTCGAGATAATTAAGGGGTTGTCAACCACGTGGTCTCCATACAAACGGCGATAACGTTTCCCACCCTCTAAACCTTAACCTAGAGCAATGATTTTTTGGTATGTTTTTGAAATGCCTAAAAACTAGGGCTGTACGTTTTAATTTTAAAAATATTCATTGTAGATTTGAAAATATTGGTACTTCTGTGTTTTGTATGAAATCACTAAAATGCAAATATTTCGAAATCTATTATAGATATTTAAAAAATCAAAACGTACAGCCCTAGTATTTAGGAATTTCAAAAAAATACCAAAAAATAATTACTGTAGGTTAAGGTTTAGAGGGTGGGAAACGTTATCGCCGTTTGTATGGAGACCACGTGGTTGACAATCCTCTTAATGTTTGGTCACTCATCCAATGATAGACCCTAGCGAAAGTTGCTTCTGCAATCGCAGGGCCAGGTGCTAAACCACTGCGCCACAGAGCTTCTCAAGAGCTTTATGCGGTTTGCTTGCTGCTAAATGTAATTAACGTCTAAAATTGTCTGATATGTTTAAAAATCCTTCAATTTAATATCAAAGAAAGTTCCAGTATTATTTAACCCTCTAGAGATAACAATCGCAACTTTGGTGGTCAACTAAGCCGCCAACAAAAATGCCGAAAATTTAAATTACATCGAAAGGGTTACGTACTGAGCTCATCAGATAAACCGAGTTATGTACAATTCATGTTTATAACCAATTAAGTTAGTTCTAATGAGTGGCTCTCACCCAACCAAGCCATAACTCATGCTTTTATTATGACTAATTGCTTTTTAAATTAATTTTTCAATGGTTGCTTCTGTATCATAGGTAGGTACAGAAAAAGTGTAGGTACTTAAGTACAATTTACTATGATAAATTAAATATCAGCGGTTCAACACCTGTTTAACTAAACACTGTTTAAATGTGAAGCTGTCACTTTTTAACAATATTGTTTGAAAATGACAGCATCACATTTTAACAGTGTTTAGTTAAACAGGTGTTGAACAATCTTTTGTAATAACACCGCAGATGTTTTTAATTTTTCATTGCGAGAAATCGGAGCTCTGTCTGTCTGATTGACAATCAGTTTATGAATTTCTTATTAACTAAATAAATCGGGATTATATCGCCATCGTTTGATTACATCGTGAATATCGTGATGTTATTTTTGTCATTGCGATGTAAACACTATCCTTCTAGAGTTTCCTTTTGCTACAAATGCAAGGGGGCAAAGGCAGCGATTTTTTGTCGATGCGAGCGACAAAACGCGGCCACAAGTAGCGAGCGAGGGCTTGTGGCTCGAACGCGGCCACTCGAACGCTCGGTTTGCGCCGATACTAATACTAATAATAATAAATAAATTAATTAATTACGTCGACATGAAAAAAAATCGTCGGCAGCTTGTGTTTGTTTGTGTTTGTGGCCGTGCGGTTGACATTGCAGTGTTAGACCGTCTGCTAATTTTCTGGTCCACGATAAAATAAATAAAATAAAAGATATGCACTCGGTAGGTGCATAAAATAATAACCTAAAGATGATACATTTTTGGTCACCCATCCGGTGGCCGGCTTTTGCGAAAGTTGCATAAACAGAACCGTTTCACAGAAGAAATGAAGGGTGCCTCTACCTTTATAGTGTTTAAAAAAACACTCATGCTACTCACATAAACCGATCACAACCGTTGACGTATTTACCAATTCACCTTATAAAACCCAGCTAATTTGAAAAGACCTAAGCTGCTAAGGTCATTCTATGTATACCCGAAGGAAGAGGGGTGGTCGCACGGGTCAACTTTATCTGGTCGCTTGCTCACGCAGCCTGTCGTCATTGCGAATAAACTAACCAATTACAATAAATTACCGGCCACGTATAGAAAATAATGCCGCCATTTTGGTAAGTAAATAAATAAATGAGTAATTAATGTTGCCAGTTGCGCGCGTCCGAGGCTTGGCGCATACGAATCTGTGCATTATAACTACTAAATGCAGTTAAGGCCCGCGTCTTGTGGCCGGTTTTTATTTGTGCTCTAACCAATTAGTGCGAGTGTTGCAGGAAGCGATATCTCGCTCATATATTATGTTGGAAAAACTTGAAAGTAGCTTGAGTTATAGCACAGTTGATGTTTTTGCGTGTTTTCTACTGTCGGTAATAAGTTGGATTGGTAGTTGTAATGTAGGTACTGGTTATGGCAACACTGTGGCCTCCCTATTTGTACTGATAAGGTGCTGTTAGTGAAACTGTAATGATGTTTATTGCCTTGTAGTAGGTAATCAATCGGAAATGAAACAGGTACACTACTAAATATGGCAAGTATGACCAGATCAAAGAAAAAAAGCGAAAATAATACCACTTCCATAATACGAAAAAATCACAGAACTGTGTGAAGGTTTGGCGTGTAAATCCTAATAATAATACTTTAAAACAGGATGATTCCTAAACCTTCTTTGAACATGTTCTAATATCTAAATTCCTAAAGTCCCTACGATACACAAATGGACTCAACTACTGAATGACGACACATGATACAGCTAAACAGTCAACAGCGGCAATACGGAACTGCGAAAATACGGACCTGCGAAAATACTATAAACTGCGAAAACCCGGAACTGCTCTACAAACGACTGACGATTCAAAGATGCTTTATGAAAATAATAGATAAGTACTTTCATAATCTACTTACCACCATGGTGGTATCATGACCTACCACCTGCCTTGCGGGATAGTCTTTTAAATGTCTAAGAACAATTTTAAGCGAAAGTGCAAACTATGGTTCCTTGAAGAATAATACAAAGCGGCTAGTTTGGAGTTCAATTTGTAGTGGACTTATGTACTAATAACTTTTCAAATCATTACTTAATTCTTATCTAACTTGCTAAATTGACATATTTTAGAAATGTCTTAGTTTGGGATGTGGCAGAATAATAGCGACAGTTGATTACTCAGCTGTCAGATGCTGAGCTGCATGCCTTTTTGTTCCAATCGAATTTGTTTCATAATTTGCTATAATACTAATTGCAACGTTTGTAAACTCCATGGATGCAAAAATTACCCTAGTAACAAATATTGTAAATAAAATATTATTCAGTTACAAATTAAAACTACCATTTTGTACTAATAACGAATTTATAATTTAATCAATAATTTACAAATGCTTTGAGTTGCCCTTACAATTAATTATTAAGTAACTGATTTGCTATGTATTTAAATGAAACAAATATACAAATAAAACGATGGACAATTAATGATAAAATGTAAAATTAATATTTTATCTAATTACACTACAATTTTCACAGTACAGTGCTATATTATAAAATCTAATAGTCTGTTTAATGTTGCTTTTATACTTATATGTATACGTATACAATAATTTATTAAAATTAAATTATTTACAATGATTTTTTACAACATTATTCTAAGTATATAAGTTTCTTACAAAGCTTGTCAAAGAATAATGTAACATTTATTGAAATTTTACTGAATGAATTATATACTGTATTTCAGGATGAAAGCCAATTTCAAGAAAATAAGAATAACTAACTAAGAGTTTTATGAACTAAATGAGATAGAAAGTTATAATTTTACTTATATTTACTTTCAAATACTGAAACAATAAATTGAGATATGAATAAGAAATCAGTTATAATGTGAGTATACTCGTAATAATCATGAAAAATCTATTGTAATTAATAAACAAAGTTTAAGCTATGTTTTAGTATATTATATTATTAGTTAGCTTAGGAGTTACGCCCTCGCCTGCGGCTCGGGCTGCAACCCACAGCCTTGTGTGCAATAAGCAAGAGCTCACGAGTTTCATACGACGTTTTTCAACACATTTGCGAGGAAAAAACAAAGTAATTTATCACACAGCAATAAATATGGCAAAAACAAAATACGATAATTATGGGACAAGGCGCGCATGTTTTTCTTTGTTTTTTTTTTCACACGCCCAACGCAAGAATATTTTGCGAACAAAGGGGTGAGGAGCATACAGCCTACTACTAATATTTCAAAATTATAATTTTAAGTGACAAAATGCAAATATTTTAATATTTTATAACAAAATATTGTGAATGATGAATAATTTGATAATAATTATGTATTCATTTGACTTAATTAAGGACTTACACATTTATTTATTTCAAAAATGTAATTAATTTTCAGCAGCATTTAAAACCTCTTTGTTGTCAAAAAAAATAACTGTATTACCCGGCTAAATTGGGAATGTTCTGTTTACTCGCATAGGACTTGCAGTAAGGTACTAATTTAACTTTGTAGGGTTAATTCTATTACGAACTAGTGTTTTATATATTATTGCACGCGTTTGTTATAGCTCGGTTTATGGCCCTAAAAGCGATGTATTAGGGCTCACTTTACGAGCAAGTGTGTTGAAAAAGATATTATGTTTTGATGATAAGAAACAGAATATACATAGATAGTACCTACTGAATAACTGCTCACACCTTGTTTATTAAACGGTTTTATTTTTATTTATTATCTTCATTATTAAATCTTTATACAACGAGTGATCAGTTACACAGTTTTTTTTATTCAAGAATAAAATAAAAAAATCACCTCTTTGCACATCCTGTTTTTTATTTCCAATTTTATACTGTCTTATGATTTTTTTTACTTTAACTAATTTCGAATAGAATTTAATATAACTAAAATGAATTTTTTGTCCGTTTAGTCCTATTGAATTTTATACAGACAATTAGTAAGATTAAAAGGACTTTTTTGTCAATTTACTCCTTTTAAATTTTGTACATAAATTAGTAAAACTAAAGGATTATTTTCTCCGTGAACTATATACGGACACAAATTGATTTAACATAACAACAATTTAACGCTGATTTGTTTTTGCAGTTTAAGTGAACGCCCATTCTTCTTGTCATGCCATTTAAAAAAAAGTCTGGAAAGGGTGGTAGGAAAGTCACGATTCAAAAGCGCGTAATTTTTAAGTTTATTTGAATAAAGATAATTTTCCGGAATCCTCAACTATTGAGGAACTCCTTAGTAGAGGATTCCGGGTGAAGTCCGTTTCCACCTTCAGTCTTATCGTCACTTATCTTATCAGGTGAGAAGAAGGAAAGTGAAAGTGAAATAAGCTTTATTCAAATAAACTTAATTATTAAGTACTTTTGAATCGTCTATATTTTCCTACCACACGTAACAAGTTAAGGCCAAGCATTAACTTGTTGTCACAAAACAATTGAAGATCAACAGCGACTAAAATGAGATAACAAACGGTATTTTAGAAGTGGATGCGACAAAAACATTTAAAAGTCAGTTCCAGAACTTCGGATTCCAATACGTTTAATGTACAGTCAGCAAAAAGAATTGCAGGCCTATTAGATACACAAACGCGATAAGCGTACGATGTTCGTCCCACTCCATGACACTATTAACTCAATAATAAGGTTCAATATCAAGTAAATTGGCCGACGAATTGCGTCCGATTCTTTTTATGTAATAGGCCTGCAGTTCAGGTTATAGTCCATTTAAGATGCAATATAAGCAAAGTACCCATTAGTAGTAGACGAGCAACAAGCCGCGTAGAAAATAAATAAATTCTCTCGTTAAATTAAATGTAACTAGCAATTACAAGCCATTGTGAATAGGAATCGTCTAATTAGTAAGTGAATTGAAAATTAAGAATTTTCGCATTGACGAGCATACGTTTTGAACGATCTTATGCCTTTGAGATAAAGTTCATTATTATTGGGTTGTTTTAATGGTGGTGCTTAAAGCTAAAACAAACGGAAGCTTTTTTGGTGCTTAGGAATGGATGTTGAGGCCTTATCCAGCTGTCATTGCTATACAATGTTGTTCTTGATACTCTGTTTTTTTAAGATTATTGTCATGGCATTTCAAATTTACGTATTTTCAGTCAACGAGATTATTCCATTTTCAGTAAGTAATAGTTTTAATTCATTAATGCCCGCGCGGACGCCGGCGTCCGGACGACAATAGAAAATCTATTGTGTCTCATTATCCGGGCCTTGACGGGACGATAGTTGTTTTCTTAAAAGTTTCTTAAGATTGTAGTTTTTATTAAATAATACATAATAAGTTGGTAGAAAGTTTAGGTTAAACAGAGAAATGTATGACACGTGATACTCGTAACATAATTTTAATATATTGCATGTCTATTTTATTTAATAATTTTATTTTTGCAGCCAATTTGATTACTTATTTAGGTACTTATAATCTGTTCGTCTTTCATAACATTTCCTAATAGGGAAACGTTGTGGGTGTGAGACAAATCATGGAAAACATAACTTATATGATACCTATTCAATTTCTTATAATCTAATTAATTAAGTTGGAAAATTGCACTTATTGTTTCATATACGTAGACACTCTTGACTATTTAAATGTTCACTAAAATAAAATGGAACTCGCGATGATATTTATACACATGATTAAGCATGGGTTTCCCACATTTTTTCTTTAAATAAGTTACTATTATTAAAATTATACACTTAAAAGTTTAAGCACTTTAAAAGTTTCTGAAACGCTGTTACATTTTAAATCGATTCGAACATTCGATTGACTCCGCACAAAAAGTTTTGAATTAAGAACAATGGCTGCCGTTACGAAGATGGCGGGTGTTCGTCTCGCGTTCCCGCGTTTTCCATTCGTCAATGAGGTTGTAAGGAGTTGAGTATGTTCATGTTGATGGCGTGCTGGTGGCTGGGTGGGCCGCCGAGGAAGCTGAGCTGCGGCCTTGTGGCGGCGGCCATCGCTGCGAAGAGGGGGGGTGCGCCTCCCCCTCCGAAGAGCGCGAAGGACGGAGGCAGCAAAGGTCGCGCAGACAATCGCAGTTTTTCAATTTCGGCTTCTTGCAATCGTTTCGCTTTCGCACGACGATTTTGGAACCAGATTTTGACCTGGAAAAATAAGAAATAGTATTTTAAAAATATTATCTCAACGTAGATTGTTATTCTTAGGGCTGATTTTTCAATCCTCAGATATAACAGATATCAGTCAGTTTAAATATTAACAAAATCTAATAAAAGTCATTCAAAAATGTGACAGACAAATGAATGACAAGCATTCTCAATTTGGCAGTATAGCCCTTAGTAAGTTTTAAGGAACTTTAATAATTATTATGAATAATTTAGCTTAATTAGTTTGTTTTAATCGTAGTGTGTGATGGCACGTAGATGTAGGACTGTAGATTAGGCAATGAAACTCACTGGTATGCTTGAGACTGAAGGCAGGGTTTATTATGGATAGCAAAAGGCACATAAGTACAACTTGAAATTTAACTCAAAATATTTATAAAAGTATGGAACACGACCCACACACACTGGTGTCCGGAAAAGAAGAGAGAGCATGTCGATGGCTTAGAGCACACATGTGTTAATTACAAAAAGTTGATTTTTCAGGAGAGCATTTTAAAGTTGAAGCATCATAAAATACAAAAACTGTATATGATATGGAATTCAAATTACGTTTATTCATAAGACTTATTCTTTAGTTCTACAAATAAGTAAATTTCATAACGCAATTACGTCAAATTGATAACAAAATCAGCTGAAAACCTAGCTAACCCCCCTCACTTAGTACATTTGAACCCTCATATTTAGTAATTTGAATGCACGAATGTACTAAGTGGGGCTGGGTTAGTATTCTAATAGAGTAACAGGTACTTTTTAATACAAAAATGTTAGATATATTTAAGTATTAAATTATTAATTTAAATTTAAAAAATATAGATAAATTTAATAATAAATTATTAAATTATTTATTAATTTTTATTATTAAATACCGACTCAAGATATTTTGTGCAGGTTAGAACATAAAATAATAATAATATTAAATAAAAATAATAATATTAGAAATAAATAAAACATTCTACAACATTTTAATAATTATTAAAAATAGTAGGTACTCATTAAATCAGTCTTTCTTAAACACTAACAGAAACACTAACAGATTTTTATCATTTGGTTCCCGCAGTGGGGTGGTTCCACTCATGATTACAAGCAACTTTTACTATGGGGCCAACTCTGTGGGTGCGAGAAAAAAATCAGCTGTTCCATACAAAAGCGCAATACCTACTCGACCTAAATGTATGGAACAGCTGTTTTTTTTCGTATTAACTGCACTTACAACATTTGGATTGTATAATTAATGTAAGATAACATGTCGTAAAAGTACTTAACATTTTTGTGCTTTAAGTAGTACCGCAGGAGGGAATCTTAAAATCACTTATGGAGTTTTCGTAGCAGATTAGTAAAAATAAAGGATTTTAATACTTTTGGACATAACCGAAGCTTACTTAATACAACAGTGACACTGGGTTTTTGATAGAAAGAGATGGAATATCGACACGTGGGTAAGTGCAAACGGTAGAGGACGTCAATTAATACAGTTGTCACTCAAAAAGTAAAAATCGCATTTTTTGTAATTAGTACATGTGTGCTCTAAGCCATCGATGTGAGCTCCATGTGAAACAGTGATATACACATCACAGTAAAAATATTGGTGGGCAACATGCCAACACGTAGAATTCATATATAACTATACAACAATGTCGTTGATATATGGATCAATAATTCAAGAAAGCAGGAAATCTGTCACAGTTATTATTACTTTATTTTTATCAGAGATTAGGTAATTTTTTTAAAATAGGTAAGTATGACCATTTTTAAAAAAATAAATAAAAAGGTTTTATTTCGCCCAAGGTTGCCTGGAAGAAATTGCTATGTAGCAATAAGGCCGCCTATTGTATTTTTTCTTGTTTTTTTTCTGATTGTATCGTTTTTTCTATCATCTATATATATAAAATTCAAAGTCCTGACTGACTGACTGACTGACTGAGTGAGATATCAACGCACAGCCCAAACCGCTGAACCTAGAGACTTGAAATTTTGCACATAGGTTCCTTATGAGGTCTAGGGGTGCACTTAGAAAGGATTTTTCAAAACTCACCCTCCAAGGGGGTGAAACGGGGGTCCAAAGTTTGTATGAAAGTCCCTCAGTTTTGAAGCTAGGATCTTCAAATTTTGTGATTAGGCTGACCATTGAAAATTAATAAATACGGGTTTCAGCGTTTTTCAAAATTCTACCCCCGAAGGAATCAAAAGGGGGATGAAGTTGTGTATTGAAGAAAATCCGTAATTTTCGAAGTAAAAATCGCTAAATTTATAATTTAGGCTTATGGATGGAAATCTAACGTAACCTATATTGTTATTGTTAGTATTTCAACCCCTATGTGGATGAAATGGGGGTGAAAAGGGGTAAAAAAAAACCCCAAAAAAAGATATGGATGTCGTTATTGGGGTTTTCTGGGATGACGATTGCAAAAATGACATTTATTTTGAAGTCCAACATGGTGGGCATGATTTGACCCCTAAAGGGGTGAAAATGGGGTTCAAATTTTGTATAAAAAATTATATAAAATAGACATTACAACTTTAACCTTCGTAGGAGCACATCTATAAATAAATAGGCAAACATATATTTCGTAATTTTGGAAATCAACCACTTAGGGGTAAATGGGGTAAGTAAACATAAAAATCGATATGGATGTCGTTCTTGAGGTTTTATGGGATGGTGATTGCGAAAATGACATTTATTTTGAAGTCCAACACACGGTGGACATGATTTAACCCCTAAAGGGGTGAAAATGGGGTTCAAATTTTGTATGGAAAAATAATATAAAATAGACATTACAACTTTAAACTTCGTAGGAGCACATCTATAAATAAATAGGCAAACACATATTTTGTAATTTTGAAAATCATCCCTTAAGGTGTAAATGGGGTAAGTAAACATGAAAATCGATGTGGATGTCGTTCTTGAGGTTTCATGGGATGATGATTGCGAAAATGACTCTTATTTTGAAGTCCAACACGGTGGACATGATTGGACCTGGACATGCACATCCAGGGGACGGGAACGGGAACGGGAACGGGAACGGGAACGGGAACGGGAACGGGAACGGGAACGGGAACGGGAACGGGAACGGGAACGGGAACGGGAACGGGAACGGGAACGGGAACGGGAACGGGAACGGGAACGGGAACGGGAACGGGAACGGGAACGGGAACGGGAACGGGAACGGGAACGGGAACGGGAACGGGAACGGGAACGGGAACGGGAACGGGAACGGGAACGGGAACGGGAACGGGAACGGGAACGGGAACGGGAACGGGAACGGGAACGGGAACGGGAACGGGAACGGGAACGGGAACGGGAACGGGAACGGGAACGGGAACGGGAACGGGAACGGGAACGGGAACGGGAACGGGAACGGGAACGGGAACGGGAACGGGAACGGGAACGGGAACGGGAACGGGATACTAATATCTCTGGATACAATTCTGAATAAGTATTATAAACTAGCTTCCGCCCGCGACTTCGTCCGCGTGGACATTCGATAAAATTCTCATGTTTTAATTTCATTAAATTCTGATCAGCCGTTTTTACGTGATTAGGCGGGTCCCCACCAAGCGAGCAGCCTCGTGCGAGGCCCGTGCGGCAAACGTCCTGCCTCGCGAGGCAGCGCGCTTGGTGGGGACCCGCCTAATCACGTAAAAACGGCTGATCAGAATTTAATGAAATTAAAACATGAGAATTTTATCGAATGTCCACGCGGACGAAGTCGCGGGCGGAAGCTAGTGTGCAATAAAGTCTTTATTATTATTATTATTATGACCTATCAAAACCAAACTTGTCTATAAGTACGAAAATTGCGATACCTGTGTTTGAGTGAGCCTCAGCGAGGACACAGAATACATAATAGTACAAGCGAGGACGAGAACTCTGCCCTCTCCGCGATGCTCGGGTACTGCTTGTTTCTGAACTTCTCCAACGCCAAGAGTTGCTGCGTGGTGAATAACGTCCGCAGCTTTCTGTTCGGCTTGTGCTTGTGGAGCTGGCATCTGACCAACCAATTTGTCTATAAGTACGAAAGTTTCGTTACCTGTGTTTCTGTGAGCCTCAGCGAGGATGAGAACTCTCCCCTCTCCGCGATGCTCAGGTACTGCTTGTCTCTGAACTTCTCCAACGCCAAGAGTTGCTGCGTGGTGAATGGCGTCCGCAGCTTTCTGTTCGGCTTGTGCTTGTGGAGCTGGCATCTGACCAACCAATTTGTCTATAAGTACGAAAGTTTCGTTACCTGTGTTTCTGTGAGCCTCAGCAAGGATGAGAACTCTCCCCTCTCCGCGATGCTCAGGTACTGCTTGTCTCTGAACTTCTTCTCCGACGCCAGGAGTTGCTGCGTGGTGAACGGCATCCGCGGCATTCTGTTCGGCTTGTGCCTGCGGATCTGGCATCTGACCAACCAACTTGTCTATAAGTACGAAAGTTTCGTTACCTGTGTTTCAGTGAGCCTCAGCGAGGAGGAGAACTCTGCCCTCTCCGCGATGCTCAGGTACTGCTTGTATCTGAACTTCTTCTCCAGCGCCAGGAGTTGTTGCGTGGTGAACGACGTCCGCGGCGTCCTGTTTGGCTTGTGCTTGCGGAGCTGGCATCTTACCAACCAACTTGTCTGTAAGTACGAAAGTTTCGTTACCTGTGTTTCAGTGAGCCTCAGCGAGGATGAGAACTCTGCCCTCTCCGCGATGCTCAGATACTGCTTGTCTCTGAACTTCTTCTCCAATGCAAGGAGTTGCTGCGTGGTGAACGGCGTCCGTGGCTTCCTGTTCGGCTTGTGCTTGCGGAGCTGGCATCTGACCACTGGAGGACCGCTCGGGGTACCCGCTAGGAACAAACAATGTTAACTCAATTTAAGAACTTCAATGGTCAGCCACAAAATAGAGATGACAGGAAGTCAAGCTCAGTACTACGCGGCCTACGCGCGCTCTAGCAACGTACAAACGCATAGACAGCTCTTAAGCTAGGGTTTCCTAGGATGACGGTGCCGTCATATTATTACGGCCTTAATTTCTACGTCGTTCTACGCCGGCGCGCCGTATTGTTTACATAGACAACGTTCTACGCCGCTAAATTACGGCCGTAATATGACGGCACCGTCATCCTAGGAAACCCTAGCTTTACCAACCGACTGACGACACTGCATCACGCACTGGAACTCATTTGAGGTTCGTCTGAGATTTCGGTTATTCGGTGTCGGTGAGAGGTGGCTATGTGTGCGTTGCGACTTCTGTCCTCTCTCTATTTTGTGGTACAGCCAGCGGTCAGGTACGCATGTGCCCATTTTTAAAATTTCCTGACTTCGGGTTTTCTAATCGCGAAAAGCGTGAATTAAGTACATGACATACCTAAGGTAGAGAATTAAAAAAAATTGCATTGAAAAACTAGATTCGATTATGGAAGTAGTAGTAACTATTCGCGCATTTCGCTCTATAATGAGCTTTCGAGATGGAGAAAGGGAACCTTCGTCATTTTAAACGTAGGTACGTATAAATAATGAATCTTTAATGAAAAGAGTTTGATGATTTGTTATTCGGTTTTTTGGCATTCGCCATTCCATAAACGACAAACCTTTGTTGCGTTACCTACTTAACCCAAGGAACCAAGGAGTAAAGTACTAAATCCATGGCGTACCCCAATATTTCGCACATCCAGTGCAATACAGCCACAAGTCCAAAATATTCACAAACTGCGTTAAGGCCACAACTCAATTAGTTAATGTTCATTTGTGAAGAAAAAGAAAAGGTTAAATAAGTACCTACACGACACTAAAATAAGGGATTGAGAAAAAAATTAAAGCCTGAACAAAATAAAACGTAAGACATAAACAAGGACAAAGCGTGTAGCCAAGTAGGCCCTGGGGCCTAATATATCTTGTAGAATTAGGGTAATAATCTATTAATATTGCCTCAACTTCAGTCAGCAGTCGTAATATTACATAATTTGCAACGGTTTTAACGAGAGCGTTCATTTCAGTGCTTCTCGGAACAAAAGCGTTCTCGCTATTTTCCACTCGTTGGGTGTATTGGCGCGAAAATTGACTATGGGTGGCCGCCATTAAACGTTACGTATTTTCTTTATACGATCACAATGAAATAAAACACTTTTAACGGATACTAGCGCGGTTTTATTGAAAGCACTTTGGCAACTAGTTGGTATTTGGTTTGATTTTTGATTTTCCCGACGTTTCGGCACCTTTGCAGCTGCCGTGGTCACGGGGGACTGAAGCTACTTGTGAGCCTACCCTCAAGCGATGAATTTTTTTAGAACGTTCAGAAATTAAAATTTATCAAATTTAATTAGTTTAATTTTGGTTTGGTTTTAATTTAATTTTATATGTTAAAAAGAGAGAATCTACTGAAACTACTACCATTTCAAAAAATTGGGAGGCCCCTCCAAGAAAGAAATGGCGAAAGAAAACTTGGAGAGGAAGGCCGACCTCCGTCTTTTATATTAATTAATTTATTTGCAAAAGGAACTAACCGTATCATTAGATCTTACAGTGTGTGTTTGGGGCTTTAGCTTGTGAATGATGGGGTCCCAAGCTGGTGGAATTTTCCAACCATCATCTCTATTGATTGAATTTTCCAACGATCACAATACTAAATTAGTTTTTCCAAGGGCTTTCTTTTATGTTTTTATGAAATTTTGTCTGCCTTTAAAGAACAAAAAGTGGCCACTTTAATCACTTTTACCTACTACTATTGAGGGCTATAAGTAGAGCCTTAAGCCCTTGTTAACGTTTAGAATTAATAAGAAGTCATGTACCTAGTTATAGTATTCGCAGAGATGATCAGTTGTTGGGTAATAAAGATATAGCTGTGTGTTGCGTAGAAGATGCTATTTCTGTGTGGTGCAATATTGTATGCATTGTTTGCGGATACATCTGCCTGCCTAGCATGACCGATTTATATCGCGTGATATAGCGTTTTATCACGTTTAACTGTCAAAAAGACAAAAGAATTTGACAGTTCAGTGTCGATAAAATGCTATATCACGCGATATAAATCGGTCATGCTAGGCAGGCTGGAGTTGTAATGTATAATAGGTGTGAAATCCACAGTTACAACGAGTTACGACACAACTACGTCACGGCCTGTGTTACTGCTATTTGTGAACGCATACGCATGTTTGTTAAGTAGTATTGTCTGAATGCATCACTAATCCTCTCTAAGATGACGACTGCTTGGTGCTGTGGCAGCGGGTATGCTTCTCGATCTAAAGGTTCCGAGTTCGAATCCTGGTAGTTCGTGTGTTCGGGAACAAAATCTATGTCATAGATTGTTCCCGAATCATGGATGTGTCTTTACTTATTTTTGTATTTCTATCCGGTATAACCATAGTAGATAAAATCTTTGTTTAGTTTGCAACTGAATAATTAGTTTAGTTTAGTTGGTCCCGATTGAATTTGCAGTCGTTAACTCCCATGGGGCTGGAGTACAAATTCCTTTTTTTTATTCTAAAAGCGCCACCCGACTTCAATAGACGTATTTTTATTATTACGAATATTATTTCTTGCTTTTTAGAGGTAGGTTTTTTGAAGTCGGTTTTTTGTTTTTTTTTAAACAATTTTCTATCCATAAGAAAAGCCTGTGCCCCATCATTGGCAGCAAAAAGCAAATTTTCCCTAAAAGTCCCACCTCATTATATCCACGTGGTTTACCCCAATCAGGTACCCATTAGTGGCTTGTTTAATACCGGAAGTAACACAATAGCAAGCGTAGGTAACTATCACACATTATACACTCCACTGACTATAAGTTTTAATATTCAAAACAATGACGATCGATTATTCGGCTGATGACCGCAGCAATCGTATGAATATTGATGAATTAATGCTGTATTAACGGTGTCAATTTGAAAATATGCATGTCTTCAAATTGATACTTACTCTTCGGCTGCCTACGAAATGCTACGTCAGCTACGTGATCACTGTGACCAGTTACGTGTAAACTTAGAAATTATAACATCTAGAAGCCGTGTCTTTGTACTAAGTCAGAATGGCTTAGTTATCAGATTTATATCCTTCATACGTTACCTAATCGTAACTAAAATACAATAGTATAGTAACTAATCTAATAAATGTCGGAAAATTGAAACTGATTTGTATTTATTCGGTATGAATTAGTAATAATGGAGAATAAAAATCTGAAAACGGGGCCATTTTGTCTGTTTTAGTTGCATACAGGAACTATCGCTCTAGCCTAGAACGATAGTTCTCTACAAAGCGCACTGTCAAAAGTGAGGCAACTAATAGTTCCTAGAACTTCTAGGTGTTATTATTCTAAGCGTGTAAATATTTCTTTTTGCTACGAAACTAGTTTCGCACAGAAATTGGGAACTTTGACCGCCTACGAAATAATCTGTAAAATTTAAAAATTTCTATCCTATACAATTTATTAAATTTATATAACAGGAACCTATTACTGGGGCAAAGGCCTTATGGAAGGACCTTGAGACCAAACCAATTTTTTTGTTTAGTTTTAAATTATTATTTTGTAAATACAATTTAGTTTCAATGCCTACATGGACTTTGTTTAACGAATTGTTCTCGTAACCAAATATCATTTTCTTTACAATTAGGTACCTTCTCGTATTACTTGTAAACCCTTTAATGAGGGTCAACGAGGTTTTTAGTTAAATATGTAGAGTTTCAGTCACATCAAAATAAATTATTTCAGTAAAAGAATTATTGAAATTGGACCAAAA
Organism: Agriphila straminella; assembly: GCA_950108535.1. NCBI lineage: Eukaryota > Metazoa > Arthropoda > Insecta > Lepidoptera > Crambidae > Agriphila > Agriphila straminella. The sequence goes on along the minus strand of OX467326.1, from coordinate 5,729,003 downwards.
ATGACGAAGATAGAGCGATTTTCGTGTCGCATTCTCAAAAACTCTCCCCAATTCACGATTGGCTGATGACGTCATCAGCCACGTGCGCCGCTAGGTGTTTGTTCGGGCGATTGTGGCATGTGACGTCATCGCATGATCCGCAATGGCCGGCCGTGTTTTTTAAACTCACTTTTTAAATCATTAATAGTTTTGTCATTTCTTGATGGATTTGAGAAATTTAAACAGAGATTTACTCAGATATTGATATTGTATTTGTGTGATAAACAAAATTGATATATTCAATTGTCATGTTGATCCTCATTGCCCAGTGACTGACAAGCAATTAATTTCCTATTGTGTCTATGAGGGCAGTGGACTGTAATGTGCATTTTTTTGAGGCTTTACAAGTATCTATTTTTGGTGCCTTATCCTTTATGGTCGCTTCTATTGTTGTTTCAGCAATAACAAAATCAATCAGCATGCTAATACTTACTTCAATTTCCTTTTGAGGCAATGTATGAATATTGCATCGTTATCCATTTGGCCCCCATTAACATACAAACGTTTTAGAAACACTGGCGGATATTACTCGATATTTGCCTAATTATTCTAAGAGTTCATTTGCTTTAGGCTCATAATTAAGTTGTCCTTAATACGGATATTAAGTAATCGAAACGTTAACCTTTGGGGTGTCAATTAAGTCGGTTATAAAAAGGAAATTGAAACTGAAATATAATTTTTTTTAGAACTTTTTATCCCTGCTCGTTACTTTTCAATTCTCTTTTTTAATTAATTTAAGTCTTTACTAATGAGGGGTTTTCAAAGTGACATTTAAAAAAATAAAATAGTAAATATTTGCCTCACTAGATGGCGTCGATGGAAAGAGATAAGTCAAAATCGGCTTTTAAAAACAAACGGCCTGTACCAAAGAGGAAAGTAAGTGCTCGTTGGCTGACATCTGCCCAAAGAGAAACATTTTAGGGTTACATCTGTCTGCCTACCTGAGTTCTCTTCGAAGACTATAAAAAAAATTACATTGAGACTTAGATATAGATATTTTTATCAACGCCATCTATCCAGCCTACAGCTTTTTGTCATTTCGAAAAGCCCTCATTGTCAGAAAACCATACGTCATTTCCTTGGTTCCCTGTCCCCATGCAAAAGTTACTAAAACTGCCACACTTCCCTTGTTTTAAAAAGAAATACTTACATAGAAAATAATCACAGTGATTATACTGTTATCCAAATTAGACAATGTACTTACCACCTAACATGATTGTCGGTCAGTACAGTACCACCACGATAAGTACCAAAATGTTTAATAAGTGGAAAAAAAACAGGTAGGTCTTTACCGCAGCAAATTGGTTTGATAATAGCTTCACCGTTAAACGACTTTCTGGCAGCAATTTCTCGCATTCCGTATCCAAGCTTACACTTACAATCGGTGCGATTCGCAGACAATCAAAAAAGGCAAAGAGTGAAGCGTCTATCCTTAAGCGAGCCAGTGATAAAATACAACAATTTCAATGGCCCCACCTGCCGACACATCAATGCGCGCTACCGAACGCTAATGAAGATATAATATCCATCTCGGAACGTATTTATTTTCCCGCGCGAGTCGGCCATTTTGTGCGATGACAGACCATAGAGCATTTTGTGTAATGGCGGCCAATTAAGCGGTGCTTGGATTACTTAATAGGATTTAGTTGTCAATGTCTCCTCTTAATTGGATTGTTGTAATCTGTGTAGTTATTGATGTTAAATTACCGTGTGCATGGGTCGGTTTGTTTTTGGCTTCCAGATTGAATTGCAGCTGGCAGGTTGATTAATCACAATGAAGACGAAATTAGTAAGTTTCATTAAGTAGTCTAAGAACATGTTTAATTAAGATAACTTTCTATTATGTCGTGTGTGCATCGCAAGCAAGCTTAGACCTAACTCCGTGACTGTATCTGTGTAAGACAGGAAGTGGGTGAATCTACGCTGTTTCTTACTTCCTGCGTCATAGTTCTGAAGTCCTAACTCGAAAATGTTTAAAAATCCAATGCATCATCTATCTATATAAAGTTGTTCGTTAGTCTGATTAAAACTCGAGAACGGCTAGGCCGATTGAGCTGATTTTGGTTTTAAAATGTTTGTCGTAGTCCAGGGTAGGTCTAAACGGTGGTGATACGAAGTCCACCGGGTCATCTAGTAAGGAATAAATAAAAAATATGCCATCATTTACATTAGAGTAGGTACCATAATAAATTATATTAATTTGCATTTTTTTGGTTTATTCCTTGTGATGCATTGGATTATTTTTAAACATTTTCGAGTGAGGACAATGACGCAGGAAGTAAGAAACAGCGTAAATTCACCCAAGTACCCTGAAATCGTGACTATTCGACCAAAGAAAATATTTCTTCTGACTCTGAAATACTTTCACATAAAATATTTAATTTATCAATTACCGATTTTCTTGAGTTTTTTTGTTCTGTCGTTAAGTCATTCTTAACTTAAGGATACGTTATCAGCTAATTATTTCCACTTTAAAAGAGTTACGGCCAAATACTCAAACGAATCTTAAAGTTAAGGCCACCTTAAATTCAAAAAAGTTGTCAGATTTGACAGAAACTCTATGAAACTGACAGCTTCCTCAATGTTAAGGTAACCTTAACTTAAGGCGGTTGTATGACCGAAAGTGGCGCCCTCAGAGGTTTTTATTTAATAAGTTATTAATAGAAAAAGATTTTAATAATGTTTATCGTGCAGATTTTAGGGCCCATGGTCTAGTATTTTTAGCAGTTTTGCTATCTACTTCTAGCAGTGACTACGAGGGAATGTAACGATACCGTCTAAAAATACTAGACTGGGGGCCCTAAAATTTCCACGATAAACATTTTTAAAATTGTGTATTAGAATTATAATAAATATAATTCACCGCGGCGCCACTTTCGCTCAGGGTACCACCTTAAGATTTTAACTAAGAAGCCTTTGAGTATTCGGCCATTAAAGTGTCCTTCACTATTGGTTTTATTTGAGCAAAGCATTATATTCTATCGCTCAACCCGTTCGTGATTCAATGCAATTAGAGGTGCATTCGTCGAGATTAATAATTCTAAAATGAAAATGCGATCTTCTGTCATTTTCCGGAAAATAACTCTGCGTGTGTCCGAGTTATTTCGCGCTCGTCGAATGTTGACGTTTTACGTCGAGAATTAATTAATTGAGATAAAAGTAAAAATGTTGTATATGTTTGTTGATTTAAACTGCTGTGAATACTAAAGAAAACTTTTAAATAAATAATGAAGTGTTTTAGTAAAGTTTTTTGTTGTGCTCTTATAGGTTTTGTTTTTAAATCTTAATTGTAAATTGTTGAGGTTTAATCTAAATTGTTTTCAGAAGTTTTGTTTTTGTAAAAAATTGTGTCAATAAAATTTTATTTATTTATTTATTTATTAGGTAGTATATACTTAATCATTTATTCCCATTAGGTCCTTACCTGATATTGACTTTTGTATGATGAAAATATAATAAATTGCATTTTCCATACAAGCATTTTCATAATTTATTTAACAACCGGCGTGAACGCTATTGTGACAAAACCTTTATGCACTAATGTTTGAACATTAAGCTAATAGGCAACATAACTTAAGGGAAAAAAAAGTTTAGACTAAGTTACAACGGATAAAGTGGTCATTTTCGCTGACAAAAAAAGCAGTCACTTTCAGGTATTTTTTTTAATCCTAGGAAAACAAAATAAAAAGACTTTAATTATGCTGATAGTTGACAACTATGGTCATAATTTGATGAAATATTCAGCAACTGATAAATACTTTAAATCACCCAAGTTATGAGGTTCTCTGTGTGTGAGAAAAAAAACACAAATTTCATAGATAAGGACCCAATATTAACAAGAGGACGAAGAGAAAAAGGATTGTCAAAAATATTGCTTAAATTAGTAAATCTACTTCTAAGGAAAACTAATAGAGATTTTTTTGCCTACTTCTTTGTTAGGATTTCCTCACGGTTTTGTTTATCGTGAGCATCATCGTATTTAAGTAGTTAAGTAAGCCAAGAAAGTAAAAGAATAAATAAAATAAGTTAGGACAAAACACAAAAATAACAATAAGATGGTAAGGTACCTATTATAGTGACGAATTATGGATTAAAAAAACTTTAGATTTTTTTTTTTATAATTTGCAAAATACGTTTTATCTATGTAAACTTATAAACATCGCACATATTCTGCGTATGTTAGTGTCAATTTAAAATACGAAAGAAACCGCAATACTTTGAAAATTGGCTGACCAATTATCCATATTGTTTATACGCTGGCTCCCGTATTTCTCTCGATTTTATCGATTCCCACTGACATCGATAAAAACCTAACGAATGACACTCGGCTCGTTTGAATTGAATGCACTCGAACTAGTGATGTGCGATTGTGTTTTAATAACGGTCAATAAAAGTCTCACCGTTGGTAATATTTCGAATTTTAGTATTCGAAACGTAATAATATTTCTTACGGTTATTGAGTTGTAAAACTGGGAGTGATTCAAACTGGCTAAGAATAATAAGTAAGTGATAAGTTGATAGGTAATAGAAAATTCTAATCTACTACATCACTGTCAAAGTTGATATATTTTTTGTTTATCTATTAATGTATCTAGATTGAATTAAATAAATAAATGCTTGGACAATTTCACACAGCGCCATCTAGCCCCAAACTAAGCAAAGCTTGTAATATGGGTGCTAGACAACTGATATACTACTTATATACTTTTTAAATATATACTTATTATACATAGTAACACCCAGACCCGTCACAGAAATTAAAATTCATCATTTCAATTTCTGCCCGGCCGGGAATCGAACCCGGGACCTCTTGCGTGGTAGGCGGCATGTTGACCACTGCACCATTCAGGTCGACAATTGACAATAATGATGATTGACTGTTAAGAAAAAGTCATTTTATTTTCCAAAAGTTTTGACAGTGAATTTTTTTTTTTGTAAGAAAAAAGATGTAGAACAAGTTTAGCTTTTAAAATAAGAAGTCAAATTCACTGTGGCTGGAAATATTCATTTTAAAGTGAAATGCAAAAAAATATTATACGAAACTCTTCCTCTCAAGACATCACTATTTCGGATTCGCAACGATTCCCTCACTAATTATCGAAGGTAAAACCATAAAACATACCAACAGGAATAAAGTGAGCACCGAATGAAATTGTTAATACTTACAGAAATATTAATTGTAATTTATTATCGCGTTATTGTTTGTTAATCATCGGTTGTGTTGCCAGTAACGAGTTTACGAGCTTATGTGAAATATAATTAAGACGTAAAAAAATTCTGAGAAACGCTATTCGGCGAGCGGTTTATGTTTAGAGTCCATTGCAAATTTTATTATATCATTAGGAGGCTTCATTTATACTAATTTGGTGGTTCAGTAGTCTTGCAGTTAATATTTTATATCTTTGCCTGATGATGTTGACTGCTAAAGTGTTTTGATGGGTGTATTTATTTGTGACATTTGCAGAATGATGGCATTTTAGGAGGCATTTCACCTATAATTATTTACTGAGGTATTGCAAGGCATTGGGAATATGATATTAACGACGAGAGAGTAGTTTGTACATAGACTTATTAAGTGAGTTTGTATTTTTTTTTTATAAACCAGTTTTGTGCTTACATTTTACAAATTAATTTTAATTACTATCTTCCATTTTTCATCGAATTTCATATTTTCCGACGAATTTTCTATAAACAATGATGATTGTTTGATTGATAAATGGTATGAGCATCATTAGTTTGTTTAGTAACATGTAGAATTCGTAATACCTAATTAAGTCTCTTATCTTTACATAAACCATTTCGCGTTTGGGTGAATCTTCGCTGTTTCTTACTTCCTGCGTCATTGTCCTCACTCGAAACTCACATGCAGTATCATTATTTGTACACGTTTGTTCATCTTCACAATATATAGCAATCGTAAAAAAATGTGAAAACCAACTGCTTATCATAATTTCGCGCCATTTCCACATTTTTTCAATATGGCGTCAACCCTATTATTTCCGCTTGAATTCTATCACCCGCCCAGTTTCAATAGGTCAACGTATTTGAGTAGCTCCTCGTTGGCTAACTGTCGAGACGAGAGTCTTACAATTTCACAATTTGTCTGCAATCGCTTTTTGCGTGGCTCGGTAATTGGTAGTCACCTGCCCGCGCGCGCTGGCAACACAGTTCGCCAAATATGGCAACCCGCCCGTCTCGTGGGCATTTCGCTTTTTAGGGGTATCTGACAAATGTGTAATTATTTATTTAATATCCGCGCCATACCTACTGCTTTTGGGCACAATTCGCATACCTTTTTTAATGTTTCTCGGTCCGAATCGCCTATGGTGGCGTTGCATTTTTTTTTAAATCGATAACAATGTACGATAGTAACTCGGTCCGAAATGTTTTATTGCGTTTTGTTGTGAAAGTATCAATATAAAACGAGAAGTTTTAATGAGTGTTGTTAATATTAAAATAACGACTGGCTTTTTTCGTGGTATTCCTTATGACACTTCGAGCTGACATTTCGCTTTCGCCTCCGAAGGATGTTCTCCGAAATAATGGGTCGTTAAGCGAAAAAGCGATATTTTGACCATTTAAAGATGCTTAATTACAAAACAGTTTTGTTACAACGTTGTGTTCATGGAGACATTAATTGCAGTATTTCACGTAAAGGTAACGCTGTTTCCGTAAAAGGGTTTGTGTAATTGTATACAAAATTAATAATTAACACATACTAGGCTATGTCAGGTTTTTACTACGATGGATACTAATAGTTCATTCAATACGTTATTATTCATGTTACACAGACATATGCGCCGATTGACGGTTTCGAACACGTTGACTGGTATGAAGTCAATAGGTACTAAACTAGATCATCCTGTCATGCGTCTAGTTATCGAAAGCTTAAGGCGAGGCCAGTTCACGATCTAATGAAAAGTCTGATTTTTGAACATCCAATGTGAAGAACTGATGTAAAATTCTACTTCACAAAAATTACTGTAGACTGAAAAAGAAACAAAGAAGCAAATTAACCGAACAGAATATTGAAAAATGGCATGGTAACTCTGTAAAAAAATCCTGAATAACACCATAAAAAACTTATAAAAATAAATTTCAAATCGTCAGATTTCGTAATTTTCAACGACAGTGATATGATTTTTTTATGCAAAAAGGATAGCTTTTTTATCGATCTAACACAATAACCGAGTACATTTTTAATAAATGATCCAGTATTTCAGAAATCAATAAAAATGTACTAAAATTCGTCAAATTTCTGGCGAAGCGTCAATTAAAGTTATGCAATTTTCAACCTTATTCTAAAGACATAGTGAAAGAGTAAATTTCGTGAACTGGCCTCGCCTTAAAGCTGTTTGAAGAAAATTTAATTGGTTTTAAACCCTAAGAAATTAGGTTTTGAGTTCGAAGTCGATTGAGGAAATTAAAGAGAGTAGAATAGCACCAATTAGCGAGAAGAACCGATGGCCGTTGGGGCGGAAAGGTTCTGGAATGGCGACCGCGCACCGGACGACGCTCCGTGGGTAGGCCCCTGACAAGGTCGACCGACGTGAAGGTGAAGGTCGCGGGAAGCCGCTGGATGCAGGTCAAGCAGGACCGTTGTGGAGATCCTTGGGGGAGGCCTATACCTAGCAGTGGGTCGCCGTGCGGCTAAAATGATGATGATGATGAATATCACCTAACCGTCACACTTAGGGGTGTAATAAAATACTACTAATGATAATCACATATAGATAGAGATAGCAAAGCTATCATATCCGTGGACCAGAAGTCGTCAAGTTTTCGTGAAGAGCAAAAATACTTATAAAAAAATGTTTTAAAAACAAAAAACCGACTTCAAAAAAGCTGAAAATGAAAACAAAAAAGCTTTAAAATTAAATACCTCTAAAAGCAAGAAATAATATTCAAATCACTAGATACGCATATCATTGTAATAAAACACGTCTATTGAAGTCGGGTGGGGCTGAAGTTCATCATCTTTTTTTATTCTAAAAGCCTACATTTACGTTGTGACTGGGTCGACTAAACACTTCTAGGATATCTAGTTGACGAACGTAGGTATTAAATAAGCAGAACAAAATTATGAAACTTGTTTCAAATTATCGAGAAAAAATGTAATTCGTGCAGAAAATGAGCTTAAGTTTTCACATGCAAGCCCAGCCCTAGTTCCCACAGATATTTCGGATATTTCGTATTTACTAATAACAGCGCTCTAGATTCCGCAGCCTAGGATCGGTTACGGAGGTATCCATAAAAGGCATACCGCAAGGATATTTCTTATGGCATCAGTTGATAGATAAAATGGTTCAGTTAGTGGGAAAGTAATGTTTGGTATTTGCTTAGCTCGTAATAGTTTTTACAAAGAATAATCCATGAAAAGTTATGTTGTCATAACTTTGGCGTAAAGAAGAACAAATACCTCATCATATCAGCCGCACGACACCTCATCGTACCTCATCTTATAAGCCTAAGTCCATCAGCCATTTATGGGTGGATAAGGAGGACGGGCCATAACCCACCACGCGGGCCCAATGCGGACTGGTGGGTATTAACGACTGCAAATGCAGCCGGGATCTACGGCTTAACGTGCCTTCCGAAGCACGGAGGAGCTCGAGATAATAAATTTTTGGTCACCCATCTCATGACCGACCCTTGCGAACGTTGCATAACTTCCGCAATCGCTGGGCCAGGCGCTAAACCACTGCACCACCGAGCTCCTTATAAGCCTAACCTAATGATTTTTTTTTTATATTTCACAAAGACCAAAGAAGTCGACGATTAATTCTGTTTTCCAAAGGTTTTCCATAGCAAAACTTGTGTTTTGCGTAAAGTTAGATTTTGGGCGGAAAATTGCGAATTTTGTAAGAAAAACGTACAAGTAGCTCACGTGGTCCATACAATGATTTGAAATTCATGGAAATGGGCAGTAATTTTTCCACGTTCTTAGTGACGTTCAATTTTTTTTTACAATTATCTATAAGGTTTATCCTCAATTGATTTTTGCAGGGCCTGTCCAACTACAAAAACATCTGACTTATTTAGTCAGATGTTTTTATTCGTGGCTACTACTTTACGTTTTCTATGTAAACAATGACAATACCAGGACACTTTTTTGCTGTAAACCCATAACTGAAACACATTGTATTTCTTACACCCAAAACGGCAACAAATTGTGTCTCGATTTTGGGTTTAAAATAAATAAATAAAAAATAAAAATAAAATACTTTTATTTCAGACCATAGTCCATATTAACACAATTACAATTTACAAATTCCAAATAAATTCCAAATAAAATAAAATAAAATAAAATATGTTAGTAACAATTGGCTTAACAACTATATTAGTAACTAAAAAATAACTAACAAAACAGAATGCACAACCACATCACCCGTCCGGAGACTCACGGCCCACACGTAGAACATGCAGTTCAGTGCACCTCCGGAAGACAGCTGCGTCCATCCTGTCCGCTATAATCTTCAGGATCGTGTTGCTGCTTCCTCTAACCTTGCCCACTATTAACGATGACTTCTTGCGCATGATGGCATAGAAATCATCGACATGCGCATCCGCGAACATACCCGAGGCGCTACAAAAACGAGGAAGCCGCAGCAAGGCCCTGAAGGTATTATTATACTGGACTCGTAGGGCACTATATGATTTCAGGGTAAAGTCAGTCCATAGACCACAGGTGTAGAAACTCTGACAATACGCTCTGAAAAGTGTAATCTTGACTGCAGTGGTACACCTCATGAATCTACGAGCCAACATATTACCCCGTATCGACAATGCCCTACGCTCCCGTTCAATGTCCTCAACATCTTTTAAGTCCTCAGTAACAATATGACCTGATGTCATTTAAGAAACAAGAACTGTGTCAAATAGTATTACCATTCAAACACCATTGAACCACAATTTTGACGTTAATATTAGCAGAATTGACCTCCAGTTGATACAAGCACTTCAAAATCGTTCTTAATTTGTTGTAGAGAGCTTAGGGTATAATGATACTGACGTACCTATATACTTATACATACAAATATTACCTTATTACTAGTTATTACACGACTGCCCAAAAACATAGAGTGTAATGTGTTCAGAGTTAATTTTTACTTTGATCTCATGAGACTTATTCATAAAACCCTCGATATGTTTAGTTAACTTGAAAATTGATTTTTCTTTTCAATAAAAATACAGTTTGTCGTTAAGTATGTTCACAAATCTAGTTTCAAATTCCAATGAATGGGTTGCCACTGCCAGAGTACTGACATGACAATATATCAAAGTTCTCAGCAAAAAAACGAACAGACGAGTTTCCATTAATGAGAGTATCTATTATTGCCAGCAAATGCTGAATAGTTGGGTAACGGGAGAGAGGTTTTTGCAAGATGGCGCCGGTATGCGGGTAGTTAGCGAAGCACTGTGAGGTGTTAAGGGTAAGTTGTATCTGCAAATGGGTGACAGATTTTTGTCAGATAAAAAAAAATATGATTTTTTTTATTCATTTTTGTTTACACAACTAATTTGTAGAGTTTATTGTGGACCACTTTTAGTATAAAAAGCAACCTTTAAATCACGAAAACAGCTGCAAATAAATTGACTTTTTGCTAAAGAAAAAAAATTGTCTCGTTTATGACTCTTATTATACGAGTATGACCTAAAGAGATCGTGTCGTGGTAACTGATGATGATATGATTTTCATTATACAAGTGCTATAATAATATCTCTACTACTGGCAACAGCCGGCCGTACCATGTTAAACAATAGACTACGAGGGATAACCCAAAATAGATTTAGCAGGTTGTTACCGAATGACACTAATGAATTAGCAAACCATGGAGCAGCTTACTGCTTTGGCCACCCATCTCATTGACGACCTTTGCTTAAGTTGCTCAACATTTTTTTTTAACCACTAACCAAACCCAGTACAAAATTTACCCCCCTCCTGGGAATCGAACCCGGCACCCGTGTCTTAAAAGTGTGGACGAACCACTAAACCACAGAGGCGGTTGATATTATCATCTATGAAATTAATCAATTGACATTGAAACATAAACAAAAGTATCAATTTTGAGCAGTATTCCCCTTAACTACCAATACTTTGTAACTAATTTAATTTCCTTACTTTTTTCAGGCTGTCTATAAAATATCCAATCAAAAGTAGAGTCACTCGTTAGGGTGACAGTCACCATGATTTACGACCGACTATGGACAGATGGTGTGTGCCTTATACAGCTGAGGTGACATATTGTAGTTAAGATAAGACAGCTAACTGTATGAATTTGCAAATAAAAAAAAATAAGTCGATCTTTTACTTTCGTTTCATGGTTTTTTCTAGGCTCAACTCACAAAATTATTGGACAGTCTTTGTTGTTTTGATGAAATTTACTTTTGTGAAACTGTGTGAAATTTTTGATAGGTACTAAGTATATTACAGTTTTCTTAGTAGTATGGTCGCATTGTCTACGCCTGTTGCCTGTTTACCGTGAAGAATTTACGGTTAATTGATTGTCTGTGGTTGGCAAGAAAAAGGAATTAATTTTTAGAGTCCCACTGAAGGATGTAATGGGTTCTAGAGCGGACGTGCCAGAGGAGCACTGCAATAAACGTGCAATAAATTACGTTTTTAGTCTAGGACTGAAGTAAATTAATAGTCGAAGCGTTCTTTTGCTACGTCTATACCAGTGCGCTTTCAAGTTCATCTTGCGTTTTCGTCTGTAGCATGCATGAACCATCTTGAAAGCTTGATTTTCGCTAAAACGTTTAACCAAGTGATTTACACTTGGCTTCTTACATCTGAAATAGTCCCTATGTAAGTTCCTAAATACAAAAATATACTGTAAATAAGCTTCGAAGCGTAACGGTTCGAAGCCATGAAAAAATCGATATCACTCGTTTGATTGTTCAATCAAATAATTGGCACAAACCTGGAATGGTCAAACTCGATGATTATATCGATAATTCAAGGCAAAATAATATAATTCTGCGTCCACATTCATCGTAAATTATATTTATAATTGATTTGTCTTGGATTGCATATTAAAATGGAAATTGCAATAATGAAAATGTGAATTTTAAGTTGTATTTGAATCGGGGTGGAAATTACTAATATTAAGATTTGAGAACGCCGAAGTCTAATAAATCACACGTTGAAATATATTTTAGTCTAAACAGCTTTGCACAAATAAAATACGTGGGCTTTTTATTATGAAACCATATTCTATAAAATACTATAAGTATAATCCGCGCGCGATGAAAATGGTAAGGGACCTTGTCAAAGTGAAATGAAAATGACTGTAAAGCTAGTGTACGCCGCGTTAGCGGTACCGTGCGCGTCTCAGTTCCAAAAGGTATATACCATTATATATACCATTCTCATCGCGCGCGGGTTATGTTATACCCAAGCATGTCTGACTGAGCTAAATTCTAAACGTAATAAATAGGAGCAGTTTCTTATCTAAATGCACCATGTATACTTTAGCTTCTTATTTTATTTCTCTTAAACAATTAAAGATTTGATTCGTGATTCAAAACTCGACCTTATTCCATCAATCTTAGAAGTAGAATTAGATTGGTTAGCGCAAAGTTTAACTGTTTAATTATATTATGCGCCTTCAGCCAATCAAATAATTACCACAATCAGTGGCCCGTCACGGTTTGATCCGATTCTTTTATCGATTATTAAGATCGATGCGCATTCGATGCCGAGGCGAATCGATTCGTCGCCCGCCTTTCTTATTGTTATAAATAACGTTTAGAACAGCTTTGAATCAGATTTCGAACGTTTATTAATTTAAAATTTATAGCGTTAAGTTAAGTACCTACCTACTTACAAAATGCATGCTTCGGCTTTGACATATTTTATTATTGAATTAATACATTCCATATTCGTAGTTATGTACATTTTAATATTTATACCGGGTGTAACAAGACCCTCAACGAAGCCGAGGTCTACGTATTGTGTCCATCATCAGGACCATTTCTGTTCAAAATTATTGCTGGGAAATGATTTAGATTTTTGGTGTTAAAAAGCATTGCATACATTACCACGCAATGCTACGTACAAACGACTGCGCCTGCGAGTGAATGCTACACAGCTGCGTGCCAGAAAGGCAACGGTTATATGCGTGCTCATGAAATACATTGAGTGATGACGTTTTGAAGCATTGTTTGTTACGAAATACATTCAATTTTGATAATGTTTCTGTAGACAAAAATTAGGAAATAACGAATGAAATAAGATATCATAAAAAATTTGAAAAAAAATGGATTTGATCTTCAATATCTTCGTAGCTATTGGTTTCCCAGGTATAGTCTCAAAGTCAAAAATGATCCTGATGATGGGCGGAATGCGTGGACTTCGGCTTCGTTGAGTGTCTTGTTACACCCGTTATGGACCCTTGGACGAGTCGAGGAAATTCTGGCTAAAACAGCCAGGACTGAGACACTCCAAAGCCTTGGTAGAAGGCTACTCGCAAAGACGGACGAATGAGCTTATACAACTCAGTAGATTGAACGTCAGCGCGACTGTTAGAACCTTAACTGGACACTGCAAATTAAACAGACACCTATTTCATATGAAATTGAGTGATACTGACATCTGCAGATATTGTAATGAGGAGCAGGAAACGCCCAAGCACCTCTTATGTGATTGTGGACCTCTAATCCACAAGCGTAGTATCCATCTGGGACGACACGTTATCGACCCGGAGGAAATAAAAACTCTTAAAACCAGGAAGATACTAGACTTCCTGGAAGCCGCTGGGCTCAAAGAGTTACTATAATTAGGTGGCGAGTTACAATAGATCTTTTAGGTCGCAGTGACTACAGCCTCATCTTGAGCTGCATAGCCCCTAACACTCAAATAATAATACACCCGTTATAACATAATTATTTTTCATAAATTTTCTTACGATATTTGTAGTGTGAGTTTTTGTTAAATATTTGAAGGTAAAAGAAGTTACATTATTCAAACACTTTTGTTTTCAAAAAATTCACAAATCATCACCTGCGGCATCATTATACCTAAGCGACTTCCAGTATGGAAGTTAGTACTAAAGTAGCCTTGAAATCGGGAGAAAATAATTGTAAGATTGTTGAACTCAAATTAAATTTTATTTATAAACCTGTGTTTTTTTCAGGGTTGCTATCAGACAAATAATTGGTTAGGGCGCTGCCTACAGCGCCCTAACCACCTACTACCTATAGTGAAACTAGCGCCGCCACTACATTTATTTTTATTACTCGTAAACCAAGTCAATATTTAAAAAAAAGCTCATGTAATACTTTCTTAAATTGTCTTTAATATTTTTTGAATAACTCATCAACAGATTTCATTCTTTCTGTAAGTTTAAAAATCCATTTTAGCTCAAAGTGGCCACTTTTGGCAATTATGGATTTAGAAAATTAAAGAATGAATGATAACTTTGAAGAGTTATTAAAAAAAATATTCGATGGTCTTTTCATCATTTTAGGGTTTTGTGAAAACCTGATTTAATAAAATACTTAGTAATCAAGTTCCACAATTTAACAAAAACAAAAATGAATCCAAAATTAGCTAAGCATATTTTTTTATATCGTCATTATCCAGTGATCACTAACCATGATGATTCAATATTGATTTATTGACTTTGCCAAAACATTTCCTCATGAACACAAACTAGAATATTAACATAATTAGCGATTTAATTAGCGCCTTTTCGACGCAGTTTTTACGCTTCTAGCGTGTTTAGTTATTTGTTAATTACGTAAATGATAAATAGTGTGTCAACGCCATCTAGCGGGATATTAATGACTCTGTTTCGGGATTGTTAGATTGGGTCCTAATGATAGTATGGCAACATATGTCTGTTAAACCATTATCTCTTAAAGATGACATCTGTGATGGAAATATTGCTTTGTTTGGTATTTAAAATAACTTTTGAAAGTCAGTATACATAGTTATTTTGATGAGCAATGTCAACAGTGGCTGCTGACATGGGCGTACCCAGGTTCTGGGCCAGGGCGACAAATTTATTTTATCGCCCCAGGGGGGGCAAATTTATTGAAATCCGAACATTTATTGTGATAACAATTGATAGTTAGTTAGAGGTAAACAAAATCCAGGGGGGGGCAGCTGTCCCTCACTGCCCCCCCCTCGGTACGTCCATGGCTGCTGATTATGAAATTGGAGCACAGAAGTTTTCAAATGGGTAAAATCATACACTGGCCTTTAAAACTTAGACTCTTCACTTTTAAAATTGCAATAACTTTTAAAACACAAAAGTCATAATAATATTATTGAAATAAAAAGGATTAGTAAAATAATTCAATTCTTTAAATAATAACTACATATTCGAAAACCTTCTTGAAATTAAATAGTTTTTTATTTCAAAACTCTAAGTTGTAAAGTTTAAGAGAAATTGCAATTTTAAAAGTGTGTTGCCTAGGTACTTTAGTTTTGGAGGCCAGTGTACTCTGGAACAAAGACTGTGATCTTTATACAAATAAGTATTGTATGTTCCTACTACCCGAATTCGAACCAGGGACCTTTAGCTCAAACAACTGCTTGGCGCGGTAGCTTGGCCACTGTGCCAACTGGTTGTAAGGTTGTGTAATATGAAACAGATTTTTTATGAAACTATGTAAGGTATGTCAAGTAGTAAACTAGAACTTAACCGGAACGTTTCTAAATAGGCCTTTAGATTCAAGTTTTAACTCAATCAATAAAAAATTGAATATGGTAGATAGGGTATCATGCAAACAACCCTGGAAAATTAATGTAAACCCTGAAAACCACAAGATGGCTGAGATTTTTTATGTATGGAAAACTCTAGACGTATGTAGTCAGTATAGTAGGTACTGCAGCAGCTGAATAAATGAAATCAAAAGACGGAAGCGACTTCGAAAAACGCCCAACGATGCTTGAGTCTACATTTCTACAAATCTACAACACATAGACTTTATATTTGTGCAGAAACTCCCTAGCGACAAAAAACAATAATTACACACTTACGGCCCGGCCACAGCCCGTCGCGGCGGGCGGCGCGGCAAGCGAGTTCAATAATCACTGCGCGCCTATCTCGATCCGGGGCTTCTCAGCCCGTCGTCACGACCACGCAGTGATTACCGAATTTGCTTGTCGCGCCGCCCGGGCCGTGGCCGGGCCGTTAGGGTCAGTCCACACAGATACGCGACGCGAGGTGACATGACGCGACGATGGTTGAAGAGACCAGTGGTTTCACGTTACGTGGCACGATGCAGCGATGCGCAACGCGTATCTGTTAGCTGCTTTTGTTTCTTACTCAAATATGTACAAACATACTGTTTCGGGTAGTGAATTATATACTGCCCAAAAAAAGGGGCCACCAATACGGTTTTCTACACAAACGAGCTAATTTCTAAAAGGTAAAGTTAATTCAATTTGATTTTATTTGAATTTGACATTGTTCGAAATCTTTAAAAGTCAACTTGCGGACTTTACTGTCGAATTGATCCTAATCGCTGTGTGTCAGTTAGAATTGAAAAATATTAAATTTCGCGTATTTTAGTATGAAACTCCAATTTCTTTCTATTCTAACTGACACACTAAAAATAAGACAAATTATAGTAAGGTCAACAGTAGAGTCAGCAAGGTAACTATTACCAATTACTTACAGCTTTCGAACAATATCCAATAAAAAAACAAAATCAATTTATATCAAAGAACCTGTTAGAAATTAGGTCTATTGTATTTTCTTTTGAGTAGGATATAAGTTCCATCGCTTTTTTAAAAGTGCGCGTCGCCTCTCAGTGTGAACTGGCCCTTAGCCGACCATACATATCAGAAGCGATAAATTTCAAAGGTCGCAATTCAAACTACGGAAACGAAACACTATAATACTGCATCACCGGATGGATATATTCTAACAAAAAACTGTTTAGCATACAAAGGCGGTAACCTCTGACATGGCGTTAAAATGCGGCATACATAGACAATTAGTTTGTTTTTTTAGTGGCGACTTATACAAATGAGTAATTAGCCTAGAGTATTAGAATCAATTAGTGGCATGCGAATCGTTTTATAATAAATGAGGTTTAATAAAAAAAGATCTGATGAAATGTTTTGATATCAATCTTATTAAAAGTAAAAGAAAATAATACACTATAAACGGATACTAGCGCGGTTTTATAATAAAAACCAAGCTAATTAAAAATAATTAAAACTGTGTTTGGTTTGAGCAATTTCAGCAAAACAGTACGGCTGTATTTAACGCTAAACTCTTTTTTATGTTTAATTAATTAATTTAATTAAAAACAACGTAAAAGTTGTCACACGAGACAATTGTTTGTATCAACGTAACAATTAACAAAAATATTAAAAAAATAAATCCAATAAATCTGTCAAAATATTTACGAGACACATGCGAAAAACGATGGTTGATAATTAAGCTAAAGTTTCTAAATGTATGAGTATTATTAGGAGCGCTTTAGTGTTATCAATATAAATAAACAAATTCATAATTATTATTCTTTTCTCAAAGGACAATCACCAATAATACCAACATTTAGGCCCTGTGCCTCAACAAAATAAAATCCAACCAACTTTTTTCATTCCTAACAATATATTTGAAACTTTCTTTCGTTTTCTGAGATTGAAGACAGTTTTATTGAGTCACTAATTGATTTGACTTATTTCAGCCAACGTCCTCCATATTGCCTAGTATCTAACCCCAAAACACTACAGATACTGTAATATATAAATAATACCAGGAATACCAGGAAAGAAAATAAAAACTAATTACTGAGCTACTAAATTCAATTACAATCACGCATAAAATATTTACAGCGGAATGTTTTGTCCCTAGTAAAATTATTTTTCAATAATGGTTATTATGGCCCGACACTATCATTATTCATTAGATAAAAAAAAACATTAAATTGCAAAATTATACAAATTCTAAGTTTTTTACTGTAAGGTAAGTAACATAGTGAAACACAAAAGTAAAATAATAAATTAATCATTCGATTAATTAAAACACAAATAATAAATGTAGATTTATTAATGAGTCTTAGATTTAATCAATTAGTTATTCTGTGAATAATCCGTTATTCGTCAGTGTAATTACTTCGTTCATTACCTTCGAATGCGTTGAAGATTATATTCCTATTTTTTATTTTAATAATTGTATTAGAAAATATAGGTACAAAAAGAACTAAAAAAATATAGAGAAGGTAATCTAAGTTATATAAACACTTGTAGCTTAGAGGTTTCGGATAAGTTCTAACTAATTTGCTTCACAGATAATTGCATAGAAATGTTCTTTTGCCTGCCTGTAGGTAATCTGTATCACATCTTCGGGATGAAAAAGTAATAAAAAAAGAATACAAAATGTGAAAAATGTTTGATTCTTGAGCAAAATTAACGAAATAGATTATACTTATACCCACATATAATATTATGGCCGCGTTCCAAATCACGCCAACAGCACTGTTAGCATATAATCCATTAAATGAAGTAGGTACACAATACCCTATTTGTGTAATATTTTGTGACTATTTAATTTCGTCGGATCCGCGCTAACAGCGCTATCAGCGTGATTCGGAACGCGGCCTATGATGAAAATTACCACTTAAGTGTCTACTTAAGTGGTAATTTTCATCATAGCCCTTGTCATAATATTGTTTTTCACTAAACTTCACTTTTATTAATTAAGCAAATTATTTATAAAATAAATCAAACAGACATACCTACTTACCTAAGTTCATGCGAGAAAAATACTTATTTAAAAAAAAGGTTTCACTGTTCTGACAATTTGCAATGTAATAGCAGCAAAACGTTTATAAATTGCAATTACAGTAATTTATGAAAACAGTCGGAAATAACTAATACGAATGTTCCTGATGGATGAAATATGGTGGTTAGTCGATTACTCAGTAATACAAGAGAAACCGCAATAAATTAGCAAGTTAAAATAAGACCGCAAACTACAAATTTCTTAACAATTATATTATGGTTCAAGATTGAGCCTGTAGGTACGTAAGTATTTCTTGTATGGCCTATGGCCTGTATTAAACATTATTTTTTCCATCATTAAAATTTTTCATTTACAGGAATTTAAAATTTTTTAGAACATTGTCAAATGACCCGTTTCTGAAAAAAATAAACTTGAAAAAATTATTTGGACTGAGTATTTCTTTTAGTTTTCAGATTTTATACATTCTTTGAGTGGTAGGTGAAAGATCCAAAAAATTAAATTGCATTAAACTTTCATGAATTCAAGAGAAAAACTAAAAACATGCTGACTCTAATAAACTTTCTCTCTATTATCTCTCTTTGAGAATGTTAGGTATTATTGTTAGATAGAGATTAACTTTTTTCTTAATAACTTATTCTATCGATTTAGAAGGAAAATTAATTTTCCTCTTTATTTTGTCCTACCGAAAATTGGGAATTTGATAATTTTAGCATTTTGTAGTTTTTTATGCCTATTCTTTAATTCTACATCAGATTTTGGCTAAACTTAACATGGCTATCAATCTAAAACTTGGATTGCAATTAAATCATCAAACAATAAAAACTAATTTCAGAATTAGTTCGATGATAAACTAACTAACAAATAATCAATGAATGAAACAGATATCGAACACTGGATCGATATTGCACTTGATACCATGCTAAAGGTACCTAAGCATTTATTTGTATCACCTAATTTACTTTTATTCTTGCAGTTTTTCATGCACTCCATGCTTAATTTAAGTTTCTTTATCTTTTATTTATATCTCTCTACATTTGTATTTCTTCTTCACCCTGTTTTGAACTATTCCGAATTTCCGTACACTTTTGATCACACAATACCAAATATTTCTATCTTCTGGTTTTATTTAAAAATATAACATTATCTAAACTACTCTAAATTATATTTTTTTATCTGACTAACACGGCTCTATCATGTTATATCCTTCTGTTTTTCTCTCATCGATTCTTTTCCATCAATAGTAGGTAAATATTAGACTTTTTTACTTACTTGTCGGAGATCCTCCTCTAAACATAGGGTTAGGTGCCATCCACGGAAACGCACCAAAGGGCCACGCGGGTGGTGGTGCCGGGCCCTGGTACAACCTGGGCAGCAGAGGCTGCGGCACCACAACCCCTCTGCTCTCAACCTCCTCGCTATCATGAGCATTCTCTCTTTCTTCCCTCTCGTCCCTTTCATCCCCACCATTAGACTCAACATCCTCAATATCAACATCACTATCGTCAGTCTCCGGTGCCGCGTCAGTACTTTCTCTATCACTATTCACATCTACCGTATCTTTAACCGTATCAGTCTTTCCCCCTAAAAGGGAGTCTACGCTGAAAGATATTCGGCCTTTTCCGCCGCTTTCCGCGGCGTCGGCCCGCTCGCATTCGAGCGACGTCTTCATTTCATCTGCTCGATGGCATTTCAATTTTTAAAATTGTGCTCTATTTGACAGTTCGAGCTAATGCTAAGCTGGCATTCTATTATCAATTTGTTTTTTTATGTAAAGTGATTGAAGTTTTTTATGTCATGTCTTGTTCCAATATAAATTTGAGTCAGTAACGTCTTGTTAATAGTTGTTGATTTCACTATTAGCGTTCCGAAGACATGTTAATGATAACGGTACTTCCCAATCAGGTCGTCATCATTCATCTTAACGTTTAACGTCCATTACTAGAGTAAGCAGTTTGTTCCACGACGGTACTAATTTAATTACACCACTCACGTGAACTGTCAGTGCAGGTCAATACACAATAGTCTTTATTTATCTTACTCTATGCAATAGTCACAGTTTAGCACTTTGCGCACCACGCCTTATGATTCTCGTTTGAAATTTCAAATTTGGAATCTTTAGTCGTTACGCTTTTGTCTAGGCGTGGAAAATTGAAATTGGAAGACGTCGCGGTTCGCGAAAACGTTCGAACAGAAGACGCGTCCGCGTACCGTTTCGCGTGGAAGCGCGGCGAAAATCGCGCTAGCATTGGCCCGACAAGCGGACCGCCTCTCTTCTCGCGAGAGAGACGCAGCTACCGAGCGAGGAATTTTAATAAGCGGCGCGGCGCGAGCGGGACGGCGATACAATACGACATGTGTGTAAAAGCGATACCGAGTGGGCGGGAACCGTCGCGCTCAAATTGATAGTCTCTATGGAATACGCCTTATACTGAGTATGACGCAAACACTAATTTGAGGTTTATGAATAAGGTAAATAAGGTAGGTTTTGTATTGGATGAGGGTGAATTAAAGAGATGTTTTAGAGTTGCAGTTGTCAGATTGCAGTGGCTATTGTGTTGAATGAAAAAGGAGTAAATAGAGTGGTGCCGTAGGCGGGCGTAGAAGGGACTTTACGATTTAATTATTCGCGAATGCGGAGGCATTTTGTAGCGAGCTAATGTCTCATTGTCTCATTAATATATCTCGAGTCGGCCATATTTGATTTGTTTATGACGGGTCCGTAGGTGAGAAGTGGTGTATGTTTTGACAGTTGGGAAACTGTGTGAATGGCTCTAGCACCGACGCGACGTCGAGGTGTTGAATTAATTTCGCTTGGGAGAGAAGTTGAGTGTGGGTAGTTGGGAAAATTGTGTTTGTTCGTGGCCGTTGCGTTGTTCGGAACAAATTCGATTAAAGTATTGAGAAGTTGTGTTTTGTTACTTAATAGAGGTACCCACCGATATCTTTTCTTCGAGTACATTTTGTGATGTTGAATGAAAGAATGAGGCACCTATTATCAAAATGAATTTTGTATAAAGAAAACTGTTGAAGCACCCATTGATGTCTTTTACTTACAAAATCTTAAAAAAAACGAAAGCGTTTTGATGAACTCTACCAGAGCATAAGAATAAATAATGACGAGTGTCTTTGATGCATTTTTGACTCTAATCTTTGAAATACGTAGGAACCTAGGTATGTTTTTCTAAGCTTAAGGTAATTCTTGAAATACCTACGTCTTTCAGTATTTTTCTTTCAAGATAACGCAAAGGTGAACAAAGAAATTTTAATAATAAAAATTAAATAAAGCAATTTCTATAAAAGAAAGAAAGATAGGTAGATACATTATTTTATTTTTAACTGGATCATAAATAAATAATTAATCTAGATGTATTTTAATTGAAATCTTTTTATCATTCATTTGATTTGTAGAATAAAATTGAAATTGATATCTGAGAATAGTTTGTAAGGTTATTGTAATTTCATGTAAATACTTATTACTTATGCAGCAAAGAATCAGATAACAACAACATTAAAATAACTGGTGGTTATATAAATGTTAACTACTTGTTTAAGAGCGTTATCTGGGAAATTAGTGTTGAAATTGCGTTAATGATGACCGTGTCATTGTATTTTTTTCAAACTTAATGTAAGAAACGATGTTGTATAAGGTAGAAATGAATGCCATTACATACTCAAATGTAGTAAAGTATTTACAAAAATATCGTAGAATATCAATGATATTTCCATTACATGTCATTTTTGATGTCCTCACTGCTGGGGCACAGGCCTACCTTATGGGTAGTAAGGAGGATGGGCCATAACCTACCACGCGGGCCCAATGCGGATTAGTGGGTGTTACAGACTGCAAATGCAACCGGGACCAACGGCCTAACGTGCCTTCTGAAGCACGGAGGAGCTCAAGATAATAAATTTTTGGTCACCCATCCCATGACCGACCCTTGCGAACGTTGCTTAACTTCCGCAATCGCTGGGCCAGGCGCTACACCACTGCGCCACCGAGCTCCAAAACATAAATGTAATAAATTATTTACAAAAATATGGTTCAATTTTTTATTTTCTTAGTTTCAATTTTTACTTTTGTAAAAACAACAATACACTCAATTTATGGAGAAACGTTAAGCTTTATCAAAACTTTTAGGTAGCGGAATTACCCTAGAATAGAATTTATAAGCAAATATCAATTGAATTAAATGTTCCAATTTTGGGAATCTATCATTATTTTTACTACTATAGTTACTTAGGTAAATAAATATTCTGTAGCAAAGGTAAAAATAAAGTCCCTAAGTTCTGATTTTTCAATGCCTATAGATAAAATTTATTCGCTTGATTGAAAATGTTTGTCATTCGCTTGTCTGTCAAATCATCAAATGTTTTGAATACCATTTATTTTATTTGGATAATAAATAATTTAACTGATTGATTTCTATTATCTGAGGATTGAAAATGTATACCTAAGTAAACAAATTAATTTACTAAAAATATTACGAAAACACACCTACTGAAAAATACACGTCTACGAAAAATATTGTGCTATCAAATATTACTCAACACTTGGGATGTTTATAAAAATGAAAAACACGATCGTCTGACCCAAGAAAAATTAATTTAGTTCCACTTACGGTCAAGAGATGGCGCTGGACTAAGAAAAAAAAATAGTTCCACTATCGGCTAAGAGATGGTGCTGAGCTGACCTAATACTGCAATAATAATTTTATTATTCTACAGCAGGCTCTGCAGTGTATTTATTATGATGGTACGGAAACCCTCGGTGCGCGAGTCTGACTCGCTCTTAACCGGTTTTTTTTCAGTCACAATTAGTTTCAAAAGAGGAACAGCTTGTTAGCAAACCTTCCTGAAAACATCATCAACGGGATCATTTCAAATCGAATCATTAGCGACACGTCACTTAGCTCCAAGTTAATCGCATTTACTCATATCTACAATCTCTTTGTGCATCAAAAGGTCCCCTAACAACAACCAACAAACAAAAACTGACCTAAAGAATCACAACCTAAAGACCAAATTCACTTAACAATTTCCTAAGCGTTCGCAAAACGATGTCAATTCGCAAATATTAACAAAGGACGATCGCTAACCTTAAATAGCCCTTTGCGAAATTGCACCGTATTGCTTTTGTGTTAAGGTTGATATTTTTTAATTGGGGGTATTGCAGTCCCCTTGCCAATTAATGTAATTTTATCGCACTGAGGGATTAACGTTGGGTTTAATTGAAAGAGTGTAATGACAGTGTGTACTGGGGTTAGGGGTCGCCTTAGTTATAAATAGTATTTTATTTAGAACTATTTTATGTTGCGATACCCTAGACAGGGTTCATGTTCTGGTACTGTTTTCTATTGTGTACACCTATGTTAACCACATGATTGCAATAAAAATATTTGATTTGATTTGATTTGATTTGTATTAAGTTTAGTTTAGTTGAAATCATTTATGTCTGAAGCGAGTGATTTGTTAGGTAGCAGAGTTTCTGATTTTTGTTTAAAAAATAAACACATATCAATTACAATTATCTTGGTGGTTTTCTATTGCAAAACATGAAAAGGACAATAACCATAAGTGATCCACCTTTTTAGGCCAATAATATTATATTATTTTTTCATTCCTAACGATATATTGGAAACTATCTTTCTTTTCCTGAGATTAAAGACAGTTTTATTGAGCCTATTGACTTATCTCAGTCAACGTCGTCAATATTGTCTAGAACACTACAGAAAATGTAATACCTACCTAGACAACGTGTTACGAAAAAACCAAAGCCGAATATTGTAGATATGGACTTTTACTCTTTGGTCCCATTGGACCAATTCTGAAATCACGAAAAAAAACAGCTGTTTTATACAAAAAATAATACGGAAAGTATCAAAATGTATGAAACAACTGTTTTTTTTTTTGCGATTTCAGAGTTGGTCCTATAGCAAAAGTTGTACAGTTTGATCCCTATCTACCATATTCGGCTTTAAAGGTTTTTTGTAACACGTTGTTTAAATAATACGAGAGAAAGAAAAGAAAATCTAAAGACTAATTATTACGGACACAAAAATATTCGTTCTGTTCTGTCCTTAGGAAATGGGCAACGTGTTTTTCCGTGAATTAAACAAACAAAAGACAGCCAAAAAAAATATTTTGTAATCAACTATTCCTTATCGTTCCCATAAAATATCATCTTTAAAAAGTATACTTAGTAGATCCTTAAACGCAATAAAAGCTACGATACGACGGCGTTTCTAGAGAAATCTTCACAACGGGCTTAACTTAAATTTATACCGAAATAATACTGCGTAGGGCAATCTTTTTAAATAACGACTTTCATATTCTCGAGTGGCGAGGACAATTTAGCGGAGATGAGAGTTTTTTTATTAAAAAGCGCGCGATATTATAGTGACGGGGAGTGGTTGTTCGCGCGAAATGAGTTCTCTCTCAGTTGTTTAGAACTTTTTGTGTTTTATAATAGGATGTTCCTCTTTGCTTTGTAGTGTGGCTGTATAACAATTATTTCCTTTGCATTTGTCGTGCTAGGTGTGATGAAATTAAAACTTGTTTGATATGCGAATATGAACCATCAGATATTTTTAATGTACCCATTGCTGGGACACAGGCATTCCTGGATTAAAAGGCCTGTCCATCTTATCCAGGACCCACCAAACGGGCCCAATGCGGATTGGTGGGTGCTGACGTCTGCAAATGCAGCCGAGACCAACAGCTTAACGTACTCCGAAGCATGGAGGAGCTCGAGAAAAAAAATTTTTGGTCACCCATATCAAGACCGACCCTTGCGAAAGTTGCTTAACCTTCGTAATCGCTGAGCCAGGCGCTAAACTACTGCACCATCGATCTCCTTCTTCAATTTTGTCTTGATTTGCGAAGAACAAAATTACTTAGTAGTTTTTTCTGCAACTTTTAAAACTGAAGTTTTATAACTTTCCTATTACTTATTTCAATTATGTATATTTGTCCAGTCATAATCATGTAATATTGTAAAAGCTATTTATTTAGTTTTGTCATGTAGAATAAGAAATAAATAACTCACTAATATTTCAATTGCTTAAAAGTAATGGTTTACATAGATACCTAATATTTTACCTATGTAGGTAGGTACTTAGGTAGCAGTATTTCCAAAACCAGTAAAAAAATAATAACGCCTTGATATCACCACAAAAAGTTGAATTTTCATTAAAAGAAACGTTATGACGTTACGACTCAATTAGATAATAATATATAGGTAAAGTGGAGGGGCGTAAAGCTAAATCACAATAATGCGCGCCGTTTGCGCGGGAAAATTGGTGACGTTCGCGTAATAACCGCCGAACGGGAGCCAGGGCTGCCACCTGCGGGACTTTTGTCGGGAAGTACATTATAGTTGAGAACGGGAAGCATTCGAGGCAATGCAAATAGCTTCCAGTACAAGGCTTCTATAATAGGTACTTTTCTCACGAAATGCGAGGAAATAAAATATTCTTGTTAAAATTGAGATTTTTAAATTGGTTCGTGGGGCCATGTTAAATGACCAGTCATGCACCCATAAACTTTTATAAAAATAATGCTAGCTGATGAGTTCTACCGTTTTGAATTTGAAATACTAACTTCCCGCACAAGTGCGGGTAGTAAGTATTGAAATTCATTTCCGCACTGAATTTCGGAAAATGTGGAACGCCCCGCATTCCTTTTTCAAATGGAAGAGCCATAAGTGAGAAAATCTAACTCTGTAGAGTTGTAGCTGTAGAACTCGCGTTTGTGAGACATTTTTACATTTTACGAAATGGCTGAAATTTTATTTTCCCCATACCTATCTCCGCCATTTAAAAAAAAATCGAAAAACTGTATCAATAAAAAAATATCTATTATAGAACCCGTTTATAAAATTTCACGAGAATCAGTTGAAAAAGGCGACCTGTAGAGGAGAACAAACGGACAGCACGATAGACATACGAATGTATTTTGCCCAAGCTGAAACGGAAACGCTTCGCTCGGTCAAATATAGTATAATACAAGGCTGGCCAATAGAA
The DNA here is from genome assembly GCA_950108535.1 of Agriphila straminella. Lineage (NCBI taxonomy): Eukaryota > Metazoa > Arthropoda > Insecta > Lepidoptera > Crambidae > Agriphila > Agriphila straminella. Next base: position 5,702,230 of record OX467326.1, on the reverse strand, counting down.
TTCCTAGGTAAGCAAATTTTTTTAGACTGTGGCGGCGCCGGGCCACATATTTTAGGTTTCCATCAGGTGGAAGCGGTGCCACAGCGTGCTGGCCAACCGGCCGACTGCTGGCGGGCACATTCAAATGCGTTGGTGGGCCTATTTGTGGCCCACGTGCCTGGGGTTTGCCGGCCTTGGTATAATACAATTAATTTTATTATGTGCGTACAACAGAAGCGGGAACTACACTCGCGAGAATTTATGGCAAAGAGTAAATTTTGTACCGCACAAGCGCATCGGAATTTGGTCACTTCTGTTCTGTCACCTACATAGTTAATTTAATCGTATTACCATCACGCTAGTACTATTATTATATTCTGTGGTACCTATTACTTCCTTATTCCTTCCAGCGTAAGAGTAGGATATACTAGAAGAAATTCGGCGATGTCACTAGTGACTCGGTAGCTCAGCGGTCAGAGCATTGGACCGGATATCCAAAGGTCGCGGGTTCGATTCCCGTCTGAGTATTGATCTGGTGCGAGTCGTATTTTTTCTAGTATATTATTTAGTACTGTGTAAAAATAGCATTGTGAATGCAAAAATCTCAAATATAAAATTATATAGCTATTTCATCTTAATCGATTGCCAAATATCTCGAAAGATATTTCAATTGAATGTCGAGGTAATTCCTCACATTGGTGAAATAACGCTGGCTTGCAGCGTAAGAGTAGGATATACTAGAAGAAATTCGGCGATGTCACTAGTGGCTCGGTAGCTCAGCGGTCAGAGCATTCGACCGGATATCCAAAGGTCGCGGGTTCGATTCCCGTCTGAGTATTGATCTGGTGCGAGTCGTATTTTTTCTAGTATATTATTTAGTGCTGTGTAAAAATAGCATTGTGAATGCAAAAAACTCAAATATAAAAATATTACTTCCTTATTAGATTTAAATCTAATAATATACTTACTTAGTAGAACCAGGAAACAGCTTGAACTCTGTATACTCTTAGATTTCGTTGTTCATTGAAATATTATGTTTTCTAAGTATTATTTCGCAAAATTTGAAGTGTTAGTAAACTTTTACATTTATTATTTTAAACAAGACTTACTTACAATACTTTGATTCAGTACACTTAGCACGAACATCTATCGAGAAAAAAAACGCGCGTAAAAGTACTCAATAGAGTAATTTATCTATGGAAAGTTAATTTCGCTTTTCGGCGGTAGATGGCGCTGCACAAATTTCTCATTCAAAACTACTCTATCAAATGTTCAAGTTACTGATTGGTTGCAAATGTTAAAATTTTGGTAATTTATTTGACAACCCTAACTGTCAGAGGGCGGAGGGCAGGCGAACATTCCGAAATTATGCCATTCCAGTTCCAGGGGTGGCAACGACTTTAATTTCGCCCGGGGACCGTTTTATTTTTTTCAATTTATCATTTCCACGGTTTCATTTTAATTTTTTCCTTGAATTAGCGACCTGAAACGGGGCTATAATGATTCATTATTATTTTTTATTCTCATTCGTTAGCAGATAAATAAGTGTTCCAGTTATTGTTTCATTAAATTTTATACTTGATATTAACGATGCTGATAGAATAATGCAGTCGTAAATGCAATGAATAAATCAGCAATTAGTGTTAAATGGGGTCATTTGTGATTAAACGGAAATATGAATATAGATTACACCGAGTTTCACTGATTGCGCAGATAGGTAGGTAGTAGTTACGTATAATTAGATATTTTTTTTTCGCTTTGAAAATTTTCAAAACTAAGGAAATACCTAATAAAAGCTGAACTAACAAAACAATCTTCTCTATTGAAATAACAAACATTTTGTAGAGTTTTTGAGAGATAATTTTAGGTGTTTGTTACGTTCCTAGGTAGGCTAATCAGAGGCATAAATTATTATACTTAGGTAAGTACTTTACTTATTGACCTCTAAAAACAGATTACAAAGGGCTCGCGTGGAAAAAAATAAATTTTGCTAACGGCCGCTTGTGTTAAGCTCGAAAGTAAACAACATCCTAAAACAGGCAAACATTAGGCTCCCACTTAAGCACATCATATAACGTAACCGCTTTAAGAAGACACCTGCTATTTACCAGTCAATCAGTAAAAAGAGCTCTACTTAAACTGGCCACGTTAAACACCAAACAAATATTTTTCGAACAAAGAACATGCAACAATTTTTTTAATAGGATACTGTTCGAAATTCAAATAGTCGGGAGCGCCACCATCCGGAGATTATGGCGTTTAAAGCGCCATTCGAATGTTTGCATTTCAAAAATGGAACACTGTGATGTTTTCGCATTAACACCTTTTAGTGTGTTGTGTATGCTTTTAAGGAGGCTACGTGTGTGGTCTGTACAAAACGTGAAATAACTTAGGAGTATTGAGTACTTTTCCATTTTTGTATTGATTTAATTAATAGCTGATAGCTAAGTGCAAAAGTTTGTTTCAGTATTTTATTCGTAAAATAGAAAAATTTACTTAACTGTTACCTACTGAACCAAACGATGAGAAATCTAAAATCTAACGACTTTATAGATCAGTAAATTAAACGAATATATTATCTATGGATCAATTGATTCGAATAAAACCGGTAACTATTATAAATATTATACAAAAGGATACATGTTGGAGAAATAACTGTATCAACCACGTACCTGGTGACTTCGTATGTCCTCGTCTCTGGGGCCCCAGGAGTGGTCGCTGGTTGCTGATGGATCACAAATTCTCTCCAGACGTGCACTGGCTATATTTTGAAATAGTTCACAGTTCGATTTTGGGATTTGATTTGGTTTTATGAATATTAACGAATTATGGTGCGTGTGTCGCACGCTGCGCGCTCGCGTTCCGGAACGGTAGTTTTTTATACTGACGTTAGAGTATTTGATGGCAGCACTGTCTATAGTAAGGTGCTGCGATTCGTTTTACGAAGACTTGCAGTTATTGTGACCGATACAGTTTCAATTTAAATTAAGAATTAAAGAAAAGAAAATGATTTGTGCTAGCGTTAATACTATACACTATTTGTTCAAAGTACGGAACATGCCGCCGACCTTAAAATATACATATTTTAATAAGATAGAAACTAAGAAAAAATTACTAACCTAGCTTACAACTAAGAAAGTAAAATAAAGTTGCCTACTCGAAGGGCAACGGACAGACCTTAACAACAGGTCGTTTAGCAAGAGTATTACCAATGCGTACAGTGACGACACGAGTAATACCATCTGCGCCTGGATGCAGCTGATGCACGCGAGCCAGGCGCCATTTCAGTGGCGGTAGTGTATTATCTACTAACACGACTACTGAACCCTCACGGAGGGGTGTGTGAGTGTGATCACGAAACCATTTACCTCTTTGTTGAAGTTGGTGGAGATACTCAACGCTCCAGCGTTTCCAAAAATGTTGGACAGCTTGTTGCAAGACTTACCAACGAACAAGGCGACTTGTATTGTCGTCAGTGAAGTTAAATTCAGGTAAAGAAGTCAATGGTTCCCCGATTAGAAAGTGTCCGGGTGTGATGGGTAATGGATCCGCAGGATCATTACTCTGAGCAAAAAGTGGTCTCGAGTTGAGTACTGCTTCTATTTGGCAGAGAAGCGTGTTGAATTCATCGTAAGATAGAGTGAGTTGACCTATGACACGGAAAAGATGCGTTTTCATACTTTTCACGGCTGCTTCGAAAATCCCTCCGAAATGAGAAGCATAGGGGGGGTTAAAATGCCAAGTAACGGCTAAATTGGTCAGCTGTTTATTGATAATATTTTGATTATCTTCGTTCCGCAAGAACTCATAAAGATCGGAAAGGTAACGATCGCATCCAACGAAGTTTCGGCCACAGTCGGAGTAAATATCGGTGCAAAGGCCACGTCGTGATATAAATCGGCGCAATGCATTTAGAAAAGAATCGGTTGTTAAGTCTGGAACGAGTTCCAAGTGTGTCGCTTTCGTCGACATGCATACAAAAACACACACGTAGCATTTAAAGACTTTCGCGTTACGAAATTTATTTGATTTTAGGAAAAAATGCCCAGCGAAATCGGTTGCAACGTGTAGAAATGGACGAAATGCACGAACTCTCGCGGCCGGAAGTGGAGCCATCGAGGGCTGTGGAGCGACAGGGCGCGTACGGAAGCAGCGCACGCAGCGGCGAGTGCGCATACGGACTGCGTCACGAGCACTAAGTATCCAGTATTTCTGGGCGAGTAAAAACTGTAATGTTTGCGGACCGACGTGCAAATTAGTCAGATGGTAAAAGTCGATTAAAAGATTGGTAAAATGATGTCGTTTGGGTAAAAGAATTTGATGCTTTGCATCGTAAGGAACGTTAGCACGATTGATTCTGCCGCCGACCCTGAGAAGTCCGGTGTCATCAAGAAACGGTTTAAGCTTTCTTAAACGTTTGGTACACACGTCGTCATTTTTGATACGCGCAATATCTTCCGCAAAGTTTTCTTGTTGAACAAGACTGATAACTCGGTTAAGAGCGAATTTAGTTTCGTGGACTGTAATTTGAGAAGATTCATAAGTTTTCGATTTACGGCATTTATGGAAGAAGCGAAAACACAATGAGATAATGCGTAGCATTTTAGATAAAGATGAAAATCTTTCAAATAATTGAATATCGGGTTGAACATTTGACACAAGTACATGCTTTCGACGTTCCTCGTCGGTCGAGATTATGTCAATGTCTACATTCGAAATAGGCCAATCAGATTCAGGTAGTCTAAGCCAGTAGGGGCCGTCGAACCACTGTCGTTGGTCTAGTTCGGATGGGAGAACACCACGCGACGCAACGTCCGCAGGGTTGTGTGCCGAACGCACGTGATGCCACTGTGAGGCAGGCACGCGGTTGGTGGTCTCCGTGATACGATTAGAGACGTATGTACGCCACTCATGGGGAGGTGAGCGTAGCCAAGCTAGGGTGATAGAAGAATCACTCCATGCAAATACCTTATCAATCGATAAGAATGTGCTGTAAGCACCGAGAATTTTTTGTATAAGCTTCGAAAGAAGCATGGCCCCACAGAGTTCCAAGCGAGGAAGACTGAGGCGTTTCAAAGGTGCAACCTTTGTTTTAGCAAGAAGAAGTGAAGTGTGTATAACACCGTCCGAGTTAACAACTCGTAGATATACGCATGCAGCGTAGGCCTTTTCAGAGGCGTCTGAAAAGTCATGAAGTTGAACATCATTAGTACATGGAAGCACAGGACGATACAATTTAATGTCTTGCAATTGTGGAAGTTCTGTGACAAATCTAAACCAAAGATCACGAATACCATCAGGAGGACATTCATCCCAATCCGTACCAGAAACCGATAAGAGTTGGATCAGATGTTTGACAAACAAGGTTATAGGGCTCAAAAAACCCAAGGGATCGTATATTTTAGAAATTTCTGCAAGCATTATGCGTTTTGTGCAGTTTTGGGTAGGTGCCTCTGTCTGATAGGTAAAAGTATCCGATGTGGGATTCCACTTTAATCCCAACACTTTGACTGAAGCGTCATTGTCAAGTGCTGAAAGAATAAGAGCATCATCTTGATTGGAGATGTCTTGATTTAAAGAAGATAAAAACTCAGGACTGTTGCTTGACCATTTGCGGAGTTCGAACGTACCCGCTTTGCAAATGGCAATAAGCTCGCGTTGAAGAGCAAGAGCGTTATCGACACAATCTGAGCCCGAGACGATGTCGTCTACGAAGACTTCGTTTAGAAGCACTTGTGAAGCAAGTGGGAAGGAAGCAGCTTCATCGACAGCTAACTGACGAAGAGTGCGTAAGGCCAGAAATGGCGCAGAAGAAATTCCGAAAGTGACTGTGCACAGACGGTATTCCTGAACAGGATCAAGGGGAGAGAATCGCCATAGGATTCGTTGAAAATCACGATGTTCTTGACAAATATCTATAAAACGATACATCATTTTGATGTCCGCTGTAAAAACGATTTTATGAAGTCGAAATTTTAAAAGAACGTCTGTAATATCTTGATGCAATTTTTGACCAATAAGAAGATTATCGTTGAGTGAACGCCCAGAAGTAGTTTTGCATGAAGCGTCAAACACTACTCTAGTTTTAGAGGTGACTGCTGACTTTTTCACCACGCAGTGATGAGGAATATAATACGAAGGCGTGTCACTGTTCGTAGGGGTAGGAACAGGTTCCATGTGTCCCAAGTCTATATACTCTTGCAGACACTGATTGTAATCCGCTCGTAAAGCTGGATCATGAGAAAGTCGTTTTTCTAATTTGTATAAACGTGAGAGCGCAATGTCTCGAGACTCACCTAGAGGAGGTGCATCCTTCTTGAAAGGAAGAGAAACTATATATTTGCCAGTTTCGGTGCGTTTATGAGTTTCCACGAAAATGGACTCACAAAGGGCTTCGTCCTTAGTCAAGGGTTTTTCATCGTCAGGCAACTGACTCGATGTCCCAAAACCGTTGTATGGTTTTGTCAAGTTGACTTGAACTAAGGTTCATACACACTTGAGGTGCAGAAAGACTATGAGAGATTTTACCGTTGAGAAGGTAACCAAATATACTATTTATTGCCACAGGAGTGCCCTGTGGGCCTTTGATATTGTCGTGTAGCAGAATGCTATCACTATAGTCTGATCCCAAAAGAAGTTCAACGGGACGGGCAGAACGCAGTTCTGGGTCCGCTAGAGGAAGATTTCTGAGATGCGAAATAAACTCAAAAGAGTCCGGAATGTTCGGTAAATAACTCGTTATTTTAGGTAAAATAAGAGCTTCAATAAAAAGTCTAGGAGTTGGTTTAAAGTGAGGCGTAACTTCACATAAAACATAACCACGCGGCTGTTCACCCTTATCACCGATACCCGTGATGGTAGCACTCATCTTAGAATGATAACGTGGTAAATCGAGACGTTGGACACACGACTCACTAATTAGAGTGACTTGAGAGCCTTGGTCTACGAGGGCGCGAACTAAACGCGGAGTAAAGGGCTTAGAATCAGTGGGACGAACGTTAACTAACGCGGTGGTCAATAAAACCGTACAATCATTTTTATTGGTTGGCCCAGAAACACCGAGTGTCGGTGGGGGCGCTGAGGGTTCCGCTACCGAGTGTAACTCAGGGGAAGAAATAGAACATTCTGTTTTTAAAGTAACATTTTGCACAGGCACATCTTCATGTAATGAAGTGTGATGCCGCTGTGAGCAAATACGACAGTTATGGCGCGATTTGCAGTCCTTAGTTTCATGACCAAGGAATAAACAATTGCTACAAACTTTGTTTTCAGTTATGAATTTATTACGCTCCGGTAAAGATAATTTTTGAAATTTATCGCATTTATTTAGTGGATGAGAATTATCCTTGCAATAAGCACATTTTATTTGCTTAAAATAATCAGATGCAGTTGCAGCATGAACGTTCATATTACGATTAAAATAAGACTCCTTATTATTACGATGTATATTATACTGCGCATCTGAATGCGAGCGAGATAGTGCGCGACGAGCGGCTTGTGCGTGTCGCGACGGAAAAGCAGGTGCCGCCGAGCCGGCCGAGCCACCAGCAGCGGCGTGCGGGCGCGACGCGGACGGTGCCGTGGGGACGGCCGCGGCGCTGGAGCGCGCGGTCGCTGACATGATTTCTGTTGCCGCCAATTCCTTCTCAAGGAAATCGAGTAATTCGGAAAGATGCGGAATTTCATTAGGCGAATGTAACGATAATTCGAAGCGTTTACGAATATTTGGCGTTATTTTACGTAATAAAATATTTAAAAGAATAAAACTCCAATCAGAGATATTAATACCTAAGGCCCGTAAAGCAGAGTAGTTTTCGGCATAGGTATTCATAATATTACGTAAACCGTGTTCAACATTTTTCTCTGACATTGGCTCGAGATCTAATATTCTATCTAAATGCTTGGTTGCAATAATTCGCTTATTCTCGTAACGAGTTAATAAGATTTGTAAAGCATCTTCGTAATTACTGTCTGTAATCTGAATAGTTTTTAAAAGGTTATACGGTTCACCCTTTAAGGACGACAACAAATAGCGAAAACGTTCGACGTTTGTCAATGTTTTATTTTCATGAACAATAGATTTGAATAAATCGTAATATGCATTCCATTCGGTAACTTGACCGTCAAAGGTTTGTAATGAAATTGTAGGTAAACGAATATGCGAATCAGCTGTTGTCCCGCTGCCAGCACAGCTGTGGGCATGACAGGGTTGTGACATACTAATGTTCGCGACACTCTGTCTACGTTGAGTTTCCTTCATATTATCCAACACAACTTGCACTTGGTAGTATAAAGTATCAAAAGAGTTACGGATTTTTAACTGTTCATCCTTATCGAACTTCGATTCTTTTGCTAATGATTTTTCAATCTTTAATTGAACTGCGAAAAATGTCTTCTTAACGTTATTCAATTCTTTAGTGCGAACTCGAAATTCTGTTTCATTATCAATACAATCGACCATGCGTTGGATATTATTAAGGGCGAGTTCACGCTCGAAAATTAATTGCTCAACTTCCATTGTGGTGAATAAGATAAAACGTAGTTTTCAATTTTATTGTAAATAGTTTATTGTGTTGTATGTTTTTAGTTAGGTTTAGTTAAGTTTAGTTAAGTTTAAGTAAAATGTAGTTTGTAAGTTTAAGTAAATGTTCCGTAGGCTAGTTATTATGTTAGGTTAAAATGTAAAATATGCTTAGGTAGGTAATGTGTACCGAATGTAATTAGGATAGTCGCAGACTAAAATTAAAATTTAACACTTTATAGGTATTGCTAAATATTTAAGGGTGAGTTCAGTACGAAAATACATGAACTGCTAAATAGATATATACCTATGGGTAAGTACGTAATACTGACCGCGAGATGGGAACTGCACGAAAATACAGGTTCCGCTTAATAGGTATGCATGTAACTATGTATGGGTAAGTACCTACGAAAATACGAACCGCAAAATTGGGAACTGTACGAAAATACAGGAACCGCTTAGTACATAAAGTTTTAGTTTTGTACGAAAATACAAAATTGCTAAATAGTTCGCTAAATCTTAGTACGTAATACTAAGTGGAACAATAATTAACTAGTACGAAAATACTAATTAAATAAGAAATAATGTCATGTGCGTAATACATAAACACTATAAATATTTTGTGTGTAACTAGCCTTATTGAGATTGAAACGGATTCGCGACTGCGTGGCGCCTGCCGAGCGTAATGGCACACCACCGGCTACGAAATAATATCAAACTAAGTTGAAAAATATCACTTGTTAAGTAAATGTATCGTTGTATATCGCAAATATACCTTGTAAAATCACTGTACGCAATGGTATTATCGAAAAATAATAACGCTAATTGCATAAAAGTGTTGCATGAATGTTGTAAAATGGCGGTAGCACGCGCTTATTGAACAAAGTAAACTATCTAAAAATAGTTTTTTAGTACGAAAAACCAGCACAAATCTAACTTTGAATTTAATTATGATCCGGCTCGAAGGACCAAAAACTTATGTTGGAGAAATAACTGTATCAACCACGTACCTGGTGACTTCGTATGTCCTCGTCTCTGGGGCCCCAGGAGTGGTCGCTGGTTGCTGATGGATCACAAATTCTCTCCAGACGTGCACTGGCTATATTTTGAAATAGTTCACAGTTCGATTTTGGGATTTGATTTGGTTTTATGAATATTAACGAATTATGGTGCGTGTGTCGCACGCTGCGCGCTCGCGTTCCGGAACGGTAGTTTTTTATACTGACGTTAGAGTATTTGATGGCAGCACTGTCTATAGTAAGGTGCTGCGATTCGTTTTACGAAGACTTGCAGTTATTGTGACCGATACAGTTTCAATTTAAATTAAGAATTAAAGAAAAGAAAATGATTTGTGCTAGCGTTAATACTATACACTATTTGTTCAAAGTACGGAACAATACAAAATAATCCAAGTGGGTTTTAAATCACATTCGATGGAGTCAATCTTCAACGCGTGCTGCATCCAACACGTGCAAAAACTGCATTGTCCGTATCATCATTAGAAAAAAAAACTTTGAGAAAAAAGTAATAAACAACAATAAAATCTCTTTCCTGAGGAATTTCTAAATGTCAAAAGCGTTCTAAATTCAAAGTTGAAAAGGTTGATATTCCTCTAAAGAGGTTTTATATCAAAAGAAGTAGTTTTTGCGCATTCATAAACTGACATCTTCTTTCCTGTGAAGAATCAAGATAACATTAGTGGCTTCTAAATAGTTGTATGGAATCAATGGCGACCCATTTAAATTCAATGAAAGGGATCTCAATGGGTGACGTTTTTCCATGAGATGGTTTTATGTTGATAAATACGCGACTAATCAAATTATTTATGGCATTAAATCGTAATAAAACCGTGGCATCTGCTGGGGTGGAGAAAAAATATGTTGAAGGGTTTAAAATTCTTTGTGAGGTGTAAACTTTTTGACGAGGATTGTTTTTTTCATAAGTTTTTTTTAATTTGGAGACTTTGAAAGTTAAAATAAAAATATTTCGAATTGTCATTTTCACTCTAAAAAAACTTGTAAGACTTGCATCGTCTTCAAATACATATTGAAAGCTCGAAGTTTGTTAACTACCTGAATAAGTAGATTGCCAATCATTAGGGTTCCTTCGTTAGTTTAAGTGCAATAATTATTAGGTCATCCACAAACCACTGTAGAGTGGTTTGTGGATGACCTGAGGATAATTAGGGAGGACTGGGATCAGAGGATATTGTTGCAGCAGGTATCAGAGGGCCCATTACAAAAAAGAATCACGATAGTCGGAAGATGTTTCTTGATCGATTTACTTGATGTTGAACCTTATAGGTACAAATTTAACCGTTAAACAATGTCACGGAGTCGGACGACATCGTACGCTTATCGCGATGCTTAGTTGTAATAGGCCCTCAGTAGCGTTTAGACTCTGATAAGAAGTGTTTTGCTTTGTGAAAATTATCACTTTCGTTGAGTGTTTTTTCTATTATGTGATGGTAAAGCTAACTTTTTGTCTTAGCCTAACTATTTTCCAATCCGACTACCGTAGTCCATCAGCCATTTTAATGTCCCCACTGCTGGGGCACAGGCCTTCCTTATGGGTGGATAAGGAGGACGGGCCATAACCCACCACGCGGGCCCGATGCGGATTGGTGGGTGTTAACGACTGCAAATGCAGCCGGGACCAACGGCTTAACGTGCCTTCCGAAGCACGGAGGAGCTCGAGATAATACATTTTTGGTCACCCATCCCATGACCGACCCTTGCGAACGTTGCTTAACTTCCGCAATCGCTGGGCCAGGCGCTAAACCACTACCGTAGTATCTAAGTACAACACAGCTCTAAAGTACTTCGTACATCGAACAGCGACTGCGCGTCATTCCGTGCGTACGTAAACGTTCCCGTTTTCACCTCATTAAGCCCGCGTTAAGGGGGCTATTATGTACTTTATGTATTTCTAAATTACCCATCACTTAATAGGGACCCGGGGAGTCTTACCCCACGGCCGATTACACTTGATCCTCCAATAAGGTAATGATACAACGAAATTATACGGCTGCAGGGTGATCTACAGACCAACTTAATTTTGCCGGTTAATTTCAGGATGGGGTGTAAAGTGCTCTTGCGATTACTGGCCTGTTCAAATTTAATGCTCGTTGTTGTTCAGTTTGTGTATTCAACAAGTTTATAAATTGGTTCGGAGATGGGATTAGAGCTTATTTTATGTTAGTCATCGGACCGCCATTATGCTTCAATTGTTTGATAGTTAATTTTGTTTGGGTGTCAAAAGTCAGCAACTCAGCAATGCAGCAGCAAGCTTGCTTATAATAAGATAAAAATTAGATAAGGGTGGATGTTGAAAAATTGGTAAAATCCTTTGAAAAAATTTATCTATCGTGTTTGGTTAAAAATACTAGAATAAAAAGGTTTACAACATTATTGCTTACTAAAAAATCACAGGTATATCACCTACCTATGTATTAAAAGTGTTTTTTAATACCTATGATTATTATAAAAAGTTATTAAATTTTCTCTGAGTGAGTACCTACAGTCACGAGCAATAAGATATACACACCATAAACTTTGTCACATTATGTTTTGAATAACCTAGGTATAACATTATCACACTGACTGAGATATATTGATTGAATGTGACATAGTTCTAAAGTGTGTACATTTTATTGCTCGTGACTGTACACGATGACAATATAAGATTGTGTTTGTATTATTAACCAATTAATTAACCATCATTATAAAATTCATCGATACCTAAGCTGCTAAAATTCATGTTACTAACAGGATGTTTTAGCAATAATTTTATTAATTAAAATAATTAGTTGAAAATTATATTCAATGCAGGATGTTTAATTGTACGTTGGAAGGTATGTATTAGCTATTTTACTAGAATTATGAACTTTTTTTTTAAATGATAGGTATTTTTAATTTTATATGTATTTTTGCTTTAACTTTGTATTTGTATTATGTTATATGGGTATATTGCCTGAAATAGCTATAAGCTATTATTATTATTTACATGTTAATACTTTTATTACTTTACATCTTGCAAATAAAAAGATAGGAAAAGTATTAGAGTTTTTTTTAATTTACTTTTTCAACAATGAACTTTCTTAAACTGCGTGATAAATACTCCTTGCCCAAAATTCCCAAAATGACATTGCTAAAATTAAAAAGTTATAAATAGGGTGTCCCCGCTTTAGGGTAGGTCAGAAACCCCAGATGTCCAAATACAATCGCGGCACTGTATTGTGAATGGTGACAAACGTCCCGCTATTGTGCTGCGCTCTATTATTGAGAGTACTTAATATACTAATAGAGGCGGTGGCCGTGAATTTGTGATGTTTGAAGACAGACTTTTAGTGTTTAATGAATTAAAATATTAGGTGAAAGTGGAAAAAAAGTTTTGCAAACACTTCTCACTTACTTCCACTTTTCTAACTTTATTCACTCTTAAGATTGGATTGTTTTATTAAAAAAAAAAATAGCAAGTAAGACAGTTACTAAGTACAGCATTATTGTAAAAAGTTAAGAGATTTTTTTTTAAAATCTGTTATAATTACATCAATACTTTTCATCTTCATCAGTTTTTAGTTAATTTTAAAATATCCTACGTAATATTTACTTCATCATGTAATATTATGTTAAAATAATGCTATATGCAAAACTTTATTTTCATATTCATAACTTAAGCTAAATCTCTCGCAAAATTTAGCATCGGCCACTAAAATAGTTAAAGTCTAGTCACCCTACAATTCCAAAATGGCGCATCGCAGGGTGCGTTCAGAACACGCATCGTTCCCGGTTTTAATGACCGGCTGATAGCCGTTTAAAAACGAATTTGCTCACTTCTGGTACATTAAACAATCATTCTGCGCTGTTATTTATCTATGCCGATATGCTTTTGAACGAGGTCTCCCTATTCGAAATTCGAATTGATTTTCTTTTTTTTAGAACTGCTTAGGAGCTTTTGAGTTGTATTATTTATGTTATGGTCATACCCAAGAATCTTATATTGATTGTTGTATGGTCTGTGCGTATACCACACGCGTTTGTGACATTTTTGTTAATTTTTCGTAATGACTGAAATATATTTTTTTAATTTTGAAAATCTGAATCGACAAACAATTCTATATTAAATCCGGTACAAAATATTTGCACAATAACAGTGGCCCTACCATGAGTTGATGTAAATTGTTATCGTTACCGTAAACTATAGTATTCTCTCTTTCATTGCATTGGCTGTGAGCAGTAATAGGTATCCGATAGTTCACGGTGCGGTAGCGAAAACAGTTTGCTCAATTTTATTCATATTAGAGCTACAAAAATTTGTGACAAGTGAATTGTTTATATTTCTTTTAACATAGGTACTTTCGAACGTTTAAGCGATATTTTAATCTTTCGAAGTCTGTATGCAACCTCATTTAGGTACATATCGCCCACCAAGGAAAAAGCTACAGCAAACTTCCCCCCTTTCCCCTCCGCCACTCCCCCTTTTTGATTTTTTTTTTCGCAACATCTCGAAGCCCTTAATTGATTGAAATCCGTCGATAAATAACGCCACAGCAAACTTATTCCCCATTTCACCTTATTTTACTCTTATCCAAACATATCGATCGACTAAAAAAATTAAATAAATCGAGGAACTTGTGTAGTATTTTTGTCAAAATTGGTTGAAAAAGCGAGAACAGACAGATGGACCAAAGCATTTTTGGCCAATCTCGAAACTGAGACGCTTCGTTCGCTCGGTCAATATATAAGCAACTTTAAAAAAAAAACAATACTTTAAAGCAACTTGCATGCAAAAATCTTGAAAGTTGCTGTAATGGATCGCTTCAGTTGCTATCGCCGAATTGCTCAACTGCTAAAAATACTTCAAAACTTAAATAAAATGAAGGTTTAGGTAGTTATTTAAAAATATAATCTTTTTTTCTTTATCTTATTTTTTTATTAAGAATTAGGTTTAGTTCTTACTAAACATAATTATTCTCTATCTCAGCGATTTTTAAGGTGTGTATTGAGTTTTTTTAACGATCTTGATTATTTTGTGCAATTTTATGGTGTATAATTTTATTGATATTGACAAGTTTAAGTTTCATTTTTTTTATAGCTTTTTATTATATGGCTTTATCTATAAATTCAATTAACTCTGTTTTAAATGTGTTATTTGCATATAAAACAAACCTCATAAATACAGTAACTTGATGATACATACGCTATACCATGTTAAATTATCTAAATTGGTAAGTACATAAAAAGGCATGTTTTAATCAAAAAGCTTATAAACTAATGAAGCAGTTATACTGACATAAAACGGTTTTATTTTAGTTTTGTTATTTTCAAACTGATTTTATAGTTTGACAAAGTACCTATTAATAATAAGTGCTAATTAGTGTTGGACATTTGAGTGGGAAAACTATAAACAGTGAACATACTATTAAGTGAAAAAGTACAGCAGATTATGAATCACAGAAAAAAACAAGTATACCTTGAGCATAAAATGACGGGTCTTCTTTTATTGCCTGTTTGAGTCTGTCTTAAATCTGCTACTCAACGAAGCCGAAGTCCGCGCATTCCGCCCATCATCAGGATCATTTTTGTCTTTTATACTATAGCTGGGAGACCAAGGCTACGAAGTTATTGAAGGTCAAAGTAAAAAAAAACATATTTTTAATGAAATCTTATTTTATTTGTTATTTCCTAATTTTTGTCTACAGAAACATTATCAAAATTTTATTTCGTAACAAACAACGGCTTCAAAACGTCATCACTCAATGTATTTCATGAGCATGCACATAAACGCTGCCTTTCAACTCGGCCGCACGCAGCTGTGTAGCATTCGCGGTCTGTTGTACGCGTTACATTGCGTGGTAATGTATGCAATGCTTTTTTAACACCAAAAATTAAAATTGTTTCCTACCAATAATTTTGAACAGGAAATGGTCCTGATGATGGGCAGGATACGTGGACCTCGGCTTCGTTGAGTGTCTTGTTACACCCAGTATATTATGTGGCAATTGATAGTATATAATATGTAATTGGTTCAGGATAAATTTCCGAAGTCGAACGGTAACAATAAAATTAATCAACATTATTAAACAATCGCAATTTAATAGGTAAGAGTTTTGTCCTGTTTGTCGTGGCAAAGTTATTTTTTGTCCAATTTATTCGGATTAATTAAAATGTGTTTAATTATTTTGTAATGAGGACGGATTATAGTACCTAATTATGTTGTGCAAAACAGGAAATTTAAGAAAACGGAAGTTGGTTAGCCGCTGATAAAATATCGCTGTTATAACGGTTTTTGGTCCAACTAATTAGTTTCAGCTTTATTGCCATAATATCGAATCAACATTATCCAAAAACAAATCAGGAGGCCTATTAATTAAATAAAAACAATTGCGATACGCGGACGAAGTTCGTCTCTCTCTCGTCACTCCGTACATTGAGCCCTTTCGGCGCCAGGCGTCTACTTATCAATAGGGATGATGACAACTTTTTTTATTTTATGTTACATAAATTACCTCTCAAAAAAAGAAACATTGGTAAAAGAATTTATTCGCTAGCATGAAAACTGCCCGAGATATCACATTGTGAAATGCACACAAATGGACTCGCCCAAAAACGCTCCATACTAATGGCTTCCTAGTTATGACGTCACGCCTGAGAAGTTTGTATGCAACGCGTAGGAAATTTGTTCGGCAGCTATATTAAATATTGTGTTTATCAAAATAGTTTCTTAGACAAATTTGCTATACATTTTAGGGACTAATTAAAGGTATCATTTATTTTAATAAATTTTATACTTTTTAAATAGACTTGTCCACCCAACTTTGAAGGGTCATAAAATAAATAATATGCAATATATAAAACCAAGAGGTATACAAGCTACTCTAAAAGTTTAATTGATTACGATTTTATTAGTATTTCGTTATTTTATTCATTAGTCATCATCCCTATTAGCCAATTTCTCATCCTCGACTACTTCTCAATGTAACAACTTCGCAGTTAGCCTACCTAGCAATTATATCCTACTTCGCATACAGTCTACATTCAAAACGACTACTTCGCAGACTGCCTTCGCGGCCACTAAACGCGACCACAAGCTGCGGACGAGCTTTTTCATATATTTTGTATAGTCTTTAGTAGAGTGCTTTAGTAGCGTGCGAGTAGATTCGAATGCGAGTGCTTTAGTAGTTTTGGTGCCTTTCCAGTGAGCGTTTACATGCTTCCAGTACAGTGTCATTTGACTATAGCACTCTACTAAATACGCTACTAAAATGTCGATTTACATGCTTCCAGTGCGAGGAAAGTGTCGCGCGGGGGGTGAGCGGGCGGCGCGGGCGCACATAAAAGGCTACTAGAACGTAGAGTAACGTTAACGTTACGGTAGAGTAACTAAAGAGAGCTTTAGTCATAATAAGACGACCGTTTACATGTTTCAACTAAAGCACTCTCCTAAAGCACTCTACTAAAGACTAAGATAATGTAAAACAGTATTTAGCGGCTGCAAATGGTGGCTGCATCTATATAGTGGCTTGACTGTGCCACTAGTGGTCGCGTTTAGTTAAAGTCAAAATGGCTTATTTCAAATAAACTTAATAATTAAGGACTTTTGAATCATCTATTCCTATACGACCGTTCCAGACTTTTTTTAGTGGCCGCGAATAGTGGCTCAATGTGCGTATGGTCTTACTCACGAATAAGGTTCGATGTCAAGTAAATTGAACGACGAATTGCGTCCGATTATCGCAATTCTTTTTATGTAATAGCCCTGCTTCTTCTTTATTCTTCTTTATTGGTTCACTAAAATCAACCGCACTTTGTATTTGATACAAAAACAGGATCGATTATCGACTAGCTAGCCTAGAACACAATGCTTTAATTATTATAAATATAGACGTACATAATGCTGTACTTTTCCTCCCAAATTGGGTTACACTGAATTTATTTTAGTGATTAAAATATAACGGTATGCGATAGGTATCGTGAAACCATAATAAAACCACATTCAACTATTAATTTTCTGTTGGTACTTCTGCTTTCCTAATTTATGGTAAAACCCCTGCTAACGATTGCGGTAGTAAAGTTTTAATTTTACAAAACGTTGAAATATAATGATACTATTTTGATTCAAAACTTTTGTTTTTAATAATATCCGCTCGAAGAATATGAATTAATTTGTCGTCCTAGATTCGGTTTTCAGTACCCTTAGCACGAACAGCTATCGAGAAAAAAAACGCGCGTAAAATTACTCGATATAGAGAATTATCTATGGAAATTTCTTTTTACTTAATTTCTTTTGTTCTACGACTTTTCCGAAAAAAGACAAAAGAAAATCGACTTCCTATACAAATGTCCGAACAGCTGATCGAATTTGTTGAAACATTTTTCATTTCTACAATGTAATTATTTAAAATTGTTTCAAAGGGCTACGGCGTAAAAACGCTACAAATTATTATACATATACCGTCGCATTTATAATAATACAAATGCAGATACATGCCAACACAACCTAAATACCAATTCTTAAACTAGACATACCTAAGTCATGTTAAAACCCCAACGAAGGCTAAATAACACAAACGCCACTCCATAAACTCCTTAATAAGTATATCACGAGCATTAATTAATACCGATTGAAATATTGACTGATGCAATAAAAAAATCTTAACGACTGCTTATCACCATTTAACGCGGGTAATAAAAAAGTTAGTTAAAAAGCTAATTAAACAATACTGGGACGCGTTGATAAGTCGTTATCAGCTTTTAGAAAGCCAGTCAATAATACTAACTCCGTTATTTTATTTTTCAATAAACTTAGAATAATAACACCTAGAAGCCGTGTTCTCGTATGCAAAGTGAGGCAACTAATACTAAGCCAGAATGGCTGTTTTCAGATTTAATCCTTCATACGTTACCTAATCGTAACTCAAATCCAATAAATAGTAATTAATCTGATAAATGTAGGAAAATTTAAACTGTTTTGTACTTATTCGGTATGATTAGGTAATAATGGAGAATAAAAATCTGAAAACGGGGCCATTTTGGCTGTTTTAGTTGCCTCACTTTTGACGCTTTGTAGAGAACTATCGTTCTAGGTATTATTATTTTAAGTCAATAAATAAATGTAAATTTAAAATATTATGGATAATAAAAAAAATGAAGTTAAAAGAAATGGAAATGATGGAAATGGTTAATTCAAATGTTTTTCCTCTACCGCAACGCATTAAGTATAGTGTTTTAAATAACTAATTAACAGTTTTATAATAATAGCTTTATAATAATATGTAAAAAAAATAATGGTACCTATGTATTTACCACAACCACAACTTTACAAAATTTAAGCATACTTATCCTTGTTAGCACGTTACAACAATCAGAACGAGAAAATTGTCGTTCACAAACTAAATAAAGCACAATAAATTGTCGTTTCTTAATTGTGGAATCATTGAGTGTGTTTGTCCTGCGACCCGAGCCGAGTTTATAAAATCAGTGCTGGCGCAGCGATGTACGAGTATCTAGTCGGACAGAGATAAACCCTTCTTGCCTCTTGCAAAAGTAGACACTTTTGTGTCATGTTAGATACAATGAATACAAGCTAACACAAAATTGTTTATTTTCTTATACTTATTTAATATGAAATCAATCACTCCCTGCGCAGGAATTGACACTATTTGTATTCAGTATCCTTAGCACGAACAGCTATCGAAAAATAATGCGCGTAAAAACATACAATAGAGTAATTTTGTATGGGAGTACAGTGCCATCTACTGCCGAAAAGAGAATAGTAGATTGTACAACAAGTGCATAAAACGCATCATTTTACCCGAGACGTTTATATATCCACCCGAGCCGCAGGCGAGGGTGGATAGTCAAGTCGAGGGTAAAATGGGTTTTATGTACGAGTTATACACTCTGCTTTTCACTTCGATTGTGAGGAAATTAAACAAAAAAATTTAGTGACAAATTATATAATTTTGGAATGTGCTTATCAAGGGCTTTCATTTGATACCCATATTAAAAAATTGAAAAAAAATTTTTTTTTTAAATATTTAGTGACAAATTATATAATTTTGGAATGTGCTCACCAAGGCCTTTCATTTGATACCCATATTCAAAAATTGAAAAAAAATTTTTTTTTAAATATTTAGTGACAAATTATATAATTTTGGAATGTGCTCACCAAGGCCTTTCATTTGATACCCATATTCAAAAATTTAAAAAAAAAAAATTTTTCTTAATTTTTAGTGCAAATTACATAATTTTGGAATGTGCTTATCAAAGCCTTTCATTTGATACCCATATTCAAAAAAGGTTTTTTTTTATTAAGGCTTTTCAATTGATACTCATTTTCAAAAATTAAAAAAAAGTAGGTGTTAAAATATGGATTATGATTAAAAATGAGGAAAATAACAAGTTTATTTAACGAAGTTTAATTGCATGTGTGGCTGTTTACCTGACAACCTTTGTCTTAGAGCCGAACTTAGACGAAGATTTTACTTTATGCTCTAGAGCATGAAAAGCGATTTTATGCAGCCTATACCCGACATAACGACGAACTTTACGAGCATGAGAAGTGAAAATGAAATTTCACATAGACAACTACATACTCTATCGAGTACTTTTGCGCGTTTTTTTTTCAATAGAATTCTAATGTTCGTGCGTGGTACAGTTGCTATCGCTTGACATATTATGCGGATTGCTAATCAAAAAATATTCGGTATGTAATTAGAAACTAAAAGTTGTCACTTGAAGACACGATCAACATACGATTAATAAACTTTTTCAATACAGTTGCTCGAAAATGTAAGTTTACGATGACAGTCGAGCGTGCGGAAAGTTGATTTTACCGCACGCCGTGCGTTTTTGTTTACGGAGTAGTACAGCGTGCGGAAAGTTGATTTTACCGCACGCCGGCGCCGTGCGTTTTTGTTTACGAACGTTTTTTTTAATTTCTACTAGCTTCCGCCCGCGACTTCATCCGCGTGGACAGTAGAAAAATAATGCAACCAGTTTAAAATGACCCCTTTAGTGTATGAAAGCTAGTACTACGGAGAGTTCAAGCTGTTTCCCTGGTTTCACCCACCTGAAATTGATGAAACATAGCTTAGATTTTAAGTTGGACCTCAATCTACTAAATTGTGAAAAATCCATCAAAATTCGTTTAGCGGTTTTTGCGTAATTCGCGCACAAATATTTAGAATTTACAGTTATAATAATATATGAATAAATTACAATTTCAGCAGTACCTATAATGTTTTCTCGCAAATGTATTGAAAAACGTAGTATGGCACACGGTTGTTAAGGTTTTTTAAAACTCGTGACGATTATAAACCCTCGCCTGCGGCTCGGGCTTATAAAACGTCAACTCGTTTTAAAAACCTCCTTACCAACCTTGTATCATAAACTACTATTATGACTCTGCAGTTGCAGTGCGGACACAGCAACTACGGTGTGCTACGGTTTACTGTGATGGTGTGCCACCCGCGCCCCGTGTCGGTAGCAAAGCAAAGCGTGCTATTTTTACCTTGTTCTTTACCACTGCACACTGCCTGTTTTGTTCTAGTCAGGTAGCTTAAACTTTAACCACTTTACGCAATCATAATAATTTCAGAGTTTGAGAACTGATTCCGCGTTCAATTCCACGTAGTTATTCTGCATAAACATAATCTATTAAGATTGGTAGCGTCATGAAATATTCATGGGATATTGAATCTGAAAAGTATGATTAAGACATAAAACCATTTTTTAATATATTGGAGCCTCATACAAAACCAAAATTAATTGCTGTTTCAAGGTAAAATGAACTTGAAATGCTTGAACAATCGTGACGTACTAGCTTAGTAATAGTAACGTTTTATTAAAAAGACGTCACTTCTTAAGGTTTTGCTTCTGTTTGCTGAATTGCCTCTGTAGCAGGGTTACATTATAAGGGCGATAAACCGACCGGTAATGGTTGTAATTCGTTTAGATCGAGGGCCGCCATTCAGTTTGTTTTGAACGTATGCTTGGGGAGAAGTGATTTTTAAACGATTCGAGGGTTTGTTGGGAGTGGTATACCCAGTACCCCTCTTTAGTATGTGAAGGGGATTTCGATACTGTTGTTAAATACACATTTAGAGTGGTAAACTGGCTTTAAAGTGTACTTACGACGCGTTAGTGTTTAGGTAAGGTATGTTTTGCTCTAAAGGACCCGCATGTCCAAATGTTCGAAATAGGTAGAATGTGATGTTTAATTTTGTATTCTACTAATGAAATATATTAGACAGATACTAATTATTACATAATTGTATTTTCACGTAGATGTCCTACACTATGCGGGGTTGGACGATTTAATCATTAATTAGTGAAATTTGAACCTCAATAGAAGTACCGCTACTTTCCCCACTACTTCGTCGTCGTAGTCACAGTATTATTAAAACTGTGTCGTAGTCTACGAGATTGCAAACAAAGCGAAACTATTTCTCAGTAGGGTTGTTACCAATTTTTTTTTATAACGGGTGTAACAAGACAATCAACGAAGCCGAAGTCCACGCATTCCGCCCATCATCAGGATAATTTTTGTCTTTTAGACTATACCTGGGAAACCAATAGCTACGAAGTTATTGAAGGTCAAAGTCATTTTTTTTTTCAATTTTTTTATGAAATCTTGTTTTATTCGTTATTCCCTAATTTTTACCTACAGAAACATTATTTCGTAACAAACAATGGTTTCAAAACGTCATCACTCAATGTATTTCATGAGTACGCACATAAACGTTGCCTTTCAACTCGGCCGCACGCAGCTGTGTAGCATACACTCGCAAGCGCGGTCTTTTGTACGCGTTACATTGCGTGGTGTATGCAATGCTTTTTAACACCAAAAATTAAAATCGTTTCCCAGCAATAATTTTGAACAGAGATGGTCCTGATGATGGGCAGAATACGTAGACCTCGGCTTCGTTGAGGGTCTTGTTACACCCGGTATTTTGTTTTCAAGTCGTAGGCGGTCTGTCCCTGAAACCAAAACACTTATAAATTACTAAATTACAAAAAAATATAAATTACTAATTTTGTATGGGTAGCTGGTAGTAACTGCATTTTATTTCCAATAAGTAGGTACCTAGGTACTGCTAGAGAAACGACTTTCACAAACCGAACTCCCCAAGTCGAAACAAACATGAGATCATTATTGTTACAAAAACCATATGTAAATATAAGTCATTCGTGTTTTAATAAAGTGCGGAGCGTGGGTTCGGCTCCCGGGCGAAATGCGTTTAGTCGGTATTAAATTCAATATTTTTCCATATCATTGTTTGGGGATGCAAGAAGGGAGACTGGGATGGCGTCATGCAGGTTGCACTATTTTGCATTAGCATATTTTTTAGCCACTTTGTTGTTCGATGCAGATGACTGTATATATTTTTTTCAAGCTTTTATTTAGAGTCTTTAACCCTTTAGAACCTGTCTGGTGTCCGTCTGTAATCAAATGACAGTCGAAACTTTTTAAAAGCGTAGATGTCAATCTAGTAGTTATCAAAATTTGGTCAATGTCACTAAAACACTAACGTTTGACTCTATCTTTCAAAACTATGCGTCACATTAATATTTCTCAGGCCCGTAGTAAGAATGATTATCAGGTATTTTTTATCGATTTTCTACATTTGGGTAAAATACAGAATATTTGGTAGGTTTCTACCTTAGAGTATCGAATGCTCTAAGGTTTCTACAGTAACATTCAACTTGACTCTGACGTCTTTAGTGAAATTTTATTTAGGTATTGCCCAAAACGGCATTTTTTTACATCCTAAAAACACCGTTAATAGAACACTCTAGAAATTTAAAAAATGTTTAAATAAGTAGAAAATAGTTTTAATCACAAAATACATATAATTACTGAAAACTAATGACTGTTATGATAACAGACATTAGTTTTCAGTACTTATTTTTTTCTGTACTGATTTAAATCTACTTTCATATCCTGATTTAGCTGCTCCCACTTGCTTCTGTGTGGCCCCATCCCAGTTAAGCTCGGTTTAACGGATACTAACCAATAAAGGTCCCCTTTCCCATCTGAATTCATTTAATGTATTTGTCATAAGCTCGTATCATATTATATTGATACGTGGGGTGTTTTTTCTTAATTTCCTCTACGAACCGTTGAGATTTGGGGTTGAAATGATTGACCAAGCACACTCAATTTGGGATTTAGAGATTTGGTGATAACTTTTAGTTTTTAGCGTGTTATTTTAATTGGTTTTCTTTTAGTCTTATTATGTTCTATTCTATTACCTCAAAATAATGGTGGTTTACAGTCTAATCCCCTTATTATTTCTGTTTCTACTAAGAAAAATTTGCACAATGATTTACTTTATTTAGAGTTTCGATCAACGATATCCTTTATCGAAAATTTAGAGACCATAATTTTGATGCCCTAATGGTAGTGATAGTGACGTAATTGTGATGACGTAGTCCGAATATAGTGATTTCAGAGTAGACTCTCTGATTTTTATGTACCTATGTTAGTTGTAATGTTATTTGCGTACAAACGCTTTTTACGATTACCAAGTAATTAATGTGATGTTATCCAATATTTATTATTTTAGAAATTGAGGTTTTTTTCACAGAATGGATATTTATTTAACAGATGCATTTTATAAGGAAGCTTCAAATAGAAAACAGAATCGAACACATGTCGAGCACCTCCACATTTAGAAATCCATTTATATATAAACTACAACTAATAGTCCACTCAAAATCTATTATCGCCCAATCTCTATCATTAATAATAAATTATGAACGACTTCTTAAAATTGTAAAGGATATACACACTTAAATCAGTTGCCGAAGACGCAGCAGCCACCTTTTCATCGCTTCGAATCGTCATTTATCATCAATTCCAATTCCATCATCAATCATCAAAATGAGACTTAAAGAGAGAGAAAATGAAGTGACGCTATGTTACACGAGTAAATACGTTCCTCTAATGATACAATTAAAGATTAATTGTATTTCCAATTTTGCCGTTTTGTGAATGAATGGGTTGGATGGCTTTGTATTTAAATCAATTTTGGTTTTATTTATATGCAGCTAAAGATGATTTTCGAATGGTAAGTTTGTAGGCGTCGGCATGTCTATGATCGAGTGTGAAATCTCCAGTCTTTTGTTAATGATTTTTTCTCAAGTTTCATTGCTTTGATGAAAAATGACGTTGCACTTTTCATTCATGAATTGAAAGGGTTGTTTCGAAATTCTCCGGTGATTTAGCGAATACTCTTTCCATTGACAATTTCACACTATTTTTACTACATTAAAGGTTAGTTAAAATGCTATTTCATGATCGTTGGAAGTGTGTTGTCGTGCAATTTCATTGAAACGTATGCCTTGTAATTTGAAAGAAGTTTAATATTTGTTAGTGCTCATAAGTTTTGGGAGTTGTAAAAGTCAATATACTTATAGATTTTTACACTAGGTGACTGTTATTATATTTTGAATGAAATTATTAATATTTGATTATGAAAACCTCAAAGATAACCACTTATTCATGATTAATCATCCAAACACTCACTTTTATTTAAATGGAATGAACCATTATATTATTTTTATTATTCAATGATTTTGTTTGAAATATTTTCAGTGGTTTATTTTATTTAATCTGGGGGCACAAAACGGCCAACATATTTTGAAGTTAAGGCTTGTAGAGTTAAGGCTTGTAGAGTTAAGGCTTGTAGAGTTAAGGCTTGTAGAGTTAAGGCTTGTAGAGTTAAGGCGCGTAGAGTTAGAAGCTTCGCTCTACAAACTTTTTTACAGTGCGAACCATATGGTAGTCTTGGCAACATTTACATGAAAATGTTTTTGGTGGGATCAAATTTTCTTTTGATGGCAGATTGGTAAAATCTTTTAAATTAACAATATGCGTCGGAAATAATAAAGTTAACAAAACAGACATGTAATTTAACACAATAGAGAATAATTTCAAAGCATTCTTAACGTCACCGTAATAGAAATCTTTAGAATTTCCAAATCCGTTTTCTCAAATCCTCAAAAGTAAACAATAATTTGTAACATTGAAAGTACCAATAAAATAAAGTTTATGGCGCTAATCTCTCGTTTGGGACGTTTTTAATGTTGATGGTGTTTATAATAGTTCGTGTTTATATATTATATTATTAACAGTGAGCCGGAGTGCATCCAACAGTAGCATAATAGCTGTTGTCCTATAAACTGTGAAATATTGTCTCTGGTTGTAGTATACGCAGGAAATGCAGATGTCACATTTTAAATTTGTTTTTTAGAAGCGGACGCCCCGAATTTGTCTGTTAAACAAAATGTTCTCAATTTAATATCGCCTATGACCATCTGAAATTAAGCACTTTTCAATAGTGATGTAATTTAAGATATGTGCAGTGGATCTGTTGTTTCTATAGTTTTTTAAGTCACAAGAATTTGGGTGTGAATCTCAATAGAAATGACAGAAGGTAGACAAAAAATGGAAGGAATTTGTAGGTAAAATAGCTACAAATTCCACAAGAAAATTCAGTAAATCTGTGCATAGGTGTGTCTGTTTCTTCACTCCGATGTCATTGCTGTGCTCAACAGAGTACCAGTGCAGCAGGCCTAGCTTGCCACTTATACTATCATTGTGTTCTGTTTCTTTCTTTACCGTTGTGTAAACCTATGTCCAAAATAAATGTTCTTTCTTTCTAAATGTACACATTTTCATGTTCTTAATAAAACTTTTGTGTTCAAAAGAAAAAAATGCTACCCTTAATAGCCTGTAGTGATTTTGCCGCTGACTGCAGCTATATCGCTCATTTCATATTTTCTCAAGATTTCTTATAACTGAGTGCGTAATTGAAAAATGTGTCTCGGCCACTTTTCGCAATATAAGATAACATACATTTTAAAACATATTTCAGTTTTTTGTTGCTAAAGTACAGAAAGTTGGCGTTTCTAACCGTTATTTGAACTGGCAAATACGATAACTTTTTGTACTTCATCAACTAAAAACTGAAATGTCCGTAAACTGAAATGTTCGTTATATTGCAAAAAGTGGCCGAGACACATTTTTCAATAAATAACGCACTCTGCTCAGCTAGGTGATTGCGTAAAGTCAATCGTATTCATTTGACAGTTCATATTGTATCACAATATATGTCATCCCATACAAATTGCAGCCGATGGAATACGATATGAACTGTCAAATGAATACGATTACCTTACGCAATTCCACCCCTGATTTAAGAAATCTTGAGAAATCATGAAATGTGCGAGCGAGAGAGCGGCAGTCAGCGGCAAAATCGCTACTCTTAACCTATCGTTTTATCTGCAGACCCTTCATATACATTCATACAAACAGATGTTTACTGAACAGCGAGTAAAAAAATAACAATAGACATAAGTGGAGTCAGTTACTAAATAATAAAGTTTAACGACACCTTATTAAGGATTTATTTGTTGCTGTATCCGAATTATTCCGTAATTTATTACAAATAACTCTTAAGTTCAATAAAGCTTTTAATGAGTCTTATTAAATGGGGATAGAGTTGACAATTGCTTGTCGGAAATAACTTCACGTGTGGCTAAAACATTCGTTACAGGATTTGATTTTAATGACCTCTATTCAGTGTGGAGCCATTCAAGTAGGAAGTTATTTAATAAATTATGTAATTTTTAATAGACAATTTTATTTTTTATTTGGAATCGTATGGTACCTATTGTAGAAGTCTGGGAACTTTTATTTTTATATTTGACTTTAACGGAATTTCTATGAAATTATTTGCCAAATAAGTTGATTGAAACTTAACTGGAACCTATACAACACTTAGGGCTGATTTTTCAATGCCTAGATAGAGCTTGTGTGTGAGCTATCCGTTTGATAGCGTATTATACTGCCAAATTGAAAATGCTTGTCATTCATTTGTCTGTCACATTTTTTATATGACTTTTATTAGATTTGGTTACTATTTAAACTAACTGATATCTGTTATCTGAGGATTGAAAAACCAGCCCTAAATAATATTCGACTAGTCACCTGAATTGTCTCAGGTGGGAATCAATGCTCTTCCGACTGAGCTACCGAGTTACTAGTGAAATCGTCGAAATTTTTCTAGTATATCCCATTCTTATGCTGCAGCGTTATTTCATCAATATGAGGAATTGGTCCGGACTTTCAAGCGTCGCGGGTTCTATTCCGGCCTGAGATCGATCATTTTCTAGTATATTACAGTATTGTATAAAAATAGCACATTGAAAGCGAAAACCTCAAACTTTAAAATTAAAATAGCTATTCATCTTAGTCGATTGTCAAAATATCTGGAAAGATATTTCAATTGAAAGTCGAGGTAATTCCTTACATTTTAATCTATTCAGAGAAACAAACAACAAACACATTGATGAAATAACACTGCCTTGCAGCGTAAGAGTGGGATATACTAGAAAAATTTCGATGATTGAAGATGCCAGGTTTTATAGAAGTACGTTTCTATCTTCAGCCCTATCTTTGTTACTCACTGACGCCTCACGCTCAGTGAAACAGATTTTAGTAGAAAAATCACGCGCGTAGATGCGTTGTCAGTGTGACACACAGTGTAATAACACTGTGGTATCCATATTTAAATAAAAGCTAAAGGACTGAACATACAATAAATTCCATAGCAACTTCCCATACTAGATCAAACCGTGTCAAAAGACGTTTACTACTAAAATTTCTAAAAGGGTCCATTTCGGTTGATTTTTTCCAGAAACTCCTTAAATATTTTGGATCATTAGATCTGGAATATCTCCTCGTATTTCATACGAATGCCGATAATTGAAGGGGCAATAAATTATAAATATGACAGCTTTGTAAAAAAACTTGGAAACCTATAAAAACCCAGCCAAACGATTTGACTGCAACGAAATGCAAAAATGAATTCAAGTTAGTACACAATAAAGTAACATTTTACTTGAAATATACACATCTAGTTTAATAAAAACACTATTTTTATTATGACAGTGTTTTTAACGATTTTCAACTTTAACACTTAGTTAAAAAGTTTGTGTTTTGGTTTTGTATTTAGATTTTAAACGATTTGAAGAATTTTTACTAATTATCGAAATGTGGCTGGTAGCTAATTAGCCATTAGATAAAATGACACTTTGACGAAATAAAGTTTGGTTATAAAAAGATTTTATAACTAAGCAAAGTTAGAAAACAAGTTTAAGTGTAGTTCAAAAAGTAGTTACGAATTATTTTTTCTTTATTCCTCTTATAACATTATTATATCTCTAATCTCAAGGCTTACGATTTTCAGAAGTTTTAAAGATTGAATTGAGTTGAATTCCGATCTAAAGCATTATATATGAGTTGCAAATGGCCTATTAAAATAGGCCATTTGCAACTCAAACAACAAACCCGGAACGATCTAAAAAATACCGCCTTATCTTACAACCGCTACCAAATTAATAAACGGAACCTCCATAATCTCAATTCCTTTGCCTTTCCGAAAAAAAACTAATGTCAAAGATTATCGCGCCACTCACCAGACGCGCCAAAAAAAGTTGGCGCCGGTCACAGGTCAGTTAGAGCCGCACCGCCCTCCGGCTGCTTAGAAACTTTTTTTATATACATTTTCGGCTAAGGAACTTCATAAGGAATCTAATCGCACCGAAGGCTAATGAACCGCGGAGACAGCGCGCCGTGGATATCCTGTTTACGATAATTTGTTTTTGAAATTGGAACGGGGCCCAATGAGCGATTGCGGCAAAACCTGGCAAAACAAATGGGGTTTTTGCGTACAAATGATATTACCAATTTAAATTAAGAACACAAGCAGATTGTTTTTGCGGATGTCAGTAGATTATTTTAATAAATGGAGGGAAATCTATTAGTATAAGATATTTTTTTCATATTAGTATGAAATGTAAGTTATTTAATCTACGAAAAAATTAAACTAACATTACCCAATAACAAAAATTCAACTTACGAGTTTAAAAATAATCGGCAAGTGCGCATTTAATTTCAGTACCTAATTATTTGAAACCGGAAACAACTGTAGCCATAGTAAACTTTCCAGTAAAACGCGTAAACAAGCGTATCCAGCTGCGTATCGCATCGTATTTGTAAAAGGAAAAACCATTTAACTAATTGACAGATTTTAACAATAGCGAGGAAGTTATTGTGGTTTTTCTTTCTATTTTGGGATATTTAGGAAGTCATATGATAAATTATTATACAAAATAATACCAATATACGTGGAAAAACTTTATAACTACACATTAGATATGAAATATAATTATATTATGTTTATAACAATATTTAGACCTTTGCTTGAGCGATTCATAGTTACAGGAAAACCTAAAAGTATGTTATTATTTTCTATGAATTTTATTGAATTGTCGAAGTAGCAAAGTACGGTGGATTTTTCTATAGCATTAAGAAAAAAAGTTTTCTCGCTATACAGTTGAACCTACAAAAGGATCGAGTACTAAATTGAAGACCTCCATAAACACAAAGGCCGGAGTTTTAGGCGCCATTTTGTCGAGTTCAGTTCGGTGGCTAATTTAATTATTTGCAAATTGTTTCTTAGTGGATATTGTCCTTTCAGTCAGTCTTAAAATTGGTTCAGTTTTGTGGTACAAGTGTCTACGCATCTGAACAATATGTGGGATAATTGAAATAGATGCGATCATGGTTGTGTGAAGCTGAGACTTTTATTGTAGTGGTGGCTACCTCGGCAGAACTTACCGAGTAAACTGTATCGATAATATTTGATGCCAAATGCTCCAAGCAGCATTGGAATGCGATGCACCCGCATTCTAATGTAAACTGAAACAATACCACTGAATTATTTAACACTTGACACTGGCAAAAATTACTCCCTGAAGAGGAGTAGATTGCCATAACAAAAATAAGAAGAAGAACACAAAGGCCAATCTCAAAATTTTGAAAAAAGAACCTCAGCAAAATTGTGAAAGGCCAGCAATAATTCAAAATTGGAAGTCGCCGCAAATGAGGTAACGAAGCGTGACCGCGCGGTACAGCCGCAGGCGCAGGTAGCAACGAAGCACAGATTATAAAGTTAGCGTAGCTTGTATCGGGTGGCAAAGGGCACCGCTGTGGGTACTTAAGTGTACATACGAAAGTGATTATTAACCCTCCTGCGCTGTGGTGTCGTTTGTTTCGTTTCGGTTGTTCTTTTTTTTAACGTGGAAAATGGAAGGGTTGCGTTTTAAAGAGTCCATTGAAATATTTTCTAGTTTGTAACTGGTTACGAGAAAAGAGAAAATTTTCTTCTTTTGTAACCGGTTACAAAATACGGTTACATAGGCGGCCGAAAGGTTTCGATTATTTTGTTTCATTTTGCCAGACAAATCTTTGAGTCATCGATCGCCATAGAGTACATTTTAACCATGGAAAGTAAAATATTGAACATTCTTTATAAATTACTTTCAATGGTTAAAAATTACTCTATGGCGATCGATGACTCAAAGATATGTCTGGCAGAATGCGCCCTATGATTAGGCACTAACATTTAATTTTAAAATGGAACAGAACATTTTGAAATTATTACTCGTTAAGTATATTTGAACTTAATCGGACGATCAAAATTGTTTACTAATTACTTTCTGAATTACTTACCTATAAATAATTAGCAATGGAAGAATAGATCAGTTTCTTTTTTACTATTTTGTTAAAAGATAGAATAGCTGCACAAATTGATAAACCGTGTTATTGGCTCGCTTTCGCTAGAATACCGAAAGACATTTGAGTGAAGAAGACAAAATACTGCCATATTAAAATCCTATACTTTATCTTTTTTGATCCACAATGTATTTCAAAGTAGCTTTAGCCTACAACAGTAGTATTATCGCGTATTTATTATGGCAATAACTCGTCTGCACATAATTTAAAATTCGTAATAAATAAAATATTTAATAAAAATAAGTCCAAAAATATGCGCACGAGCCGATTCACAATGCTTACTGAATCCACTGACAAGTATAATAAATTGGGATTCGAAATTGAACTTTATTCTCATATTATTAATGACCAATGCAAGCTTTTAAGAATTATGCCGACGCGACGGTGA
The DNA here is from genome assembly GCA_950108535.1 of Agriphila straminella. Lineage (NCBI taxonomy): Eukaryota > Metazoa > Arthropoda > Insecta > Lepidoptera > Crambidae > Agriphila > Agriphila straminella. The sequence goes on along the minus strand of OX467326.1, from coordinate 5,670,689 downwards.
AATATTTTTCCTCCATTAACATTCTAAAATGACCTTAGGGTTATTCTACTTTGGCGAAAGTGATTAAGAAATAAATGTAGAGTTTTAATCGAAAGATCTTTTTATGAAAATTCATTACTTACATTTATGTAATTTAGATAATTAGACTAACACAATAATAAGTAAAAATTACATATTATTGTGTTAGTCTAATTATCTAATAATAAGTCTTAGAGCACCGCGGCTGCTCTAAATTTGCAATGTACTAAATAGTTATTTTTACTTAAAAAAATCTTCGATAGATATAGGCAATGCGATTAAATTGTCAATAGACAGACAGTGATGCGCTGCAACTTCACTCGATAATGTATGACAAAAAGAAAATTTTACAGATTAAACTTTGAAGTCACTTCTATAAAGGTTCAGCTAAATTAATCGCATTGTAAATAAATTAACAATTTACCAAATGTAAATTGGCTGTTGGGACTCGACCAAAAACTTGGTGGCTCGGAATCGCCAAATATTGTTCAATATTTAACACGCTTCAAGTTATTTACGAGAGCAATATTTAACCCATACAAAGGCCTGGCCACGCGAAAGAGCGACTAACGGTGCGGCGAACGAATTCTTAATAGTGTACATGGCGTGTGATGCCAAATATCAATCGAGGCATAGGGAGGTCGATAACGAAGTGGCTTAGCGTTTTCGGCCTTTGATGATGGGGGTTATGACGAGGACGCAAAAAAGCGAAGAAACTGTTTGCCAAGGAAACTGGTTTGTGCGGGAGGCGCGGGCCAGCGCCTCTGCCTCACCAGGTCACCTTAAGCAACGGTGAGGAGCTCGGTGGCGCAGTGGTTTAGCGCCTGGCCCAGCGATTGCGGAGGTTAAGCAACGTTCGCAAGGGTCGGTCATGGGATGGGTGACCAAAATTTATTATCTGGAGCTCCTCCGTGCTTCGGAAGGCACGTTAAGCCGTTGGTCCCGGCTGCATTTGCAGTCGTTAACACCCATCCTCCTTACCACCCATAAGGAAGGCCTGTGCCCCAGCAGTGGGGACATCAAAAATGGCCGATGGACAAGCAACTTTCACTGGCATTATTATTTAAAGAGTTTCCTTCTGAAGGCAAATCCGTTAGTTCTGGCTGCATTTTTAGTAATCTGGGTTGGGCCCACGTGGGTCACGTGGTGAGTTCTCCACACATTCATCCATAAGGGAGCCTTTGGGCTGCGACCTATCAGTTACATTAAATGGCTGATTTGGTTTGATTGGTTTTTGGTTTGATTTGATTGGTTATCCATTGTTTTTTTTTTATTGAATGAAGAGAGAATTCGCTCGCCGCGCCCCGCCATCGCCAGTCGCTCCGTTTTGCGTGGCCAGGCCAGAAGGATAATATTCCATACAAAGGGACCGCTTGCTTACGATCGATTTTTTTATTCGTATTTCGGCCTTAATCAGCTGTTAAGTGATTTTAGATTAATGGCGGGGTGATGTTGGATTTAGATCATCAGTTAGCGCTAATTTCATTGTTAATACAAGGTTTTTAATAAGAAGTTTGATTTTTTGGCCAGCTTTCTCGTGCGATTTTTAGACTTAAATAAATGTATAATACTTACCCGAGTAACTGATTTGATAGCTATACGCGACATACGAAAAAAATCGAATTATTAATGAATAATTAATTATTAACTTAGCGTGTAATGACTTATCGTAATTTATCAACGAAAGCACTATCTTGGTATTGTTTATTTCATTATTTTTATTTTATTTTATTTCATAGGAAAACATACAGTGACTCAACAGCTTTTTAAGTAATCCGTGTAGGAGTCTATGCACCATTACAAGTTCTCGCATATAACATCTAATGCTTGCTGATTAATATGAAAAAACATGCATTCACACACTAAATACTAAACAATAACAAAGCAAGTAAGCAATAAAGGTCATTAAATATAAGCGCAGAAACAACACAAATTAAGAACACAAAAGAGATTGGAACCTTTATGACCCCCCTGTACTGTTATGATACCAATCAATAGGGTCACTCGTATCAATTAAATCTTTCTAAGAAACATACTATCTTAAATTAAAGGAAGATCATGAAACCTATCAGTTTTAACTAAAAAATACTAGTTTTTTCATATAAAATACTTTCCAAGATATCTCAATATTCCGGTAGCCCACAATAATGCGCTTTCAGCCAGCACACCTGGACGTCATTAATAGCTTTAAAATAAGGTATGATTCATCTATGTTTGCTGTAGGTAAGTTGTCCATAGTAAAGGTCCCCAATATTCTTTACAAAGTGATTCCTTGATTTCCAGACAAAATCGACATTGGCCATTCAAAGAACTAAAATAGCGAAACGGCCAAAATATTTGGATGCAATGCGGCGGTACAAATACGAAACAAGCTGATTTACTAAACACGTAATAATATGATTTTAGTAAAAACACCTTCCAGCTTATGCTTTAAATCTTCCAGGGGCCCAATCGCGGTAATTCTGAACGATAAAACCAAAACCTTTAAACTTTTAAACTTTCGCGTTGCATTTTATTAGATTAGGAACACAGGTTTCGGTCGAAACGTCGGGATAAGGTAGATGTCCAACACCTATGTTTAGTTTAAAAACGCGTTTAAAACCTGTGTTCGTAAACTAACAAAACCGTTACGTTGTCATTTAGGTTATATTTACCTAAACATCTTTGGACTTCTTAGGCAAAGCTTTCAACAATTTTAACAAAACTTAGGGCTGATTTTTCAATCCTTAGATAACAGATAATCAGTCCGTTTAAATAAGTATTAACCAAATCTAATAAAAGTCATTCAAAAATGTGACAGACAAATGAATGACAAGCATTTTCAATTTGGCAATATAATACGCTATCAAACTAAAGCTCTATCTAGGCATTGAAAAATCAGCCCTTAACCGAGTATTTTTCTGGAAACGAAACTGAAACGGTAACGATTTAGCTTTGGTAATATCTTTTTATTTTATTTTATTTTTTAGATTTTTGCATTCACAATGCTATTTTTACACAATACTAAATAATATACTAGAAAAAATACGACTCGCACCAGATCAATTCTCGGACGGGAATCGAACCCGCGACCTTTGGATATCCGGTCCAATGCTCTATTTAGTATTTGGTAATATCGTTGAAAATTAGCGCGATTGGGTCCTAGTTATGAATATTGAACGCAACTACCATGGTATAACAAAAATGAAAAGCGCGCGTGAATGGCTAACTAACGATCTGGCTGGCGGACCACACCCGCACCGATTCGTTACGATTTACCGACCCGCCGCGATCATCGAATCAATCGATTGATTTATAATCGACTCGGTATCGTTTGATGAGTTGATTGTGTCGTTTACGCGGGAACCGATGGGTATGCGTGTATACCGTGTTTGATTGTGTGATCATTATTCATGTGTGTGGCATATTATGCTCATATTATACAGGGTCTTTTTTAGTCACAATAATTTTTTTAAGAATGTGGTCAGTACATGAAACTGAATAAGTTACTCTAAGAAACATAGGGTCAAAAATGTAAACAATGACAATCGATACAAATCAAAGAGATCGTGTGATCTCTCACTAAAAGAACTGAAACTCGTACAACCGCGCGTGGACGCTCGTCTATCCAGGGCCTTGATACAACTGTGCAGACCGCAACTTCGCCTGGTAATAAGGTGCTATTACTGGTCATGGACATTTTAACAGACATCTTTTTAACTTAGGTGTCACGGACAGTCCCCTATACAAAGGATGCATGGAGGAAAAAGAAACAGCCCACGTACTGCTGGAATGTAAAGGGGTGGCCCCTTACCGGGCGAGGTACCTCGGCTCGCCAGGCAGCGTCCAGGAAGGGATCACGAATGTGAAAGCCCTTGGAGCGTTCCTGGCTGAGCTGGGCTGGCTGGAGTGATCCGGCCGCACACCCTCCAAAATAGGCGCAATAGACGTCGAGTATTCGAGTTGCGGAAACCGCCTGCATTGACAAGAAGAAGAAGAAGATCGTGTGATCAGTTTAGTAAGGAATGAAAAAAAATTGTGGCGTTTTCGACACATGTTTATTGGAGAAAATTGTTCAGTTGCATAGACTGAACACATCCTTACAATTTGGAAACTACTACAAAATAACAATGTATAAAATTAAATAATATATGGGCAGGATGAGTTGCCAGAAGATAATAGAATAGAAGATATTGTCGTAGTAAAGTATCTCAGAAATATAGTTACCTACCTATGATTAGTTTAGTTTTTTTGAATACAGTGAGAAAAGGTACTTGAGTTAGTAAAATGGTAAAGCACACTTGTGTAATTTTAACATTTCCAAAACACAAACCGCTCACACAAAATTTCATTAACTGTTTAATTTTCCTTCAATCTTAGAAGTAATCGCTAACTATTTAATAATAGTTGATATAAATGAATTACAGACCACCATATACCCGAGCGTAGAATTAGCATAAAGTTGTCCGGTGGCGGAGACCAACAAATGCCCTTATCTGGGCCGAGATTGCCGGGACATGGCCCTTAATTGGTCATTAATATACGACCTAATAAGCCGCCGAGGGATGGGTGTACCGGTGCTGAGGAAAAACCGGAAAATTTACCGGAAATCTTATATTCTCGTTTTTATGATTAGAGTTTTCAATTTGTGTTGAAGCAATATAATTATGACATAACATTTTAAATTCGATTGCCTTCTTATCATGCGTTTTTGAAGAAAAAAGCTTTGAAAATTACTTACACTTTTTAGTAAGTGTCTCCGCACAAGGGCCTCTAACCACAATCACAAACACCGCCTTTCTTATAAGCGTGTGACGAGTGGCGTGGCGACTAGGTACGTACCGGCGTTTCTTAAAAATGTATGAAAACTACTGGAAAGAGGTCAGTGGCTGCGTTTTGTGATTGGTTTAGTGGCCCGTGTGACCCAGTGACCCTAAAAAGTTATTGTAAGTTAGAAATCGATGTCGTAAATAACGTATTCACCCTTCAGAAACAGTTTGAGCACATGATTGTTATTTATTTAATACACTGACTATAGAAAATAAAGAAAGCAAACACACTGAAATCAGTCATCATCTATAACGGAGGCAGTTTATGTTACTTAAGTCATTTTTTTTTTTACTTTCCTATAGATAACGCAATGAAATCATAGTTAATGCGTAAATATGAAAATTGAATCTACAATTTAATGTTAATGTTAAATCCCGGTAGCTCATAATACCGGTAAACGCAAATTTTCCCGCCAACTTTATTTACCGGTTCTCTTAATTAAGATGTAGGCAGAACGAGGCGCATGTACGCTAACGAGTCGCTAACACATCTGCTGTGGAACTTTACTTATAGGATTTAAAGTAAGGATAGGGTTGGGACACACTGGACACCACCGGTAGAATAGCAAATCAATCTGCGGACCGGATATCGGTCATATCTTAATAGATTAGCTTTTACTACTTATTCTACTTTTTTGGATATTTGGAGAAGTTAGAAAGTTGCCACTAAAATAAAAAAAGCGAATTTTAGGCCCTCCGCTGCGTCAAGCGGCATCCTGCCGCGAGTATACGGCGCGGGAATATACATTGCTGGTTTTTGACGGACAGATGCTTGCGCAGTGCATGAGTAAGCTCTAATCTATGTCCCCGCGCGCGTGTCCCGCTTGACACCGCGGAGGGCCTTATGAATATGAAACTCGTATTGGACCTCATGATAGCTTTGTTTCAAAAGAACGAATTTTCTCTAGCGAGCTTTCACGATGACATAAAATTATAAATGGCAGAAAATTATTTTAAACTCTACATAGGTACATACTAAGACAGCAGTTTTTGTACTAAATACCACATTTATGTAAGTGTCATAATATCATAATAGGTGGTTGCGGTAACAGTATTAATTGATACTGGTATTCCCAGTACTAAATCTGTATTTTTTATTTAGTACCTATTTTATAAAAATTTTGTCTATTAGTTTCATAAAAACAATGAGAACGTTTTTACTTTTAAATTCAAGCACCAGCCATTACAAAACTTTTTCATACGCAACCTTTTTACGTTTTTTAGCGAAAGTAGGTACCTATACACTGTAGCCACTGAAGGTAAATGTACATTAGTGCGTGTAGCCCTACCTTAAGATCAAGTTAAAGGAAGTGAAACTTAACGAAGATCGCGCCCAGGATTGCTTAATTAAAATTATCTTAAGTGATTACTAGCCATTGGCGCTTCGACTTTTGGTATTACTTTACCAATTACTATTAAAATGAGGTAACTTAAAGATTAATTTATACAAATATCCATATATTAATGAATGAACGAATGGGTTAAACTGTTCACTAAAGTAGTTAAAAAATTGTTTTGCTTGCTGGCTAAGATAAGCTCATTTATAATGTTTTACTATCATGATTCATATGACCATTATTTATTACGATAGCATTCATACAATGATAGTTACAGATTTTTTAGCCTGGGCTGGTGCACCTTTTGCTAATAAGCGACGCGAATTTTTAATATGAATCAAACTTAATTTAGAATATCACTAGTTTTTATACTACTATGATATAAATGTGAATAAAATTTCTTAACAAGCTGAATCCATCAGCCATTTTTTTTTTATGTCCCCACTGCTGGGGCACAGGCCTTTCTTATTGGGTGGATAAGGAGGACGGGCCATAACCCACCACGCGGGCCCAATGCGGATTGGTGGGTGTTAACGACTGCAAATGCAGCCGGGACCAATGGCTTAACGTGCCTTCCGAAGCACGGAGGAGCTCGAGATAATACATTTTTGGTCACCCATCCCATGACCGACCCTTGCGAACGTTGCTTAACTTCCGCAATCGCTGGGCCAGGCGCTAGACCACTGCGCCACCGAGCTCCCGATCGTGTTATAAAGAAAAATGATTTTCTTTATTACACGATCCGTAAACAAGCTAACCAGCGTCGTTAAGTTTTTTTTTTACTGATTGGCAAATCCCGACTCATTTGTAGATAACACTCGGCCATATTCATAACCAGTCATAAATTATCCTACCCTGATTATCGTATCCTTTGAAAAGTGCCCACTTCAACAATAACAACTATCACAGAGACGAGAATAACTCAAAATCGATACGAAACCAGACTGATTGTTACTGCAAAATACCCATTCTATACGCTGTGACTTATCGATATTTCAAGTTGAGTTTATGAATATCGCTATGCCATCGAGAATCAATGGACACTCGGACGCTGCTAAGATTTATTGGACCCTATTTGAAGGTAATTTCCACTAATTCACCGTAGAAAACCATCGGTTTATATCTGTCTGTACAAGCGATTCTTTGTAGTCCGTCTCAATCTTATTGTAGCATGGTTCAATATATTTCGAGAGACTTGTGTAGGTGCCTTTATAGTCGAGAAAGGCGGGATATTTATTTTTGAATTTTGAATTAAGAATAATTTCTTTTTTAGCTGCCGTCTGTGGACGTGTGCTGAGCATTAAGGCGCTTTGTTGACCGCGTTTAATGAAGGCCGGTTGACTTTTTTCTTTTTTTAAGCAACCGATACATCGGGACTTTTAAAGAGGTTTTAAATATGACACTAATTTTGTTCGGATCTTTTCTGTTCGTGTTTAGGCTTTGGTAATATTTAAGGTGGTACCCTGAGCGACAGTGGCGCCGCGGTGAATTATATTTAATATTATTATTCTAATACACAATTTTAAAAATGTTTATCGTGGAGATTTTAGGGCCCACAGTCTAGTATTTTTAGACGGTATCGTTACATTCCCTCGTAGTCACTGCTAGAAGTAGATAGCAAAACTGCTAAAAGTGGCCGTTTTTGACACATTTGCTATATACTTCTACGAATGACTACGAGGGCATGTAGTGATACCTTCTAAAAATACTAGACCATGGGCCTTAAAATCTCCATGATAAATATTATTAAAATCTTTTTCTATTAATAACTTATTTAATAAAAATCTCTGAGGGCGCCACTTTCAGTCATACAACCGCCTTAAACATAAAGGTAGTATGAAAAACATTGCCGCTACAGGAATTGGTAGCGGGACGTTGTACTTACGTACACGAAAAAACTAAAAAAAGTAAAAAAAAATTTTACTGTGTATCTATCTACTATTACAACGTGTTTATGAATAAACAAAAAATGGGAAAACCGTTTCTTTGGACTACCAAATTGCACAACTTTTACTATTGGACCAACTCTGAAATCGCGAAAAAAATCCGCTGTTTATTTTTGGTTCATTTATTAATCTTAAATCTACGTATTTTTTTTTCTTTTTATATAGTTGAAAGTTGAAACTTACTTAATTAAAAGTACATCCAAACAAAATCAATTGGAATGCTCATGCCTTATGCCGACAAAATTCAAAAGTATATTAATTTTCGCAAATTTTCGTTTACCAAAGACATTAAGCAACTGTTTAGTTTTCAATTTCACAAGCGAGTTGACAGCCCCTTCATTAAAATACGCAAACACCAGTCAAAAGGCATCACGATCGCTCAAAAGCATTGTTCTCAAAGATGGAAGCAGAGACAAAGAGGCGAAGGCGTTTACATTAATTATTGCTAAAGCACTGCTAATTGAGGCTGCATGTAAAGTACGCCTTTGCACGTTTCGAGCCAAAGATTAGAGATACGCAGTGCATAATTACACGACCCACGGTAAGACGGTAGGCTGCCGAGGTGAATCGATTGTCCTGTTGATTTTTCAAGCGTATTCCAGGAGCCCAATCGGGGTAATTCTGAACAATAAAACCAAAAACGTTACGTTGTCATTTAGGTTATATTTACCTAAAACTCTTTGGTTTAGCTTCATAATTTTCACTTAAATTGTCCCAGATTGTAATCCTAGACTCCTTATGCAGAGTATTCAACAATTTTAACAAAACTAAAGCAAGTATTTTTCTGTAAACAAAACTGAAACGGTAACGATTTAGCTTTGGTTTTATCGTTGAAAATTAGCGCGATTAGGCTCCAAATATTCCTCTTTTTTTACAGGTTGATGGTGTAACGGAGAACGATAGAATAACGTGTAAATAGATTATTACCAAAAACTCCCGAGATGTCAGTAACGCACCGCATTTTGATTGTAGTAAAATTGTTGGTTCGCAATTAGTGTCCGAACTTCGAATTTTCAAATTTCGAATCGACACAAAATATAAAACCATAACTAGAATAAAAATTTCATTTTTTTTATAAGTACGCATATTATAATATATATTGGTAATTTAAGGGATCTATTTCCCACATCGGTACCTATCAAACAAAATAAAATCATAGTCTATTTCTAGTCACACTAAAATAGGTAATTCGTAGCACTACGGTTATTTGTAGCGCTAATGGATATACCTAGCGCTACGGTTATTCGTAGCACTATGTACTTGCTATTTATGTTGGTATTCATACAATATGATTTATTATACCGTTGGCCCAGCCATTTGAAACATGCGGCCCTTTACACGTTTGACTGTGGCCCGATCCAATTTTAGAAAACATCCACCTGATGGCTCGCAATCATGTCTCAATAATATTTCACTTCAAAAAGTAACACTTTACACAGATTACTCAATAGTTACTTGACTATTTGATAATCTGTGACTTTACCAATGCCAGTTTTCAAGTTAGGTTTTTGCGACCCACTGATTCTACGATACAATATATACCTACGGCAGTATTTGTTGTATGGTCTGTGAATACGGCATTTAGCCCACCAATGATTATGAGTTTGACATGGCTGCTTGGTCCTTGTGGACAGGCTAACTTTTACGTTAGCCTCTAATCTCCACTTGTAAGTATGCAATTGAAATGCCTATCTGTAAGTTCTTTAATCTTTGACTGTCAACAACGTTATGTTAAGACAATCAGCGACGTCGTGTCCTGATGGTTTGCAAACAGCACCCAGTGTAAAGTATATTTGTCCAACATCACTCCAAATTATTGCGTACACTGGAAAAAAGTGTTCTGCAGCACTTAAAAACAATTATTTATTTATTTATAAAATATTTATTGTACATCCTACTTATTATTAATGTTATAAATGTGAAAGTTTGTGGGTTTGGATGTTTAGATGTTTGGATGTTTGTTCCTCAATCACGCAAAAACGATTGAACGGATTTGGTTGGAATTTGGCACACATGTAGATAGCCTAGATTAAAACATAGGATACTTTTTATCCCGATATTCTTACGGGAACAGGAACCATGCGGTTGAAACCGCGGGCGGCCGCTAGTTTATACATAAAGTAAAGTACAAATGGTGGACTTAATGCTAAAAGCATTCTCTACTTGTCAACCCAACAGTAAACAGATAGACACGAAATACATAACACATAATAATTACAACTTAAAATACAAAAATATTTATTCAAAAACCAGAAATACATTAACACTGCCATTTTTGAGGCTCTCTTTTAGCTAAAAGAATATTTGTGCCAGAAGACCCCAAATAAATTGCATTTTAAAACAAATTTAAAGATACTTACATTACAAAAGATTTTTAAAAACTGATTAACTAAACACATGTTCAAATGTGATGCTGTCTCTGTCAAACAATATTATCAAAAAAGTGACAGCATCACATTTAAACACGTGTTTAGTTCTTCTTGTCAGTTAAAAAGTCTGGAACAATATAGGAACTGGAACAGTAGGAAAATATAGACGATTCAAAAGTAGGTACTTAATAATTAAGTTTATTTAAATAAAGCTTATTTGACTTTGACTTTGAGTTAAATAGTGTTTAAAAATCTTTTGTATTTAATAACACGAATAATGTTTACTCTATTTGAGTTTTATAGAATTTGAGGAATACATAATTTAAGGTGAAATTCCAGAACAAAATGAATACAATCATTTATTTTAATGTTTTAAATGAGATCATGTACATTGTACACACGTGTGCACAAATTATGGCCAAAAACAAATCGCGCGCAATCGATTTTATTGCACCAATTCCAAGAAATAAAAGAGGTGCGAGTTTAGAAATGACTCTTACGGTTTAGACATAAAGTATGAATTAGGATGCTATTGTTTAACTAACGTGTTATTGCTCTAACCACTGATGACTTATACCTATGTAAGTAATTAGCGTTGAATGTTTGAAAAGTGAAGTCATGGGAAAAACCGGTCTTATTTTAGTAGTAATCATAACCAGCACTGGATTTCCACTAAATATGAACAGCCACTTGAATGTGTGTAGTATTAGTGTTATGTTTTATAAAACATCATCTCTATCGCCTTCTTGGATTCAATAAAAGAAATACATTTTATTTTATTGTTCAGACCTTCACGTTCATTTTGGAAATTTAGAATTAGACATGGGCCATTTTAATTAACTATTCTACTCCTTAGGGAGTGGATGAGGAGATGACGAGTGACAGGAGGGAATGGAAGAGAAGGACGTACTGCACCGACCCCAAATAAATTGGGATACCTAAGGGTAGGCGGATGATGAGCTCTTTCTCGTTTCGACAATTTTATTACTACTTTTTAATTAGCAGAGTGCCAGGCTTGGGCAAGTCCCAATTTTCACCTTTAACATTAAACTTACATAAAAAAACCCTTCTAAGACTTCCAGAATTCCATTATTTTAAAATTACTATTACTAAAAAATAAATAATTCTAAGATAACACCTGGATTAATAATACTTATACGCGCTGTTAATCCGTAAAAAGTATTTTTTTCTAATTAAAATGACAGATAACTGCTACTAGTAGTACACTAATTAAAAATTAAATCTGTTAAGCCCTTGTAGGGTATAACAAGCTAAATAGTTAAGTCTATATTCGGGCATCAAAATTACTATTAACACTACAGAACAAACCTCTTATAGAACGACGGGAACGGGACCGTAACAACATTTAACGTCATATTAACGCACTACAAATGCACTTTTATTTGTTTGTCTATTCTATACATTAAGCTGCTATAACATTTCCCATAGACAAGTTCCCACGGGCATTTTACACGATTTGCTAATGTAATTCACGATGTTTGACTATGCTTTATGCAGACCGACCAGTAGGAAACGGCGTACAGTTTGCTCAGTCGGGAGCGGTCTTCCGTCTAGTTGTTAGCATTCCCATAGGAACTGTGGGTAATTAATGCGAATTGAGAGGTAGGTTTTTTCGTTGTGCCTCTTAAATAAAGTATTTACATTTTTCGGATTGAAATTTAAAGTTTTTAGCTGTAGTTTTAAGGGCGTGACCATTGGGGTTTTAGTCTTTAGTAAATCGCGTAGGTAGGTATACCTCGCTCGGATATAACCGTTACAGAGGTGCAAGCGCGGTTTCGCTAAAGTGTTGTTGACATTCGACAAGGGACAAGCGTCTGATGACAATAATCAAAAATCCATACCAACGGCCAAGCGTCTGACAATAATCAATACCCATTGATAATTACCTTCCGACCATCCCATTTTACTATTTAAAATTTAATAAAAATATAAGTGTACCTTAATGCCGACGAAACTTCGGAAAGTTAAAAAAAAACAAATTAAGTAAATAACCAATTATAGATAAGTTACGCGTTGTAATCCATAAATGTTTTATATCAATAAATGGATGTGTTACAAACAGAACCATAACTAAAGTAACCAAACCTTGCTCTTTCCTTATTTTATATCAATAATAATTATAGTGAAATTAATAATTAATAACACACATTTTATCGTCAACCTAAGTGACTAACGAAATTGGGATTTTCGCGTTTTGAATATGAATCAATGCATTCACAATCACAATGGAGTATGTATGACATTATTGATTTTGTAGTGACGTTGTCTATACTTATTTGTTTCCAGGTCAAAACCGCAATATTTATAATTACGTTTGTAATAAGTCATAGTTAGTAATTGTTCTTTTATTTTTTCCGTAATTGAAATGACTAAAATTATTTCTCACTTTCTAGGAAGAATCTTTGTTTGTGTCTACAGAAATTGATGTCACTAATATTGTAAATGTGAAAGTCATCAAACTATCATAAATTAATATTGATTAATATTGATATAGATAGAGATAGAGATAGATTGAATCTTGGAGATATAAATTTTCACTGGAAAAGAAATTTCTCGTGGAAGAAGTCGCGGACAAACCCAATTAGGTGTACAAAATTCCTTTCGTAGCAAAATCTGCAATTCAAAAAATGTGCACCTTTAACAATATTTACAATACACCAAATGTGCAATTCGCAAATTATACAATACGCAAAATGTACACAGGTGATATGTAATGTACGACAAGCTAAATGTACAATGGCAGCTAAACTCAAAAGCTTAAAGCAGATGGCGCTGTTTGGAGGTCATGCTATCTGTCAAACTCTTTTTTTTAAATTTATTTTGGCACATAACAGTCATTACATGAACTGGGGTTAATACAATAATGGTTCCTTATTGAATAGACAAGACAGTACCGAATATTACTATATAATTATATTAATTATATTTCTATATAAATATTTGGGTAATTTTAGGTGTAGTACTTTTAATTGTGAAATTAATATGCCTCAGTGTTATGTTGTGCCCTTGTGCTCATTGAGAGCATCGAGAAAGATTTCCCAAAGATAAACAGTTGAAAAAAAGTTGATCGTAGCTATAAGAAGACCTAAATCTGAGCCAACAATAAATGCACGAATTTGTAATAAACATTTTGTTCAAACAAATTACACAATGCCACTATATTCTTGTTATTTAGGTAGTATTTAATCGGGTAACAATAAATTCCCATTTTGGGTACCTATCAAAAATACTGAACAGACTGAGGGCGACTACAAATATTGAAAATGGGTGACTTAAAATACAAATTGAGTAACTACAATAAGTTATTCAGAACAGATGACCAAATTTCTATTTGCGCGACAACCTTAGGGCACACAAAACATAAAAAATTTAGCATAGGTATATTTTATTTAAAAAAGGCGACTATTTACCTAATCGAGGTGAAAAAATACCATTTTGGACAGCTTAAATCAGTTATACTTAGTTACCTACTTGGTATAATAGTCGCCCACAGTATTTTTTCACTCATTTTAATTATTTACTTATCTCCCACATGTGTAGCTTTGCTCGTTTTACGTATTTTTTTTGTAATCCACAGTTAGTCGCCCGTTTAGTTATTTTGTCGCCAATAATATAAACCGCTGCCAGGTTTAAATGCTAAACCTGGCAGCGACAAAATATCCCATTAACAGTAATATCCCCAAAAATAATATGATAGTGTGAGTAGTGTTGCTTCAGGGAGACAAACTATAACATTCAGGGACCTTTCAATGAGGTCTTACTTTTTGCCAGCTATTTTTGCATTTCTTCTCGCTAATTCGTTTTTTTAATTCATAAACAGTCCAAAATCCGTATTTTTCTGCCATTTTTCACAAAATTAAATTACAAAACTTAAATCACCATACACACTCTATGGAGCTGTCAAAATGAGATGACCTCCAACTACACTAGCGAGCCCTGCGGGAGAAAAGGCGGACATACCTGCCATTCGCAAATTGGATTTCAAAAAACTGACAATAATTTTGCAATTTACTAATTGGATACGGTACGGGCTCTCTGACTATTCTTTCTTATTAAAAGTATATTTTATGATGTTTACATCTGAACATCAAAATTTGTTTATTATCTTTGACAACATACCTTGTATGAGATAGTTCCCGTCGGACACTTCCCACTGCACTCGCTAATTTAAGATAAATACGGTTGTATGTTCGGTTGTCTGTGTCTACGCACTATGAGGATTCACGTAGGTAAGTGATTCATACTGAACGTAAAATGTTGAGTCGGAGTTAGAAAAATCATGACTAAATAAATCCATATTGTTCAATAGATCGGTAAGAAAGTATAGGTAGTGTGAATAAAAACACTTAGGTAAGTGTTTTATTTGAAAAGTGGGTGTTTTACTAGAATCCAAATATAATCAGTAATTGTTTTTAATATGCAAGTTTGAAAAAAAATTGTCTTCTAATAATTTAGGCCATAGATATTATGATTCATCTATCATACGTACCACGGATTTTTCGGTTATATAAGTATACAAAAGGTGTTTGGAAATAGTCTTATAAAGCCGAAAATAGTAAAAACTTTTACTAAGTTGTTTGTTGTTTTAAAAACCAGTTGTTGCATTCTAAAATTATTAACAAAAATATCATAATGTATGAAACAGCTGATTTGTTTTTCGCGATTTCAGAGTTGGTCCTATAGTAAAAGTTGTTCCGTTTGATAGGATTTCTACCATAATCGGATTTATAAGGCTATTTCCAAACACCTGCAGATGTAGAGATTACAAAAAGATTATGACCTTTCAATACCACTGTTCTGTTTCCTCTTTGTGTTTCCTCGTAGCATAGACTAAAGAGTGAAGGTGAGTGAAAAGGCATAATTTGTGTAAGGCGCGGCGTCCGGGCCCTAATGAGTTATAATAAGTACCACCCAGAGAGGCTGCACGCCGCGGCTGCGCGATATGGCAACGGCTTTTAATTAAAGTAAAAGCATCGACTTTCATTGATTTGAAGTATAACTATTTAACTAATATTATATCTGCGTGATCGAATCAGAAACGAAGAGATCCGCAAGAGAACTAAAGTAACCGACATCGCTCGAAGGATTGCTCAGCTGAAGTGGCAATGGGCGGGACACATAGCGAGAAGAACCGATGGCCGTTGGGGCGGAAAGGTTTTGGAATGGCGACCACGCACCGGACGGCGCTCCGTGGGTAGGCCCCCGACAAGGTGGACCGACGATCTGGTGAAGGTCGCGGGAAGCCGCCGGATGCGGGCAGCGCAGGACCGATCGTCGTGGAGATCCTTAGGGGAGGCCTATACCCAGCAGTGGGTGTCGTGCGGCTGATATGATGATAAATGCGAAAGTGATAGTTGTTTGTTTGTTAGGATTTCACCCAATCATCATGAAATTATGCATACACGTTTTCAGGGGAGCAGAATGGTACTTTTTATTCAAAAAATATTTCACAACCGATTCTAGTGATTTTTTGTGAGCAAGTTCGATATTATAAGCTTACAGAGAATATTTTTGTCGATTCAGTTTTTCGAAAATTTTCAAAATGGCGGAGATTCAGTTAGGGCAAAAATACTTTCGTATGTCCATCTAGTTGTGCGGCTGTCCGTCTGTTCTCCTCTACGTCGCATTTTTCAAGCGATTCGCGTGAAAGTGAGCAGTGACGATATTGAAATGGATTTTTTTGTTAATTGAATTTTTAGAAATTTTTCAAAATGGTAGAGATATGGAGAAAAAAAAATTTCAGCCATTTCGAGGTCTACCTACAGCTCATGAAGCCACTAGTAATAAGTTATAACAAAGCCATCTCCACATACGATCCCGGTCCACATGTCCGCATGGACCTTACGACTTCATTAAAGCGCGTCAAGCGAGCGGTCACGAGCGCTCGCTTATTGAGCGCTAGATAGCCGCTCGCTTAATTAAGCGGACCGCTAAACGCGCCAACTCGGCCTAATAGCTGCTCACAGCTCAGGTGCAGACCGAAGACTGATTTTTTTATTATTGTATGAGCTTCTAAGTAACGAAAGGATTATCAAAGCAAAAATTGGCAAATGTGTGTCCCCACTTCCCCACAGATACAGTACAGGCCTTCTTTATGGGTGGATGAGGTGGTAAACGTTTGGTTTAAGATAATAACATTGATGTTTGGTAAATTTTTGGGGCAAGTTTTAATACACAATGATATCAGACTATTCCACCGCCAAATTACGACGTCATGAAACTTGAAACTTTTAGCTGACTTTAAAACATTTTCGCGGTATTTCTATTCTTTCTTTCAACCTTCAAACTTTTCATTGTTTCTTTACGTTTTTAAATGGGTTTAAAGCAAAAGTTAAACTAACTTAATCACCTTATCAAATACCCTAATGAAAATCTCCAACAAGCTTAGTAATAATGTTATAGTTTGCGATAATGTTCTTATTCTGCAGATTTTGGTTGGTGGTAGCACCATCTTACCTAAGTCTGACTTCATAACAACACTTTAAAAATTGTTGTGTTCCGGCAGTTAGAGGTAAGATAGCCAGTTCCTAAGTGATGAGGATTTCGAGTCCAGGTGTAGAGCGATTTCACCTTCGGCCTTATCGTCACCTAACATCAGGTGAGGTGAAGGCCGCAATATCCCGTTGTGGATAAAAAAACAGTTTAAGTAAAGGGTAGTTTACTGAGTTCTGTCGCTGTACTGTGCAGTCTGTCAGGATTGCACCTTAACATTCGACTGCCAGGTTAACTGCAGGTTTCAGATATTGAGAAACAACTGTGTATATTGTTGCCATTGAGGTGGCCTGTTAGTCAGCTTCATGTGCTATAAGTGAAGTCTTTAGATCTATTACGACTTCGAAATTTTCACAAGCCTGACATTTAGAAACAAACATTATTCTCGGAGCTTTCATTCAGATATTATACTTAGTAGTACTATGTAGATGAGTTTATTTATACCGATGATTATTATGATAAGATATGATTAGGTATAATTGACAAGAAACAGCTCTATGTTTAAACATGTCTTATGGCTTATATTATGCCATTGAAATTTTGAAATTCATTATAACTAGTGAGAATAAAGTCATAAAAAATTACACTACCCTACCTACATTACATACAACTTATGTCAGTGTTCTAAAAAGAAAATCCTTGACCGATTACATCTGGGATGAATAAATAATAAAAATATTTATTTTTCGACCCCATAATTGTAAAAATAAGTTTTCTTAGTACTTTCCTATCTCTAATCCTAAAATAATCTAATAATAACTACAGTCATTGTAAGGAAGTTTTTTTTACAATGTAAATATAAGTTTATTACTCCAATATAATATAACCTAGTATTAACCCAATATAATACGAGGCCACATCGCTAGTGACGCGCAGTGTCGCACGATAATAACTTAATAGGCGCAGGTAATTACAAATTAGACGCTCACGTCGCGTGCTGTACCCAGCACAGATAGCGAGCGAGTTATTCTGCTACAAGCACATTTCATTTTTCGTTTTTATTTACACACCTTTTGGTATTATCCTCTTATTAAGTTTTGTACTATGTAATTGTATAGTAATTTGACGCCATTAGATCCTAAATATTTTTAATAATGGCCAGATTTATGTTATTTTCAATAGAAAATTAACGCGTATGTCCATAAGAAACAAACTCCAAAAAGGAGATAGGTAGTGTCAAAATTGACCCAGAAAATGATACCAACAAACTAACGGGTGTAACAAGACACTCAACGAAGCCGAAAACCACGTATTCCGCCCATCATCAAGATCATTTTTGTCTTTTAGACTATACCTGGGAAACCAATAGCTACGAAGTTATTGACGGTCAAAGTTAAATTTTTTTTTTCAAATTTTTATGAAATCTTATTTTACTCATTATTTCCTAAATTTTGTCTACAGAAACGATATCAAAATTTTATGTATTTTCGGAACAAACAATGGCTTCAAAACGTCATCACTCAAAGTATTTCATGAGCACGCATAAACGTTACCTTTCAACTCGGCAGCACGCAGCTGTGTAGCATTCACTCGCAGGCGCGATCTTTTTTAACACTTTTTTTAACACCAAAAATTAAAATCGTTTCCCAGCAATAATTTTGAACAGAAATGGTCCTGATGATGGGCAGAATACGTAGACTTCGGCTTCGTTGAGGGTCTTGTTACACCCGGTATGTATAAAAGATTGTCTACGATCTATAACGACCGAAATAACTCTACTCAAGTTGCAGACCCCAAATTCATGGGGTATCGAAGCTATTAGGCTGACAAACACAAAGTATCTTACCTATGTGTTATAGTTAAAACATCAAAGCAAAAGCCAGCGCTCCTAGGTTTGACAAGAAGTCTTAGTCAAAGTCAAAACCAAAAGGGTGTTTCGGGCTTTGACTAACAAATTAATGTCTAATCCTAGGTGTTTTTTCTCTTAGTTTAAAACACGTAATATTTAAACTGTTTGTTAATAATCCGTACTCGTCGCTGAATAGCCCGAGGCCTTAACCCCAGAACGTGCACTGCTAAAACTGTAATGGGTCTAAAGTGCCCGAGCGAGGTGAGCGGGCCGAGCCATTGATCTTATCGATGTTTGACAACTTTAGTCGCACATCCCTAGCTTTTAATACAAATGTTTAAGCCAATTTTAGAGTTATTTAACTAAAATTGTTCAAAGTGGTTTTGTTCTAGATACAGTATCTTCTCGTCACTAGTTCTTCAAGTGAGACTCGAAACCACGACCTTAGCAAATCCAATGCTTAACTACTATGTCAAATTAAGTGCTTTTTTACTTTTTGACTGAAATTAATGTAGCTTTAACATTATTATGCATAGCTTTGTCTCGCTTTCCATATCGTATTCAATTGGAACGCAATTCTATATGTCGTCTTTAGCAGACCTAAAGCTAAGCTTTTGTAGCTTATAGCATACTTACATAGCGAGGGTAATTTTTCATAAATTTGTGCAAACTGCAAACTATGTCGCATAGCTTGGGAGTTTATATTACTTGTGTTTCTTATGTAATAATAACCCCAGCTATGCGAGCTAAGCTAAACTAACTTAGCTTAGATCTTGGTCTGCAACCGGCTTTAGATGTAGCTAAGTTCATTTGCCAGAGGATCGAACGCGGTTGTTAGTGAACATAAAATTGGCCACGCTGGCTGATGGCCGATTTACCGCCATCCATTATATGGGCACGTGTAATCGTGTGATTTAATACACCTTCTGTGAAGATCTGTCCACATGGTGATGGGCTATTGAGCTATAAAAGTTGTGTTGGAACATTCGAAGTATGATTTAAGAGAAGACAAGTATTTTAGGAATGCGCCGGAAGTGCTGTATGCATAACAACTTACAAACATGTTTGTAAGTTGTTATGCATACAGCACTTCCGGCTATCTAAACAAAAACAAAAAAAATACAATTGATTTTTAAAGATAATTTGATTTCGATTGGTTTCAAATTAACCTAAATTTAAAATTAAAATATTCATAGTCTCTTTTAAAATAATTATTGATTATTAGTTTTAGTCAAATGGAGAGACACATTATGCTGGAAATTATAAATTATGATCATGTCAAATGCGCAGCTATAATTTGAGCGCAAGCAAAGCCTTAAAATTAGATTGAAGTCATCAGTGTGAGATGTACGTTCTTCTGTAAATTTGCAACCTTCATAACCTTTTCATAACTATAGAACGAACAAAATAACATCAACATCATTATTTGTTTTCCCAAAATATTTATTCATTTATTTATTTTATTTATCATATGAAACTATTATTATTTTGTTAAACTCATAAAGGCGACAACGCAAACTCTGAACAAAATCCTGAAACCAAAATTTTATGTAATTTTCACCAAAAGGTGTGAAAAAATTTTTTTTTCGGAATTTTAGATTGTTTTCATATAAAAAAAATACATTATGATATTGATGAACAAACTCTATAAAAAATAGTTTTTAGTTCAGCCCCCCCTACTCTCGATCTTGATATTCTCAAGGTTGATATTAATAGCATAATGCTCTGTCATACATAGCGTAAGGTGCGTACAGTACAGGCGAGCCGTACCTAATCTTTTTCTTACTAGAACCTTAGCACGAACAGCTATCGAAAAAAAAACCATTTAATAGAGTAATTTTGCATGGGAAATTTGTACAGTGTCATCTATCGCCGTAAAGCGAAATGAAACTTTCCATAGATAAATTCTCTACCGAGTACTTTAACGCGCGTTTTTTTCTCGATAGCTGTTCGTGTTAAGGGTACTGAAAGTGTGGTACTGTAGCAATAGTCGCCATAATAATATGTCTGCATTAATCGCCGAGACAAAGGAACTATAATTAATAAATAAATAATAAATAAAATAATAAATAAAATAATAAATAAAAAGGAAAATATATTATTAAAAGTGAAAGTGAAATGTATTTATTCATTAGTAGGAGTAGGAGTAGGGGTAGTAGTAGGAGTCCAAGGTTGCCTGTAAGAAATTGCTATGTAGCAATAAGGCTGCCTATTGTATGTTTTCTTGTTTTTTTTCTGATTGTATCGTTTTTTGTATCATGTGCAATAAAGTCTTTATCATTATTATTCGCACCAAGCATGCACACAAAATTAGGGTAAAATCAATCAACATTACAAAATAAAAGAATATTAATAAAACAGTGACACAAAAATAAACAATACAGAACAGAGCAAAACTCCAATTGTGTGCAGTACCGTAGCGATGCAAAAAGGAGTAAACTCAGTGTAATATTTAGTCGTAAAGTAAAGCACAGATTTTCAGTTTTCACTTTTCACCCTAGTGAAATAACGAGGTTGCGCAAAAGTAGTCAGCATTAGTACTAAACTTGAAAATCGTATACAATTTCATTAAAATTCATAATAAATTGGCATAAAATTAAAATAATATTTGAAAATTACCTATGAATAAATAAATAATGAATTAGACCATTCTTCATTCATTTATGTCACTTTATGAAAAATAAAAATTAATATACAATAAATTATACTGTATTATATACTCATCAACTTTGTCTAGGGATACAGGTGTTATTTTCATACAAACGAGGTAACTTTGAAGCCTTGGTTTTCTGCCAGGGATGTACCGTGCTGTGATCTGATGATGGCCACCCAGGGAGTGAATGGAGGAGATTCAGATTGCTATACACACCTAACTAATTTGATCAGCATCATAGTAGAATCAAATTAGTAAGCCATCTTACTCATTATACGGACCCAACGCGGTTTGTATGTGAGCGCGCCCCTGTGTATGCGTCGTCGCACGCACACACTGACAACATTTATAGATGATAAAGATGCGTCAGTCGTGGCTGCGCCACCGTACTTAATACCGCCCGTGCTCACGCACGCTCCGCCGCCGCGCCGTACATGTACATACATACTAATACCTCCGTTAACCAAAGATTATATTAAAGATGGCTACAAATTCGAGTAGCTGTAGGAGATATTGCAGTGTTTATGGATGTCTCAATAGCAGTTTGTCCAATCCAGAATTGTCTTTCTTCACATTACCTAGCGAACAAGAACGGTGAGTACCTACCTATCTAATCTACTACCTACTATATCATACATAGGTACCTACGTAAAGTATGTTATTCTTACTTGTCCTATTTAATAAACAGTTTTTGACAGTTGTCATACGTTTTTTAAACTTTATTACTGTTCAAAAATATGTTAGGTAACTAAAGTATCAATCAAATCAAATTGTCATTTGTATTCTGTGCGTGGGAAACCGTTTGTTTTATTTTATAAATGATTATTTCAATAAAGAGTTGGGTGAGGATTGTTTACCAAATACTTAGGACTAGGATTGTTTACCAAATACTTTTGTGTTAGATATTTACTTACCTACCTATCTGAAAGTGTTTAGCAAATACATAGTATTCTTATGTAATCTGCTCCAGATTTCGTTGACCAGATACCAATTTGTGGTTTAATTTAATAGATCACTATTATGTATGCCCCACCAAGATATGAGGTAATAAAGAATATAACATAGAAACAACATACAAGATACGCGCGACATACATAACCCTTTCCTCGGGTAAAAAAGAACTTTTAATGCCTATTATTTGAGGTTAATGTAAAATTATTCAATTTTCGAATTTAAAGATTATAATTTAGGTAAATTAGGTAAATGAAAAAGTAAAAGATAGTTAATAGTGTAAAAAATTCAATTTCATAATAAATATTTTATTTTAATAAATACATGATTTAGTAAAACCACGTTTTAATAAATCCTCCAAATCCATCGTAATTTTTTAAATCACTAATCAGATAATATGACGTAGATAATGAAAGTAGTATTGTAGTCAGCTCCTGGTCTATGTACAAAAAATAATTAAAAAACTTTGTGTTATAGATCCCTGATGCTTACCCTACAGGGGAAAATTGTTTTACATAGAGATCGACTACCCATGCATTTTTGACGATTGAATAAACTATAAGTGACAGCCCTAACAGTCAGCCAGTGTTTAGGCTATTATCGCTCGCTCACGGCTCGAGTTGGCCTACTTATTTGATTCTACTATGTCAGCATTCTAAAAGATTGATGGGTCAGAGTTCTCAGTTTCAGGATTTCCATACATTTTCATGCTATTTCGCGGTTTTTTTAAACATGTCCATTAATCTTTTAGCACGGTACATCCCTGGCAGAAAACCAAGGCTTCGAAGTTACCTCGTTTGTATGAAAATAACACCTGTATCCCTAGACAAAGTTGATGTGTGTATACCGCCTAACCCCAAAACGCGAATTTGCAACCGTAGCGACTAATTGCCAGTCACTATTTTTTGAAGATCAAGGAAAGCGGATCTTAATTTATTTTTATCAAGGAAAGCGGATCTTAATTTATTTTTATCAAGGAAAGCGGATTACATTTTAGTTCTGTCATAAAACACATTTATTTATTTTCTTAACTGTTTTCCAGTTTATACTTTTTTGACGATCAGGTTTGTAAGTCGGCGCCGCGCGCTGATTGCCGTGACTGAGCCAATATTTGATGTTAATTAGGCGGACTTTATAATTATTGCCCTCTCACGAGTTTGCTGAGGCATTAGCACAGAATAGATATAAGTACTACGTGTATTAGTGGAGTATACAACAGTGCCTGCATATTGGTGGTTTTTCCCCCCATTTTGGGGGAAAAAAAAGTTATTGGGGGTAAAAGAAAACCTTCTCTTCATAAAAATGCGCTGCCTGCTAATGTGTTCCCCGATAGTTACAATCTTGGTCCCTTCAAGGCAATAGTGAATAGGCATTTGCTACACCTTGCTTTGCTACACCTTAGCCCACATCCTGTTTACCAAGCAAGATGGTGGTCAAATGCCTGCCCAGTTTTCATAAAAATAATCATTTTTTTATATTTGTACAGCTCCATCTACCGCCGAAAAGCGAAATGAATTTTTCCATAGATAATTACTCTACCAAGTGCTTTTGCGCGCGTTATTTTCTCGTAAGATGTTCGTTCTAGGGGTACAGAATGGGTGGTAGGAAAAAAACTAGACCATTCAAAAATACTTCAGTACCCTTAGCACGAATAGCTATCGAGAAAAAAACGCGCGTAAAATTACTCGATAGACAATTCTCTATGGATAATTTCATTTCGCTTATCGGCGATAGATGGCGCTGTACAAATTTCCAATACAAAATTTATCTATCGAATGATTTTACGCGCGTAATTTTTTCGATAGCTGTTCGTGCTAAGGGTACAGAGTCTAAGTATTAAAACAAAAATAAATAATATATTCATTTCGATTGTTTTGTGACGCTGACAGCTTATCAGTTTCAAAGAGCGACTGTATAGCTAATTTTTATCATAAACTCACTTGAAATCTGTACTTGGTTTCCAATTTTCTTGTAAAGTTTTAATAATTTCCTTGCCCAAAGTGGTCCAGTAATCTTACAATATGTATGTACTTACTAACTAGGCGGCTTTTCAACGTGTCTACACAATCGTTTATGGTAGCCATGTCCAGCATGTGCCGTGGGACTAATTGGGACGGGCCACTTGAATGGGGGACAAGTTGAGCACGTCTTAGCTTGCCCGTGAACAGCTATCAAAATTGAAAATAAGTAAACACATTAGATAGAGTAATTTTGTGTAGGAAATTTGTACAGTGCCATCTACCGCCGAAAAGCCGAACGAAATTTTTCATAGATAGGCATGACGAATATTTTTTTATTTTATGTTACATACATTACCTCTCAAAAAAAGAAACATTGGTAAAATAATGATTTCGCTAGCATGAAAACTGCCCGAGATATCACAGTCTGAAATGCACACAAATTGGACTCGCCTAATAACGCTCCATACTAACGGCTACCTAGTTATGACGTCACGCCTGTAGTCTGTATGCAACGCGCAGGAAGTTTGCTCGGCAGCTATATTAAATATTGTGTTTATTGAAATGGTTTCTTAGACAAATTTGCTATACATTATACGGACTAATTAAAGGTATTATTTATTTTAATAAATTTTATACTTTTTAAATGGACTTGTCCACCCAACTTTGAAGGGTCATAAAACAAATAATACGGAATAAGTACATAAAACCAAGAGGTATACAAGCTACTCTTAAAGTTTAATATGTTTACGATTTTTATTAGTATTTCGTTATTTTATTTATTAGTCGTCATCCATAATACTCTATCGAGTACTTTTACGCGCGTTATATTCTCGATAGATTCGTGCTTGAGGTACTAAACTCTGGACAGAGAGAGATGAAAAAAAGTTTTTGTTCTTACTCGTTACAAAAAGTATATACGTACAAAAATAACTCATCATCATCATCATCATATCAGCCGCACGACACCCACTGCTGGGTATAGGCCTCCCCTAAGGATCTCCACGACGATCGGTCCTGCGCTGCCCGCATCCAGCGGCTTCCCGCGACCTTCACCAGATCGTCGGTCCACCTTGTCGGGGGCCTACCCACGGAGCGCCGTCCGGTGCGTGGTCGCCATTCCAGAACCTTTCCGCCCCAACGGCCATCGGTTCTTCTCGCTATGTGTCCCGCCCATTGCCACTTCAGCTGAGCAATCCTTCGAGCGATGTCGGTTACTTTAGTTCTCTTGCGGATCTCTTCGTTTCTGATGCGATCACGCAGGGAAACGCCGAGCATGGCTCTCTCCATTGCACGCTGGGTGACCTTGAGCCTCCTTATGAGACCCATAGTTAGCGACCACGTTTCACTGCCGTAAGTCATCACTGGCAACACACACTGTTCATAGACTTTCGTCTTGAGACACTGAGGTAAGTCGGACGCGAAGATTTTTCGAAGCTTCCCGAATGCTGCCCACCCGAGTTGGATTCGACGAGAGATCTCTTTCTCGAAGTTGGACTTACCTAACTGAAATGCCTGTCCTAGGTATACGTAATGGTCAACAACTTAAAGTGTAGTGTTCCCAACATGAACTGGAGAGGGTACAACATGGGCATTTGACATAATTTTCGTCTTATCCATGTTCATCCTGAGACCCACTCTTTGGGAAGCACTACGGAGATCTTTGAGCATTGTGTTCAGGTCTTCCATGGTCTCAGCCATAAGGACTATATCATCGGCAAAACGAAGGTGTGTTAGGTACTGGCCATTAATGTTGATGCCGAGTCCTTTCCAGTCCAAGAGCTTAAAGATGTCCTCCAACGCAGCTGTGAACAGTTTCGGAGAAATAACGACTCCCTGTCTCACACCACGCTGCAGCTGAATACTTATTAGTATTATTTCATAATAAAAAGAGTTTTCCCATATGAGCTTCATTCGGCTTCTCAAACAAAAGCCTTTGACAAATTTCTGCCGCAACCGACAGAGAAGCGTATGTTTACCGACCGGCGCCTGCGCACTCCAACCACTAATCCATCGTTACTTAAACAAACACCGCCCGTTGACATTCGTCTCCACAGATCAATGGCGTGAAATACACACGATTAATGCCGCCGATTTTTAAACGCGCCGTCAGATAGATTCTCATTATTCTTGAGTATATGCAAATATGTAAATGTAATTATTTTGTTTTTGTGTGAAACTTGAGCCCTGTTAAATCCTCAATTTGGTATTACTTAAGTTTTACCGGGACGAGAACCGGATAACCTCGAGAAGCTCATCGTCGTAGGCCACGTGGAAGGAAGAAGGAGCCGTGGTAGGTCACCGACCCGATGGACCCTTCGAGCAGCGACGGCTTCGTCCCGTGGTACAGCAGCCCGTCTTACTCTAAGCGATGGACCGATGCAGTTAAAGAGGTCTACCAAACTGACATGCAGACATCTATCCGGATGGCCGAAAACCGTACCGCATAGAGGGCCCTCATACACCGAGTGACCTCATGCTGTCGCGACCCTCAGTCATGAGGATACGAGGAAGAAGAAGAGAAGAAGTTTTACCGCTTTGGAAATGTTTTGTATCTACAATTTCAAGTTACAGGTCAGCCTCCCATGGTGATCTGGAAGTATCGAATAAATCATTCGCGTATCAGCTGATTATTATCCTACTGTAGTTAGTTAACAGATGGATATCTACCTATATGATATTTATAGCCAGTATCACAGGTTCCGGAGAGTGCCAATCTTTAGTTTCATTTAAAAATAGAATAGAATTGGTATGAAAATTCACGAACCCTTTTTTTTAATGCACAACGGCATAATGCTTGGCCTTCACCTCACTGATGATAAGTGACAATAAGGCCAAAGATGGAAGCGCACTAAGCCCAGAATCCTCGACACTGAAGAACTGACTATCTTACGCCGGAACAGAACAATTTTCTAAATGGTTGTTTTGGCTTCAGACTTGGGTAAGATGGTGGTAGCTAGCCAGGTGGACTTGAAATAAGCCCTACCACCAACCAAACCAGAGTAGGTAGGTACAAATTGTACCCCCCTGGGAATCGAACCCGGGACCCCTGCGTCTTACACTGGTAGGCGAATCACTAGACCACAGATACTCTTTTTTTGGCAGTCGTGTAACAATAATAATTATCTGTCAGCTGATTACTGTAACATCCGGAACATGGCCTAGTCACGTAAAATACTGTTTTTCACAAAATGTTGACCCAATGCCACTTTTACAACATTGGACTTGGACCACAAATATTTATAATTCCCTTTATGCGATCATTACTTTAAGGCGAAAAAAAAGTAATGACCCTCCTTGAATGTGACAAAGGCATCACCTGCCTTGCACAATGCCTCTAATTTGCCCCATATCGTTGCAACTGGCTGGCAAGAAAGACCACCTCTTAGCTCCACTATTGTGGTTTAGTACAATGCTCAAGATTTACAGCAATAAATTTTGCCCAGAATACCAACTGGCATAGACAATGATTCACTGGAAAGTGGAAACGTAAAGAGTCAAATTATTTTCAAATATACGTCTAAGAAATTTTTGGGTCTGTGACGAAGTGAAAGTTTTCGTGTGTTTTGAGCAGTGAAAAATAAGATTATAAAATTGAAAAATAATATTTGATGAAGGAAATAACTTGTAATACTAATAGTAAAACAGGAAGTAAGTACAACACTTGAAAACTAACTGGTGGTAGAGTTGCTAAAGCTGAACAACTTCTCCAAGGAACAACAGGTCGAAAAACTATTTTTTTTTACCTTTCCATAGTTAGTCAACGTAAAAGCTGACCGATACATTTTGTATGGGAGTATGAACATTTTTTTGCTTTAGACCTATGTTCCTTGGAGAAAGTTATTGATTTTTAGCAACCCAACCACCTGTGTTTTTCCGGAAGTGTTTCCCTTACACCCTGTATAAGTACAAATTAAAGGATTGCCTTTATTTCAAAATTACCTTTATATTTTTCTATCCCATCATAGAGACGTGGAAATGAAACACCCATATTTTGAGCTTTCTTAAAAAAATAAAACATAAATTAATAAACAGTTACGAACTTTTATTAATTCAATTGCTCTAACATTTGGGATTTTAAACTTTCATTTTATTATATTCATTATTATCGATTACCTTTTCTGTAAGTTGCCAAAAAAATTACAATGCAAGCATCTTGAAGAGCATCATTCTTTTCCAATAACTGGTGGCGTGTAATTCGTAACATCTGTTCGTTCATTCAGTTAGTAGGAGTGAGTGGATGGCAGACATAAGTCACTGGGGTGGCGCCACGGTGGTCTTTGGTGTGACCGCTGCCTTATAGTATAAGTGAGGGGTGCAGATGAATCAGTATTGGAAGCCCAAAAATGTTATTTGATGTACTAGTACATAGTATTATATTATCTGTGCTTGATGTTAACTCGAATGTGTTTCTTTAATTTAATAAATAAAAAGAAAGATATTATTTTTAACTTTTCGTTTTTAGGTAGGTATCTTTCTTTTAACTTTGATAAATAAAAAAAATGTTTTAAATTGAAAAAAAAGCGTGTGTGATGATCAAGTAGATGTTAAGTCAAAGAAACAATCTGTAATTATTAATATTTACGTATTGCAAAATGAAACGAATACTTTTTCACTACTTGAGAACTACCATCAATTTTCCATTTTCAACACAACGAAATCATCAATGGGTTTCTCCACGCAAAGCATAAACTAGATGGCGCTAGCGGCGAAGCGACCGCTCTCAATGGATTTGATTGGTTATAATACGTCAGAAATGACACTTGATATTTAAAACAGCCAATCAAATGATTTTAGGACAAACGCTTGTGGCGCCATTAGTTCCTCAGTATGCATCCCCATTGTAGCATCTCGAAGTTTCCCAAATACTACATCTAAACGGTTTCAATATAGTTTTTGGTACAGCGAGACATTGAGGCGATTTCGATATGAGCCGTGAAAGGGCACAAAAGACAAATTTGTTTCTAATGAAAAATGGTCACGCCTCCGAAAGTTCGCACTATTGTGTCTCTGGCCAGTGACAACGAAAAAAAAATATTTCTTTTTTCTTCAGCTTTTTTAAGTTCAGACATTCCTTCGTAATGGCAAATTAGACGACACTTAAAATCTTTTTGGTGTAAAATTATACCGTCGGCTCTTTGGAAGTTCGGTTTCAGTTTTGCATTGCAGAGATCGGCGGTGCGATTGCTGAATATAACTGTGATAATAAAAAGGTTGCACCAAACCATTTGGAGCAAAAACAATGCTGGTTTATCATCAATGTTGTATGGAGAACATTTCTAATTGATGTGTGAAATGATTCATATAATGTGTACATTTTAAAATATTAATCTAGGAATAGGTACCTACATCTACTACGCTACGATCATCAAGTAATTTAAAAACACCTACATGACATCAAGTGCTCTACATTTTTGTAGTTCTTATTGTTACCGTTTTATGTCTTAAACTTAAAATAAAACTAAACGATAATTTTAGTTTTGTTGATCAACTTTCTAACTCAAAACAAATATAAAGACCAGAAATATCCCTCGCTTAATTGTATCAAATTCCCGAACCAAGAACCTTGAAACAGCCTGCCACGGGCATCAATCGCAAACTTTTTTCGGAACACCAAAATGGCGCCCGCGAACCGCCATTTTGTGTTCGAAATTTTAATTGGGACCAAAGAGAGTTTAATCTTTTTTTTAAGTGGCTAGTTCGCGGAACGACCTTAAGGTTCGGCAAACAAAAAGTTGTTATCTTCTCCGATTAAAATTCCCGCGCGGGGTTCAACAAATGAGCAGTTTTTCCAACCACGCCTTTGGACACCTTGAATGCCACCAAGATGGCAGCCTGATGAGATAGCCCGTAATGAATTAGCGACAGGAAAGTTTTTACATTTCTCGAATGAAGAAAGTGGATGGTTTGAAATTAAAAGTGAAAAGTGTCAATCTTCTTAGAAATGTTTGTTGTCTTGCTTGCTGATATTTTTCGTAGGTAGCTTGTTACCTATTATTGTTTCCTGTTTGGATGTCGTGAGTTTTTTTAACCTTATGCTAAGTAAATAAATAAATACTTAATACGTAAATGCTTAGTAATATATATTTCTCTTGCTTCTACTGACACAATTACCAGATGGCAATTGACATAGCTAACTAAGGTAAGCCAAGTTTTATTTAGTTTGGAACTTCAGCATTATAAAACTAATCTTAGGAACCAAGAAAGTCAGATTCATACAAATTCTATTTTATTTACGTTCAATAATTTTGTTAATGATTGTAGATGATTCTAAGGTCTTACAGATATATTTAAAATTAGTTAATTAAGGTTAGGTAATAAATCTAACGAGCTACAAAGGTTAAAAGTGGCACACATGTTTGAATTACAACTTTCTATAAAAAAATCAGTAATGATAAATGTCAGACTACTCCAAAGTATCAGTAACACATACCACGCATGCCAAACACCACCTGCGCACGATTAACACTAGTGTCAAAATAGACGGAGACAAAAATATTTCCTTCCACCCAGAACAAAACGGGATCATTACTTCCCAAACGTATCCCAGCGCAATCCGAAACAGAAAAACAAAACATAATCGTATTGGAAGAAGGTTTAGTTTAGACCAATTCAATAGTGCCACAAACGCAAATGCGTCGTTGTTGCTCCCAAAGACTTAATTGCTAGTGAAGTAGTGACACATGCGGCTAGTTGAATCTCTATCGATACATTAACGAATGGATTCCACATTTCGATATAAGATATCCTACTCGTCGTGACTTAATGGTTTAATTATGGAAATGGAGGTTTGTGTGCTAAGTTCTCGTTAGCTATGAATAAAATTGGAGGCGAATGAAGATGTTGAGGTTTAAATCGATACCCGCGTCGCGTCGGCCACAGGAATAGAGTGCAGCTCCTGATTTCTATTAGTTATGTGAACATTTTATATTGATTTTATCTTTATTAACACTATTGAAATTGAAATTGAAATAATGCTTTATTTAAATAAGTTCACATAATTAGCGTTTTTAAATCGTCAATTCTTTTACCCTACTACATTATGACGTCTTTTAACTGACAAGAAAAATGGGCGCAAGAAACTTGCCAGCTTTATCAGATGGAACGATATTTACAAATATATATATATCGATCGTTTCCAGACATTATGTTAACATAGAATAATAAAAAAATTACATTATTTAATTAACACATTTCATTATGAATCAATTTACAGTCTATTAGGCTCTTACAAAAAAAAACTATTCATACAATTCAATATGCGTTAAGATAGGTAGTCAGAAGCAGACCCATTCCCACTGGCACGAGCATGACGTGTGAACCAGCCATCGCTTCGCTCAACCATATTTGAGGGAACGCAACGACCCGCCTCACACGACACCACCGCAGAAATGATTAAAGAGAGCATGACATACTTACATGTCTATACAACGTGTAACAGAATTAATGTCAAAACCAGAATATAGGACCATAACCATCAAACTGATCAACTTTTACTATGGGACCAACTCTGAAATCGCGAAAAGAAATCTGCTGTTTCATACATTTTGATATTTTCATTATTATTTTTTGTATGAAACAGCTGATTTGATTTTCGCGATTTCAGACTTGTTTCCCATACCTAGTAAAAGTTTTTTATTTTGGTGGTCCCTATGATGACTGATGATGACTTTGACTATGACTTATTTAATTTCCTTTGCAGAACTTCAGATGTGTTTAATAGCTCGGATAGAATTTTTATAGAACCTTATTCTTTATTAAAAAACATAACCCTTTCCTTGCAGTCGGGTAAAAATTATATACTAAATCAATATATACCTATTACTACAAAACAAATTGTTTGATTAGCATTGAAATAAGTCTTTTCCTGTCTTTATTAGACAAAATGTTTTCTTTATTAGATTTATAATCAACATTAGCATTAAACTCACATTTTAAATTTGATGAATGTATAAATGTAACAGAATAAATGTAAATACTTTAATCTCTTCAATTTATTCCTTTTCAAACATCGACTAATTTGCAACCTTGTCTAACGACTGTATAAGTTGAGTGTGCCATAGACAATTTGTTTAACTGAACTAGTATCGCGTTACAAGGCGGAACCATAAATCATAGAATTTTTTCTTAAAAAAAAAACACGGAGCAGCAAAGCGTCTGCTAATTGACGTTTTCCTTTTTACATTTAGTTAAATAGAAGTTTTTTTTAAAACGATGATAGTTATAGTAAATTTATTAAATGAGAAAAATAATAATGACATCTTAAAAAGCATGGAAAGGTTTTTAATGAGCAAATTAGTAGGTAAATAAAGCTTTTCCAAAGCATTTTTCTCTATCATTACATTTTCAAACCGAATTTAAAAAAAAAGTATTTGGTAAGCTTTTAGATTTTTTAGTTTCTTTATAAATTAAGCAATCAAAATTACTGTAGGAAAATCTGTACTTTACTGAAAAAAAATCTTGAATAAAACACTTTTAACGGATACAGTGCGGTTCTACTGAAAGTACTTTGGTAATTAGTTGGTATCACAGACCATACAACAAGTACCTACTTATAATGTCTGTGGTTGGTATTTAGTTGCTAAAAAGGTGCCAAAACGTCGGGAAAATAAAAAAAAAACAAAGTAAATACAAACTAATTACCAAAGTACTTTCAATAAAACCGCGCTTCTTAGTATCCGTTAAAAGTGTATAAACTTCATGTCTAGTGAACGCGTAAGGTTGAGAGGTAATAAAATATGAAAAGGATTATAAAAGAAGTTGAATATTTGAAATTTAATGATGATTTATTAAATTCTCTACCGGCTCATTAGTTATAGGTAGCTATGACATCTGACGTTTTGAATCATAACAGCTCATGTTTTATCTGTTTCAATCGTCACATTTGTTATTTTGGCTAAACGGTTTGGTTGATGTCTCTATTACTTACCTATATGTCATTATAGCTCGCTAATAGGAATGGTTGGCATCAAAAGAGGCTGAATATTTAAGTACTATGTCACTCTTACTGTTCAATATCTGGCTAACTATATGAACCAAATAATTGGTGTGACATGGTACTGAAGTGCTGAGTTACTTCTGAATACGAGTATACGTTTGTTCTGTTTAAAAATGGCTGCTCATTAGGTGTCTGTCGTGGGTGTAAATCCTTGCTTTTTATGCGAGTTGGACTACCGTTTTCGTTTTTTAAGTATATGCATTTATATCGACTTAGCTTGTTCTTGAATTTTGTAATAAATCCGTTGTAATTTGCAACTGGTTGCTAAAAAAATTTAATGTAAAAACTAGCTTCAGCCCACGACTAGTACTGCATAGAATGCGACGTTCAGTAGGAATTTTCAAAAATAATTATTTTCAGCGGAACGCTACAATTAATATGCCAACAGCCCGATCTGTCTGTGCAATATTTAAGTAATTCTGGACATATTACACCAAAAAAAATTTTGTAAGCATAAATTATAGCTACCAGATGTAGAGTTCCTTCTTGAATTACTTTTTTTTTATGAGTTTTTTTGACTACTTAACTAGTTGCGTGTATTTTTGTATGCTTGGTTGTCAGAATGAAATATTATGTAATACGTTAATTAATAAAGTGGTTACACGCAAAAAACTGACGCTTTCCCCCCAAAAATCATTATGACATTTCTGCTAATTATAATATCGCGCTTAAATTTTTTACTGTTCCCTCTAAATCATAAGTTGGCATACCAAAGATAGTTTTGTGGTTCTAGAGGCCATATTTGGACCGTTAGTCAAATGCCTCATCATTCGTATAATAAATCAAGGAATTCCTTTCCTTTAAACACGTGGACAAGTTTTTGCGGGAAGGAAATTCGAGCTAATTGGATTTTTTCAATTTGTCGTTGTATTTGTAAACTTATTTGTGGATAATTAGCCGCCATTTCTAACTGTGATTATTTTTTATGATTCTATTGAAATTGATATAAAAGCACTCGTTTAAGAGAGCTAGGTTTTCTATGGAATTTTACAAGAATTTTGAAAGTTTTGTTGTTTGGCCATAGTTAGCGGTTTTCTGACAGCTGAGAATTTTAGTTTATTTTTATGTTGATAGATGGCGATATTCAAGTAGGTAGTTTTTTTAATTTTTCCTAGCAGCTGAGTATACCACTTAATTATTTAACACTTGACACTGGCAAAAATTACTCCCTGAAGAGGAGTAGATTGCCATAACAAAAATAAGAAGAAGAATTATTAACTGTCAAATTGACAAAATCCATTGCTTTTTTCTTAAAAAGTTACGTACTTAGTTGAACAACGACATCTAGCCGTCTTTGAGGTACTACTTTTATTTTAAACTTAAGAAGTAGGATATGGTTTTGTTTTCACATTTCTATTTATTTAAGCGAATTATTTCCTATGTTAAACAACACTATTGAATACCTATGAATTAAAATTAGATTTTGGAAGTTCCCTGAACTATTAGTTCCCGAACTATTACTTTAATTTCACTTTTTTATGTTAGTCAATTTTTAGTTTCGGTCACAATATTTTTTTAGTAATTTATGATAACAACATTTATTCTTACCAAGAATAAAAATACAAAGAAACTACCTATGTATTCCTAAATGGTTTCCATAAATCAAACTAATTTACTTAACCCTTAACTAACGAACGGCAATAATTTCTATTAATGCACTATTAATATACTTACCGGGGCCCTTACAAAACACTTAACGTTTAAATTTAAAAATAAACATCTCCCTATCACTTCACACTTGGGTTGAGCACCAAAATAGCCACAAAATGCATTTAGGGTTGCTACCGTCTTCAAATAAGTAATAATATGATATTTTTCATACTTAGAATAATAATACCTAGAACGATAGTTCTCTACAAAGAGCACTGTCAAAAGTGAGGCAACCAAAACAGTCAAAATGGCCCCGTTTTCAGTATTTATTCTCCATTTTTACCTAATCATACCGAATAAGTACAAAATAGTTTGAATTTTCCTACATTTATCAGATTAGTTACTATATTATTGGATTTTAGTTACGATTAGGTAACGTATGAAGGATATAAATCTGAAAACTAAGCCATTCTGGCTTGGTATTAGTTGCCTCACTTTGCATACGAGGACACGGCTTCTAGGTGTTATTATTCTAAGTTTTCATATAAATGTAATAAATTATAATTATGTATTTTTAGGTATGGTTGTAGCATACAAATAATGAAATTAGTTTTACAAATCAAGGCTATATTAAAAATGTGAGTTTAGTATTACATCTTTAAGATCTTTTAACACTTAGGTAATTACTATTGTGCAATACACAATAGAAATCTTTTGATGTGAATGATATTTTCATATAATTTGAAGCTATCTATAAAACTTAAAGGAAATTATATTTTAAGTAAGTACCATTTTTTTTTTTTAATTTGTCTACCAAAATAACCAACCTAATTATTTCAGGCTTATCGTCCTAGACCATTAAAAATTACCGTTGAAAACCCTAAGCCCAAAATGCAAGAAGCGACAATCTTCCCTGCGTCTAAACGCTCCCTAAAATCATAAGCGGCGCGAAAACTTGGGGTCCAAATCACCCTATATCGCCATCCTTATCACACGCATATCAAAACATACTCCTTACCTTGTCTAACATAGATAGTGATACTAAATAGGTATTTAGTATTCGGAAGGGAGACAGTTAATTATGTGGGGTGAAAAGAAAAATAGTGCGCGGTGTGAATTGGTAATACATCCATTTCCCCTCTATTTCTTGTGTAGGAAAGTTGATTTTCGCCTGTTTTTTTATGTTGATAATTTTGTAAGTTTGGGCATTGACTGGTGTTCGGTTTTCCGTATTAAAGATGTGATATAAATACAATATTATTAATTATGAACGCTTCATTGATTCCGTTTATGTGGAAAGATTTATTGAGTGTTAGGTGTAAGGGGGTTATAATGTCTTTTCTATAGGGACTTTGAATTTGTGATATGTAAGGAATGGATGAGCTGATAAGAGTGGTTTAAGATGTATTTAAACGGTCATTTTTTAAAGTACTTATAAAAAGATTTTCAATTTTTATTGTCAAACCCGAGAGTTTAATTACACACATAGGCGTATGTGAGTAGGTAAGCATGTTTATCTTATAGCCATAGATATCTTTCTATCAAAAAACAATGAGCGGTTTTCTGACAGCTGAGAATTTTAGTTTATTTTTATGTTAATAAATGGCGCCATACAACTACGTAGCTTTTTTTAATTTTTCCTAGCAGCTGAGTATACCACTTAATTATTCAACACTTGACACTGGCAAAAATTACTCTCTGAAGAGGAGTAGATTGCCATTATAACGTCAAAAATTGGCATTGACTCCTTTCATCCTTTGCTTTTTTCTTAAAAAGTTACGTACTTAGTTGAAAAATGACATCTAGCCGGGAGTTTTTGGCGCCATTTTGTCCCGTTTAGTTCGGTGGCTATTTTAATTATTTGCAAATTGTTTCATACTTAGTGGATTTTGTTTCTTAAAATCGGTGCAGTTTTGTGGTACAAGTGTCTACGCAACTGAACAATATGTGGGATAATTGAAATATGCTCGATCTTGGTTGTGTGAAGCTGAAACTTTTATGGTGGCTACCTCGGCAGAACTAACCGAGAAACTGTCTTGATATACTTCGTGCCAAATGCTCCAAGCAGCATTGGAATGCGATGCACCTTCATTCTTATGAAAATTGAAACAATATCTACCACTGAACTATTCAACACTTGATACTGGCAAAAATTACTTCCAAGAGGAAAGTAGATTGCCAAAACAAAAATAAGAAGAAGAAAAAGACATCTAGCCGTATTTTAGGTACTACTTTTTTTTCTTGAACTGCCTTTTGAAAACCGCTCATTGTGTCAAAGAATTATAAAATAATCTCAGTACTTACTTTTACAAATGAAAATAAAAACTTAAATCTCGGTATAGTAAGCAACAAAGCTTATATTTTTCTTTCTGATTAAAAATATCAGTTTTTATTTAACAGAAGCTGAATTTGTAAAAATTCCCTTAATTATGTTTCGATGTTGAATTTTTTAAACAATGAGTCTAATTTTCTTCCTTATATTTTAAAGAGACGCGTGTTGCGCATTATGCCTATACGTATATTTCAATAAAATGCATATTATTTCCTCAAATGCCTAGTTGACACTTAGTTTTATGTGATCATAGAGATTACAATTTGTTGTTTTATAAATTTTCATTAATATTTAAACAACAGTCCATTTCTCACGGCTGGCAAAATTTGCCTTTTGTGTAGGTAGTTAGGTATTCAATCATGCATGGCATACATGAATACTTTATGAAAAATACATCTAACGACCGTGGTCGAGTGACTCGTACAACGGTTTTCAAGGTGTAGGCCATTTCGGAGGTCCCGGGTTCGATCCCCGGCTGAGTTAATTTAGAAAACGTACTTTTCGATATTGGCTTAGGTCTGGGTGTTTGTACTTCCACCGTTATATCATATTCATATTCATTTATACATGAAATTTGTAATAAAATGGTACATACAATAGTATTGAGTAAATAAAAGAGATAGGTATTACAATTTCACCTTTCCAAGGTATAGTGGCGTTCAAAATAAAGCAATTTTAAATTAAAAATAACAACAACATAAAATATGGAAAAATAGGAAACAAATTCGAGGTTATAAAATCTTTTCTACAAAATATTCTTATTATCTGATTTCTATAACACAAGTGCTTTAGCTACTTACTTTGGAATCGTGGAGCAATGATTGTGATGTTGTCTAATTTTTATTAACTTATTATGTATTATTATTTAAATCCCATAAGTAAAAGAGTAGTGTGAAGCAGAACGCCAGTGCAATGACGACGGCGACACATAATTGTGACTACTGGCGTACTAAATCAGGGACCGCTAATTTGAAACGGACCCGCTCGCTGATCTCATAAAGGCCCGAGCCCGAGCGCCGCTCAAAAGGATTTAACAAGCGGCATTCACGACTGCTCATTATATTTTTATACTTTATAGGTACCTCCGACGTAAACTGCACGATCAAAACGCGCGAACCCCTACAAAAGGTAATTATGTTTTGATTCCTACAAAAAAAAACATCGAGTATCACAAAGGAGACTAACGAGATAAGAGCGTGCTAAATCGCTCTCCCCTCGGCCCCCGCTCGGATCAATTCGGGAGAGAATGGTCGATTGGCTGAGAGAGACAGCCTTATTGCCGAGGCGGTGCTTCGGGAAGCCACGCCCACTCCGACTCCGAGGGTCCCGGCCGGTTCGCTCTCGCCAGTACACCTCCGGCAGCGCTCGAATGCGTACACGATCCCCGATCGCGACATCAGTGATTTGTGCTAAATGGAACTGACCAGTCAATGTTAAAGAACACAAGTTACGAGGACAAAGAAGTGACAAATATGGCGATACAGAGTGTGTCGAGATACCCGAGCAGTCCTGCAGAAGCGACGGAACCTCCTAAAGCTTCAAGAATCAGCTTCAGCGTGGCATCAATCCTAGCGGATACGAAAGCGAACCAAGTAGATGAGACGGCTGAGATGTTGAGGCACCACAGGAGTATACCTGAGTCGCCTTTACGGCAATCGCCGTCTGCCCAGCCGGAATTACCTGGTGGGAAATCACCGAGACCTTCTTCTCAAACACCTCCTTTGAATTTGAATGCGTCGGCAACGGTTACGTCTTCGGAAGACGAGTATGAAGACTCTGTGAATCAAGAAGACTCGATAGTCGACGTAGAAGACCTGCAGAATATACCGAGTGAAGATGAAGAGAGAGCGACTGACAAAGGGCGATTAGTCCGGCCTACACCGTTCAGCGCGCTGGCGGCGGCGGCGGTGGCCTACCACGGCCTAGGCTGGCATGGCCCCCCTTCAATACCGTCTTTTGGACCACTCTTCCAGTCACATTTTCCAGTCGGACATTTAACAGGTTAGTTTGAAAATAGAATAGGTTTTGTCTTGTAGAATTTTTGCATGGATAATAGTTCCACTTTTAAAACTTTTTTTTTTAAGTAAAGAGGTTTTAATCTAATGGCAAGATAATTTTGCTGATTCACAAATCGTCCACCAGTCGGCGCACTACTACTATCTTGGCGCTAGTGCAGATGAAGATCTGTCATTTCGTTGTTTTCAATGTTTGCTATTAATTTTCTGATGTTGGAAGCGATTTTTCGTAAATATCAATTTTTCTTCCAACACATTTTGGTTTTCATCAATCATTAATTTGTTTATTGTCCGACTACCATTAATTATTTGTAGGTATCAACCATTTTTTGATATAATTTACAATACAAACATACAAGGTCCATACAAAAGTCTCCAGCAGCAGTATAGCGCCACCAAGCGGGATAAATTTTATGACATCCCCCATTTGATTAGTACAATCCGGTCAACAGAAGTGACCAAATTCAGAGATTTTCTTTTTGGCGTACATTATCGAGTGAAGTTGCCGCTTCTGTTGTATGTAAACATAGTTAAATTAATCGCACTATAGTTAGAATCATTGCCTATCACGGTAGAGTAGAATAATAATACATTAGAAATTAGTTTTACTGCTCTGTTTATTTAGATTGATTGTTGATAAAGTTTTCTACGAATCCCAGTTTAGCGGTATGTTAACTTTTAATTAATTAAACTAAAAAGTAGTTTTTCCACTAATCTTAAACTATAATAGTGATGTTTCTTGAATTCAGACATGTCTCATAATAATAATATATGCCGTTAATTAGCAGCTCATATAATTATTATGAGCTGCTAATTAACGGCATATAATTTATGATAATTATTGATTACCCAAATTACTAATTAAGTATTTACCTACTTGAACCGCTGAAAATGCAATTAATTTATAAGCATGCTTATGCAATAACACCAATAATCGGTTATTAATAAGCACTCATAATCGATTAATAATAAATAAATCCGTTAATTATTAACATTAATAAATACAAATGTAGTGGCACCTAATTTAAGTTATGTATGATTCACCAGTTGGTGGTTATTATAGCAATTCCATTAATTTCAATTACATTTTATTTATAAACCACAATTAATAAGTACCTATAGTTAATTTTATTATTTAAACTGATTTCCGAGAAAAGGGTTAGGCGAGGCCAGTTCACGAAATTTACTCTTCTACTATGTCTTTAGAATAAGGTTGAATATCGCATAACTTTAATTGACGCTTCGCCAGAAATTTGACGAATTTTAGTACATTTTTATTGATTTCTGAAATACTGGATCATTTATTAAAAATGTACTCGGTTATTGTGTTAGATCGATAAAAAAGCTATCCTTTTTGCATAAAAAATCATATCACTGTCGTTGAAAATTACGAAATCTGA
Source organism: Agriphila straminella (assembly GCA_950108535.1). NCBI lineage: Eukaryota > Metazoa > Arthropoda > Insecta > Lepidoptera > Crambidae > Agriphila > Agriphila straminella. Next base: position 5,630,012 of record OX467326.1, on the reverse strand, counting down.
CGATTTTAAATTTATTTTATAAGTTTTTATGGTGTTAATCAGGATTTTTTTACAGAGTTACCATGCCATTTTTCAATATTCTGTTCGGTTACTATGCTTCTTTGTTTCTTTTTCAGTCTACAGTAATTTTTGTGAATTAGAATTTTACATCAGTTCTTCATATTGGAAGTTCAAAAATCAGACTTTTCATCAGATCGTGAACTGGCCTCGCCTGTGGTTTTCCTTTGCTCTACTACATTTTTTTTGTATTTTGGAAGAAAAACGATAATAAATCAAATACTTATAACCATAAAATATCTACCGATTTGATTTTAACGATAGGTTTGTCACTTTGAGAATTATTTTTTTATTACAATGTAGGATTTGGACAGAGATAATATGTACAAGTGTACCTAGCAATTTTTTTTGGGACTTGGTAAAAGCTTTCGATACGATCTTGGTCTACGCTACGGAATCGTCTATTTTTTTACCACTTCAATCATTTAAGACTTCTTAAACTTTTAATTTGAGATTTTAGAATTTAGGTACTACGACGTTATTTTTATATACTTAAGTAATAATAAATAATACACTGGAAAAAAATCCTCGTCACTAGTTCATTTTCTCAGGTGGGTATCGAACCCGTGAGCTTTGGAAGCCCAGTCCAACGCTTTTCCAATTAGTGACTGACTCGATAGCTCAGTTGGAAGATTATGGAGCGGTCTTCCAAAGGTCGCGTCGCGGGTTCGATTCTCGCCTGAGAAAATGATCTTGTGCCGAGATGATTTTTTTAGTATATTATTTTGTATTATTTATAGACATCGTTGGTTTTATAGTTTTATATTGGCATGTTTGTAGGCTTATATTTTATCGTATCAAACATGCCTAAATATTTACATCAATATTCATTGGTATCCAGCTGTGACATTGAATACACCGACATAGTTTTGATAATTAAAACGATCATTAGGTTAATAAATATATTATATTAATTAGTTCTATTATTATAAATACTTCATTATGAATCATAATTATTATTATGGAATCCTTTCATAATTAATTGAGTATCCAAACAGGAATTTTCAAGTTATAATTAATAAATTGTTTTTTTTCCTTTTAAATCATGATTATGAATAGCCAATTTTGAACAATTATAGCTGTATGATAGTTATTAATTTCAAAAGCAAGGTTTGGCATTAGAATTTATTTGAGGACTCACTACCATTAGCTGAATATAAGTAGCTAAATTTTAATACCAAATAATATAAAAAACACAGGCTTGCGCAGAAAAGATTTTCACTAGTACCTATAAGCAGTTTATTGGGCAGCATCTACGTGATCTATAATGCGAATAAATTGACAAAGATCACTATCTTTGTCAATTTATTCGCACCACTTCGGACCACTGTCCGCTGCAATCTGCTGATCGCTCCAGAATGTATGGCAAAGAAAAAAAATACAGATTTAAATACATCGTTTTTTATTTTATTTTGTAGGTAAACCATCTGATTTACATAATTTGTTTTTTTTCTAATCAGTTAAAGAAAATTTTGTAAGTTATTGCGCGTTAATCAGCGAACAGTTTTCTTTTAAATATACACAAAGTTATAAAGTCAAATAAAGTCATTAGGTAGAGTTGTTCTTTCACGCCCGTAAACTTCAGAATTCTTATAAGATCTTAAGGCGCTAGGTAGTGAAACTAGCGCCGCCACTACATTTATTTTCATTACTCGAAAACCAAGTCAATATTTAAAAAAAGCTCATGTAATAATTTCTTAAATTGTCTCTAATATTTTTTGAATAACTGTTGACAGTTTTCATTCTTTCTGTAAGTTTTAAAATCAATTTTAGCTTTAAGTGGCCACTTTTAGCAATAATAGTTTTTAAAACTTACAGAATTAATAATAACTGTTAAAGAGTTGTTCAAAAAATTTTAGAGACAATTTAAAAGATTATTACATGAGATTTTTTAAAATATTGACTTGGTTTACGAGTAATAAAAACAAATGTAGTGGTGGCGCTAGTTTCACTACCTACAGCGCCTTAAGTAAAGTTTTCTATTATGTATATTTATAAATCTATAGGTATCTATTTATAAGTAGGTACCTTATACAATCTTATTAGAGTAGAAGTAGTATTGTCAAATGCGCCACGTTCAATCAGAAAAACATGCAAACATTCCAAAATATATTTAAATCAATAAGTTACTGTTGCACACATCCTACACGAACTCGTATATCGTTATCGAATATCTCAAAATACGCTTCTAAAATATGATAATAAGGCTAACACAACTCGGAAATCCTTTGAGGCCGCAACGAACAGAATAAAAGGCGCAAAGCTGTACATAAATAACGGATTCGCGGAGATGCGAAAACAATAACCTCGACTCGACAAGATGGCGGGATCAATGGATACAACATGGCGGCTTTGCATAATAGGCGGGAAACGAATAAGAGCGCGAAATGTTGATAATAAGCGACGAAATAATAGTTATTGATACAGAAAGAAATACAGTGTGAGTTGCACCAAAACGTCAAAGTTATAGTTATCGTCAAATGATATGCTACCTATTTGTCATGTCAAACTTGTCAAAGGACATCATGCTGGCTGGCAACCTCTTTTTTGGCTAACTTGTGCTTAACCGGTACTTTAACAAGCTTGTTATTGTTAAAGTTAGATGGTGCAACTCAGCCTTATATCTTGTTTTAACAACCTTATTCCTTACTAATATTATAAATCCGCTTGTTTGATCATCGTGAAATTTTGCATACACATTGTCAGGGGTACAAAAAAGGACATAGGGTACAGAATAGGAACACCTTTCATACCGAAAAAAGGAACTGTTCCTGAGGGATAGAGGAACAAGATAGATGAAGTCGCGGGCGGTCGCTAGTTAAAATAATTACTTATGCAAATCAAATAAGCAAGAAATTGTAAAAACTTATTACAATATCAAAAAACACACTGATTACAAAATATTTAAACTTAATGTTAGATAAATATCGTGAAATAAAAGCGTAGTTAAGTATTTTAGTCTGTGGTTGGAGAAGAACTATATAATGAATGAATGAATTATTTATTTGCACAACCATACATTACAAAATTATTACGTAGGTAGCTTACAATTGAAATATAAAAGCAGCAAGGGTAGGAGTACCCACCTTATACACATTTAACACATTACAATTTTTTTAAACAAAAGTGTGGGTACACACCGCAAAACAACTTGGTTACTACAATTGCTATAGGAACAAACAAAAACTAAAAGTAAAATCAATTAATGGCATGGCAGTACAAACTACTACCCAAACTGGGATATACCCGTATCTCAGGCAGCAGCTCCATATTACCTATCATATATATAATAGGTACATTATAGTTCTCGTAAGTACCTATGTGGACTTTCCATTAATGTTTATTACTCATATTTCAATAGGAATCGATTCGTTAGCAGGAAATTGAGATCTAATTCTAATTGGAAAATGGAATAACTAATTTAGGATATCCTGGTTCGTTAAATGTTATTAGTTTTAATTGGGTCATTGTTATTATTATGAAAGTAACTAGGTAGCTATGCTTTAATTCTAAAAATCACGAGTGTTTAAAAAATACTTTTCAATACAGTTGCTCGAAAATGTAAATTTACGATGACAGTCGAGCGTGCGGAAAGTTGATTTTACCGCACGCCGTGCGTTTTTGTTTACGGATTAGTACAGCGTGCGCAAAGTTGATTTTACCGCACGCCGGCGCCGTGCGTTTTTGTTTACGAACGTTTTTTGTAATTTTTACTAGCTTCCGCCCGCGACTTCATCCGCGTGGACAGTAGAAAAATATAGCAAAAAGTTTAAAATTACCCCTTTAGTGTATGAAAGCTAGTACTACGGAGAGTTCAAGCTGTTTCCCTGGTTCCACCCACCTGAATTTGATGAAACCTAGCTTAGATTTTAAGTTGGATCTCAATCTACTAAATTGTGAAAAATCCATCAAAATTCGTTTAGCGTTTTTTGCGTAACTAATATTTAGAATTTACAGTTTTATTATAAGTATAGATTACAATTTCAGTAGTACCTATAATGTTTTCTCGCAAATGTATTGAAAAACGTAGTATGGCACACGGTTGTTAAGGTTTTTTAAAACTCCTTACCAACCTTGTATCATAAACTACTATTTCAATCTTAACTTACTTTTTTTCTTAATTATCTTACTTGTAATCAGATCAATGTAAAAAAAGTAATTTATGAAATGTATTTTATACAGGGTTATTTGTAAAACACCAATAACCTCGCAGGAGTCTACTCCTGTCCTACAAATGTTATTGTTTATCATAAACAACAACAAAATTTGATCTATGACTATTCCGAAAACACAAAAAAAACTACTTTTCATACAAAACTCGATGAGCTGTTCGGGACATTATTTGTATGGAGAGTCAATTTTTTTTGTCTGTTTTCGGAATAGTTTAAATTTAATTAATTAAAAAACTGTTTTATTTTATTCTTTAAAAAAACTAAGCTTTCTTATTAAAAAATTAGTTTAAACACGTCCTAATTTTTTGGATTTTTATAAAAAAAATGCATATAATGTTTTGTAAAGAGATTATTAAGCGTTCTGTAACAACGAGTATCGGGTAGAAAGGGGAAAAACAACCAACTAGGTACCGAATCACATTTTCACATCAAGTGTAATAGTTAATGTGCTGTCAACAGTACAGGAGATAGCGAACTTAGGACCACTAATTACTGCAATCTTAATCAATGGGGAACTTGGAAACTAATTAGCAGTTGTTTAAGCGTATGAGATTTTGTCTATGGCTACATAAATGTTGAAGAAGGTATAAAACATTATTATTTATTTTAGCCTGTGAATGAAGGAGTTAAGCTACACTACGTTTTTATAGTTGAGTTTAGTCAAATTAAAGTTACATTATTTGATTTCTGATTATTTTTCAAAGTAGATTTTTCAATTATAATTGTCGGCCTTACGGCTTATATAGGTTTTGGACAAAGTAAGATTTAAAATGTTAACATTTTAATCTTTACTAAAATTTGTTATTGAATATAAATAAATAACTTAAACTGTAATTTGTTACAGACACTGTATTAAAGTAAAAAAAAACGTTTAATGAAAAGAGAGAGAAAAAAACAAAGTTGATCTGTCTGTGCCCGTAGCACGAACAGTTGTCGAGACAAAAAACGTAAAAGTACTAGATAGAGTAATTGTCTATGAAAAATTTAATTTCGCTTTTCGGCGGTAGATGGCGCTGCACAAATTTCCCATACAAATTTACACTATCGAATTTTTCACGCGAATTAAATGAGTATCTAGGTTAAGTATAATTTAATTTATTGTTTTGATTGGTGTAAGCGATAACGGAACTTTTAAATCATTAATTTTGAAAAACAAATAGAAATTAAACTGAAGTAAAATTAAGCACGCAAAGAAATGGCATGTAAAAGTCATAATAAAAAAAAAACAACCATGCTTTGGAATAATTTGCAGTGACGAATGGAGTAGCTACCACGCAATGAAAGCACACGATGGTTAAGCACGAATTTAAGTTAGGTAGGAACCTCTTTAGTTAAGTTAAACAATAAATAGCAAAAAAATGCACAGGTTTTTTCTTATTAGTTATTTGGAACTTATTTATATTGCCTATAAACGGTATTAATTAAGTAAATAACTATCTATTTTGCAAAAAATAAATTAGCAAATCTTATGAGCATTTCAAGTTAATTGAAATATCAAAGTTATGTTTCTTTTTTTCAAAACTTTTTAAATTATGATTTTAAAAATAATTGTAACTGCATCCAATTTAATTATTAGGTACCGTATCGTATCGTAAGCGATTTAAAAAAACTTTGAATGTCGTTTCTATAATTTTTTAAAAAACAAAATGAAATATTCTTTCAGTAAAATTTCCTATCTTTAATATTTAATTTTGGTACCTACCTACTTTTCCTCCATGTGGCAAAGTTTTGGGACACCCTGTATAATTGTTGTAGGTACCTACTTATAGAGCAACCTGTATTATAGTTTAGGTGCTTAAGAAATCGAATATGTATAAGTAATAGCCTTTAACAAATGAATTTTGGGATTAACGTGTAATTGAATCAGAGTAAATATGTTGTTTTAAACCTTTTCCGGAATGGAACTTAAATTTTTTGGCATGTGTTGCAAAAAAATATTTAATTAATTAGCTAATAATTGAAATGGACTAATTTTCATTAGCAACTTCACTTGAAAATTCACGGACCCAATTATGAGCACTCTAAGATGACATTACATTTTTTTCGAAGTGCTGATAAACTGGTGCAGTGCTAGTATTTGGGTCATTGCCCCTACATAGTTAATCAATTTAATCGCATTCTATATGCATGCTAAAAATTGCATAAGACAATCGAAACCTAAATTGACTAATCCAATTATTAAAATAAACAATGAAACCATTTGCTTTACTCTGGAAACGCGTAATCTAGGTCTTGTAATGGATTCAGAGTTGAGGTTCGAATCACATATAAAGGAAACTGTCCGTAATTGTTTTTACCGACTGAAGGTCCTCTATCAAATTCGAAATTTTTTGTGCACCAAAACAAGACAAATTTTGGTAGAATCTCTGGTGCTATCAAAATTTAATTATATGGATGTAGTGTATGGCCCTAGATTGCTGTCAAAAACGATAAATTTGATACAGAGGGTACAGAATGCTTGTGCCAGATTTTGCTATAATATTCCGCCTAGAAGCCATGTATCCCCCTATATTAATGGTACTAACACACTGAATATGCGGTCTAGACGGGATGTACACTTAGCTCTGCTTTTGTTTGGTATAGTCAAAAATCGTAAGCCGCTCTACTTGTATGAGAAACTCGTATGGTCTACTCGCACCCGCTTAGCTAGGCTTGACGTACCCATCCACCGCACCGCCGCTTTTAGGGGTAGCTTTAAATTTGCTGCAACCAAAATATGGAACGACATACCACCTCCCCTGCGTCTCCTTACTTCTGCGACTTCTTTTCGGGTAAAAATAAAAGAGTTGATTCTGTATAAACAGATAAATAGCGCTACCTAATGAACACTGTTTGACCTACTATAATTATAAATTATCTATTCTTTATATACTTTTCGGAACCTCTGCATTAATATTTCAAAGTCAAATTTGATCTATTTAAATATAAATTTAATAAATTATGCACTTTTGAATATGTTTAATCTATTGTATAAGCTTAATATTGTGTTTTTATATAACGATGCTCATCTATCTCATTACTGAAGCGAAACTGTTCTAAATGTCTGTTCTAACTGTTCTAAGTTAGCATAAATTGATTTATTATGTTATTGCATTGTTTGGCGAGTGTTGTTGCTATAAAAAACATTTGGCTCCACCTGAAAATCAGTGTCGCACAGGATGTGGCAATAGCTGAGGTTGGAGACCATTTTGGCTAATTTTCTTTTAAATTGTGTTGTCTTTTTGTAACAAATGCCTTTAAGCTGAATAAATTTTTTCACTTTCACTTTCACTTTCACTATTAACTAATAGTGTTAACACGTTAGCTGCGGCACCAATTTTTGCATACTTTCCGTTCCTGCGGCACGAGGTATAATCGGCCCGTACCGTGACCAGACGTTAGGGCGACACGCGGTCTATTAGACCCCACCTCCTTTTACAGACTAAAATCCATTTTCTGGCGCGAAATCAAAGATAAATGAGAATTTTGGTCCTTATTGATATAGACAGTGAATTGATGAACCCTAATCCACCGTCGCCCCGGGATCTGATGGCTAGTTTAGGAATTATTAGCAAAACAAAATATGGGATCTTATACACCTCGTAACGCACTGAAATAGGGCAAATTTTCGCTGAGATTAGTGATGGGAAAAATAATATCGACGTTTTTAAACTGTCTTAACTACGCAACGACTTGACCGATCAAACTTCAACTACAACTTCAACTATCTATCTATCGCGACAAACGGACAGACAGCGAAGTCTTAGTAATAGAGGGTCCTGTTTTTATCCTTTCGATACGGAACCCTAAAAATCTTTAATATTTATATACCTACTTTCAAAACCTAGACAAAGAACTACTGAAATATTAATTATATTACTTACCTGTTTTGTCAACGGCTGCTTTGCGTTTCTTGTGGAGTTTTTCACAACCTACAAAAATATCAATTAAGTGTTAAGTCCTAATAATAATAACATTATTATCACGATATAGAATAATAGGTAATTCTAGATATGTTGCAAAGTATTAGGTACGTCAATAATCGTTATTACCAATAATATCTTTAGGTATAATATACTTAAGTAATAATATCTTACACTTACTTTAGGTACATAGCTACCAAGATAAGAAAAAACTAGGTACTTACTGAAGATTTTTTCATTAAAAACTTACCTGTTTTGGCTCTGTTTCTGAGTTTTTTAAAATTAACTTCTTCCGACATCGTTTAGACATGTTCGGCGCTGTAAAAGGACGTGCTCTCCAATCGACGTGATGCACAACACTGGTCGCGGGAAGCTCGCGTTGGGTGCGGTACGAGGTCAGGGGGGATATGGGACGTTTTAGCCTCGTTCCGCACTGCATTAAAATTATATTAATTCAGTGCGGCACGAGGCCTAAGACATCCGGTACCAAGGTAGGTACACCACCGAGTACGGAACCATTAGCGCATCTCAAATATATATTTATCTCTTTCCTACACTGGACCAAACCAAAGCTATGCCATTCGCACGACAGAGAAACTCACGTTTTTCCTTGCCGCACCACAGGGAAGTTGCATCAAGGGTGATTTAGGCCTCGCTTCGCACTTAACGTGTTAAACGCAAACCATAGGTAATATAAAGTGAGTGCTAAAACCTCTCTAGTTTTTTCTTAAGCCATTCAAAATCAATCCTGGCCAGAGGCGTGCTCGGACCACTGAAAAACAAAACACTACACCGGCCAGTCCCTTATCGACGCACAATGGTCGGGCGCATTGCCCACGACATTGTGGCTAGGGACGGGGTTTAGTCGATAACATATCGATGAAAGAATGTTACGACTCGATTTAAAAAGAACATACATAAAAAAATAAAAGGCGGAACCAAATGATGTGATGATACTGAAACAGGTGATAGTGTTGCTAAAACTGAACAATATTCTCCAAGGAACATGAGTCGTAATACTATTTTTTTTCGCCTTTCCATAGTAAGTTGGTCAGCTGATCCATACATTTTACATTGCTTAATTACCAATTGCCAATATATTTTTCCACCTCCCCTTTATTTGAAGTCGATAAAAAAGTTTTTAGTAAAGAAAATCAATTACCTTTTTCGATGAAAGGTTTTTGCATTACCTACAGTTATTTTCTTTCAGCTTATTTAAATCAAAACGGTAAATAAGACTAAGTATTACCAATCAGATTGTTTATATTTGTAGAAATATATTAAACTACTTACATTAATGTAGGAACACATAATCGTAATTCAAATCAGCACTATAATTTCATGGTGCTATTTCTACAACCTTATCTAGATTTCTATTTGATTGCTTATTGCAGAATAAGATTTATCAGTTCTAATCGTAGTTTAATAGCGGTATTGATTGTAACCAATAAAAAATCTAATTCCATTAAGTTATCGATACCTAATTTGATATTAACAGCGACTCGATACGGTGTTGCACATCACTATTCGCCTTGCGAACAGTAATAAGCGCTAACGCCATTATTACGAGCATTTTCCTATTTGTTTACGATCGCACATAATGGTCTATTAGGAAATTTAAATTACTGAACGGAAAAAATGTGATGATTGGATTAGTTGGCGTGCCTATGGTAGTATGTAGTATGTGGCACTAAATGCCGATGTTCACGTGATAATTCAAGTCTCTACATTCTTAGATGGGACGATTTGTCGTCTATAGAAAGGTACAATGCGAATAATTTAATAAGAAGTGACATACTTCAGGGACCCTATTTTTGAATCGCTCGACTGGCGCCGAGCGCTCTTTTCTACTGATTTTCGTTCGACATTTGACTCAAATGTATGGAGATTAAGTCAAATGTCGAACGAAAATCAGTAGAAAAGCGCTCGACGCCAGACGAGCGATTCAAAATTAGGGCCCCTGAGCTCTTGCGGTGCAAAATGACGTATTTAAATTTGTAAAATTTACTTTTTGTCACGACATATTCTCGAGTGAATTTCTCGGATCATTGTCAATTGTCAATTTAATCGCATTGTATAGAATCAGCCTTTACGTTTACTCTTTTTTTATTTTCTTAGTTTAAAAAAAATAAAAGTTTAGAGAAAATTATTGTGATAATTTATACCAAAATTAACATCTAACTTTTTTGGTTTTTTTTCTCCGATTGGAATTGGATTTAAAATTAGTTGTAGTCATTTATATCGTCATAATTTTATATAGTTGTATAGTGTAAAGGCTAATAAAACATTAATTATTTATTTATTTGTACTTTTCGATTTTTGAAACCATATTTTTTGTGCTTCTTATTTTTGACAGCTTTATTATTAGAAGAAAAAAGAAATTCTTGAAATAATAGAGAGGGTTTTTGCGCTACACTAGCTTTGCCAGTGGAAAAAAAATTATAGTCCTTAAATAAAGTCGAAATTGTGAATTGTGTTCTTCTAGTGTACTCCGAAGAAGCTTTGTTGTATTTTTTATAGTTTAAATAATATTTTATAACCTGTCGTTAGATTGCCGTTTAGTTTATTGCTCAAAACTCCATTAAACTAAACGACAGACTAGAAAATATAGTTTAAGCGATGAAAAATACTACAAATCTTATTCGGACGGAGTACACTAGAAGAACACATTTCACAATTTCGTCTTTATTTAAGCACTACGATTCTTTTTCCATTGGCGGCGCTAGTGTAGCGCATAAACCCTCTTAAGTGCATGTACTGCGTAAAAGGACTTGCAACAGTTTATACCTCTATCGTGCGACTTAATAGCTTCCTTTCACGTCTCGAGAAAACTTATCGATATCCATTATATTGATTTCTGTATTATTATAATCCAATAAACATAAGCAAGGTTTACAGCTTCCTTGAAAAAACTTTAATATTTTTATGAATCACATACCTGAGTACCTACCTAAAATGAAATTAGGTAATTTAATAATGTACTATTAAAGTGGCTAACTTCAGAACTTGCAGTATACATATAAAACGACGTATTTTAATCTATTATAAAATTTTCTCTTTTCTCTTATCTTCTTCTTATCAGTTAAAAAAATTCAAAATTACTTAATAATTATTGGAGTAAAGCTTATTTGACTTTGACTCTTTGCCATACATTCTCGAGTGAATTAGCAGCGGATTACTGTATATTTTCAATTAAATCGAATTGTACACGGCATTTTGTTTATTTTGGAAAAGAAACTTTAAATATTTTAATATTACAAGGTGTTTGGTAAAAGCCTTATAAAGCCGAATATGGTAGATAGGGACCATCAAACTGAACAGTTTTTACTATGGGACCAACTCTGAAACCGCGAAAAAAAATCAGCTTTTTCATATTTCTTATATTATATTTTATAGATATCGTTATTAATTTTTGTATGAAACAGCATATTTTTTTTATTTGCATTTTATCACTTAAAATTTTTTTTTTTAACTCACTCACCCCTTTGTTCGCAAAATATTCTTCCATTGGGCGTGTGAAAAAAACAAAAAAAAACCTGCGCGCCTTTTCCCATAATTATCATATTTTGTTTTTGTTGTATTTGTTGCTGTGTGGTAAATTACTTTGTTTTTCCTCGCAAATGTGTAAAAACGTCGTATGAAACTCGTGAGCTCTTGCTTATTGCACACTCGGCTGAGTTACGCCCTCGCCTGCGGCTCGGGCTGCAACCCACAGCCTTGTGTGCAATGAGCAACCTAAGCTAACTTGTCTCATAATGTACTATTCTACATTATTTTTTGGGGCCGATAAATCAGTTAATACTGTGTGAAATCGTTGTTAAAATGTGTATTAATTGACGTTTTTATATCACTTACATCATTACATTACTCATAAATTATCATAATAAAATATAAATTCTTTTTTTTATATAAATACATTTTTTTCTGACATTTTAATAAATGTTATTCTTAAAAAGACCAAAGACAAATTACAAACTTTGCAACATTCGGTGAACTCAAATAGACGACGGAAACAATTTGTTTTCATTAAAAATCACGCACCGTTCGATTCCAAATCGATTTCCAAATTCGTTCGAACAAAATGAATTATGAATGAATTCCCGAACAAACATGGCGGCCAATTAGATATCGGCCCACGAATTTGTTTTTCGAACCTTACCAAACCTAATTAGCACTTAAAATGACCTAACACTGCTCTAAAAGTACAATCGAGTGCAAATTAATGATAAATATATCCATATTTGTCTATCGGCAGCGCGGTAGCTTTATCGACGCGACTGCTCTCGTTAGGGCTTTTAATCTGAAACCTGAAACCCAGTTACTATATTATAGGACTGTCAATAAACGACTCTAATACACGAGACATAGGGTTCCTAAATGTTTAACGGTACAAGTAAGGTCTTTTTCGTCCGATACTCGCACCATTGCCTCTCCTAATTGGCTCGCCATCTGTTTTAATTCATTTTGCGATAGTTTTACAAGTATTTTATTGACGCGTGGCTCCGCCTGGTGTAGCCGAGCGATTAATCGATTCGTTTGAGTTCGATTGCTCGATTACTCAAGTTTCGAGCAAATATTTTTAGTGCGAGCTTTTATTGTTTTGTCATACGCCGAGTAATTTTTGCTTCGAACCGTGTGATTGGCAATTGTATGTTATTATTTCATACATAGCCTTATACCCATCTGTGTTTTTATAATATACAGAACCATAATAATTTTGTTTTCATTCTTCTTAACGGAAGTTAATGCGGCGAAGGAATGAAAGTGATAATTTTAATAAAGTCACGCTAAACTTCTATTGGATATCAAGCATTAACGCTAATTATTTACTCGTACGCCATGGGAGGTCGAATGGGGTTTAAACAAATATTACTATGCCTTTAACTCAATAAACATAAAGTTGAAAATGGCTTAAGCTATTAGGTAAGTCCGGTAGCGTCACCAGTGACGCGTGCTGCCATCTCTCGGACGATGACAGCTAATAATAAATCATAAGATAACATCAGAGGCGAGGATTATACGGTACTGAGTCCCCACCACGCCATCCGTGTTTCCTGCAAGCGCAAATTAGTAAAACACTTACAAACAATGCAATGCTAATGATAAGAACACCTTTGAACCTTAAAAGCTAAGTGGTAAGGTCCATATTTAAAATGGAGATTGGTAGAAAGGAAACCTATAATTCTTGTAGCAAAATACTGAAGTGTATTTTTAGTAGTTCGCGGAATCATATAGGCCAAAAGTTAACGCCGCTCGAACAGCGAAAGACAATGAACACAGTTTACTTTCATTACCCTACCCAGTTAACGTTTAGTTACCGTCTATGAGCAAAGTTATGAAAGGCAGTTAAATATTCCTTTAATAAACGATGTTAGAAGCCGCTAATACTTACTGTGTACATTTTTCTTGCTGTGTTTGCTCCTGCCAAATTTGGCCTCGAACTGTGTGTTGACCAATTAGAAACAGCCATTAAAAACATCAGACCGCTCCGGTCCCTTTCGCCAAATGCATTCTTTCACGAAAACAAGCCATGCGATTTAATTCATCAATTTGCACCGGACAGAATCGCGACCGGTAGCCCTTTTGAAAGAGGAACGCCTCGTTTTGCATTTCTTTTTAAACGGCGAAAGGAGTTTGGTGGGCTCGGATTCCAAATTTGAAAATTTTAATTACGACCGCATTTCGATAAACAAATGAAACATTAACAAGTAAGTTTGTGTTGTTTCAAAACAAAATAAAACAATCTAATTAAATCTAAGTAAAACCTTTTTTCTTTAAGTATAACTCTGCCTTAAATAATGTATTATATCAAAGTATGTAGGTACAGTTCGCGCAATATAACTTGACCCAATTTTTTTGTACCTGCGCACTACAATTTTTGTACTGAAAATTGCTACTGCGCAAGCCTCATTGTGTAGGGTTTGGTTCAAGTTATATTGCGCGAGCTGTAACATAAATGCTTTTCAAATAAATCTCCACCTTTAATGTGAAGCTAAAACTCTTTTTAAAACAAAGTCAACGAAATTAAGAATGTTTCTTTAAGCGAGGCAACTAATTTGCATTTTATACGAGACGCGATAAACACGTTGGTTTATATGAGACGAGTTTCGATCTTTAGGAGGTTATTAAACCAAATTAAAGCTCGCTACTGTTTCCTACAAAGATAGCGAACGAGCGACTAGATAATTAAAATTATTTCAAATCGATTCACTAATTAAGTGATAAGTGGGTTTATTTCAATTTCAAATAAAATGTACCGCACTTATTATTGTAATGCACGCTGCCTCTTATTAATTAATGTAATGGGAAATATTTCAGATCGTTTCATTTGAATAACAACATTGTCGAAGAAAAATTACTGTATAATATTTTAGTAAAACCCAAAAATATTATTAATGTACCGTTTTGAATTTTAATTAAAATAATCAAGCGTGGCGAATTAGATAATTTGTCATCGCCGACGGATCCATTAGGCTCGTATTGTTGCCGGAACATAAATCACATATCGGACCTTCTTGGAACTATCCGATAGAAATAAAAAATAAAAACAAAATGGTCTGGAGATTATAATAAGCGATAAATTTGCGAGCGCGTATTGTAACCTTGCGGTTAGATAATAAATTAGTAAGATCATTTTCGTTATTTTGTTTTCGGTTTCGGAAGAAAAGTCTTTGATTTGAATACCTATTCCAATTTCCCGCTTTTTGAAAATGGAATACGTCACTGTATTCACAGCTTATATCACAGAGGAAATAATCACTACCTATGGCTTATATAACCAAAATTTGGAATTGGAATTCGATTTATCTACTTGGCAATTTACTTTTTTTTTGCTTGTTTGGCTGTGGTATTATTGTTATTAAGGCGAGGCCAGTTCACGATCTGATGAAAAGTCTGATTTTTGAACTTCCAATGTGAAGAACTGATGTAAAATTCTGCTTCACAAAAATTACTGTAGACTGAAAAAGAAATAAAGAAGCAAAGTAACCGAACAGAATATTGAAAAATGGCATGGTAACTCTGTAAAAAAATCCTGAATAACACCATAAAAACTAATAAAAATAAATTTCAAATCGTCAGATTTCGTAATTTTCAACGACAGTGATATGATTTTTTATGCAAAAAGGATAGCTTTTTTATCGATCTAACACAATAACCGAGTACATTTTAAATAAATGATCCAGTATTTCAGAAATCAATAAAAATGTACTAAAATTCGTCAAATTTCTGGCGAAGCGTCAATTAAAGTTATGCAATATTCAACCTTATTCTAAAGACATAGTGAAAGAGTAAATTTCGTGAACTGGCCTCGCCTTAAGCCTATTAATTGTAGTAAGAGCGTGGTATAGGCTTCATAATTCGTTTGCAACCTGCTCTATATCACTATTTAGTTGGTGGGCAGTCGTGGGAGTCCTCGCGGGCGCCCCGCCGCGCGCGTCGCACGCGCATTAACATGTTCATTTATTAATAAAACTCCATAGAGTATTGTGGCGTAGAACTGACCTGTTGAAAGAATCTTTTTTATAGTTACATAAACTTTCACTTGATTCGTATAAGGAGTTGTCTTTTATTTCCGTATCTGGTTGAAATATTTATTTTTAATGAGGGCTTTTCAAAGTGACATTTAAAAAAAAATTGTAACTATTTCCCTCACTAGACGGTGTTGATACTCTTCGAAGCTTAGTAAAAAAAACACATTGACACACATTTTTATCAACGCCATCTATCGAGCCTACAGTTTTTGTCATTGTGAAAAGCCCTCATTACAAAACAAGTTAATAGATAGAGAAGAAATAAGTATGTAGTTTTTCGAATAAAATAATCAGCATGCAATCTATTACTTAAGTAAGTACCTATATATTTTTTGTGTTGTACTTGTCATATCTTAACTTAGGGCAAAGATGTTAATTATATTTTCAAACGCGAGAAAAATACATAAAGCGGTTAAAAATACTTAGGTATTACTGGGTATTATTTTTAACTGTAAGCTTGATTTACAGATCTAATGATTGAACTAGAAAAGAATGTAGTTTCATTAGCAAAAAACATTCACTAAAAGTATTTATGGCGAACACTTAAGTTGAAAGGTCATAGTATTATTAATGTTTGGCGTACTGTGATGATAATTAATAGGTAATGTTTTGACACATAACTTTCACTCGTGTGTTGTGGCCTTTAAAATTTAAGGTGTTAATCATTGTTTGTTTAAACTTGTTACGAGATTAACTGTTAGTCGATGGTTAAGTTGGGTAAACAGTAACTAAACCTGAAGTGGCACACTCGATTAGTTTTACTTTTATTTACATTTTTGTTTAAATTTATTTACCTATTAGAAATAAATTGGTGTTATTTAGTACTTAGCTTAGATAATACTAGTTTATTTTTACTATTGGTGCTTCGATCGTGAATACCCTAGATGTCCGGTCAGAGTCTCAAAAACGGCACCTCGAAATTACGCTCTACTTTCCACTTATTTTGTAAAATTTGTACAAAGTATTCTCTTTTAAAGATACCTACCCAGATAAAAAAATATTCATGTGGGAATTCAGATTTTAAAATTTCGAATCGCTTTTTGTTATGTCAGTCAGTGCCATATTATTGGCGTGCTGTTTAGTTCGTGATGACCATTTTGCAACATTGCAGTCAAATGTCAATCATTACTGAATAATAAACTTGCATAGTTTATTTCCGCTCACCTTCATTGCACTTATAATTTAATAATTTTAATGGTAAGTAAATATAATATTATCACAATCATAGTCTCGATAATACTTAGAAAAGCATGCGATAATAATTTAAATTACATAAGTACAATATCCTTACGAATATACCTAGGTACATATTCATAAAAATGTGATTCCAGTCTAACACAATCATAAGGCTATAATATGCACATTGGTACCCGCTGGGCTCATAGCATGCCTGCATCGGGCCGCACAAAGCAAAAGTTATTGCTACAAGTTATGTCTGTTTAAGGGCTTATACAGTGGCAAGTGGAATTTAATTGCGATTATTAGCGGTTATAGAAATATTATAATAGACATGTTGATATAAAGAATAAATAATTTCATAGGTAGGTACTTATTATCTGAAACTTAGAATATATCTACACTCTTTTAAAACGCAGCGTTAGAAGAGCGTAGATACATGCAGCTTACGCACACAAGGAAAATAAAAATGGCACGCGTTTATGCTTATATTTTGGTTCAGACGCGGCTTCTATAGCGTTATTATTCTAAGATCTGAAAGCATTTTTTCCAATTTAATTAAAACAATAAGTAAATTAAAAAAGCTTAGAATTTCAGTTGTGCAAACTACGATTAATACCTGCTTTCTTCTTATTTTGAACTTTTATTTAACAAAGTTGAAAAAGTTCAAATTTTGCTGGAAAATTTTTAGGTATACATGTAGGTGTAAGACTAAAGGGAAACTTAATAGAATAAATATCAAGTATCGTAGAACAATATGCTGTTTTTTATGATGTTTGTAATCTAAGTACTCCTGCGAGGTTGTTATTTTACAAATAACCCTGTATAATATTGGTAACGTATGTTTGGTAATATATTGACTCAAAATGTGTACTTTTCAGCTGTTTGACACAGGGTTGGTTGTTTTACAAATAACCCTGTATAATATTGGTTACGTACGTTTGGTAATATCTTGACTCTAAATGTGTACTTTTCAGCTGTTTGACACAGGGTTGGTTGTTTTACAAATAACCCTGTATAAAACAGACCCAACTAAGTCATCTCGGCAACCGCTTTGTATAATTAACATTATTAATTGACTGCCGGCGAACACGTTATTAACGAAATCTGATAGGTTCATAACTTGGACGTGTTTATAAATTGATAATTATCATAATTGTCCGACTCGATTTTGTGGTAGCGTTCCCATCCGTTG
This sequence comes from Agriphila straminella, assembly GCA_950108535.1. Classification (NCBI taxonomy): domain Eukaryota; kingdom Metazoa; phylum Arthropoda; class Insecta; order Lepidoptera; family Crambidae; genus Agriphila; species Agriphila straminella. The sequence goes on along the minus strand of OX467326.1, from coordinate 5,611,978 downwards.
TTTTTTTCTTTTTTTGATAAAGGCTTTAATCCTTTGGAACTTTTTTATTGACAATACGGACCATAGGATGAAAACTGTCGTTTATTAAGTTTTATGTTTGGTATTTGAACTTTTTTGATTGGTTTTAAAAATAACAATATTGATTGTTAGTTTTTAAACTAAGTTTACGTAACAATCTGCTTAAAGTTATTTTAGGATTCATTAAAGACCTTTCCAATGATGTAAGACTTGTGCTAGAGTATATTGTTTTAAATTTCCATGGTTGTTGACATTATTAGAATAACCTATGTCGGGGTTTACACCACGTACTTAAAAAAAACAAGTACTTACATGGTGTAAATCCCGAGATATAGTTTTTTCATTGCTAGAGGCCTAGATCAGAACGCTCATCATCCTTTAGTTCCAAAATTATTAATCTTTAACATAATTCAAATACTGCAGTTGTTCATTTGCAAAATCACATTGTTAGCAGAAGTACTGCACGTCCATACTTCAGCTACGTGTGTAGAGTCAGCAACAAGAGTCACGCGCCTAATTATAGAAGCATTCCCAATCAATTACCAGCGAGCAACAAGACCGAAGCGACCGCTTCATTTGCCGGTACCGTCTGCAAATTAATTTGAGGCAAAATTTAAATTGAATTTAAATTGTATTGAGTTCCTCAGTGGTGAAGATACCGGGTGTGGTGCGTCTCTTTCGGCCTTATCGTTACTTAACATCAGGTGAGGTGAAGGCCAAGCACTACCCTACCTATTACCTACTACTAGTTGTGGATAAAAAATAGTTTTTAACGTTGTCATGGGAAGAACTCGAAATTAAAGGAGACTAAACGAAATATTATCATGAAACATGATTCAAATAAGAAGTTTGAACATACACACATCAACTTTGTCTAGGGATACAGGTGTTATTTTCATACAAACGAGGTACTTTGAAGCCTTGGTTTTCTGCCAGGGATGTACAGTGCTGTGATCTGATGATGGCTATCCAGGGAGTAAATGGAGGAGATTCAGATCGCTATATACACCTAACTGATCTGACCAGCATTCTAAAAGATTAATAGACATGTTTAAAAAAACCGCGAAAATAGCATGAAAATGTATGGAAATCCTGAAACTGAGAACTCTGACCCATCAATCTTTTAGAATGCTGATCAGATCAGTTAGGTGTGTATAGCGATCTGAATCTCCTCCATTCACTCCCTGGATGGCCATCATCAGATCACAGCACGGTACCTCCCTGGCAGAAAACCAAGGCTTCAAAGTTACATTGTTTGTATGAAAATAACACCTGTATCTCTAGACAAAGTTGATGAGTATATTGTAAAATTAATTTGAAAACTTTTAATTTTAACAGAATGACTTGTCATGTCATGTTATAATTAAAAGGTAAATTATACCATTTGTCTTAATAAAAATAATGGAAAATTAGAATTTTTCCATTTAATTAATGAAAAAAAATTCGCAATATCACAAAAAACTATGTGTTTTTTGATTAGAAGTTAGCTGTCAAGAGAGTAAAACTGAATTTTTTGAGAGAATTTTACTCTCTTGACAGCTAACTTCTTAAACAATATTTGCCATTTTTTACCCAAGCTAAAAACTTCAGCTATCCAGAACCTTTCAAACTGTTCCCAAAACAACTAAACGCACTTGCCTATTAGAAACATGTCAAAATACCGCAACAGAATCAGTGCGAGCCCACATTTTAACAACCAGTCAAACGCTGACAGAGCTTGGAGCCGAGCCAAAATACTAATGTCCCATTGAATAGTGCTATTTGTAAACGGCTGCAGTGAGACATGTATAAACAGCCCTCTTATGCTCTTAATAGATCATTTGAAGCTATAGAAAGCGCGGGAAATTGGACTAATCGGTTTGGAAGCTAAGTAGAATTTATAGCTAAGCTGTTTTATACAAACATTAATAACGAAAATATCAAGATGTATAAAACAGCAGATTTTTTCGCGACTTCAGAGTTAGTCTCATAGTAAAAGTTGTTAAGTTTGATGGTAGATAGGGCTTCCATATTCGCCTTTAGGGATTTTTGGAACCAACACGTTGTACCTTTAACGAGACAAAGAATGCAGAATAATTTAGTCATAACTTATTTGCCAACCGAATGGCCTATTATCACATTTTGCGAATCAGTGAAGACAACCTTAAGGCCTAAAAACAAGATTACTTAATAAATAAAAATCTCCAAAAAAAATATTGTTTCTTATAGTCTCTATTTCTGTAAGTTCTTTTTTTCAAAATAAAAACAAAAGCTTGATTTAAAACCTACCGAAACTCCTCTATAATAGTTTTCAATCTTCTATTTTCAAAAGTCTTTATGCTAGTTGAACTCATCTATTCTATTTTCAAAACCTCCTCGACCATAGGTATTCATCACATCAAAACAAACTCCAACGCTTTTAAGTAAAGGATGTACAAAATAGACGTTAGCTTCCGCGTTTTCTGTGGCCTCCATTTATGAGAGAGCGATTGGTTTCTCTGATGAATGGCTCCAGAGATGTTCGTTTGATGCCCGATAAATATCGCCGGGCGGAATCCGGGAAGACCTGTTAAATGGTATAGATAAGTTCTTTGTGTTAGATTTTTGTATTTATGTCGTACCTTTGATGTGATGTGAACACATGTTAATGCGAGCTGTATGGCAATAATCGTTAATTATGTGGGAGGATTCTTGTAAGTACTACTTGATATATTCCTTCATTTAGAAGTCTATATTTTTTCTGATACTCAGATAAGAAGTTCACAGTTAATGTTTACTGTTACATACCGATATAGGTACACTTAATTTGAAAAAAGTTTAATGAGCGTGGAAAACATCTGTTTCGTGTTAATTAAATAGCCGCCTTTTTTTCTTTTCTCGTCGGAAAATAATTAAAGTTTGTAGTTGATTTTATTTAATTAGTGAAAGAAATGCGTTTTTCCTTACATGGCGAGTCGATCGCAAGAATTACTCGTAAGTCTCAACTTTGCGGGAATAAAGAGCTTTTAATATGGAAATCCGAATGTATGCAAAGGAAAAGCATGTCGAACAAGCAGGGACGCGCGGAATGCCCGCCTCTCCGGTACGGACAGCAAAAACGTCAAGTATACGGTGACCGTTTAAAATATTGGAATGAATGACATACCACGCCTCGCACGATTAATGGTTGAGCGCGCACAAAAAGCAAACACGCTCATTAATATATCAACTGTCTTTTTAGCAGCGCACTACACCATTAGGTAACGTCAGCAAAAACGACGGGGGAGGAATTCGTTTTTCGACTTTTTTCCGACGAAACAAAACACGACCGTTTTCGATATTACACTCGTTCCATATTTAAAATTATGTTAGACATTAAATACGTTTAAAACGTCTCGTATTTCTCTCGTCGCTCACAAAGTCACAACAACGACATTACTCAGGGGACACGCATCTGTAGTCAATATCTCTTTATACAATTAACAAGAAAACGAAAGGAGACAGCGCCATATAAGCGTTTTAAAGGTAATTTAACAGCTACTGGAGTATAAGGCTCATCACACATTTACGACAGAAAAAAATAACAAGACTAAATTATAATCATTGTTTACATAATAAGTGATATTGTACGCTTAAAACAGAAATTTTGAATTAATTAAACAAATGTAGATAAAAAGTTATTTTATGCACATCGTAATAGTACAGAATAACTAATAGTACAAAATAATAGTATGACAATTTCAATTTGGTTGTGTTTTATAGTCAATTTTATATTGGCTAATTGGGTGACACGCAATGATATGAATGAAAGCAATATACCTTGTAGTTTTATAGTTTTATTTTATTGTTATTTACAACTTTTTTCTCAAAAAAACTTTATAAAGAAATTAAAGTTATAATTTTCTCTGTATTAAAAAAGCATTTTATTAAAATCTGTCTTTTTCAAATAATAAAATGAGTGTGTAAAATTATTTTGGCTGGATTTATTTTTGGAGCCAATAACAAAGTATTAAACTGCATATTATCACAATTTCATTTATGATTCACTCAGACAATTTTTTGTCATAAAACACCAAATTATTATTAGGTCGCAAGTGTGCGTCCTCTCTTAGCTTTATTTCCGTCGCAAGTCGTCGGTTCGTCTTTGACGTCCGCTAAACACGACATTAATACACTTTAAGCTTTTTTTCGTCTGTCACATAATTTACGCCGTTTTTTTACTCCCGAGTTTTTTTGTAGCCCATTAGCTATTAAGACGCGACTGTACCGTTTGACGTTTGGATATTAGTTTTAGGCGCCATCAAATTATTATTACGATTCATATTTTTGAAAACGATTGTAAAAAATAAAACAATTGAGGTTGATTATCAGATTGTGGTCTGACAAATAATGCTTTTTAATGTTGTATGGTCTGTGGCTTTTTATTACACTTTGCATTTTGTATCAAAAGAAAAAATAGTCATAATAAAATTCTAGGGCGCCCCAAATCTGCATTATCCGAGTTACGTAATGGCCCATCCACCTTCCTACGAAAGGTTTAGATTGGCAGTGGGGATAGTTAATAGAAATTGCTGATAATGATGAAAATTCTAGGATTTTCAAGATTATAAAAAAACTATTAATGGTTACATAACACCGATTAATTTGTTTACAATAACGACTTAACAATCGTCAAATCAATTAGTGATCACGATATTATGTCAAGTAATTTGCTGTGTCACTATGAATCATTGAAGAATATTTGCTTCCGTTTGTTTCTCACTTTTGACACAATGGAAGAATAAATTATCAATGTATCAGCTCTGCATATAAGTTATAAAAAGTTCATTGACATTACCGCAAGCATGAATATCTATCGAAAAAAACCCGTGCAAAGAAATTCGATAATGATTTTGTAAAGGTTTTTTTTACAGTGCCATTTAAACGCCAAAAAACAACGCAAGAGAAAAGTTTCAATATTGCAGTTGATTTTCTCACGCATTATACTTTTGATTTTGATTAAAAAAAAAATTATGCATATTCCTAAACTCTATATTCTAACGAGCACTTTTTTCATGCGTGCACGGAAATGCTCCGAGTGGCTCTTCTGCTTAATATAATTATTATTTTGTGATAGTGCTGTCCGATTTTATCTCAAAACTTTCACGACACGTGTCTTTCGATCAATCAATCTGAGCACTTAAATGGCAATTAACCGATAGCTAATTATTTAGGTTAGAGTCCATTAGAACTGTTCAATGAAGTAGTCGGTCGACAGTTTGTTTGTGACGATGTATGATAGGTCAAAAGTAACTGAACATTCTAGAACTTTGTCATGCCCACTATACGCTCGTTTACTTAGTTGAAGCACTACTAAGTGCTCACAATAATTTGTTTCACACGGTACTTACTCTTATGAGGCTAGTCGTACGAAGATAACAGCTTTTTAATTATTTCTCGTTTTAAAACGATAATAGGTTATTTATAAAGTAATCAAGCTTAATTGTTATAGATTAATTAGTATTTTTAATGACTAGAATAATCCATTTTTAATGTTTTAATGTGTAAAAAAGCAGGATAAAGAAAATCTTTATCAATGTTGTCCTCAACTGGAGTTTTATGTTCACAAAATGTCGATTTTGACGCCGCAATGAGCTCAAAGTATTTTTTACCACTTTTCAAAAATGTCAAATTATTGTCATAAATATTGACAAAGTATCCTAATAATCGTTTCGACAACTACCTCCTACGCACATCCGCCGATATCAACAAAAGGTTGATTCTTTCGATAACAATCAAACCATTTCGACTCAAAATCGATAATCAAATCGGAATCCGCATTTCTAAACCATCGAGAATAACATACCGATGACATGACGACACTATTATCTCGATTCGCATCTCACATTTAAGTTGTGCGTAGGTGTATATCAAAATTTTGTTAACCAGTTAGTGTCGTTAAAACCATCGATTTGCTTACAAATAAGCTCGATTCGATCGCTAAATAAGTTGGAAATTACTTTTAAATAGATATTATCTGTGCTGGCTCGCCGCCCGTTTCCTTTGCCTTTTTTAATATGAGTTTTATTATGCAATTTATTAAACCGCCGTCGAATGGCTCGCATACCGATCTCTGTCTGTGTTTTATTGAGATGTACTCGTAACTGTATCGTTGTCAACCTTATTGAGTTAATTTGTAAGGTTTACTGCCAGTTTTATTAGTCACTAATACTTAGAGACAATAATCATAAAAAAGTTGTTAGTTATAATGATTTTAATATAATGTGTTTTTTTTTCTTACTAACGATGCTAGTTTTATTGTCATTGAGTTAATTTCTAGTTATACTTAGAAAAACTTTTCTTACATTTTTAAAACTTTGTTATTTAAAAAAAATATTAAGTAATTATTATTGTTCAAGAACTTATCTTTGTATTAACAGAAACATAAAATTATCAAAAGTGTATAAAACAAAGAGTTTCTTTACGTTTGTTACTGGCCAAATAACATAACTCCAAAGCCACTATAAAGAAACAAATAAACATTTTTAAATTCTTCCACAGATGCTAACGGGGAGCCTGCCAAACTGAAATGCAACCTCCGCAAACACAAACCGAACAGAAAACCGCGGACGCCATTCACTGCGCAGCAACTACGGTCTTTGGAGAGCAAGTTCGTTGAGAAGCAGTACTTGAGCATCGCTGAACGCGCTGAGTTTTCTTCATCGCTTGGATTATCTGAAACACAGGTAACTATCGTTTAAAGATGTTTCATTATCAATAAATCTTTCGCAATTAAGAGAGGTATTGCTCTCTAAAGAAGGATAGTAACTGACTTACTGACCCATAGTAAACCTATATCTGAATGAGGGTAGATTATTTGGAATGTCAGATTATTTAAGTATCCCTAAAGATATTTTTTTCCAATCTTCGGCGCTATGATACTTAATTTTTAAACAATCTTATATTCTGAAGTATATTTTGTCATTTAAATTAATCTTCCATACTTACTTATTTTATTGAATAATTTTAATTTTAATGTTGAATAATTTACATCAATCAATTAATAAATTCACCTTTAGTATTTAAGTTTTCCATAATTAGCATCGTTAGCTTATCAAAAAATCTGACCTAGACGCTTCAACGCTTATATAGAAGAAATTAATTTTATGGCCGTCTTAAATTAGCTTACGAACGAGCATACAAATTAAATCACAGATAACAACACCGCTATGTTTACAACAGTCCTAAGATTAACGTTCCATAATTGAATAATAAAAAATAACAGTTACATTATCTGTCATCAACAGGTGAAAATCTGGTTCCAAAACAGACGAGCGAAAGCGAAACGCGTGCAAGAGGCGGAGATCGAGAAACTCAAAATGGCGCAGTTTTCCCGCCACCCCCACCATTTATACCCGCACCCGCTTCAGCAGTATTTCCACCCCCACCCCTTGATGGGGGGCGGGCGGCCATTGCCCCCGATGGGTTTGCCGCCGCATCTAGCAATGGTTCAACCACCTGTGTCTGGATCGCCTTCGCCCAGCACGCCGAACGGACCGCAATAAGAGTTCCATTTTTGAAAACTGAGGAAGAAAGCACGATAGTTTTGGAAAGGTTAAAAAGTTGAAAGCTTTTTTGCGAAAATAAATAAGACTAGTTTGGAAAAAAGGTTGTATTTGTAAAGAACTTATAATGAAAACAATGATTTGCAAAAAGTTTGCAATCCAACCGCGTTTCGATTCGATTTTTGAATAAATTCAACAAAGAACCTCTGTTTGGCTGGCAGACGGAATTCCGTTACGGGATTCCGTACATCACAGAGAAAGCAATACTATCGTACATACGTAATTCAGAACGCAGCTAATCCATACAAATCTATGGACCTACCTACCACACATAAATGCGGGATTTTTCATGTACATTATATCGAAATTCCGAATCGAGATTCCGTCGGCTTAGCCTAGTAAGAAAAAATGTATTGTATTGTATGTAAAAGCAATATTTTCCTGAGGTAAAGAGATTGAAGATTTTGTAAATTTTGTAAATAATAAGATAAGTTTATAATAATGTTTTGATGCACTTGTAGAAGTGGTATTTGTATTAATTTAAAGATAATATTATTTAAATAGGTAATAAACATTTTACCAAAACCACAGTTCGTTATTTGAGTAGGTATAATCAGTACAAGATTTCTTTAATTTGTGAACTAATTATGTCTATGTCTGGGAATTAAAACGTGATTAAAACTATTTTGTAAATATAATTTCTATTTGTATATTGTTATTTCTACTTGTATAGTTGAATATATTTCTTTCATACTGATAATATGGTTTTATTTATTGTTAAGTTTTTTCTAACAAAGATTCTACAGCCTGCAAAACATTATGTGTATGATTACGCTATCTTGGAACCAACTTAAAAAGATAAAAAACTTTACAAAATTTTAGATGAAAGAACAAGAAGCCAAACGATAAACATCAAATATTTTATTCAGATCAAAACTTTGGAAAACGCAAATTTTTGAAGATTTTGGAACTTTGTAAATATCAGTGTAGAGTTTTGGAATGGACTAGGAAAAAGAACCTAATAAGTCTTCGTCTTTCAAATTATGTTATATTTACCTATTTTTTTCCTGTTTTGCGGAGAAATTCCACTTTTGTATCAGAGCGAAAAAGAATCTAAATTTGAGCTAACGAATGAACTTTGATGCGCAGAAATTAAGTTTTTGTCTCACAGCGAAAGACAATCTAAACTTTGATGGGCAGACATTCCGCTTTTGTCTCATAGCGAATGAGAATCTGAGAATTTTCATTTGATGTATGGACAAGATTGAGGTTAAGTTTCCTGAATCAAGACTCAATTCTGAAAAATACCCAAAAATAAGAATGAAATAAGGGCCATATAAAATATTATATTGTTAGTTACGTAAACATTTCTTGCGTAGTTTGATACAAAAATTTTATTGTTTTTCTACAAAACTTATCTCCGAATTGATAGTATTATTGTCAATCGAGTGTGGCACTAATTTAAATATATCCATTAAAGTTAATTGCCTGATAGCGATAGGTCAGGTCACTATGATATGTACTGATAAACTGATATACAGGGTGGTGGAACTTGTAGTTTTTAAGTGACGACACTATGGAAATGTCGAAAAAATATCAGCCTACTACTCAAATGACCAACCCTCTATTCGTTCGATAACCTAAAACTAAGCCATACTCTTAAATTAAGTGTCGTAGGCATAACAACAATATCTATGATTTGTATAAGCTTGCGACTGTGATTTGATAGTCTAACACTCTCGAATAGAATTTCGGCCATTTGACAGTAAGGAGGCAGCTCTTCTAGCATCGCAAAAACTAGCACTAATATTTTCTATCCGGAGAATTAATTCCCGAGGTTAAGTCCTCGGGAATTAATTCTACTCTGAAAACAGAAGCAAGATACCGGACGATGTTCGTTCAGCTTCCTGGCATTATAAGCTCTACTAGAATAAGGGCCAAATGATAGTAAAGGCGATAGATTTTTGTAGTAGGCCCTCAGGACATCCAGGACTGACATTGATGGGCAAACGACGATGATCAAAAGTCACGCAGATTAAGAAACTAAGGACACGTAAGTACAGTCGAGTCGAGACTTTTATGCCTTTGTAATAAAAGTTATGCCAACATATTAATAAACTTCACTGTACAAATTCAAAAGAATGAAGAAGCTCATAATAATTATAGTAGATCAGAGGAAAGTGAAACTTAGAATCTGGTAACCCCAGGGAGTCAGCTCTTATTTATGCCCCTTCATTTGTTCAAGTCCACATTCATAAAGGAAATAAGGATGGTTTTTGGCGCCATTTTGTTGGGTTCAGTTCGGGGGCTATTTAAATTATTTGCAAATTGTTTTATAGTGGATATTGTGTCTTAAAATTGGTGCAGTTTTGTGGTACAAGTGTCTACGCATCTGAACAATATGTGGGATAATTGAAATAGGTGCGATGTTAGTTGTGTGAAGCTGAGACTTTTATTGTAGTGGTGGCTACCTCGGCAGAACTTACCGACTAAACTGTATCGATATATTTGAAGCCAAATGCTCCAAACAGCATTGGAATGCGATGCACCCGCATTCTAATGTAAACTGAAACAATACCACTGAATTTTTCAACACTTGACATTGGCAAAAATTAGTCCCTGAAGAGGAGTAGATTGCCATAACAAAAATAAGAAGAAGAAGAAATAAGGATAAAACAATGCAACTTCTAAAATTCGTCTTTCAAATTTGTTTTTTTTACACAGACACGCAGTTGCATTTTGTGTCACAATGATGGGGTTTGTAAGGTAAAGGTGAGCTTGATGGCACAGTGGCTAGCGTAGCATTCAGCATTCGATTTTTAACAATCCAACCAGGGGATCGAGTATCTAATGTTTTCGTCAAAATCGTAGTTCAAACCATTCAAACACCATTGAACTACGATTTTGGCGAAAACATTAGCAGACTTGACCCCCAGGTGGTCAGAGTGGTTTGTCGGTTACTAGTTACAATGTCTCTCCGCGCGCGAGTCTGCAGGCTTACGCAACAGCACCATCGCGATCGTTTCGTGATCGTCAATTTGACATTACAACGTTAACGACGACCACGGCTTTACAATACATGAGTGTCGTTATTTCTTTATTTCTATCGTTATTTCACATGCTAGTGCCCGTGTGCGTGGTTCTAAAAAATATCATAGTTTCGTTTATGGTTGACATTTGCACCTGGTTGACACCAAATTGTCACTTTTGCGATGCAAAGACAAAAAGTCTATGTGGTCGTTCGTCGTTATCTTTACTTTGCGAATGTGCCTTTGCGTACCAATTTGACAGGCGGTGTCAGTTATTCATAGTGAAATAAAAATTCGCGGTATAAGATCTTAGTTGCTAGATAGAGCAACGAAAAACGCCGATAGAAAGCTTGACTCGCTGACTATATCTTATACTGTTTTACGATCACGATGGTCGTCAAATTGTGCTGTTGCGTAAGCCTGCTGAACCGCTCGGCGTCCTCTGAGAGTACAAATTTCATACATCAGAAAAGATAAGACCTACGCGATAGAAAGAGAGGCAACTACTAAGTGAATGTTTTGGAGCGAAGGGAGCGCTGTGCGACCTGAATTGCACCTTATTGTGTCGGAGCAAGAGTCGCAATTTATTTAAACGATTTTGCGGAGTGCAACTTCTGTACGCTAGTACTATTATCTATTCTGTGGTATCACTGACATTACTGTATAATTATTGTCAATTTAATCGCATTGTACCTTCCTCAAGGCCTCAAAGGTGATGACATTATAAATGGGTCTGATGAAACAATAGTTGATGATGATGGTGACGTAAATATCTATCGATATTTTTATTGTCTGTCAATCAGCCTGTAGCCAATCGCTGGAGCATTAAAGTTTGTGCCCAAAAACAATTTTTATCACATAATTTATGATACCTACATGATTTACCTACAGCGAAGATATGTTTGTCCCACTTATGAGATGACTTCAGAGTCATTTATCTGGGTGATTAAGCTGTGGTACAGAGGTAAAAGCGAACAGAGACTAAGGCTCGTATTATAGAATCAAACTAAAACTCAAATATCTGCTTGAGTACAATTAGAAAGGGATGGCGCTTTATGCGATGAATAGCACCATCCCTTTCTAACTGAACTCAAACAGAGATTTGAGTTCGATTCTGTAATACGGGCCTAAATATATGAGCTTGATAAATGCTGCGATTGGTCAAAAGCTTTACCCATCACATTGACCAAAAATTTACCAGCAAGATGCTATATGTATATGCGAGCCTACACTTGATGGGTGTTAACCAAAATTGCGATACATGCAAGCTTAAAAACTAGCGAAGCCAACCAAATCGAGAGTATTTTTAGTAAAAGTAGTAGTTGTTCATAAGAAAAAAATATAAAATGTATGTTTATTCGTTGGCTGGTTTTTGCAAATGTGATCAAATAATCAGAATATACATCCTCCGTACTGTAAGTGGACCAACGTTAAGTCACAGAATACATAATAGTACGTTAAGTGTTGTATTAGGTACGTACTGGTGTAGCAAAGTAATATATGTATCTAGTATCTAGTGTAAATAATATTTTGTTAGTTGTATAAAACTGTTATGCTGACCCGTCTTGTTATAAACAGCGGGTTGGCTATGAATGTTGTTAGGCATGCACAAACACAATATTATTTTAGTACCTATGCGTAATACGAGAGCGTGCAGACGCACACTAAAACAATGTGCATGTGCACGCTTAACAACATTCACAGGCGACCCGCCATCGTGAGATAAAACATCTGGGGGTCTATGCTTCGTTTTGATTGTTTCCTATTACAAAGCACTTGCGTATGCGATATCGCGAAGTGATTGCGTAAGTTTGGCAGTTTTTCTCTAGAGTATCCGACATCATTCGTTCAATAGTCTATGGGCAACGATAGCCAAATTCAAAATGTTTGTTATATCTACAACCGACGAACTGCGCACGATTATCGTGGCCAAGTGACTGCGTTACGCAATTGCGTACGTTATTTTTGTAATAGGCCCCCTGTACCGGCCAACTCGATCAAATATTTTACAAACTTTGCTATTAGTATAAAAGGATTTTTCTTGTCTCTGTTCGACTCCATTCCCCGTACGAATGGTGGCCGATGACGGTAGCGTTACGTAAAGTTTGATAACTGTCTCTTTTTATTATCATTTTAATGAAGCATTACTTTTGATTAGAGCATGATCAATATTTTATTAACCGCAACAGTTAAAATTAATTGCTCATAATGTGACAATACCAATAATTTTCGCATTGGTGGAACTTTAAAGGTATCTAGACATAAGAAAAACTTGTGCAAAAAATTAATGACTTTAGTGTGGTTTCGGCGTAAAGAGATCGGAGTACTAAACTGGGTAATAATATAGTTATCTGTGTCTTGTGTATTGCATTTTTGACTACAACAAACAGTAATGGAAATGGATTAGGGTTTGACAATTTTCTAGTTTATGACACGTTTAAGTCGCGGTCGTACAAGAATTAAAGTAAGAAAAATAACTCGGCCTTTATCGCGTTTAATTGCCCTTTTCGCTAACAGAACGGAAAGATAAAAAAAAAGTAATTTAAAAATGGAACGCGAAATGAAACAAGCTAAACACTCTTGAATCCAAAGACTATACAATTCGGTACACATCCCTTCACGTCTCATTCGCCGCCGAACACTCAACGCTCGCGCCGCATCATCTCCCCGTAATTAATCTAACATGGCGTCCTCGCAATTACTCCGTAATTAAAAATAACTTATTCATTTAGCTTTAATCGCCTAAATTAATCACTTAAATGTTGCGTGCCTCTTAATTTTCAGGCCACAGGGCTGGCTTTGTGTTGGTAACGATTCGAGCTTCGTCCATCACGCTCATTTAGCGCTACTGAAGCGTACCGATTTTAGAATCCTATACGTTATGTCGCCGCTCTTAATTTCGAATTGGCAAGTTTAATTACGGTTGTGAAAAACAAAAGAGTGTTTCTATTTTATTATTGGAACTTGGCAATCTTGAGACTTAGATTTCTAATGCAAACTAACCATAAGGTTAGATACAGTCATCACTGGTTGTAGGTATTCGTTAATGACTACGGTCTTTTAACATGATTACAATTTCAATATTATATTTATTTGCACATTAAGTGTACACTTGGACTTTCTTAAAGATAATACTGAAGGTTATTATTAGGTTATAAGTCCTAAATATTCTTCTCGAGTATAGTAAATGAATGATTGTAAAATCTTTTCAAAAAGTAAGTTTTTTTTGCGAATTTTAAGCTTTTAAGGAAGCGAAGTAATGCTAATGGTAATTTACTTTTCATATACCTAACTCAACTAGGTCAATTTTACAATCGTTGTTAGTTGGATGAAAATAATGTATTTGTCACCGATTTTGTTTTCTCTTTATTTATTTATAGGGGTTTGTTGCCACAGATTTATTGTCATTCATAACTAGTTATTAGTAGGTATCTTAAATCTCATCAATAATCTGTAGTCGAGTTGGGAAAATTTGTATGTACGATGAATCAATGATGATGCCAAAGTTACATTAATTTGCCTGTCGTAAATTTTAAGATAATAGGTAAGTATGTCGGATTTTTTAAAACAAGATTATCTTTAACCTGTGGCTTGGCTCTGCAACTGATTGTCGATCTGTCTGTCACTGTGACACGATCGAATTAGCCTAATTACAGTTTGGCTAGCGTTCGTGCGTGTTCAAGCACATGTCGACATGTCAACGCCTAGTCTTAATTTATTTGGACATTGGACGACACTAATGTCAAATATAACATTCAGCACAATTAGCGGTATGTGTAATTAAATTTTCGTTTCCGGTTATTAAATGTCGTTAGCTAAAAAAAAATAAGAAGAGAAGAGAAAAAGTTTCGGTTTCGCCAAGGTAATAAAGAAACAAAAATTTAACAAAAATACTTACAGAAATTAACATCCATGAAGTACAGAGAGTTCTAGGGCTGCGCTTCCACATTCCATTTCCACATTCACTCAATGCTATTAAAACTAGCGTTAAATCATCGTAGGCGTATTTGCTTGTTTCTTTTTAATTGTAAACTTAGATTTCTCGTGACAAAAGAATTTTGCGTTCCATAAATAGTAGGTATGCCCCAGACCCCAATATCTAACAAATGGTTAAATATTTATAATATTGATTTTTCTAATAAACAAGTTATTGAATAACAATTTGTACTTTATAATAATAATATTCCATTCAGCTATACTAATCTGGCCGCCATTAAGACATTCGTTATCATGAGACACATTTCTCAATCAGTAATAATTAATGATCATAATTTATTGTTCCTCCCATTATAATTATATGGTAACGATAATTGTCTCGTAACACAGACATTAAGATAATAGTACCAAGAAGTTTGATGAACAGTTTTATATTTTATTTGGAGAACTGAAAATATTTTGCTATAATCTTACTTATTTTTTATTTTTTACTGAAAACTTATTAAGTAGTTAGGTATCATACGTGTTGAATATTTTCGTTACTGCAATATTTGTTTTAACCGTAGGTAATTAATACGAAGTTAATTCTGAATCAACTAGATTCAAGACGACACGGCACCGTCGAATATTGTTTGAGTCCCTTCAGATTTTTTTAATGCTTATAAATAAGTTCTATAAGTTCCTTCAACTGACATAGGGTAATAATTTTTTCGGACTTATAATATTTTTATTAATTAATTCTAACAATCTTTTCACTTGTTTCAAAACAAAACTCGATCGCTCAGTCGTTGCCATATAATTAACAGCTGCATCCATTGACTGCATCGGTTCATTCATCGGTGCTAAAATAGCAGTTATCTCTCGTCAGGAAGTCATAAAACACGGTGTCGCTCGATCACTCATTGGCATGTGACATCTCGCGCATTGATGGGTTAAAAGGATGACTGTGATTGGTCACTTACAATAATGCTTGAACATTCGATATGCAATTTAATAATTTGCATTTTTGTATATTATTGAAACAACACAGTAGTAGTTATTAAGACATCGGACCTCAGTCACTTGGATTTTAGCCACTGCATCTTTATTGTAGTGGCGGCATTTTCTAACAGCGAATGACGTGGCGTAAAATTCGACGGAAACAATTATATTTTTCTTAAAACATAGTGTGTCGCTCGATCACTGTGATTGGTCACTTAGAATAATGCTTGAACATTCGATAAGCAATTAAATTATTTGTATTTTGTACATTATTATAACAACACAGTGTGTAGAAGGTGAAAGTTAGGATATCAGACATAATTGGATTTTAGCCACTTTGCATCTTTATTGTAGTGGCATTATGTAAGTGCAAATGAAAAAACCGGTGTAAAATTTGACAAAAACAATATGTATATTTTTCTTAAAACACCGTATTTACTCATTGGCATGTGACAACTCGCGCACTGATGGGTTAAAAGGATGACTGTGATTGGTCACTTACAATAATGCTTGAACATTCGATAAGCAATTTAATTATTTGTATTTTGTACATTATTATAACAACACAGTGTGTAGAAGGTGAAAGTTAGGATTTCAGACATAATTGGATTTTAGTAACTTTGCGTCTTTATTGAAGTGGCATTATGTAAGTGCAAATGAAAAAACCGGTGTAAAATTTGACAGAAACAATATATTTTTCCTAAAACACAGTATGTCGCTCGATCACTCATTGGCATGTGACAACTCGCGCATTGATGGGTTAAAAGGATGACTGTGATTGGTCACTTAGAATAATGCTTGAACATTCGATAAGCAATTTAATTATTTGTATTTTGTACATTATTATAACAACACAGTCTGTAGCAGTTAAAAGTTAGGATTTCAAACATAATTGGATTTTAGCCACTTTGCATCTTTATTGTAGTGGCAATATGTAAGAGCAAATGAAAAAACCGGTGTAAAATTTGACAGAAACAATATATTTTTCCTAAAACACGGTATGTCGCTCGATCACTCATTGGCATGTGACAACTCGCGCATTGATGGGTTTAAACGATGACTGTGATTGGTCACTTAGAATAATGCTTGAGCATTTGATAAGCAATAATTTAATTATTTGTATTTTTGTACATTATTGAAACAACACAGTAGTAGTTATAAGTTAGCATCGACATCAGTCACTTGGATTTTGCCACTGCATCTTAGTGGCATTATCTAACAGCGAATAACGGGGTGTAAATTATTCGACAGAAACAACGCATTTTTCTTGAAACACGGTGTGTTGCTCGATCACTCATTGGCATGTGACATCTCGTGCATTGATGGGTTAAAAGGGTGACTGTGATTGGTTACTTAGAATAATTCTTGAACATTCGATAAGTTAATTAATTATTTGTATTTTTGTAATAGTAGTAGTAGTAGGAGTAATAGTAGGAGTAGTATTTAATTTAGAACATCGGGCACGACTCACTTGGAGTTTAGCCACTTTACATCTTATTGTATAGTGATTATTTTTATCTAATAATTAACCAGGTCATTGTCTGCTACAGGCTGCCAACCGCGTACCAACCAAGGTGACCTTGGTTGGCAATGGCAACTGTAAGTTTGTTTCGAAATTTTGTTGTAAACCTCCTTCTACAGGGTTGTAAACCACCAATGTCACCTTGGTTGACGTGGTTGGCAGCCATGTAGCTGACACTTAACTTGGTGTAAAATTCAACAGAAACAATATCTTTTTCGTGAAGCACGGTGTCGCTCGATCACTAATTGGCATGTGAATGTGACATCTCGAGCATTGATGGGTTAAAAGGGATGACTGTGAATTAGTCACTTTTATCTATCGTTTAGTAATTGGATTATTAGTATTTTTGTATATAACGGGCGCCCCGTAGTATCATTTTTTTTGTAGTGGTATAAAATTAATTTTTGATAGTGTCACTTGGAAATAATGCTTACTACATTTTGATTAGTAATATTTTTAAACGTTAGTTTATCCGAAGAAGACGACCTCCGTGGTCGAGTGGTTTGCACGCCGGTTTTCAAGGTGTCGCCATCTCTGAGGTCCCGGGTTCGATCCCCGGCTGGGTCAATGTAGAAAATGAACTTTTCTATATTGACTCAGGTCTGGGTGTTTGTGATACCACCGTTGTCTCTGATTTCCATAACACAAGTGCTTTAGCTACTTACTTTGGAATCGGAGCAATGTATGTGATGTTGTCAAATATTTTATTTATTTAAATTTATTTAAGACAGGAAACCAGTCAACATGAATTTAGCAACTTTAAATTTTTATTATAGTTTAGTCCTATCCGTGTTCGAAAAACATGAAACCTAGAAACATGTTTCTTTTCTAAAATAGAAATATCCTATTTTTTCTTGTTATTTCGTCATTATATTTTAAAAGACAAGCAATCCACACTAAAAGTTTAATCTATGCTTTATTCACCTCGCTTCAAACTTATTGAATTTGTTCACATTTCAGATAAAGATTGGCTTTTTAAACTTTAAGTGCAGGTAGATAAACCATAAAGCCGGACTATAAAATTCAATCCGTAACTGAAGTGAGTACCAAAGCGTACATTATACGTTACTCCCATAAAACGTTGAATTTTCACAAAAAAAGTTATCGTTTACGTTCAGAGGGCGCGCGCGTAGTTCACCGAGACCACTAAATCTGTGCTCGTAAACTTTTACTGTCCATTTTTATGTTTGTTTGAGGCCCAATATCGGTTAAACCCTGCGTGGTGGGATTTGATTGCTTGGCTATTGACTGGCGGGTGTGTGGTGCTACTGTCAGCGGGAACGTTGAGCCACGTAATTGGTATAGGCGGGCAAAAGATTTATATTTGTTGTCATGTAGAAGGAAAACCCAGATAGCCCAAATTACATCTCGACCCTGAAGAGCCATCAGTCCACCTAGTATGACCGACGAAACACGATATTTATCGCGTGATATAGCGTTTTATCGACACTCAACTGTCAAAATCCGTTGTCTTTTGACAGTTAAACATGATAAATCACTCTATCATATCGCATTTCAGTGGAATCAGGTCTTGGATTGCCTAATGATAATGATGACTGCACGTTATAGGAAGAAAGAAACATCTGTTTTGAAAAACGGCTATGTGATTTCATGATTGAGTGCTTCAACTATGTTTTAGACATTTTCAGTTTGTAACCTTGCATGTAGACTGGAAGCTAGCTGGTGCAAACTCATTAAGTTAGTTTATACGTAATTTCTCTGTTTAGTATGAAATTTATTTTACTTTATTTTCTTCCCTTAAACATTTTTAGGTGATAAGGAGGGGTAGAACAAAAACAAACTGGCCAAGTTTTTTTATAAGAGATATCGTCCGCTTACATCAGTACCCCAACTTTACCAGTTCAGTCGGCTCCCACACAAAGGAGCCGCTCACATATCAATACGTGTTAGGACGTGTCAAGGGTTTTAAATGTGGCCACTAAAACTTAATAGTCGGGGAATCAAGACTACCGCCATCTAAACACTAAATCAATTGTAAATACTGGGTAAACGGGGAAGTAGCTCGTAGGCCAATGTCACATTTACTAATTTTCATTATCGCTTCACTCCGAAAAACGTATTGACTTTTAAAAAATTTGATTGTTAACGAAACCTTATGTCAATCCCATACATGTTTCGAAAGTGAAGCGATAACGAAGATTTGCCAATGTAACTTTGGCTAGGGGGTAAGATATCCACAAATATGAAAATCGCGTCATAGCTTAACGTCATAAAACAAAGCGAGCGGAAAACTTTTAGTAAGTCCTTACCTTACTTTATTAAAAATCAATTTGTATAGCGGAAGTGACCAACTTCAGAGCGCTTGCGGTACAAAATGATCAATATTAATCAGTAAAATTTACTCTTTGGCTTAAATTCTCGAGTGAAGTTGTCCATCAGCCATTTTTGATGTCCCCACTGCTGGGGCACAGGCCTTCCTTATGGGTGGTAAGGAGGACGGGCCATAACCCACCACGCGGGCCCAATGCGGATTGGTGGGTGTTAACGACTGCAAATGCAGCCGGGACCAACGGCTTTACGTACCTTCCGAAGCACGGAGGAGCTTGAGATAATAAATTTTTGGTCACCCATCCCATGACCGACCCTTGCGAACGTTGCTTAACTTCTGCAATCGCTGGGCCAGGCGCTAAACCACTGCGCCACCGAGCTCCACTCTGGTACAAGATACCTAAACATCCCTTTCTATCAGAATGACCTTTTCGCTAAAAGACCATTTACGTTGGATGACATGAAAGTAAGATACCAAGATTGCTAAAAGACAACTCAGCAATACTATTCTATAGTTATTTCATTAAACTTTCTTGGTTCAACGTCAGATGCTTTAATAACAATCGTTTGAAAACTCAATCGAAACACAGAAATAGCAGCAAGTTTCAATACTATATTCCTAGTAGGTATCAATGATGACGCTTCAATTATTAGACACATTATACATTCAAAATAAAAGTGTTGCTTGTAAATCACAGGCTCCATTACAGTATCGTTGCCCACCCATACAAAAATGTTCCATACAAAAACGTTCCATACAAAAATGTCCGCCACCGACGCCCAATTAACAGAAGCGGGATTTATTCCGGGAACAACGTTATCTTGAAATGTTAAGGGGAGGTTAACTTTATACCTTGGTATCAAAAGGTAATCAAATAATAAGTTAATATATTCACTACATATTTAGATTTTCACAAGTACTTTTTAAAGAAAAAAACTTACAGATTAAACACGATCTAAACACTCTTGAATAGAAGAAACGTTAAGAAATTCTAAAACAAAAGACTAATAACAAACCTTTAGAGGTTTTTAGAATCCAGAAAGTTAAAAACATTAAATATTAGAAAAGCGCGTTGATTTTTGCATTTCCCGACGATTCAGCATCTCTAAAGTTGTTATTTTGGCTCAGTAAATCTTATGTCAACTTGACATTGTCAAGCAAGACTTACCTAGAGACCACAGAATCCGGGTTCTTGCTCTAACCAAATGCTATATCATAACAGCAATTGATTTCACTCTAAGGCTGAGTTGCACCATCTTAACTTAACCATTATACAAACTTAACTGAGCCAGTGGTCAAAAGTGGAACTAAAGTATTATTACATAATATTGTTAGCTAGGTTACGCCATAGACGACAGTGACGCTGTCATCGAGTCCGATATGTTGAGGTATTTAATTTCAACCTACCTACCCATTGTGTGCAAACTTTTGTTAATTATTGTGATGGAAAATGAACTCACTTTAAATGTGGAGCTCATTTTTCAATGTTGACGACTCTGTATGAAATATACAGGGAGAAAAAAGCAGCCCTTGACGAGTTCCTTGCCGGTTCTTCTCGTTACAAGGTCTCCCGCTCAGGGTTTGCGAACCGATGGCGTAGCTTCTTTGACATTCACAAGTGCTTGTAACAGCCTAGACTGAATAAATTATTTTGAATTTTAAATATTTTTTTTGTATCTGTTAAAGTTATGGTTTAGTTAAGGTGGTGCAACTCAGCCTAAATATCTTAAATCTTTAAATCTCGCCATCAGCATTCTTCCCCTTAACCCGCGAGTCCGCTACCGAAGTGTCGCCTCTTTATTCCGAATAAACGTTTATCGACACATCTACATATATATTTATTTTTATGTCTTTATTCGGCCTTTTTTCCGGTAGCCGTTAATAGTTTCAAACCATTAATGTTAATTATAAATTCACTCTTTTATCTCGCATTAGTTTTATGACCTATAAACTTGGCCCAAAGACATTTTGTAAGCGAAACCTGAGACGCACTTGCCTCTTTATTTATGGTTATTTATCTGTGGTTTTTAAATTTTTATGGGGCCGGAACTTTTTGATGTTCTAAGAGATTAGCAAATTTATGAATGAATGTAGGTATAACGGTGTCGAGTCTATTTATTCGGGGATTAAGTTGGTTTGCTAATTATATTAATTTATTGGCCGTTTGTACTATTAGATAGGCACAAATATGATTTCTCTTCTCAGCAACAAAAACCTCACCACATCACGAGTAGGATTAGCTAATCATATACGTTAATTTAACAATATTTCAAGTGTTTGTTCCGTTTTCTGACTCAATGTGATTTCTTTTTAATTGTATTGTTAAGGCTTATAAGCCAACTATAGGTATAAATTTTTCGTAAGAGCCTAGCATTTACTTTGAAAATTTAAGTAACCTATAGCTATATACACTTTTAGGATCATTTTGAAATAAGTTTTTTTGGTTTAGACTAGCTTAATTATTTTAATGTTATCTGCAATTAGTCCTTAGTTAGCTTAGATTTTATGTGCGCAATTATCTTTTCAACAGTTATCATTCATTCTGTAAGTTTTAAAATCCATAATTGCCAAAAGTTGGCACTTTGGGCTAAAATGGATTTTAAAACTTACAGAAAGAATCAAAACTGTTAAAGAGTTATTCAAAAAATATTAGAGACAATTTAAGAGATTATTACATGTGTTTTTTTAAATATTGACTTGGTTTACGAGTAATAAAAACAAATGTAGTGGCGGCGCTAGTTTCACTACCTACAGCGCCTTAATTCAAAAATAATATCGTGCTGATTTATGTGAGTAACATTGTTAGTGATTAATTATTTATTATCTGATAATTGGCTAAACGCGAATCCAACATTGCAAGGAGTCATGTACGGGAACATTGTAATTATCTTTAAAAAAACTTGTAATTACCCATATTAGCTGCTTACCAATGTTTTTGTTATTCAAAACTGAACTTTATGTTTCAATGTTAAGTGTAATTTTTAAATAACAGAGATAGTATTTATGTATTCGTAACAGTAAAGAGAATCCTATATTAAATTAATTTTACGTTTCAAATTATGTGAGGAAAAGTGTGTATTATGCGTAGTTTCTTCTTTGTATTTAGGTAAGTATGTAATTGGACGCTCGAATTCTATAAATCACTAAGTCCATTCTGCCACTTTCGTGTAAACCGTAAAACGACGATTTCAAAAAATATTTAAATGTTAGCTTTGCATTAAAGTGTTTGAAATTGATACAATAGATAGAACAAAAAAATCTTTTTTAATACTATTTAATTAATTTCTACAAAAATATTATAGTTTCTTTTAAAAAATAACAAAAGCTTAAATACAAAATTGAACTTAATGATTTTTAGAATTCGAGCATCCAATTGGGCGTCGCTATTTTCTGTCCTTTGATATTAAAATAATACTCCTTTTGATACTTTTCGCTGTTATTCTTTTAAACTTCTTCTCTGTTATATTGGGTAGAAGTGCCTAATTAATTATCTATAAAAATAAATCAGTGGGCGAAAAAGAGCATTAATTCGACAAGATGTGTATGGAAAGAATGCAAAAAATAACTCTGAACTTATAAATTCATTATGAGTTTAAAGTCCTTGAACTAATAACCCAAGAATTGTTTATGACCGCTACTGTCATTGCGTTCCGTTCTACGCTTTTAAATAATAAGTAAGTAAATGTAGCTCGGTGGCGCAGGGTAGCACCTGGCCCAGCGATTGCGGAAGTTAGGCAACGTTTGCATGGGTCGGTCATGGGATGGGTGACCAAAAATTTATTATCTCGAGCTCCTCCGTGCTTCGGAAGGCACGTTAAGCCGTTGGTCCCGGCTGCAATTGCAGTCGTTAACACCCACCAATCCGCATTGGGCCCGCGTGGTGGGTTATGGCCCATCCTCCTTACCACCCATAAGGAAGGCCTGTGCCCCAGCAGTGGGGACATCAAAAATGGCTGATGGACAAGTAAATGTAAATGCAATATACTTAGTTATCTAACTCGCATCAATCGAACGACTATGAATGAATTTCGCAAGATAACATCTATTTCTACACATGTTTATTTGTACGAGTCAATATGTTAGATTAAAGTAGTTACCGACGTTATAATGCATAATTATTGCTTTGGTTACCCGATTACCATATCTCGTTTCCATGAAACAGTTGACCCGGTGGCACTTAAGTTTGTAGACTTAAAAAGAATAGACATGACATTTTCTTTAAGCAAAGTAATTACAAATCTGCAATATTGAGGGTTTGTTAAAAAAAGGTTTCTACTCGTAGTCTACTAATTTGACAGATTTTTTATTAAATCCCGTTTTATTATTTTAAAATTAGACGAGGAAATCATAACCTGCCCCCTACAATGACTGTCAAAAGTAATATCGAAGCGATGTTGTGATTGAGATGGCGCTATACGCGATGTATAGCTCTGCTTTGTCCCTATATAACAACATTACTTTGAGGTTGCTATAAGAGCTCAGAGTACGGCCTCTGTACTATTAAATATCTCTCTTTTTATTGATAATTAAGAAATGAAAAATATATTTGTAAAGTAATGAAAGCAAATCAAAAAGTTAGAATTAGGATTACTCATTTTTACTAAACATTGCGTTAATAATAAAATAGTTTTCTATTTTATTATTAACGCAATGTTTAGTTAGGTAGATACTCTATATACATTGAACATTAATTGTAACAAAACTCTTTAGTTTTGGTAAAAGTGTTAAATTTCACTGTTGATCTTTATTAAAAAAAAATATCTTGTTGGTACTTCTAAACATTTTAACGTCTACCATGTATACGCAAGCAAAGGTTATCGGAATGCAACCGACATAACAATTAGAATGGAGAGAAATTCATGAAGTCATATGTTTTTACATTTTTTTTAATAAAAAAAAACACCCGATAAGTTGCTATGAGGTTATCATCAAGACCGATATCAGTCCGTTTAAAATCCTTTATTTAATAGCTGTTGTTGTTTTATATATAAAAATTTGAATTTTCGGATATTTGTATGGTTGATTTCATTTTCATTTTTATCAACCCGAAAAATTTTAGAGGTAACTTGATAAACGTAGGTATATAGATTTTAAGAAAAAAAAACATTACTTATAATGGTTATTTTCTTTGTTAATCGTGAATCGGTCGTATGGAAGGGAAAATTTGTATATTTTGTATACTATACTAATAACTTGCGTCCGAATATACGACGTTGCCATTTTGTAGTCATTCGTCATTTTATCACGAAGTATTCCGTAAAAGTGGAATCTTTACAATGATACCTATGAAATTTTGTGAGGGGGTTTCCGAAATTACACTGGAAAGTTAATTTTATTTTTAGTTAAATCCCACTTAATCACCACGGAATCGGCCCTGAAATTTTCATGGCTGATAAATAAGTAATCGTGTATAAAATATCTGTATTTAAAATTAAAAGAAACTTAAGGGCCTATTACAAAAAAGTATCGCGATAACCGTACGATGTCCCATTTTGCGTCTCGCTCCGTGGCACTATTAACTTATGGATAAGGCTTAATATCAAGTAAATTGAACGACGAATTGCGTACGACTATCGTGATGCTTTTTGTAATAGGCCCTCTGTAAGCAAAAAAAGATTTTCAAGTTATTCGGCAAGTATTTAAATAAGTTAGTTTGCGAATGGATTAAATGCAAATTAAATAAATGCAATTTAATATTCTCTGTTACTTTGATATCTTTCAATGTCCATTAACAATGTTATTAATTCAGCCGCCATATCAACTCCATAATAATCAGTAACTTCAAAATAACTTGCACAAATTAAAACCGATAACTCGAGATGTGCAAAAACAAAATATATCAAAATTATCTCCTTAATGTGCCATTAAATGTTAATTGTGGCGGTAATTGCAATTAAAATTAAAAGTTATTGCGAACGCGTATCTGGGGTCACACTGACATAAGTATAAATATTTATAAAATCAACTGACGGTTTCAACTGTTTACCAACTTGCGATCAGCTAAAAAGTCGTTATCAAGTAAAGGTCTGTTAGAGTATGTTTATTACCATAGAAAATGTAAAAAAAGGAAAGCTTAGCAAATTGAATGAAGTAAGAGAAACTTTTGTGCTTCTCTTTCTTGGCGTTAACGAAGTTCATCATCATCATCATCATAATAGGACATTATAGACCATTGCAGGAGATCCAGATAGTGCTCTCCCGCAGAAGGATATTGCCACAAGCTCCATGCTTTGCAGGTAGGGTTGCCAGTTGGCCGGGACCCACCGGTATTGTCCGGGAATCCAGAATTGAAAAGAAAGAAAGAAAAAAGAAAAGAAAATATTTATTAGACATACATCCCGACCGCCAGGCTGGACACTTTCATGAAGGAGAACTTCTGGCCGCAGGGCGTGGTATACAGGCGCTTCCGAGGGGCGTTGCCTTGTGCCACCGAAATGACACAGAAAGTGCCAAATTGACTTTATACTAACGTAATATTAAGTTATATTTACTAACAATATTGTTTATACATATATTATGTTTTAGTTTTAAGGTATGTATCTATAGGCCATTGTTGCCTGATTATAAATAAATAAATAAATAAAATAAAATAAAATACAGACGTTACGTGAGATGAGAGTTAGGTACATGCTGTCGGTATGTACATTAATGAGAAAAAAAAAACATTTTTTGATACCAAAAATAAAATAAAATGAATCTCACAGCTGCGTCAAGTTAGGAAGCCAATTCAGCATGTGTCGTGTTTGTAAGACCCTACGCTGACTTTCAATTATTAAGACCAATGACCCGGAATTTTCAAACAAGTAAGTACTAGTTTTTTTCTACAATATTAAATTAATAAACCATTAAGATGAACTTATTTTTGTTGTAAGTTTATTTTTTTTATGTTTGAGTTACAAGTTTAGATTTATGTAAGTTTAGAAATAGCTACATGATGTGTGTTGATATATTTAATAAATTACCTGATGATCTAAAATCAGAAAACATTAATATAAGTACTTACTCATAAAAAGCATTTAAAACAATGGTTAATAAATAATATACTTTGGGAGAATTTATGAATTATAAGAAAAATCATAAGATAAAAAGTGTACAAAATCTTGCATGTAATATTATAATAGTTAAATATGTGAATACACCTGCAAAGGTAAAACTTGGTGGAAGTGGAAGTATACAAATAATAGTCTTAAGATCTGCTATGTTTCACAATCACAATAAAGAATTAAATTGTAAAACAGTCACAGTCATACATAGCGTTGATATTTCACTTAGAAAGTAGGTAAAAATAGGTAACTAATTTAGGTCAGATATAAGTATAAAGAAAATAGATGATAACTCACCACTTAGATCAATACAACATATTTCTATTTTCAAATAAGTCCATAATTTCTTCACTTATGAATAAAGTCAATATTATAGTCAACTAAGAGTATAAAAATATAAAAGTACCATTCGCGTAGTTTTACAAAGTCTCTCAATAAACTTTACGGTCAGCTGATTACCTGATTATCGAGTCAAATGGCCCACTAATGAAGGTGGGGCCAATATTAACTTAGTCTGCTATCTAGAGTGGGTAATTAGCTGAGAGTTCTGCTGCATAACGATTAGGAGTAACATCATATCCGTGGTTTGATTGCCGTTACTATTCAATTGGTTTGGGTGTAGTGTCTATTGGGCAAGCGAGTAAAAGATACGTAAGATATTAAGACTGGATTACATTATCTTAGTCTTTAGTAGAGTGCTTTAGTAGCGTGCGAGTAGATTCGAATGCGAGTGCTTAAGTAGTTTTGGTGCCTTTCCAGTGAGCGTTTACATGCTTCCAGTACAGTGTCATTTGACTAAAGCATACTAAATACGCTACTAAAATGTCGATTTACATGCTTCCAGTGCGAGGAAAGTGTCGCGCGGGGGGTGAGCGGGCGGCGCGAGCAGGGGGTTCTACTGGAAAGCGATGATTCCAGTTGAAAGGCTACTAGAACGTTACTAAAGCACTCTACTAAAGACTAAGATTATGTAAACCAGTCATTAGCGCGTAAAAAAATACATAAGATATTACGTAAGATTATAAGCGCAAATTCAGTAGAAATAGAAAACTATTTCTCCTGAATTTACAGAAAGAAAACCATTACGTGTTAATTTCACTCTTTGCTAATAAAAAATAAAGTAATACATTTTGCCACTTATAATATAATAACCATTTGCACTCACTGATTTTTTTTTGTATTTGTGTTACGCTGTATTAGGCAAGTATGTGTTATTTAGATATGGGTCGATTTTGGTCACCTAGCCTATTAGCCGGTACATAGTACCGGTAAAATTATCGGTAAAAAGTAACGTTATTTATTGACACAACGTTAATGTTAAAAGTAACGGCAAAAAAAGTAAGAAATAACGTTACATTTAAAAATAACGTTATCAATCCCTGCCTGTGGCCTTTTCGCCGTGTGGCAAAAGTCGTCCGGCTTTAGTCGTCTATGTAAATCCCAAATTATAGTTACTACAACACAAAAATATTAGTCGATGTAACATAATTATTTTGCTATAGAGCCCAATACATTTCGATCTACCTTATGCTACACCTAGCTATAGTTTTTATTGCTCACTTCTTACACCAGTAGACGTAACTCCTAATTTTGACGGTAACATGACACATTGATAAAAGCCTGATTTTACCGATTTATCAGAGTCGCACACGCAAGGTAGGTAATTTCTATCGAGGCTTCGTTTCAACCTTTTTAAAAACAGGTATTGTTAACTGCTATTTGTAATTGCAAGCCCATTAGTGAGATTGTCGCTTAACTAAGTATGAGGTTATAATTGAGATAATAAACTTTATAGTGATTTTTTTCTTTAATGAAACATTTTTACTTTAACTGCATACACTCGCTATCGTTAAAGAGTTGTTACACCGAGTTAAATGATTCTCTCGTTTTTTTTAAATAAAAGAAATACCTACTTATACTTAGGTACATAGTTTATGAACGAAGTATTAATTTAAATTATAGAAATAATGATTGCCCGTACATAACTTATTTGACAGTATATTCCCACAAAACATACCTACACTAGAAGTCAACTAAAGTAAATGATTTAATTTTTATTATTTATTTGACACTTACAAACAACAATGCCGTTTGTTGAATGAATCTAATTACAATATTTTACGTATTAATTACCAGTTCTTAGCAATTCAAAACGCAATTATTTTTTAATAACCCTCAACTACACGTCCGTAGAGATTACTCACATCAAGGGAAATGGTATTTGGGACCCAAAATGGCGCGGTTTTATTACTAATTAACCATAACGCGGATGCCGATGCGTGCATGTGCAGGGCGCCAATCGACGTCAACTTGTCAACCGTTTGACATTAACCCTTTCGCAGGCAAAGGGTCTAAGTGACCGAAGTAAATTAACTTATTTTATTTAAAGTTTTTTTTTTATTCATATTTATATTTTGTTTTAGCCGATTGTCCATAAGATCAATATTATTGATTTTTTTGTCCTTTGTTGCCCGTGTTACAACCAATCTTACTACCAGTAGTAATACCGTTAATTTTGATTGCCCTTCTTACTACTCGACTATTTAGTAGTTAGAAGGGCAAAATTAAAAAGCCCGTGTTACTTTACTACTGTATTTTCTTAAACAAAAAAACTTATTTTATTTCTAGTTAAATTAGTAGTTTTTATTTATGTAAAGTAAACATGAAGGTTAAAGCAATTTAACCTTCTTTGACAAAATAATCTTCTTTGATTCTCTAAAACTAGTTAGTTAAAATTGTAGTATTATGTTTTGTGACATTAAAAATATCAGGTTTTCCTTTATATTGGAAGAACAAAATAAATATAAACTTTACACAATACTAAATAATATACTAGAAAAAATACGACTCGCACCAGATCAATACTCAGACGGGAATCGAACCCGCGACCTTTGGATATCCGGTCCAATGCTCTGACCGCTGAGCTACCGAGTCACTAGTGACATCGCCGAATTTCTTCTAGTATATCCTACTCTTACGCTGCAAGCCAGCGTTATTTCACCAATGTGAGGAATTACCTCGACATTCAATTGAAATATCTTTCCAGATATTTGGCAATCGATTAAGATGAAATAGCTATATAATTTTTAAATTTGAGATTTTTGCATTCGCGGGTTCGATTCCCGTCTGAGTATTGATCTGGTGCGAGTCGTATTTTTTCTAGTATATTATTTAGTATTGTGTAAAAATAGCATTGTGAATGCAAAAATCTCAAATTTAAAAATATAAACTTAATGGAAATAGATATTCTTTTTAATAATTAATGTTGGTCATTATTATTAGATGAAGAGTTAATTTGTGCTTCACCACACCGGAAAATTAAGGAAACTGACGGATGTCTAATCCAATAAACATCTGTTTACTTTATTTTCTAATAAGTAAGTACTTCTTTTATAAAATTTAAGGTTAGTTTTTAAATTGAAGATATGTAATTTATATATTGTAAAGCGACTCGACTTATTCTAACTCAAGCAAGTTACATGTTACATGGGTAAATATATAATTTGATTGTTCTTGCATCAATAATAAAAACTACTTCGATACTGGCGCACATAATGTTATCAAATACAATTAACCAGATACCGATATAAGTTTGATTGCAGTTGTTTATTACATTCTGTTTAATCTTTCGGATTAACTATTTTATTATCTCGTAATTCATCTCTAATTATAGTGTAAATTACAAACATACGTAATTCTACAATTCAAAAGCGAAGCATAAAATTAGAATAAACACGCAATTACTAATGTAACTGATAAAAACAAAACGTATATCTAAGCGGCAAAAAGAATAAAACGGTAACAAATATAAATAAATAATCATTAAAGGGTTAAAAGCAATACCTTAACGAGATATCGCTACCGTAAGTGCTCGAACTGGTAGAAACAACTTTTTATTTTGATACCGCGTAATCACTCGTCTCTTTCTTTCTTATGTAATTTTTATACAAGCGTCTCTTTCTTTGGGGGCAATTAACACTTTCTGTATACGGTAGCAATGGAAGAAATTAGTTAAGAGCGACTCGCCCTCGTTTCTGAGACTTGTGTCAACGGAGTAGCGGTCCGTTTTTTGTCGTTCTTTTAGGGTTCCGTACCAAAATGGTAAAATGGAACCCTTATGGTGTGACTCAGTCTATCTGTCTGTCTGTCACAGCTGGATATCTCGAGAACTACTAATGTTATCAACTTGAAATTCGGAGTAGTTTAAGATGACGTTTGTCCAACTATTTTGCAAATAAGAAAGTAGTAAAAAATAAATATTATTTTTACAACAGGGACCGAAAAGGGGTCTTAAAAATTTTAAGTGAAGGGGCATGTGAGGTATCATAATAATGAATGAGCGCTTTTTGCACATTTTAAATCATTTTTTTCTTTTTTTTTAGGCCGCATAGTTTTTGACTTATGGTGAAAAATGTAAAAAAATACCGTTCCCCCACTTATCTCCAAAGTTTGCAAAGAGAAAAATCTGGAATAATTCTATGTGATAGTAGTTTATGTAAAGATTACAGGGAAAATTAAATGATGTCTCAATATAACACACTTTTTTAGAAATTCAAAAAACAAACAAAAATTTGATAGTTCCTCTACTAGTCAACAGATGGACCTGACCTAAGTAAAATTAAATTAGTTCCACTATATTGGTCAGGAGATGGCGTTGGCCTAAGAAAGAAAAATAGTTCCACTATCGGCCAAAAGATGGTGCTGACCTAATACTGCAATAATAATTTTATTATTCTACAGCTCTGCAGTGTATTTATTATGATAGTACGGAAACCCTCGATGCGCGAGTCCGACTCGCTCTTGACCGGTTTTTTTAACTTTTATTAGGTCGTTTTTTGCCGCGTAGGTCGTTAGGGACGTCATTTGAGGGTTAATACAATGTTGCATAAGATTGTAATAAAGAAACTTTTTAGTAAATTGATACAGATGTTTAATTGTAAGGCCATTAAAATGTCTCTGAACATTTTGTGGAAGTAATAATGTGTTAAGTTAAAGTTATTACCAAAACTTTTGGTTAAATCTTAGAAAGGTTTTTGTAGTTTGTTTTGTATTTAGTATGTTTTTAACAATAATTATTATGACTTGAGTAAAATATTGTTACGTATCTAAGTAATAATAATAAATGCTTGGACGATTTCACACAACGCCATCTAGCCCTAAACTAAGCAAAGCTTGTAATATGGGTGCTAGACAACTGATATACTACTTATATACTTTTCAAATATATACTTATTATACATAGTAATAGCCCGCGTGGTGGGTTTTGACCCATCCTCGTTACCACTCATAAGGAAGGCCTGTGCCCCAGCAGTGGGGACATCAAAAATGGCTGATGGACATGGACATACATAATAACATCCAGACCCGTCACAGAAATTAAAATTCATCATTTCAATTTCTGCCCGGCCGGGAATCGAACCCGGGACGTCTTGCGTGGTAGGCGGTATGTTGACCACTGCACCACTCAGGTCGTCAAGTCTAGGAATAGTTCAGTTTTTCAGTTGCATAAGTGACTCTTCAAATATCCAATTATAATAGTGTTCTATCGTAATGTTAACATAGCTTATCATATAACAATTTCCATTCTTAAAGAATAATAAATGAATTTCCATTTTCCGTGTAAGAATTTACTAGTGATTGTGTATACCTAAAATACGAATCTTGCATAATCGATATTTCGTTTTAGTTAAGTTATTTTTTGTTACAATAATATAAGATCTTTAAAATAGACGGACTTAAGTACATATTTTGTTAAGGAAAAACAATAAACTTTTGTAAAAATTATCACTGGAATATAATAAACTAGCTTCCGCCCGCAACTTCGTCATTTGGAAAATTTTATTCAAAGGGAACCTTTTGACTGTGATAAAAAATATGTTAATGTTTTAATCCAGGCTATAAAAATTATTTGTGCCATCATCATGTGCCAAATCTCATCAAAATCTGTTCAGCCGTTTTTGCGTGATTAAATAAGAAACACCCAAAAATCGAAATATCCAAACTTTCACATTTAATAAATGTGAAAGTTTGTGGGTTTAGATGTTTGTTCCTCAATCACGCAAAAACTACTGTACCCTTAGCACGAACAGCTATCGAAAAAAATAACGCGCGTAAAATTACTCAATAGAGAATTATTATCTGTGGAAATTTTAATTTCGCTATTCGGCGGTAGATGGCGTTGTACAAATTTCCAATACAAAATTGCACTATCGAATGATTTTACGCGCGTTATTTTTTTCGATAGCTGTTCGTGCTAAGGGTACTGAACGGATTTGGTTCAAATTTAGCACACAGATAGTAGATAGCCTAGATTAAAACATAGGATACTTTTTATTCCAGTATTGCGACGGGAATGGGAACCACGCGGGTGAAACCGCGGGCGGCCGCTAGTTTTATATTAGTTTTAGTAGGAAGTAGGATAACTTTAGTAGGGCAAAAAAAATGTAAACTACACTTCTATACGAAAAACTAATGTGGTGACTTCCAATATTGTATAGAATACTCGTATTTACTTACGTTTACTATTTTTTTATTGCATTTAGTCTCATTGCCAGTCAACTATGAACTCCCACCTACCTACCTATCCGCATTTGCGACTTTTAGTGACAGATATCAATATCCATTTGCGATTTTACGGATACTTTAGTAGATATTTGAACATCACTATTCTGTATAAAGAAAAATACGTTTATATGCATTACAATCAGTTAACAACAATGTAACAATGTAAGAGCAATTATAGCAAATAGCATCATAAATAGGCATTCCCTCTCATCAGAGATGCAGATACTGCAATTAACATAGTAATGAGTTAAAAAAATTAAGCATGTATTTTTTTATTAGGACTAATCTTTGCTTATCTAATAATTATAGTATTTACTCATATTCCTTTGTTTTTAAATAACTGTGTTGAGCTCTTTTTGATGGGTTATCATGAAGTCCACACTAATCAGGGCAAAAAACTGATTTCCGTCGCTCACTCAAAAATTGTAAAAAGTGTTAATGTCCCCTTTTGAACAGACACTCCTCAATTATGATATTTGCAGATTTTTATCTAATTATTTATAAACTGTTTTAGTAATTTTAATTAAGAACCTAAAATTGACGAAAGAATGAATTTTGATTGTAACTTTCATCATTAAATCACTCTAAAGAAAGTCATAATTACCTAGATTGTACCTCAAAAATTATAAAGAAACCTACATCACATTTGAAATTTAAAAAAAAGTTAAGCCAACGCACTTACACGAGATTAGCACACCTTGTGGCAAACATGCATAAGCCAATTTTGTGCCTTTTGTGCGCGTAATTGCTTTAACAATACTAAGCCTATTGGTGGACAATGGATTTTTTTGGTACCTAGCCCTCCTGATGTTTATTCCTTTTGGGCATTTTGTGACCGTTAATCTGTTATGGATTTATTTTCGTTTCGCTTTTAAAATTTACGAATTCTAATAGTTTATTGGTTAAGAAAAAAAAACAAAGTTTCAGTAAATTGTATGATAAATCACAGTGACTATTTTTTTCAAGTATCAAACTTAGCTTTTAAAATAAGCAGAGAAATAGATGAGAAAAATCCATTCAGTCCATTTTATTTCCGTAGTCTAATCAATTTATTATGTGCATCGAAGAGTAAAATGACCATACTTGAATAACTTTCTTCCATCATACCAAAAACCAGCGGGAGTGACGTTTGTTAACGTCAAAACTTACGTTTTGTGTTGATCACTGAATGGTTTTTGAGATAATTGGTTTTTGTCAGTTTATTCTATTAGAAGTATTTAATTGTTGTTTTGTACTTTCATATACTTGAGTTCTGAGAAGTGTGAAATTTTAAATGAGACTTAATAGCAACATGTTTTTGTTATAGAAAATTAAACTATTTTTATTTTCATGTATTATTGGTAACTTTAAGTTTGTTTAAGTATTTTATGATTTTTTTTAACTATTGAAAATAATACAATACCTTTTGACTCATATAGATCGTATATTTGTAAATTACTTGTTTGTTACTCTTGAAATATTGTACATTTCGTCCTTATCGTTCACGATCAACAAATTAAGAGTTATTATTTAGCTTTTGGGTTAAAGTTAAAGTTAATTGAGTGTAAGTTGATTTAGTACCACAACTTTTTCTACATTAAATAATGCCAGTTAAAAATATTTCACTGATGAACTTACCTTATCAAAAAGGTTTTGGGGTTTGAGTCTCAGTCAATAAAGTTAAAGAAGTGTACCTTAGTTATTTTGTGACCATATTTTTTTTAACAAATAGGTACTAGTATAGGGTAAGATGGAACTGGCATGTTCGAATAGTCGATTAAAGCTCCTTAGCTAATGAAGAAAAAAATTGCTCGTTAAATGTAGGTATAATTCACTAATAAACTTAACAAATGTACAAATATATTTTCATAAAAGTATTACAAATACAAAGGGTGTGAGGTCCATCTAGCAATGCAATAAAATTAAAGTAATTGGTGGAATTTGTATGAAATTTTTGTAGATTTTGTGTCAGTTTGACAGTTCGGATTGGCATTGTCTGTGATTGGTGCATTGTGGGCCACCCGAGCGATGCCAACTGTCATTCAGGAGACACGGGCGAGCCCTATAGACAATGTGGAGCAGGCCTTTTGTTTACGACGAACGGGCTAAAGTGGGGTAAGTCAAGAAAAGCGGCTTTTGAGAAATTAATTTTAAACGTATATTTTGTTAATTTTAGTGTCAGGATTTTATATTGCAAACGATATATAAGTTAACTTAAGGATAACTTACATGATTTTTTATAGATAATGCCAAATTATGCTTAGTTTGTGCAGTCGTAAATTGAGTATGATTGTATAGGTATACGTGCGGCAATCACAGGCATTGAAATGAAATACCTATGTATGTAGTGTAAAATAAATTCTTCAACAATATTACATTTCCATTTAATTATATAAATGATAGTAAGTAATATAATAACGTTAATTATTATTATACTCTTTATTGCAGTCATAAAAACAGTTACACAAAAATAAATTGAGATATGTACACAAAGGAGGATTAATGGTACCTATGAAATCTTTAAAATATAATATTCTTAAAACTAGTAAAATATTACTTACACAGTTTTGCTTTGCCACTCTAACGCCTACGCAGGCACAAAAATTACCCAATAAAATTGGATTTTATACGGTGCAGTGCACTCGAACTGCACACAATGAGAAGTCAATCATTTTCGCATTATGCCCTCAAAAGAGATCTTTTCAATGGCAGACAAATTTCAATGTACAAGATGGATTCGTCAAAATTTATACAAAACAATCAGGTGTTTTTCTGAAGGATTCTTTGCTGATCGATCGTGGGATATCTTTTTGACAGATGTGTGAATCACGGTATTATGAAGATCCTTATTATATGTCATTTTGGTATTCAAAGGATTTGTAGTGCAAGGTTATTAAAGTTTAGTGAAGTTTTTAAAGAAAAAATCGGGTCGAAATGAGTACCTCCCTCTTTTTGAAGTCGGTAAAAAGAAAGTCGATTATGCGTTTTATGCGACATAAACGTAAACTTAGAAGTTTGATTGTTTCACAGCTTCAAGGGACCGTAGACTTGAGTATAATTATTATGGTTTTAATTTCAATTCGATACCTCCACGCGTTCCCGAGATTAAGGGTCTTGACAGACAGACGGACGGACAACAAAGTGATCCTATAAGGGTTCCGTATTTTCCTTTTGAGGCACGGAACCCCAAAAATATTTCGCCTACTTTCAAATGCGACTGCATTAAGATTGTCTCTTTTATGCCAATATCAAACAGATTTCTATTGAACCCCGAATATAGTAGTAGAGAGCTCGTGAAAATTACTGCATGAGTTATCTCAAGGACCTTCTCTCAATATGATAGAGTGTTTAGGGTGTACATGAGTCAGCACCTACTCCCAGCGCCAGGAAGTGGAACACCTGGCGTCAGCACGCTTCCAAGTGTGTAGCATTTCGATATGCTCTACAAGAGTTATCTCAAGGTTTAAATTTGGCAGTATGGTAGAGAATAGCACAAAAAATAATAAGACGGCAGTCAGACCGCGGTGTGACTGCTGACGTGCTGACTCGGCATGTTCCACTTCCTGGCGCTGGGAGTAGGTGCTGACTCATGTACACCCTAAACACTCTATCATATCGAAAGAAGGACCTTGAGATAACTCTTGCAGTAATTTTAAATAGCTCTCGTTCTAGAACAAGATATTTCTGCTTATGACATGTTTTATTCGGAAATTATGTAACGATGCGCTGGCAGTAGTTGTTTGCTCTCCTTCACCATTTCTCACGCACGTTCTGTGTGCACATTAGGAGATAATTTTTATCGACTACCGATAAACTTCACAAAAAGTGCATTAAATGAACGTGTGAAGAGAATCCCAGTTTGTGGGAATGCACTGTGAACAACTATAAGAAATTATACACTTATTTCAATAACATTTCAACAGTAGAAGATAGGTCTAAGTTATTTTATTAAGAGGGTTAATTCGTCA
Source organism: Agriphila straminella (assembly GCA_950108535.1). Taxonomy (NCBI): domain Eukaryota; kingdom Metazoa; phylum Arthropoda; class Insecta; order Lepidoptera; family Crambidae; genus Agriphila; species Agriphila straminella. The sequence goes on along the minus strand of OX467326.1, from coordinate 5,575,146 downwards.
CGGCATTTCATACAAAGTTTCAAGTCCTTATTTATCGAAATGATAAAACCATATGAACCAAATGATAAATATAAGTAAGTAGAATACATTGGTCTTAAAAGTTTGGAAGTCGTTGGCAGCTGCTTATTTAAATTAAATTAAAAAAATACAGATCACATCATAACTCTTTTTAGTATTTTTTGTTATATTTTTTATTTATCTATATTTTTCAGTTTTTTCATAAGAAAGGGAAATTTAATTGCTTTCGTTTCTCATGGTAAACTAATTTGTGATTCTTACCTTTTAACAGAAAAAGTTTTTCAAATGTCATTTCGCTATAATCGTGTGCTTTCACAGTCATCATTATAATTACACCCTATATAAAGCCAATATCCAGTAAAAAAGTAAACAATTTACTATTCAATTTAAGTACCTTCCATTGTTCGATCAAGTGCAAAACTAGTATAAATTATTCAGACGAATTATTGTAGAGTACATCCAATTATAGTCATTAAAACCGTAGTAATAAGATTGATTAGTGAAAATTAACTGTCGACTTACAAAGTGCTAGACAATGAATAGTAGTAAAAAATGACAGATTGAGAGTTACTACGGGAGAGTAGGTACCCGTTAGGTAGAGTGACAGTAAGTTGAAAGTTTTTATTTTTATTTTTTATTTTAGTTTTGTGTCCTTGACAGATATTCATGTTGCCGAAGATAATCTATTCATGTGAATTATGTCAACTTAGCTGTTTTAATATTTTTTTTCAAAATCGACTACCCCCAGTTTCTGAGGTATTTTATCGAAGGTTTAACTTAATCGGAGGGGTCAACATTATCTGGTTTAAAGTAATAAAATTATCTTCCTACCTACCTGAGAAACCGGGGGTAAAAGACATAAGATTTTTCAATAATCTAAACTGAAAAGAGCTTGGACTTTGTATCACTTTAATGCGCAACGAAAGATATACTTACTTCACAGGTCACAGAAGTAAATTCTGTGTTCTGAGACTTACTTACAAGTTGACCTAAATCTACTGAGAAATTACTATACACTGTCCATTTTTACAGATGTTAAAAAAGGGTTTTTTTCCGTGTCTATTAAAAAAAAACATGATTGATATTGTAAAATATGAGATTCATAAATATGGAAATTCGTTAAGTACCTACTAACAGTTATGATAAAACCGAATAATTCAAACATTAGATAGAACTCAATGATATTGTATCATAGGTAGAACTACATTGTTTCTATGAATAAATAAATAAATAAATAAATGCTTGGACAATATCACACAGCGCCATCTAGCCCCAAACTAAGCAAAGCTTGTAATATGCTAGACAACCGATATAGTAGTTATATACTTTTTAAATATATACTTATTATACATAGTAACACCCAGACCCGTCACAGAAATTAAAATTCATCATTTCAATTTCTGCCCGGCCGGGAATCGAACCCGGGACCTCTTGCGTGGTAGGCGGCATGTTGACCACTGCACCATTCAGGTCATCAATGAATGACAGGAATGAATGAATGAATGAATGAAAGTTTATTTGCATTTAAATATGGTTACACTTAAGATGGTCATAATAATTTAGTTCAGCTTATTCAGCCATTTACAAATTAGCATGCAAAAATTGTAAAAAAAAAAAATTTTTTATAAAATTATTAAACCATATCAATTATACATAAATGTCCTGCGTTGCTCTGAATCATGGTCACTGTAACTAACCTTAATGGCTCGTTTAATAAGAATGCAATTACAGACCACCCATCCTCTATAGCTGTTTTTACGCGAAAGCTTATTTTTATTTATTTGTTCTTGAAATCATTAAAGGGATTAAAAGAAAGGCCATAGGTTAGGTACATGTTTTATTCTGAATTTCATAATTAGTGGTATTCATTGGAACAATGGCTTATATGCTTAATAATTCTTGTTGTTATAGGGAAGTTATTTAATAGATTATTGCAATACAATCAAAAACAATTAAATTAATAATATATATTTCACCACAGATAATATAATACTATATTTACTTACGTCTGTACTGTAATGACTTATTTACGGGCGTTTAGTTTAAATTAAAGGTGCAAGTGTAAAATATCTAGATGTAGGTATAATAATGTTGTAGATAGGATTCAAAGTAGGAAATTATGTTTTGAGTATTCCAAATAAATAGTGCGCAGAAAAAAAAAACGACAATATGTAACGAAAATGTAAATAAATAAAAATTAGGCTACAAGATTCAATAATAAAATAATAAAAATTTCAACAAAGTTGTTTAGTCAGTAAGGCATGACACAAATGAAAATAATCATATCGATCTATATTGTAACATTGGTGGTAAAAACGAAAGTCAAAATTAAGAGATTGTTTTTTTTCTTATCCCAAGTTTTCAGGAAAACATTGGTGTTACTAGTAGCTAGTCAATAGAGAATCATTTCAATCAAGCATCATTTATTAAAGCGAGCAAAGTCCGTCTTTTCAAGTATTTCGCGCGAACAACAATCAGTAATCGTATTCTATAAAAAGCAAAACAATATTCGCTCGAGCGATCATCGTAGCGATCAAGCGATGCCGCTATCGAATGATTTGTATACTAAATACGGCTAACGAGTGATGTGACTCACGCTCCGTTTTATTATCGATAAAAATCCGGATCAAATGAAGTATTCAGAGACGGTGTAAAGTGCCAGCCGTGTTGACAGAGACGCAATCAATAAATCACTCGGCACGACAAAGGGGTATTCAATGTGTGTTGATTGTGCCTCTTGGGAACTCTTTTTAGTAACAGCTAGAGATGGGGTAGTTGTCGATGTCGATATTTTATCGATGAACTTTCAGTCATCATCATCAGCAAGTTTTTTATTGTCCTCACTGGTGGAACACATACCTTTTATTTCAGTATCGTTACATATAGTTGGATTTTTAATTTGATAAATTGGTCATCCAGTAACACTATCGTATTTTTTCTTGCTTTGCTCTTGACTTTAGATAATTTATTCTGTGCTTTAAGATCTCTATGTTTTCTGTTAGGTAACACCTCGATAAATAATTACAAGATTATTTATAATTATTGATAATTATAATACATTTGATATAGCAATATTAATACTACTATAATTAATAACCTTAACTCTATTCAACAATTTAACCCCTCGTACCAAATCGACACTCAAAAGACTGAAATAAATAGCGGAAAATGACAAAAATTAGGTTTAAATAAAATTAAGAGATGGTTCAGTATTATCACAGAATAAAAAATAGAACAAGTTTACAATTATAATTTTCAACTATTCATCAACGATAGGATAGTAATGATATCGATAAAATCAATTGCTAATACACAACACATCTCTATCAGAACATTTTAAGAGGCTCATTGGTGGTCCGGCGATACTTTGATCGATTCTGCCGAATCATGGCACGCGATTCGAATATGAGGTTGATATGATTCTTATATTGATACCAATTTACTTTTACCACCACAACACTTGAAGCTGTTTCTTTACTCCCTAGAGTATAAAGTTGAATTTCGCTTGTTTAACTTTCGTTTATAGTATTGAGTTATGGCCGGTGCAGAAGATAAATCTGTGTCTATTAAATTGTTATTATGTGTCTATTGATGAGAGGTTAATAAAATATTGTTCGTACGTACAGGCGGCGGCAGTGTGTGGCAATTTGGGCACGTTGGCCAATATTGCTTGTGATATGGCAATTTAGTTGTGATTTGAACACTAAGTACGTTATGATTGCGTATTTAACCTTTGTGATTAGGTAATGTTTGCGCATGAGAATTTTTCTGACATTTGCAATTAAATGCAACTGGGTGGTCGAGTGGGTGGACCTTTAAGTAATTTGCGGTCAAGTTCGAATCCCGAACTGTTTATGGTTGCTGAATTGTTTTTTTTTATTCCCTGCCCTGCTTGACAATTATGCTAAGATTTCCTAAATGATACTTAACTAAAAATGGAACTGGAAATTCCGAATCAATGTAGAAGCTTAATGTATATTCATTGTTTTAACCGATTATCTAATCTAGGATTTTATTGTTAAAGACGTTGCTCACCCGGCACTTAAGCCACTTTACTTTACTTTACTACTGGACAAATTTCGGAAAACTTTGCCTGGACAGATAATTTCATAGTAATTCTGCTCCTATTATAAATTAATAAAGAAGATAGAGCTATCTTTTTAATCTAGAAAAGTATTAAAGAACCTGTGATATAGGCCTTAAGGCTTAATAAAAACCTTAGTTTTTTTCTAAGATTTCGGTTGGTTGTTAGTAGGTATAGGTTATTGTTGTTTTGCCTAAATACTTTCTTTATTTACGTCATAAATGTAGTTATAATACAATAATGCTTATTCTGCATTAGCGTCCGGAGCCCCGCGGGGCAGAAATGGCATCCCAATTGGCGTCCCGGGGTTCCAGTTATGCCTCCACTTTATGTGCGATATTGAGCCGTTTGGCAATTTGCACTGTTGTAAGCAATCTTCATATTTTGAACCCTACTTGTAATGTAAGTATGGTACAGTCACAGTCTTTACTTTTTGGTTGGTGGTAGGGCTTATTTCAAGTCCGCCTGGCTAGCACCTAAGTCTGACGCCATAACAACAATTTAAAAATTGTTGTTCCGGCGGAGGTAAGGTAGCTAGTTCCTCAGTGATGAGGATTCCGGGTGCAGTGCGCTTCCACCTTCGGCCTTATCGTCACTTAACATCTGGTGAGGTGAAAGCCAAGCATTATCCCGTTGTGCATAAAAAAAGAACTTAAGGTGGCACCCTGAGCGAAAGTGGGGCTGCGGTGAATTTTATTTATGAATATAATTCTAATACACAATTTTAATAATGTTTTAGGTGGAATTTTCACAGTCTAGTATTTTTAGACGGTAGACATTCCCTCGTAGTCACTGCTAGAAGTAGATAGCAAAACTGCTAAAAGTGGCCATTTTTGACACATTTGCTATCTACTTCTAATGACTACGAGGGCATGTAGTGATACCATCTAAAACTACTAGACCATGGGCCCTAAAAATTCCACGTAAAACATTTTTTAACTATTAATAACTTATTAAATAAAAGCATCTGAAGGTAAATACTAGTCAAGTACAAGTTCAAATAAATACATAATATCTACTAATCAAAACGTCTATTTAATTAAATTTAAATTTAATCATTAATTAAGTTGTAGGTACGTAATTTGTCATTCCGAATTTCTGCCTCAAAGTTTATGCGTACAATAATACATTAATAAACTCCATCGTAAATAAATATTATGTTAATAATATTGATTACGGCTAATGTGTATTTTACATTAGCAGAGTGGCGCCACGCTGGGCCAAAATTGCTTTCCAATTGGCGTCCTGTGGATCAAATCAGTGCCATAAATATTATGGCTGTATTGATCCGTTATGGAGTGATAATTTGAATTTTACGATAATATTTTTATGATTTTGTGTTATAAAAGTCGTTTTTTGATATAAAAACGTTTCTAGGTTGTTTTATGTTATTGAGTGGCTAAAACATTTCTTAGGGTCCCCCCAGACCTACCGGTTTCTTTTCTTTGCTTTGCCGTTCGGCAATGGACCGCCGGAAAAGAGGTTCATTTTCAATCAATCGCATATTTTCAATCTAAGTACATTTCACATATATGTATGTTCTTGTGAGCTTTGTTCCTTAAACGATCATTATGAAAACTCAAAAAAATTGTTCAGGTAGGTAATGATGCCACCCACGACCCTGTTCACAATTTATATAAATATGCGATCGATTTATTTTTAGCAATCGGAGACCATGTTCAGGGTGGCATATCTCCCATAAGCTTTCTACTTCGCAACGCAGACAGCTAATGGCTATCTTGTCAATTGGTCTGGTCCCAATATGCGATAGATTGAAATGACCCTGGTTGGCCGGCGGTCTAAACAGCAAAGTAGAACAACAAAGCAAAGAAAAGAAACCGGTATATAGGTATGGGGTCACCCTAAGTCGTTTTTTGATACATTTATAAACGTTTCTAGGTTGACTTTTTCTAAGTGACCTGTGTTAAGTCTTTCGAACTAATGTAATCCGTATTCATCCCATGAGGCCTTAAATTCTTTAGATAGTCACCCTTTTTTAATTTAATTTCTATCTCATCCCATATCAATATATAACACGCGTGGAAATAAGTAGACATTAATGATGATTTCTTCTTACCTTGTTACCAAACCTTGTTACTTCCAGAAATTTGTCTGGCTACACCATGGCTATACAACACAGTGTAACCCGTATAACTGTGATACAATCAATTCACAAAGAATGGCCTAAAGCAATATATTTTTCATTTTCTCGTTTCAAATCGTAAAAATTCCTGGCATTTTTGCTTATGGGCACTTTGAATCAATACCCTTATAAGAGCAAAACATTTTAGTAGCAAATGAAGTCGTAACAATGGAGGTAAGATTCCATTCAACAAACATCTTAAAACCTATCTGAACAGCAAAGTGAAATGTACTTTATTTATTGTGCTCTAAAGTTCAGTATAAGGGTTTCAATGAAATCAGTGCAGTGCAGGTTTCAAGCAATTTGCATATTCCTGTCCCTTTTTCTCTTATAAGAATCTTATAAATGAGGAATTCTTTGAAGTCCGAATAGACACGACGCGAATGCCGAAGGGTTTCTGTAGATTTAGAATCCAATTGAATTGTCCTACCCGTTTCGTTTGATATTCCGATATTCGCCTAATTAGGAGGGGTTAGAGTTCAAAACTGTAAATCAGGGTTGCTTAGTAATAAGCTAATTTATTGTCAGCACAAAGAAGTATTTACAAAGAGTTTACAACGAGACATTGTTAGAGTTATTGGGAGTTTACCTGTTATACTACAGGGTGAAATAAATAAATGCTTGGACAATTTCCAGCGCAATCTAGCCCCAAACTAAGCAAAGCTTGTAATATGGGTGCTAGACAACTGATATACAACTTATATACTTTTTATTATACATAGTAACACCCAGACCCGTCACAGAAATTAAAATTCATCATTTCAATTTCTACCCGGTCGGGAATCGAACCCGGGACCTCTTGCGTGGTAGGCGGCATGTTGACCACTGCACCACTCAGGTCGTCATCGAAATCGAAGTCATTTGCGATCTTTCAAACTAAGAATCTAACCGCGATATTGATATTTTTACATTAAAAATGGTCAAAATTCAAGGTGAAAACTGAAATAAACATTAAAAAATCACAAGATTACTGATGCTAAAAAACATTAAGTATTTTTTTTTATTTAATAAAATACTGATAAATACTGACTCTATCAAAGATCGCCGCAAAAGTGGCAACAAACAACGTCCATACGTTAATTTTTGTCCTAAAGTAATGAATATCATGGTTAGATTATTATTTTAAAAGGTTGCTAATGACTTCGATTTCATGCTGTATAACTTGGAAACTTTACTATGTCTAGTAAAAATAAGAGCACAAAAATTATATTACTGGCTACCGCTGAAGTTTTATTAAATCAAATATGTATAACAAAGTCGGAATCGATTACAAAAAAACTGGCATTGTCAGAAAAAAACTTTGGCTATTCAAAAAAAAATGTTCTGTGTACAACCTTTAAACGATATCGGTATTTCCCGTTAAGAAGTTTAGTCTTAAGATAATTTATATAATAAAAAAATACGAGAAAAAATTGACTCACCCGCACCTCAGACGGTATTTTTTTATATAAGTACCTATAATACCTATGTATAAAAAAAATCTACAGTTTAGTCTTGTTAACGGTCTTAACAATTTGAAAATAATGGAAATAAAAATTATAATTTTTAAGTTAAGTACTTTACACCCGACTACGGGTGAGTCGATATTTTCTAATATTTTTTTCAGTTATATTAAGTAACTTAATACTTACAAGTAGTTTGCTTAAAAGTCACTATTTATTCAAAGAAGAAAAATCAGATCATATTAGAAAATGGTCACCCTGCCCATCCAAAACCTAACCTTTGCCAATGTTGCTCTACTTTCACGATCAGAGGGCTGCGCCATCTTGAAACGTTATTAAGTCCCTATACATATAATAGCGTATCTATAACGGTGGATGAAGGTCCTAAACTACTTAATAGGGCGATAATTGCTACCCCATTACCATTCCCTCCCATGGGAGGGATAGGGATTCCTCCCCCAAACTCACCCCTTTTAAATTGGGTGTATTGTGTATGAGTGCAAATGAATGGGCTGTTTTGTTTCTGGCATTGTTCTAGTTAATTACTTTATTACTGACTTTATTTAATCACTTAATTCGTATCGTAGTAGGTGTGGATGTTAAGAAATAAGTCGTAAAATTACTTTGGAATTGAAAAGTTGATATGCGGAAAGGGGTAATGATTTCAGCATGCTATGTTATGTTGTGTTAATTTATGTTCATCTGTTTTTGCAAATCTTTAATGTTCTGTTAGTGATAATTATCATAATAACACATTAAGACCGCCTTCATTGATATCTGCTTCTTAAAGATTGACTGGGAGAGAATGCTTTTAGCATTTACTTCGCCTTTTGTAACATTTTGTTTGAAATATACAATAAAGTTTGTTAAATAAAAAAATAAGACAACAAAAAATAAAATTTGAATCTTTAACATACTTACGCAGAGTTCTGAAAAGTATGCAATTTTAATTTAAGTAAGTATACAATATTTCAAAACGTACACCTAACTTAACCGCAAAAATGTCACAAACTTTCCCTTATCTTTTCCATCACTCCAACGTTTTGTTACACCTTGTAATTCAGCAAAATTGTAATCAAAATTCTGTCAAAAGGCGGACGAAACAACTTATTCTATTCATCAGCTAAATTAAAACGCTCACCTAACAAAAAGCGGACCGTTTTATGTTCGTACAAAGTTAGAGTTTTGTTTTGTAAATTCATTAAGCTGTGGACGGAGATTGCTTAATTTTCTTTATTATTAAGTTGTACAGCGGCCCTTTTTAATTAATATCGACAAAATAGTCGACTCGACGGACGAGCGAGCGATAATGTTTAGTGATGTCACACTGTTGGGACTCGATTTAGTTTTTAAACGGTATTATTTTCGTTAGCCATTTTTTGTTAGATTTAGGGCTGATTTTTCAATCCTCAGATAACAGATATCAGTCAGTTTAAATATTAACCAAATATAATAAAAGTCATTAAAAAATGTGACAGACAAATGAATGACAAGCATTTTCAATTTGGCAGTTTAATATGCTATCAAACGGATAAAGCTCTATCTAGGCATTGAAAAATCAGCCCTCAATGTTGTAAGTTGCTTGGCAAACTTTACTGGTACCTACCTAACTTGGCTATAACAAAATTTCAAATATTTGTATCAAACTTTTTGATGTTTCGAGAATACATCAATTGGATTGTCCATATTTATTTCTTTCATGGCAGATTTTAAGACATTGAGTAATATAGCTAATTTAAATTAATTACCTAAACATTTAATAAATTAAATATAAACAATGAAATAAAATACATAAACAGGTAAAACCTTTTTACACTACACTAATTAAATTAAAGTATATTTTTTTTAATTACTAAAATGAGAAGATATTGTTTTCAATTAACGTCCCATTAGGGTCTGAGAAGGTCATACTTTGATTACCTGCCTAATTGCCTATCTTTTTTTAATAAACGGTTGAATAAACCATTAAATCAGAACATTTGATATCATATCACACACTAATGTTAATAAGGCACTCGAAACAAAAACTATCGACACCTAAAAATAACAAAAAAGCATCGACACGACCTCACCGCGACACTTCGATATTAATTTCAAAATTGGTTTAAATAGGTATTACGGTGCTTGTTAGGCGGGCTCCAAAATGAACTCATTAAAACTATAAAAGCGCCGGTAATTAAGGCCGCGACCCCTCCCGGCCCCTACCGCCCCCTGGCCCCCTGGGGGTCGGAAGATGTTTACCCTCGGAGACACAGCCTGTTTGACGCGGTGAAGGTGGTAATTGTATTTACTATATGCTGCAATAAAAACATTCCTTTTTTTTACTGTTAGCTTTTTTTAGTGAAGTGCTAGGTTGTATAAGACTGATAAATAGGTAACTACGAGTAGGTGAATTTGGTTATATCTTTTTGATTATATCTTTCAAAGATTCAATTCGGTAGGTTACGAAACCCTAGGTTTTGGATTCGAATCTAAAACCGTTATTCGCAATCCTGTACCTACCCTTAGCACGAACATCTATCGTGATAAAAACGCGCGTAATAGTACTCGATAGAGTAATACTTAATCTATTAAAAAAAAACATTTCGCTTTTCGGCGGTAGATGGCGCTGTACAAATTTTCCATACAAAATTACTCTATCGAATGTTTTTACGTGCGGTATTTTTTTCGATAGCTGTTCGTGCTAAGTAAGGTTACTGTCCACAATTCTGTCACTCAGTTAGGAAAAAAAAGAAAATCCTTTTCAAATTTCCACGTAGCCAATATCACATTAGCTAAAAGACTGATTGCTCCTGACTCCACAATAGCTCCGATCTGAACGACGAGTAGATTAAAGGTTAAATTGTAGAGCTAACACAGATTAAATGTTAAATTATAGAGCTAACACCACGGTATAAATTGTACTAATACGATAATCGAGTCATTATGGGATCAATCGACCCCGCCGATTGAGACCGATAAAGAGGTGACACACGGGCGGAAAGGATGGTCAACTGTTTGGTATTGGTTTGTATATACATAATGTTTTCTCTCGCTTCGTTCAACACTTCATACTCAAACCGATGCGTCTGAAAATGCGTTACTGCCTTAGGAGTGACCTTTCAAGTTCTTATCTATGTGAGAGATATGATAAAATGCAGGCTTTTGCTAATTTAAACTTAACGAATAAGTTTTTTGTAAGGCCGCAACTGTCCATCTCTGAAAAATTAAATAGTTTTCTCTACATAAAAGTATAACCTAATATGTGTGCGTTTTGAAGATTCAAATCAACACATCTGAAAATTATTGTAAAGTAAATAGGTATGTAGAGTTCGCTTTTCTTTGATTTTTTTATTTATTTTATTTTATTTATTATCCCAAAATCCACAGCACTTAAAACTTAAAAAACGATTATTTAAGGACCATTGTTATTCCTTTTATTAGAAAAGAAAGAGCATAAGTAATTACTTTTAATTTTTTTTCTAAGTGCGGTGAACACGCTGCCAATGTGTTGCAAGTGTAAATCACTTTATCGGCGGGTTATTCGGTGGCGATTTCCGAAAATCAATCGGCATTCGCATCAGATACCGGGTGATATATCGCCCCATCAGCGCCGGCGGCGACGGCGAATTTAGAGGAATCGCCTTTTTCATTTACGTCCTTAACGCTTATTTTGGGCAATTTGACTGCTGGAGTTTTATTGATAAATCATTTGCGTATTTTAGTAAAGAGATCGTTGGAATTCTTGACATTTTTCTATCGAAAGTTTAAGTTCTTTGGAATCAAAACTTCGCATGTGTAGTTAAGGTCGTTATCATTGCACATAAAGTATTCTATTTAATGAAGAATGCCTAACGAAAACTTAAAGAAGGTATACTTTTGAACTACCTACTCTCTTTAAGATTTATCATACTACAGGGTGATTTTTTGAACACTAGACAAATTTTGTGGTGTGGTTTAAACCGTCAAACTGAACAACTTTGTCTATGGGACCAACTTAATCAGAGCAAAAAAAATCTTCGGTAAATGTCAACATCTACTGGACCAAAATAATGGAACAGATTATTATTTTTTGGCTGTGATTAAGTTGGTCCCATAGACAAAGTTGTTCAGTTTGACGGTCTAATTAAGCCACATCACAAAATTTGTCGATTGTTTTCGATTACACGTTAATATTGGTACTCAATTCAGTTTAACTTATTAAAAGTCATGCTAAATTAAGTTGACAATAAGCTTAAACAAGGAAATCATTCATTTGAATCAAAATCTGTCAGCTATAAATCATTTACAAGCAATTTAGCGAAACAATCCTTTAACAAACAAACGGTTACTGACGACTAATCAGAGATAAGGCTACACGTGTACTATTAGGATATACCTCATTACCCTGACTTCTAAATGCGAAAACAACAAAATAAAACCTGCCCCATCACCTTGTAATAAAGTTGCCATTACAATACAAATTAGTTTTTCACTTACGTCGTTGTAAGAGTCAACCCTATCATAACCCTAAATCTGAATTACTGTCATTATTTTAAAGTGGGTTCTTAACGTGTGATGCATAAGGTCTTTTGTTGTGTGTCAACAGTATTGAGCAGTGTTGTTTTAGGGGTGGGGTTTATGCAGTAGTTTTAATACGTAATCTGGGTATTAGCATCACAAAACGTCCATTCATCAAACACATCAGCCAGCGTGATTCTTCGCGTGATAAGAGAAGCTGCGCTGGAGTTGGAGAAATGTGTAGAGATGTTTTTACCCCTTTCTCGTTCGGTTATTTAATGTGCTTATTAGTGTATTTTTCAAAAATAAATGTCACTTTACACTTACACTTTAGCCAGGTTGATGGACGAAACGAAATATAAAACGAAGCGCAATACCAATAATAAAAAATGAGTTAAGTATGTATTACATTTACAAACAATATGTAGCTCTACCTACACTTTAATTAATTTTGTGTAATCATGTAAGTAATATCATGTAAACTAAGTATGCGTAACATTAACAAAGGTAATCTAATTAATGGAGCAATTTTTAGATTTTCTAATAATTAGAAAGTTAATTGTTTTGACATAAAATCATTTTTTAAAGTACCTACCTACCTACCTACTTATATTTTTCACAAATTTAGTTTTATTTTAATGGAGATAAGTAGTGACAACATTCAATACAAATAATCTAAAATTTCAAAAATTGTCACACATGCATATTCGCTGTCACACTAATAGCTTATACAAAATATGCCCGGTTGCGAATCGCTTGATCAAGATAATAAACAAACTAATTATACAGGACTCCCTTCGTCGTCCCTTGAAGTGACGTATGCGAACAACAATGGGCTCCCATACAAACCTGCAAACTTATTTATTCATTAAAAAATTACACGTTGAACTTTAATGCAAGGGTATAAAACTCAATTTTGACTATCAAGGAGGTGGTAATAACCACTTTATGTTGGTCTATCAAATCACAGTTTTCATTAAAAAGGCCGAGGACAGATTTCCAATAAAGATAGGTTTATTCTGAACTATTGCTTGAGCAAACCAATCCGTGATTCGGAACTTAATGAGTATTTATTGATATGGCTGATTTGATTAATGATAATAGTCATTATTTTACTTCCGTGACTATTGAGATGTTTTAGAGATCTCATTGAATGTATTAGAGATTGGTTGAGGATAGTTTTTTCTATCCTTGTCAATTATATGACGTTAAATTATGTTTAATTGATGAATCTATTTTTAAATTATTCGTAAACTTTGCTGACATGTAATTAAAATTATTTTATTTTATTTTATTTCGTGGAAAACTTACAGCTACCATGTTTATATAACAAGGGGATCTATAATTAGTCATTAGCCAACAATCAAGTTTTCACATGTAGGATAACAGATGAAATTATTACTGGAAAAATACATGCAAACTATTCAACGGACGATTCGTCAATCGATTTTACGATGTCTTATGTCTACTGGGGTAGCCCAGATACAAAGAAACAAATTAAATTATTATTTTCTTTACAAAAAATGTAATAAGAGCTGTTGTCCATCAGCCATTTTTATGTCCCCACTGCTGGGGCACAGGCCTTCCTTGTGGGTGGTAAGGAGGATAGGCCATAACCCAGCACGCAGGCCGAATGCGGATTGGTGGGTGTTAACGACTGCAAATGCAGCCGGGACCAACGGACTTAACGTGCCTTCCGAAGCACGGAGGAGCTAGAGATAATAAATTTTTGGTCATCGAAACGTTGCTAAACCCCCGCAATCGCTGGGCAAGGCGCTAAACCACTGCGCCACCGAGAGCTGTTAATTTACGTTAACAAATTTTATCAATGTTGCTCCATCAATGACTTTGTAGCCGATTTTTCTATAATTAATCCCTGCTTTTCTCGTGACTGCTTTCCAGCTTCTCTTGACGTTGCTCTCTGCCTCTTTTGGCCAATCTTACCGATATCTATGTTTGAAAGATGTCAATGTTTTTGGGTTTTTTGCATACTTTTTCATTACTTTTTAGACAATGCGCAAAACTTTTTGATACCTAGAGCTAAAGCTTACAGAGCCACTAGTTAATATGTTTTTAAAATAGAGGAGGAAATCGATGCCAAGAATTTTATTAATGAAGCAACGTCATTATCGTTTTATTGGCTTCCACGATACAGGCTTGTCCTAGTGTGGTAGCCGCTGCTAACTGTTTTAAGTGTGCGTTTTTTGAATAAAGATTATTTCTATTTCATTAAATTTTGGCATGATGGATACATCTTGCATACATCCTTAATGATATAATTTAATTTGATTTTCTTGCGTCGAAAGCTTCGTCCTGCGATTCTATCGTGTGACAATAAGCCTATATATTACAGTGTCAGTTTCTCGGTAATATTTAAATTTATGACGTACGCGCACCCGAGCTGGTGCTTTTAAACCGCCACTTTATATATTCCAAAGATGATCTGCATGTTTATTAATTACCGGATGTCATCGATTTTGTGTGCACATTTTCGTTGTTTAAAAACGTTTGAATCTATAGGAATAACCGCAAAACCTATTATTATACTCCCTGTTTAAAATAATAATGAAAATTGAAAAAGACGAAAGCTAATTTTCAATAGCAGCTTTTTGTATAGATTAACGATATAGTGATATATTATTTTTTAACATCTTTCTTTATTATTTCTATTAGCTTAAATTGTTCTAAAACCTTCTAACTTATTTTAAAATGACTGACTGAAGTTTGAAGTAATTCGCCGTAGACTTTACAATATATTATTCCAGGATATACATTTCGCCAGTTAAACTTTACAAGCTATTGTCAGCTTGTAGCATTAACCTAAATCTCAAACGCAACTGTAGCAAATGTCTTATAATTAAACCGAGTTGCGCCCGCGCCGATTAAGCGAAATCGGAACGATCGTGTCGAATAGACAAAACGTATCAATTAAGACAATTATTGAGCCAGATAATGTTGAATTTGAAGGTAAAGGAATTAGTTTCAAAATTTCTCTTCGGCTAATACGATATCGCGAAAATTTATATTTTATTGACATATTGTTTTCTAGATCAATGACAACTACTATAAATTACCCAAAATTTTACAGTGTCATGCATGACAGACAATATTCCCAATTTGCCATGTCACATCTGATAAGTATTCAAATATATTATTATTTAAATATATTTTTTAAATCAACAACCTTTAAGATAAAGACAAGAAGTCACACAATTTGTTAATAATTATAACGCCGATAAATGAATGAAGTCGACATTTCGCATCAATAACTCTTTTTTAATCAATTATAAGTATTTGTTATCCACATGACAGATAATAAATTGTATTGTGATCTCACTAAGTCCAAGGCGGTCAGTTAATTCGCTCCAAATTCACCGATTTACGTCCAATCGTCGTGATAACTATATTAGTTAGTTAATTACGCTTGATTCATTACTAAGACACAGGCCTGGTTCAATTGAGAGGGCTTATGCTGGAACTTATTCGTTACAATATTAGTATTATCCGCGCAGATAAAGAATGGGACTGAAAATTTCGGCATGGGATTGAATGGCATGTACATGTTCACTTGTCGGCTCTCGCTCGCTCACCATATCACCAAACCTACATCGCTCTCTCACTCATACTTATTATGGCAAGCGCGATTAACCGTTTCCAGTCCCATTCTTTATCTGCGCGGGCTGTAAGTGTTGTGTTTTGAGTTCACAACCTGATCGAAATTCGCTTCAACCCTTAACACTTGGTCGAAAAATCATTTGATTTTTTATCTCTAGAACTGGTCGAATGAACGTTTGACTAAAATTAATTTGGGCGAAGTATAACAGTCACCGTCTTTTATATCCAGAATCATAATATGCCAGAATACGCCAGAATGAGTTTCTCTTTTTTCACTTTTCACACCAAAAGCATATAAAATTTGTTGTGATTTTTTTGAACTGTAAGTGTCAAAAGAGTCAGTTATTTCATTTCAGCAAATTTCCACAGAAATCGGAAAGTGCACGCAATATAAGTGCAAGCAAGTTGTTATTTATTATTACCTCGGAAAATATATTATGGTAGATATTCCCAAGCTTTTCTATGATAAGTTTAAATTGTGTCCATGTGTCCATCAGCCATTTTTGATGTCCCCACTGCTGCGGCACTGGCCTTCCTTATGGGTGGAAGGAGGAAGGACCACGCAGGCCCAATGCGGATTGGTGGGTGTTAACGACTGCAAATGCAGCCGAGACCAACGGCTTAACGTGCCTTCCGAAACACGGAGGAGCTCGAGATAATACATTTTTGGTCACCCATCCCATGACCGACCCTTGCGAACGTTGCTTAACTTCCGCAATCGCTGGGCCAGGCGCTAAACCGCTGCGCCACCGAGCTCCACGAGTTTAAATTGAGTCAACATTTATTTTACTACCAAGAAACTTTTTTACTAAACACACAGTTTCAACAAAACTTATCACATCTAAGATCTAAGATGGGGATAACGGTGCTGGTGGTGCAATGAGTAATACTTGTTTATTTATATGATAATTGTAATAAGTATTGTACCGCTGTTTGTTGTCCTAAATAAAAAAAATATAAAAAAAAATCTAACTTTCGTATACGAAATCATTCGATAAATCCGATATCAGTCGCCCATAGCATGATTAATGACACAACTAACTAACCGACATTTTGTTGTATTTAATAGAGGTAATTGCTGTTCTGCGGTAAATGGTGCAATGGCAGAACTTACTTAGATCCTAATCGAGTTGAATCGATTTTGCATCGATTTGACATAATTATTGTTCGGTAACTTAGATTTGCGTGTTAAGTTATCATAAAGTACTGACTTGACTCTATTTTGAAATAAGATCTATAATGGCTGTTTTGTTTTTGATACTTAAAGGTGTTAAAATCTTGATAGAGTTAAGACCACTTACCTATAGAGATTCAATATTATACGTATTTTTTAAAACTTTAATTCAGTTGTTGCGTAAATCTTAGTTTCAATGTTAATAAAATCTACTAATGTTCTTAAATGCCACAGCAACATAGCAAATATCCTAAAACATGCAGGTAACATTCCTATTTGATAGAAAATTAATATTAACGATGATCCTAACAACCTTACTTGAGTCACAACACAATAATTAAACGGACACACGAAACAAAAAACGATCGGCATCTTCGAACGCACAACGACAGTTTGAGAACCATAGCTCTCCACTCTCGGAACAATTACTTAATGTCAACAAAAAAGATAATTTAATAATTGTTCCTCATGATATATGAGAGGCCTTCGCCCACCTGGGGGCTCATATTAAAATAACCGATAATACTCAACTATATTTATGCACGCCGCCACAAAGTTACATCTTACTCCGAGCGTCGTGCATTTGTTAAAAGAACACGGTAATAGTTGCTTGGTGATTTCTAATGTCTCAATTTCAGAGATAACACATGCTGAAATAGACTCTTCGCCATTGTAATTAGAGGGAAAGTCCATTGTTATGTCAGATGCACGAGTGGCAGTACTCAAAACTTAAACGTAAGAAGTTTATACAAAGTCATCAAAGAAAATTCAGTTTTATAGTCCTGGTAATGCAGATCTGAATCGAATGTTGCGGTGGTCTGCGTTTAAATTATGTCTTGTTTAATGAGTTGGTATAGGGTTTTATTAAAAGGATTGCATTGGGAATTTCCGTTCAACCCAAAACTGTCTCTATCACTTTTCGATTGGATCTGTTATCGTCTGGATTTGCTTTTGGAGTTACGTGAAAATAGACTGTACCGAGTTTGCGAGATGTTTTCACTGAGAACACAACCATGTAACTAATGCAGGGAATCTACATATCATTAAGAGATGTAGGGCCTTTTATACGTGTGTATCGCTTTGTTCCTGTTAATATTTACGATTTGATCGAGCTGTATTTATGATATGCCCTCTTGGAGTACATTGCTATCCGATGTACCGCGGCACTGAAGAATAAGTTGTTTTCAAACGCCTATTGTATCATAATACGACCGTATCGATTTATGGGCAATACCTATGTATTTATGGGGCAGTTTTCATAAGCAAAATGACTATTTAGGTCTTGGAGATTTAATAAAATGCAGAGAATTTCCTATGTCAGCCTTTGTAGTTGGTCGGTTTGAATCCGTTACCATCTCTCAGTTTTTAGGTTATTGGTCAGGTTTTTGAGAAAATAACAATATCAGTAGGTAAGTAAGTACCTACTGTAATCTGCTGGCATGTGTAATTTTTACTTCAGAGCAGGAAAATTTGTTTGGCAAGGAGAGCGATGAGATAACCAACAGAACAGAGGGATTTTCGGTTTAACTGCGATGACCAAACCATTAAACCTGAGAAGAGAAGCGTGTATACTTTTAACAACCCTTTGCATTCCTAGATATTCATACATTAATGAGAATAATAATTTTGATTTTCAATTACTTAAGTACCATGAAAATTGACTGCAAGTCAAATTTCCCAATTCTAATGCAAGTGGTAATGTATTTAGAGTCGACCTAATGAATATTCAACCGTTTACCTGAAACAATACAATCCAATCTTCTCAACAAACATTTTAAGTCAAATAGAAGGCTGGTCGCGTTTCACACGTTACGCCTGTTTAGCGGTGGGCAAACTAGGGGCTATCATTTGGGGCTCTAATGCGGAGCCCAAACTTGAGGAAATGCCCACCCAAGTAGCTGAGGCTTTGGGGGTAAGGAAGACTGTAAAAGAAAGACAAGTGAAAATCACGTATAAAACTCTTTTTATTAGAGATAGGCTTAGGGCGCTTGTCCACACACGGTTTTCCACAGTAAAAATCTACGGTTATATATAGCCATGTTTAGGCACGGTCGGCAGGTTGTATAGATGGATCACTATGGAAGCTTGTCCATGTCCATACACGGTTGTGCAATAGAGCTACGCTGCGGCCGGCGGTGTGTTGAATGCAACACTGTCAACCGTGCCTCGTATACGGTATAAACCGTAGATTTTTACGGTGAAAACCGTGTGTAGACATTGGCCCTCGCAGCTCGCAAAACTATGCTTGTTAAGTTTTAAGTTTTGATGGTGTTATCATTTCCTGAAGTTTCTTCTGCTGTGCTATCCTTGACTGTCTCATACTTCAATGTATTTTGCGCTGGAGTTAAGGCTGTAGGTAAGTCACTTATCTTACGAAATACGTATTTTAGATGAAATAAATGTGAGAACTCAGTACCTTTGTTAATAAAAGACAACCATATTTAAAATAAAGTTGTTTAGCCATGAAGCCCCCAAAAGATTTTTAGTTCTATTTGTTACACGCATGGTATTATACTTAGCTAAAAAAAGTCGACAAGTGTCGCTAAATTGTTTATAAGTTTTTAAAAATATTATTTGCTACGACAAAACATACTTTTACATTGTGGAATCTATTTATTTTTAAGAAGGATTTATCAATTCCTAAATTGTGAACCTTTTCATACGCTTTTACGCAGCGGGTCTATCGGCTAATCGGTCTCGGATAGGTTGGTACATTGCTACTTTTCTTTGGTAAGTTTTTATTTGTGCTAAAAAGAAGTAGCAATGCATCACATCCATCTGTCAAAACAATGCTTATATCAAAATTATTGTTTTAGCCGATAGACCCGCAGCTCTCCGTCGGCCAGTGTTCGCCCAGCCTAACGTGATTGTCCAATTAATGCACCGGTCATGCCACTCCGGCCGCTAACGACGCGTCGCCCATCGCGGACAAACAGACAAACACACAAACACGCCTGTTTACATGCTACCGTGCGCTCACTTTCTAGTACTATTAGCTTGATTTATGAAATTGCTGCAACCTGTTTGGAGATAAGAGATCTTTTTGATTATGGTTGACAAAACCTCGCTTACTGTAAAGTCCTACTACCCTCTATGCCTTGCAGTTCTAAAACATTCTCTTTTACAAATTACTCGAACAACAGGATGTTAGAATTATATCGCCATTAAAGCATAATATAAATCACACGCACACAGCAGATCAGACTAACAAAAGAACAGACTTAGTAAAGTAGTGCTTTTGAATTGTCATTATTTTACCTGAATAGGAAACTTCTGAATAGGAAACTCCTGGATTGGAGTGGACATCCAACGGGCGCAAGAAACCTATTAGAGTTATAAAATCAGAAGTAACGACATAATTCTAATCTAACCTATCTATTTTTGCTCCAAACTTCAGCCCAGCAGGATGATTTAAATGAAACCTAGGACACTCCATTCTCTCACATATTGTTCAGAATACAAGGAACATTTTTTACCAAACCATTAAGGCGATCGAACATGCTTTCTCCGGCATGAATAGGTGTTAATCTGCGCGCGGGTCGTTAGGCGATGGGTGTACGTACGCAATAATCATTTATAACGCACACCTGAGATGCTGGCTGTAAGTGAAATATGTTACGTGGAACTGAGTCCATTGGTAAACGATGAAATTACGTGACTTGGAAAAAAATACTCACTTTAAAGCCAAAGTTTCTGCAGTTAAATATTTGACTGCAGTTTGACTTTAAATGCCATAAACATAGTTGAAAGTAAAAGTGAAATAAGCTTTATTCAAATAAACTTAATTATTAAGTACTTTTGAATCGTCTATATTTTCCTACCACTCGTTCCAGACTTTTTTAGCTAACAAGAAGAACGGACGCAAGAAACTTAAGAACTAATTAAGAGTTAATAGCATGGCCTAAAGATGGAACACACTGGAAGAACGGAACACACAACCCAACAGGCCTAAAACCAGTACTAACATCTATTCTATGCTAATCAATTGCTTAACACGATTTCCGAAGTTCAGGCATGTTTGTAAGTTAGGGCCAGTTACCAGTTCGTTAACCGACCTCTGTCAAAGTACGTGTTCCACTGTGAACGCGTCAACCACCGGCACTGTTGATTCTTCGTACGAATTTGACTCGTACGAACATCCCGATCTTCCAAGTACTATAGGAGTGCGCACACTGGGTGCGAGCGCGCTTCCACAGTAAAAAAGTCGTACGAATAAAATTCGCACGAAAAGTTAAACGCATCCAAAGTACGCTCGTCCTAAAGTCATGTCGTCCTACATTGGGCACAGTTTCCGATACCGCGGACGCGATTTTTCCGCGCGTACATTATTAACGCGCGATAGCGTGTTAGCCCGTTATCACGCACCTGCGCTAATGTCCCGTGACGTCACGTGATGTCACGTCATCCGTCTCTAATCGCCCTTAATGGACGCGCCTTCGAGTGGATACAAGATAATAAGAATGTAATGTATCCTGAATCAATGGCCTACCACAATAGGATACGCAGAAAATATTAGAAGTGAAGTATTAATTAACCGTTTTTGGGACTTCCTATATATCCATACTACATTAGTTCACATACTTGCATTGGAAAAGCAAAAGTTACTCCGTTTGTTTGATCTCTTCAATGATTCACTTTTGATGAATTTTATTCGAAGATGTGTTGAATCTATCAAACGAAGCATTACGCGTCACGTTAGTTCATTCGTTAAATTATGCTAAAATAAAGAGAAACCAGGAAATTAAGTTATAAAAGAACAAAGGTTATAATTAAACAGCTAAACACGGCAACCGTCTAAAAATTTATTACACAAATAACTAAAATACATTCCCACAAATACCAAAAAGGTTTTAACCAAAACCCTATATCGTATTGACATTTCACACCGTAAGATTACATGGCATTATAACTTAATTACATCACCCACCCACAGCCAGAAAATAACAATTTATTAACTTTTTTCTAATGTGAGAACTTCAAACATACGCAATCCTGGGATTACGTCGGTAAACTCATTTGAATTTTTTATTAATATTATAGAGTTAATAAATCTGGGGTTATAATGAATAGTAATGGAGGTTCGGGCGTTATTGTTATTATTATTAATTTAGTTATGAATAATTCAAGGAGGGGAGTAGGGAGTAGCGTTTGGTTCGATTATAGTGTGACCATTGTGGGTTTTGTTATTAGATTATTGTAGTTGGTATTTTTGGGGTGTTGGTTGATATTCTAGATAGCTTTAACATAGCTAAGCTTAAGGTTTATGTCAAAAATAAATGTGGAAAACGTCCGTTTATTATTAAGGGCTGTACAACGTCAAGTACACACAACTGAGCAACGATTTCTTACAGTATTACTTGATTTATCCGTCCCATAGCAAAATGTAGATAATAGAATGAGTACTTACTACTTAGTTAGGTATGTGATTGATAGAAACATGATAGCTAAAACTTTTCGCGATATAAAACAATCGAAAAGTGACCAACAATTAAGTATGTAGTTTTCAATGCTGTGCCAAAGGAATTGCCACCGCTTTTTATTAAAACTATTCTCTTCCCAAAAATTAATAAATTTTTGTGTTTTAATTTTTGGGAAGAGAAGAGTTTTAATAAAAAGCAAAGAATTCCATAGACTGTTTAATGAAAATGGTAGCAATAAGAAAGCTTTTTAGAAAGATAAGCCATCATTAATTTATGAACTAGGTACCTATATGGACATTTTCTCTTATCACTAACTACGACAAGTTTCGAAATAACTTTAGATTCATTTTTTTGTACTTAATTCAAATAAAAAATCAGGAAAATCACAACTCAAAGGGATCTCTGGGAACTTCTGTAAACTAATCCTAATCGAGCCACGCGCAAACAATAATCACAATTTACTTTACACATTAAGGGTGCGACACACGATCGCTTTATCCAAAAGTTAATTTCCTCTCGCAACAAATTCCGAGTCGCGCGCGCACAATGCGCGATATTTGCTTATCTTTAATTGATTCACTTTAGCCCGCCGGTGATAAGGATTAGCTCTATTCACGCTGACTTTTACAAGGGTGCCACCCTTAACGAGAGATGGGGCAAAGATTCGGAGTTTAGAGGTGGTAAGGTTTTATGCCTAAAGTAAAGACGTATCTGAGAATGAGATAAGTTCCAGGCAAGTGTGAAGTGAAGTGAAGTAGTGCTTTACTAGTGTAAAGGCTCATTTATATGTTACAATTTTCTTGGACGGTCAGCAACAACACTTCAGTACTTTGTCATAGCAACTTTTTACAGAATGTCTCACAGTTTGAAACATTTAAGTATATTGAATACATTTGCTAGACAAAGTACCAACTAAAATCTGACTTTCATCGCTGATTGTAGTAGTATCGACAACACTTCCGCTTTATCACTCCTAAGGTTAAAATCGCTTGCACGCCGCGCCAGCCGTTTAGTTTATGCAGAAGAAAATACGCGCGCAAACGAATTTTTCTGCAAAATGGTAAAGCACGACGTGAGTTGCCGATCGCACAAACAAGAGTACGATGCAACAAAAGAATTGCAATAATTGATCTTCAGTATTTGTCAATTTCTCATCAATTTAATTAATATGTTTTTAATTGCGTAAATATTTCTAGGCGCTCTTTTCTCGTAGGCATTAAACTGTCTCAATGTCACTGTCGTCTCTTCACAATCTCCCCCTTACTAAATCCAAACGACATCGGATTTCATAAGCGGGCGCGTGTCGCGTATTACCGTCCGGCGTAATGCGATCCTTGCCGATACGGCGCGATATTTCTGAATTACAACTATTTATCGGGTGTCGTGTCGTGCGGTCGGATAGGGGAGGGGATGTTGTTTGCTATGCGAGTTGTTTGTGATTGTGGGAGAGTATGGAGTGAAGAAACCTTTGGGGTTAGGAGTTGTTTTGATTTTTATACAATACACGGAGTATGAAGAGAGGTCGGCCTTCACATACAGTGGCGGCCACATAATTAAAGACACCAGTCGATTTTTATACAAATGAGGTAACTTTGAAGCCTGGTTCTCCGCCAAGGAGAGATAGATAGATAAAAAGTTTATTTGCTAAAACACACACATTCATACAAATAACATTACATAGGTAGGTAGGTACATTAAGTTAATAACTCATAAAAAGAAAAAAGGACAAACAAAATGGACATATAAAAAAGATAATCAGAAGAAGGCATGCATGTGTGTGCAGCAGCAAGAAGGGTCCAGTCTCTGTGTGTGAATTTTGCCTTTCGGCAAAACACCGATTCTAGGATTGACCTAGCTGTGATCTGATGGCTATCAAGCTATCCAGGGAGTGAATGGAGTAGATTCAGATCGCTATACACACCCAACTGATCTGATCAGCATTCTAAGAGATATAAATATAATAAATATAAGAGTTTTTTTTAATGCTTGGACAATTTCACACAGCGCCATCTAGCCCCAAACTAAGCAAAGCTTGTAATATGGGTGCTAGACAACTGATATACTACTTATATACTTTTTAAATATATACTTATTATACATAGCAACACCCAGACCCGCCACAGAAATTAAAATTCATTATTTCAATTTCTGCCCGGCCGGGTATCGAACCCAGGACCTCTTGCGTGGTAGGCGGCATGTTGACCACTGCACCATTCAGGTCGTCAAAAAACAATTAAAAAAGTTTAAAAAAGTTAAAAACAATTTTGGGTTTTATGCTCCACATTGTTACTTAATGCTTACACATTAATAAGCTCCATTATATTTTGTCGACGCAATTGCACACGCACCGCGCTCAACCCGAACTCAACTCATACTCACCCCGAACTCAATCCGAACTCACCTCACTCACCTCAACATTACACAGGAGCTTAGTAAAGTGTCATAATATTATGACTCAAAATTGTAAGCGATGTTTTTCGGTTTACTAATGTTTTCCCTAATTTTAAATGCAATAATTTCATTTGCCATAATTGCATATGCCATAAATTCATTAAACATAATGATTTATTTTCCATAACTAACAAATGACATAAATTTATTTTCACTAATTTCATTGGTCATAAACAATCAAATGAAATTGTTCTTATTACATAATTTTATTTGCCATACTCTTCATTCAAAATAATGTTATTATCCATAACAATGATTTTCAATAATACTTACTTATTACAATATTTGGCAAAACAAACCTTGTTTTCTATTATTTCAGCAAAGAAATAATGAAAGAAGCTAGCATAATTCATATTTATCAAAGAATTAATAAGATTTTGACCAATCAAGATAATTAATTATACTAATAGAGAATTTTTGAGAGCTTTGGCTTAATCTCAATTTAAAACGACAAAATTGTGGAACTAAAATAAAATTGTTTACTCATATTTGATTTGTCCATCAGCCATATTAAATGTCCCCTGTATTGCTGGGGTACAGGCCTTCCTTATGGGTGCATATATTTATTTATATATTTAATTTATAAAATAATAATTAGCTTTATGGTTTAGGTTTTTTTAAATAATTAATTTTTAAACATAATGAGCAGGTACGCATGCAAGCAGGCATGCAGCAGTCATGCAGCATGCAGGCAAGCATGCAGCATGCAAGCCAGGCATGCAGCATGCAAGCAGGCATGCAGCATGCAATCAGGCAAGCAGCAAGCAAGCAGGCAAGCAGCAAGCAATCAGGCATGCAGCATGCAACATGCACGCAAGCATTAGGGAGCTCCGCTGCGAGTGGTCAAAACAGTAACCTAACCTACTGGTAGGTGAATTAAGTTTTTCTTTATAACGGGGGGCCTCAGGCCCCCCGACCCCCCCGAGCAGGGGGGCCTGCCCCCCTACACCCCCCGGCAAGCATTCTACATGCAAGCAGGCATGGAGCATACAAGCAGGCAAGCAGCATGCAGCATGCAAGCAAGCAAACAGCATGCAAGCAAGCATGCAGCATGCAGGCAGGCATGCAGCATGCAAGCAGGCATTCAGAATGCAACATGCATTCAAGCATTATTTAGCTCCGCTGCGAGTGGTCAACACACTAACCTAACCTAACCTACCAGTAGTGGTGGTCGCATTAAAAGTTTTTATTTATAACCCCTAGGTACGTTTAGGTGAAGAGATACGTTATAAGTTATGTATATTATGTCAATTATTGATTATGTCAAATAATATTTATAGGAACTAATCATTATGACACTTGTTATTATGGCACCTAATTTTATGGCAAATGAAAAGTATGGCTAATGGATTGTTATGTCATACGTTGTTAGTATAAAAGCCATTATTACAAATGAATATTATGACCGAGGATCATTATGGCAAATGAAATTATTACAAATAAAATTATGATAAACGAAAGAATACCATGTATTTCAAGGTGTGCTGCCGTTGAGGTGAGTTTTGAGTTGAGGTCGGGTCGTGTGTTATTGTCTGAACGCAGCCTCAGGTTGTGACAGCACTTATGAATACGTGCGTATAATTATTTGTTTTGAAACAACATAAAATTTAAGCTACTTTTTAACGCGCGGTCTAACAGCTCACGGAGCCACTAGTTAAAGTTAAAATAACTTTTCTCTAGATTTTCGTATCTTTGTCAATGTAATTTATAAACTAACATGTATAATGAAGGTCTTTATTTCTCATTGGTTGTTCTAAGAGTACTTCTTTAATTGAGAAGACAACATAATAGTACTCAAATTAAGATACCTATTAGGTAGTCCAACCGATTTGCATAGTTCTAAATTGCTTTTAATATGCCGAGTGCATAAATCACGCACGCCAAACCTATCACCTCTCCTGCACAGTGTTGGTCGAGTTAATAAAATGCACTTTTTCAATTTTCAGGTATCGCCGCTTGGCCAGCTCGCCGCTCTGCATTTGTTTAATAAAACGTCATTCAAACACTTTTCAATAACATCGTCGAGCGCAAAAAAAACAATGGCGGCCATTCGAATGGATGACAGATACGGTGCTACGTGGAAATTGGAAAAATCCAAAATCCACTGTGTGCATTTTCCGACAGGCGGTGATTTTTTTTATCTTGTCAACTTTTCATGACGTGTTTGTCAGGTTGATTTATAGTCTGGAGATACTAAATAAACTTATGGCATGGGTTGTAAAATTTACTTTTTTTACTTAGGTACTTATAGCAAAATAATAGATTCAAATGTATCATTGAAACTAATCAAAATGACAAAACCTTTTAAGATTTCAACCATCAATAATTAAATATTTCAGTTTAATATTTTTTTTTATTTTAGCCATTCACAATGCTATTTTTATATTACGATAATTAATATACTTACTAGAAAAAAACCACTAACCCGCTATAGCATCTCAGACGGGACACCAACCCGCACTCTTGAGATTCCAGTCTAGCCCAAT
The DNA here is from genome assembly GCA_950108535.1 of Agriphila straminella. Lineage (NCBI taxonomy): Eukaryota > Metazoa > Arthropoda > Insecta > Lepidoptera > Crambidae > Agriphila > Agriphila straminella. The sequence continues at coordinate 5,547,834 of OX467326.1, read as the reverse complement.
ACACTGACCAATAACCTACATAGAGCGACTCGGTAGCATAAATTGAGTTGGGTTCGAGTCCTGTCTGAGATGCCGATTTTTTCTACAATGTTTTCTAGTAATTATATTAATTATTTCAGTTTAGTTAAAAGGTTGTAATGTTAGTGCAATTACATAGATGTAAGGGAAAATTTGGGTGAACGGTGGGTGTTGAGTTGAGATTATGTTTTGTAACGTTACGAGTGGAGTACCTTACAGGCGGCTTGATAAACTCTAACACTAGAGGTGGCCATTATTCCTCATTCGATAAGAAGAAGAAGTGGAATACAATTAAAACTGATGTAATTTTCGTACTCGTATAAATTTATTTGAGTGCAACAACAATAAACACTCACATAAATTAAGTTAAATAGTTATCAAGTAAGGTAATTACCACTAAAAAGGCATAACTAATTTAATACAAGTATAGGTACAGAGGTATAACTAAATAAATAAAGTGCTAATTATTAGTAACGACTTCATGAGGTATTGACATAAACCATCAATTATGGCGACTACGCATTTTATTTATAAACCTATCAAAATGTTCTTGCAAATTTAAAAATAAACCCTCAACCGTCAGATGTTTTACGCGCGGGGCGTGGCGAGTCGCAACAGGGTCGACGGTGGCGCCACGCGGCGGAAATGGGCGGAACCGTGGCGCTGCGCATACGCGACAACTGCGTACTGCTGATTTAATGGCCACTCTGCTGTCTTGTCGATGGTGATGTTTACTTTATGTTTGTCTTTTGTTTAATTTTCTTTTGCGATATGTCAGTGCTAACTTGTGTAGTCTTTGTGAGTCTTTGCAACTAAACACAGTCATTGAAAATTGGGACAAAACCAACCAAAGAGAAAAAACAGTAAATTTAACTGAAAAATCAACGATTTAGTTATCTCCTCTAACTTTACTCCTATTGCAAATCATCGTAAAACACATAAACTATTGGATTCTTGTGAAAAAACGTATTTTTTTTCAGAGTGTTTTTACAATAGATATTGTGATTATGTTAATTAGGTAAGTGTAACTGAAAAGCTACATTTTGTTCATAATTATGCTAGATGGCTGAAAAATACTCAAACAAACAAAAATATAAATGTTATAAAAAACTTTTGCAATTTTGGAAGAGTGCATTGTGAGGTTAAGGTTAAGTTCAACTTTTATTTCATTCTTTTGAGGCCAGCCTAAAGAAAATTTAGAACTTCAATAGACTATTTCTACCCCCAGAAATATAAATAGAATTGGTAGAGGCGTGTAAGCAATAATTCAGCAAGGGGTGTGTCTAATGCGTTTCAAGTTATCTGCTTAAGTCCGCGGGGTACGGAAACACCGAAAAAAAGAGTATGTAAATAATAGGTGGTATTTTATACATTTAGGGCCATTTCTTATCAGGTTTCGATAGCATTATCATAAACAGTCAAATTATTTGTCGAATTTGAAAATCAAGCCTCGACAAAAGACCTTCAAACGATTTAAAATGGCACTGTCAGAAGTTCTTCTCATTTTTGTTTTGGCAATTCACTCCTCTTTTGGGAATACTTTTGCCAGTTTCAAGTGTTGGATAGGATTCAGTGACGTTGTTTCGGTTTGCATTAGAATGCGAGTGCATTGCATTCCAATGCTTCTTAGAGCATTTGGCACCAAGTATATCATGTCAGTTTACTCGGTAAGTTCTGCCGAGGTAGCCAACACTACAATAAAAGTCTCAGCTTCACACGACCGAGATCGCGCCTAATTCAATGATTCCACATATTGTTCAGTTGCGTAGACACTATAGTAACACAAAATTACACCAATTTTAACACACAATATTCGCTATGATTCAATTTACAAATAATAGCCACCGATATGAACACGACAAAATGGCGCCAAAAACCCAGAAGAGGGGTTAGTTAGTATAGCACGGTAAAGATAGTATTAGGCGCACCTAATAGGTATTAAACCTTAAAACTATTCTGATAACTGAATTATTATTATATTTATTAACTGCATTTTTATTTAAAAATAATGTAGCTAAGTAAGGAATGGGCGTTACAAAACTGGAGGGGAGTTCCAAGAATAATCATCTCGTCTATCGCTCATGGAGGGGAGTCCCGGGAATAATCTCCTTGTCTATGGCTCATAAACTTCAATGTATCGCCTACTCGGACAGATAAACTGTTGTCTGGTATTCGAGGGACTATTAACACATTTACTGGGGTTTTATAGTCTGTGACGGAATGACTTAATCAATGAGAGTTTACGCAAACATGTAGTTAATATTCTTTGCTATTAGCCTCAATATTATTGCGACTGGTTACTTTAATTGGGTTTGAGTTAGCAAGTGAAAAAGATTTGTAGATGTGAATTTTTTTTTTTGCTCTCAATCATAACAGTTTTGGTTTTATTAGAAAGAAACTTTGAATTTTTTTTTGGAAATGGATTAAAGTTTTACCGTTTACCTCTTACAGGTACATCCATAAATTTAATAAGAAGATATAGAAAAAAATATGTGTCGTGGGTCGCTAAAACGGATCATTAATTTATATTTACCAAAGTGGAATATGTGATGTTATGGTTTAAAAAGAAAAGGATACTCATAAGTTAAGGTTTTTGTATGGTATCACAGCAGTTAAGTATTTGGTATAGAGATGATAACAGGAAAAATGGTAATGTATGAGGTTAAGGCGCGTAAAAAGTTTACTTTTCTTACCAGGTAGTTTTTTTTTAATTTTTTAATTTCTTTAGGTTTAATAACTAATTAAAGTGACGTTTTAACCTTTACCCTAAACAAGGAGGACAAAGAAATTCACACCTTTCGTATTTATAAGATCACGTAAAACGGATATCCGTTTGATCACGTTTTTTAACTGTTTCCTTAGAGACTACTTAAATATAGTTAAGTATAAAGTAGGCGATGTCAATGAGATCATTAATTAAAATAAATGTGTGTACTAGTAGACCGTGTAACAGCTAATATACTAACTTGCCTGGCTTTTTACTGCCAAATTCGTCACCAATGGGGCAGCTGCCCCCCTAGAGCTTAAAAAAATGTAGCCAACTGCAAAGTAACCAAAGTTTTGAGGCCGATCAACTTGCTTTTCCGATAAATCTCGCATTTCAAAACTTGAATAAATTTACTAGGTGCTCTTGACTGTACCTACAATCCATATTTTTTTGTTTTCTCATCCTCCTCAATATTAACTTGCCGCCTCCTGGGCCATGGGCTGGCGACGCTCTTGGGCAAGAGTACAATATTAATGTATGAAGCTGACAAAACAACGCGCTGCGCGGCCGTTTTATTACGAAAGACAGGCACGATTACAATATTAAACACACTAAAAATCGATAGACAAGATTACAAGATTAGTGAATGAAACTGACTATAGATCGCGCTGCGCGGCCGTTTTTTTTCTAAAGATAGGCATCATTATAAAATTAGTGGCTTAAACTGACAAATAAATTACAAGATTACTACTAGACGGGCCCGCACCACGGAATGAGCCTAGTACATAGTTCTTAAATCCGGCCTTGGTTCTGTATAATAATAATTGATTGACAGTAAGCTACGGTTTGAAAATTGACTCCTCTTGACGTTTCTATGGAAGCCCCTCCCTTTTTCCTGATCACACAAAGTAAGGACCGTCTTCTCGACAAAGTAATCCGAGTTTTATCGATACGAAGAATCGGTAACGTTACCGAGTATTCGAGTACCGTTGCCTCGTAAAATTGACTTCACTCTGAAACATCTATCTGAAGCGCTGAAGCACTGAGACTGAATGACGGACGACACTTGCGTGAAAAAGTTATATGACATTTAAAAAATTGCGTATATTTAACGACATAATAAGCCAACCTACGACGGTATTGGACCTTTTAAGGGTGCATCGCGCGTCCACTAGCGCCGCCAATCAAGAATAAATCATTACAACGAAATAACTATGTTAAATAAAAATCTGAAAAATATAAAAACTATATTAGTTATAAACAATTTTTGTATGCGTTTTTTTCTTGGTTTAAATGTGTTTGCGTAGTTAAAATCTGGATTAACGCCCAAAGGCGCCCACTTTAGGCGTTAATCCAGGTTTTAACTACACAAACATATTTAAACTAAGAATTAAACGCATACTAAAATATTGGATAGCTAATACTAGTTTTTATATGTTTCCGATTTTTATTTAACATAGTTATCTCGTTGTAATGATTTTTTCTTGATTCTAGTGGACGCGCGATGCACTCTTAAACCGAGATGAATCGGAAAGCGGCTCGTCACTGGAGTACGTAATTATCGCTGATGAAAAATATTATCATCTAAGTAACTGAAATATTTTTCGAAATAGAAACACAGTACAGACAGACACTATAATAATAAAATTACACTTATTAAGTGCGTTATTTTTTTAACTAAGTACCTATACGTATTTACTTCACAGCACTTGGAAACCAAAATATTTTTTTATAGTCAAGCACAAACTACTCGTAATACTGATAAACATTATTTTTACTTACTGATTTAACATGATATTTTAATAGAATAAAGTGAACTTAATTTTCAAATTCTACTCAAAGAGTAGTTTGCGTTGGAAAATATTTTGTATTCACAAAAGTGAATACTTTTGTGAGTGATTATCCTGGGCGGATGGGCGGGGCAGTCGCGTACACCCGCTTTACAGCATTTCACGGTAAGACATTAATTGGGCAAAACGAAATCAAACAAACACTCAAACAAACAAAGTAACGCACAGATCATTAATAATAACGTCAATTAAACCAACTCCAGTAATACGACTGTATTACTTTACTTCGTGCCTTTGTTCTTACACATCTTTTAGTACAATTTACTATCGCAGAAGAGATGTATTATAGCTTGAAGTTATTTTAATGTGGAAAATAAATGGAAAGGATTTTCGATAGTTTTCCTTAAATGCTATAGTGCAACATAGACACATAAGTTTACGTTGCTTTGATTGGTAAAAATATTCCAACTGGGCACCTACCATTTTGTTTTCAATCATTCATTTAATTTTTTAAATGTGGGCATATCAGACAAAGACAAAAAAACAATCCAAATAAAAAAAGGTTTTATAAAAGTCATTTAATGAAGTACCTAACGTAACGGAAAACCTTACCGTGTAACTGGTCTATATTATCACTGGACTATAATCAAATCATTGACTGATAATAATTCATTAGAAATAATAAGGTAACTTCTTTACTCGTTCACTTCTCAAGCTTACGCGCTCACTAGACATGAAATAAAACACTTTTAACGGATACTAGCGCGGTTTTATTGAAAGTACTTTGGTAATTAGTTGGTATTTGGTTTGATTTTTTGTTTTCCCGACGTTTCGGCACCTTTGCAGCTGCCTTGGTCTTTACTCGTAATATTTTAATCCTCACCTAATTAGCCAACGCCGACAATAAAATCGTATGCAATTAAAAAGTTATTTACGATTTCAAAAATGGAATCCGCCGCGTTTCGAACCCAGCAAATGTTTGCCCACAAACTATATCAATAAATAATTCATTCTTTATGCAGGTCACACATTCTAATGGGCGCGGACAAAGAGACCGCGCGAACTGTGATAACATATGTCTTCGACGCCTTTTTTAAGGGTGTATTTGGCCCCTAATTGACAATTAAGCATAGCCATTAGACGTCAGTGAATATTTTCCCTTAGTCCTGTTGGAATTTTAATGTAACTTATACGAAGCTTACTAGTAAATAACAAACGTTCTCAAAATATTTCTGCTAAGTCATTGTGTAAAAGTACAGTGCTACAAATAACTTAGATTAGAATCCCAATAGTGTCACCACTTCCCTGGTAAGAGGAAACACTAAGGGCGAGATAATTGAAAAATAGATATTGGTTTTTTTGCAGAGCGCGATAGAGACAACTGCAGCTTGGAAATACCTACTAAAAGTACCTACACAAAATCAACGTTTCGTAGTCCCCTTATTCCTTCTCCAAAACTTGACCGATTTAACTATTTTTTCATTAAAAATAAAATAGAGGGTTTGGCCGTGTCTATGTTTTCCTTTTTTTATATAATTTAGTCAATTTTTTTTTCTGGATGTTTGAACACAGTGGAAAATCTGGCCATTTTTTTTAGGTTTTTGAAGGTTCATATCTCTTTTAATAATTAATTTATGAAAACAAGGAAAACATAGGGACATGCTAAATAGTGACCATAGATTTTTGGAAAAAAAAACTATTGCGCTACTGGCATTATCCAGGGAGGAAACAGGGGACTACGTTTGTATGGAAAAACGGCCCTTGTGTTTCCTCTTAAGTAAAACAATTTGCAGCAGGACTTAGCCTTTACTCATTTTGTCGGCGCAGCACCGGTACGACTCAGCATGCTTTGTATACGAGGTACCGAAAGCTTACTGGACGCCTATATTTCAATAGAGCGTTGCTCATTAATTGTCGGCGCAACATCAGTGTAGAGTCGCTAACTCTACATAGGATGTTCTATGATGACGTAACTATAATGTTCGGAAGGATGTTAGGAAAAATGTATAACACGTGTGTCACCGATAATTGCTTTATTGCCACTAAATGTGTTCAGTCACGTATTTGCAACGTTAGCTTAAAATAATATAAAGTAATTGTAATATTGTAGGAGCTCGCTCATACAATCAGGTCGGCGCGATACAGATTCGGTCCAGAATTTGAATCGCGCCGACAAATGAGTAAAGGGCCTAAGTACGATTTTATTGACAAAGGCACATAAAAGTTTGAAAATTTTTCAATGCGATTATATATTTACACAAAAAAAAATAAAAAAGCTCGTGTTTTGCTTGTCATCTAACTAAACGATAAACAATGGTTTATTTCACTGTAAAGTATGGTTATAAGTGTCACTTTTCTAACGTATCCATACAAATGCGGCCGGCCGAATAATCCGGTTGTACCGAACAATAAAGATGGCGTAATGCGAGTGATACACGACACGATAGCGGCTGACCGCTTGTCACACCTCCGCTTAATTGAAATTTATGTCATCGACAGCTTATGTCAACGAGCTTTACTAAGGGAACTCGAAGCTTGGCTAACTCGAAGGTATTTCGAATAAGAAAAGACGCAAAAATATGGAATCAATTTTCATTAGTTTTTACAATATCATATAGGCTTGGGAACAAATGCAATGATAAACTTTTTACAATAGCTGTATAATAGTATTGATTTTTGTCATACGTTTATGTCAAGATAATAAATTTTTGGAAAACGTTGTCAAATAAAAATATAAGGACCGTAGCTAATATTTTTATTCGATAATAGCAAGTTATTGCCCCCATTGCACTTGACAATGCGTAAAGCATCAATTACATAGTAAAAAAAGGTTTTTTTTTATTAGAAACAAAAGCTTATAAGAGTGCCTTCCTTTATAACTGCACAAGAGTTTTTCGACATCACTTCAGTTACATCACAACTATAGTAGGGGTATATCCCTAAACCGATAGATTTACAATTCATGCTTCGCTTCAAGCTTCCGAATAGCTTCCGGGGTAGATTACGTATCTACAGATACTATCGAAACATCTTAATTAGGAGCCACGCGTATTAAATTAAAGATCTCTTTATAACAAGCCCGCCTTCTTAATATTTCTAACACAAAAAAAGGTTTTATTCCAAAATTTTAACGACTTATCCTGGGAATAATAAAAAATTCCACCTCCATTAGTGTAATATTTTTCGAGTGTAATCTTTATGATAATTTTAATTAGGAATAAATATAATTAAGTTATAGAGGCTATACCCGTGAAAAACAATAAAAGTGTAATGCTTAACATATAGAAATTATATTGTTATATTATTAATGCTATATAAATGTAGTGACTGCTCGTTATAATTAAATTTAATAATGTATGAACACGTTAATGTCGGCAATATGGAAAAGTAAGAAACCGAGGAGGTCGGTGGCGCAGTGGTTTAGCGCCTGGACCAGCGACTTGCGGAAGTTAAGCAACGTTCGCAAGGGTCGGTCAAGGGATAGGTGACCAAAAATTTATTATCTCGAGCTCCTCCATGCTTCGGAAGGCACGTTAAGCCGTTGGTCCCGGCTGCATTTGCAGTCGTTAACACCCACCAATCCGCATTGGGCCCGCGTGGTGGGTTATGGCCCATCCTCCTTACCACCCATAAGGAAGGCTTGTGCCCCAGCAGTGGGGACATCAAAATTGGCTGATGGACAAGATGGTATGGTTGTAGCATAAACTTAATATTACGCTAGTATAAATAAGTTTATGGGTTGTAGCTAGCCAGGCGGACTTTTTATAAGTCCTACCATCAACCAAGGCCAAGCACGATCCCGTTGTGCATAAAAAAAGATGAGAAGTAGTTTGTTGACTCGATAAAAGCAACTTTCAACACCCAAAGGCAGCACCAAATAGTAACGCTTAAAACCAATTCCCGACTGGGCGTTATCGAACATCGGGGTGTCAATATCACGTGAAATTTGCATACGATACGATTTCCCTCGCGATCGACTATCGCGCCATCTATAGAATTGCCCCCGCCAACTCGAATTCAAATCGAAAATCAAGTCTTTTGTTCACCTTGTATTGATCGGGCTTATTCTGAAAGTGTGAGTTATTTTTACAGCAAAAGAAATATTCATCATGCCTTATTCGGTGTCCAAAAATTTTAAGCTCCTGGTTTTTTGTCAAGTTCATTAGTAAAACTAATCAAAAGTCTTTTTTATATATATTATCGCCGGGGCCGGGCGCGGTGCTTTTACATAACAGCGCCGCGCCGGCTGGCGGCACCGGACCGTAACTGTAACGAATTAGTACAGAATCCGAAAATACAACAATATTTGTTTCGCCTTTACGTGTAAAACAATGATTTTATGTACAGTTGAATTCCAGGTTATCATAATGTTCATTTATTTTCTCGAACTCCTCCGTGCTTTGAAAGGCACGTTAAGCCGTTGGTCCCGGCTGCATTTGCAGTCGTTAACACCCACCAATCCGCAATGGGCCCGCGTGGTGGGTTATGGCCCATTCTCCTTATCCACCCATAAGGAAGGCCAGTGCCCCAGCAGTGGGGACATTAAAAATAGCTGATGGCTATGATGTTCATTTAAAACCTTGAAAGAATGCTATAAACACTTTTTACAAGTGGTAGTGTTTGGCCTCACAAAGACAACAAAATAAATATATTTTTAAATGAATTCTAATGCTATTTCTAACCAGAATAAGCCCCAAATCCCTATTCTACAGGAGTGTAGAGAGAGCATAGATTTTGCATAGTAAACGTGAACATTTACGTTTTAGTGCTACGCCCCGCTCCACAATTGAATTGATTCGTCCCTTGACAAAGAGTGCCAATGAAATGTCTATTTATCTGCATTTTTATAGAGCTTGATTTCCGTTAATGTTTTTTGATAGAGTGTTTATAAAACTGCTAAAAACCTATTTTGAATTTGCTGGTTTCAATTGATAAAAATAACCCAACAAAATTAGGAACCTTTAACTATTATTACATATTTTGTTTGGCACATAAACAATTAACACTTTCTAACTATTTGAAAAAAGGCTAACTTACTACTAAATAGACACATTTTTCTAATTTGTTTGTGGAGAACGTTAATAGGGATGATGACAACTTTTTTTATTTTATGTTACATAAATTACCTCTCAAAAAAAGAAACATTGGTAAAAGAATTAATTCGCTAGCATGAAAACTGCCCGAGATATCACAGTGTGAAATGCACACAAATGGACTCGCACAAAAACGCTCCATACTAACGGCTACTAAATGATGACGTCACGCTTGAGAGTTTGTATGCAACGCGTAGGAAATTTGTTCGGCAGCTATATTAAATATTGTGTTTACCAAAATGGTTTCTTCGACAAATTTGCTATACATTTTACGGACTAATTAAAGGTATCATTTATTTTAATAAATTTTATACTTTTTAAATGGACTTGTCCACCCAACTTTGAAGGGTCATAAAATAAATAATATGCAATATATAAAACCAAGAGGTATACAAGCTACTCTAAAAGTTTAATATGTTTACGATTTTTATTAGTATTTCGTTATTTTATTCATTAGTCATCATCCCTATTATGGCTTTTCTTGAATGGATAACTGAAATGTGAAGTTTAGGAATTAGGTATTTTCTCTCACAGCAGCAACTGTTATGTCACATAAAAGTGTGATTATTTAAATATACAAAACTAAAACTTTTACATTGGTGATGTGACAAACAAAGTTAACATAATGTCCCATTTATCCGAAATAACTCATTCTAGATCTATGCGACGTTGTAAAGGCTTTGTCAATATCCGAACATTGGCATAACGACGCATTTAAGTGACAAAAACAATCTATAGCGGTTTTTATTACACTGTTTTTTGTTTTTGTCGACGGCGAGGTATTTTTTATTATACGCAAAGTAAGGGCTACTGTACTAAGTTTTTCATGATATTTTTTTCACATTCATTTGACTTGTGTGTTTCAAAAGCTCATGACGATTAGCTGTCAATCAGTGAATCGACTCATCCACTGATTGTAATAGAATGAATCATTGTTTAATACTTATTTTAATAAAACACTTTTAACGGATACTAGCGCGGTTTTATTGAAAGTAGTAGCGCTAGTATCCGTTAATAGTAGATTGTTATACGAGGGTCAAAAGGAAGCAATTCCCATTCGAGACATTTAGACGCCCGAGCATAGCGAGGGCGGGTATAGTTCGAGAATGGAATTGATGACTTTTACCCGTGTTAAACACTCTACTTTTCATTTCGAATTTCAGGAAAGTAAAAAAAGTATTAGTTATTCCAAAATGTTTATTAATAAAAACATGTACCTACTTAGTAACTACATTGGTAGACCTTATAATTATACCTATACCAACTTACCTTTAAAAACCTAGAAAAATTAGAACAATTTGTGAAATTTAAAGTTAAATTCTTGCTTGGAATATTTACAGTTTGATATAAATTATTATGATGACAGATTTGGCTTTGTTGGATGCCTGTAAAAGTTGGAGATATTCTTTGGTCTTTGATAAGACGGTAAGTCCATGGCAGAGACTCTCCTGAAGTACCTAGTTGTTTTCTGTCGGCGAATTACAGCGTAGTTTTATTGTTTCTTTTATTTTATTTGAACTTTTTATTTTAGTTTTAAACTCATTTTTAGTCAATACAAAATCAACACAATACTTTAATACGGCACACACAGCTCAAAGTCACAGAGTTAGGTAAGTCTCCCTCCAATATTTTATAGTTTTTCTTATTTTGAATTTGGAACACGTCGCGTCGCCGGCCGCTCCGCCCAATGTTTTTAATTTTGCACTGGCTGTTTATACCATGTTTTGTTGTTGTTCGTGAATGGCAGGCTGCAACTTTTTTTAAACCATTTGTTTTTAACTATTGTAAACTTTTTCATTGCCAAATTCAGTTCTATTTTTAAATTACTTTTCCACCCTAGGGTGGAACGAAGAGTTTTGGACCCGCTGCTCAGTTCAAATATACATCACTTTCCGAATATGAGAAATGAAAAAGTGTTTTATTTCATGTCTATAGTGAGCGCGTAAGCTTGAGAAGTGAATACTTATTTTAAGTTTTACATTAACTTGCAGCGCTATCAGTAATTTTGCCACCATATCCACAGTGTTTATTTGTTTGTTTATTTGTTTATTTATTAGGAATACCAGCATTTGTTTACACTATAACTTACACTAACTTAAAATAACTTTTGCACTAAATAACAGTGGCTGTTATTTAGTGCAAATTTCGATTGTGTTCGAACAGAGAGCTTTAAAGGCAATAGTCAGTTTGTTCTGAATGATCTGTAAAAGCTACTTTACGTGAAAAGCCTCGCTTATAAGGCATCTGAAATGACACGACTAGAATAAAGCTTTGAATAGACAATGCAGAGCGAAGATTCTTAATATTCAAAGCATTAACTTACATTGTTCAAGCCATTTGCAAGTTTTCACACAAAATTTCTTGAAACCAAAGAAACTGGAATAAGATTCCATCTGGAATAATGACATCTATTCACATAAAACTCTTTTCCAATCGTTTCTGACGTCAAAACAGTAAATCTAAACATTCCTCCAATGTTAAAAGACAATAATTGCGCTCGCTCCCCAGCCCACCCGCAAATATTACCTACTAGTTAAATGTAACATCTTTCAAATATGCGAATCGCTCTTTCTTTCTCTCATTGGAATAATTTCGCCGTATATATGCTGCCTTGTATTATGTTCTTTGGTAGCTTCTCATAGCATGAATCTATTGATCTGAAGAGTTTCGTTGAATATTTAGAGTGGTTACAAAGATCTTCTCAATAAAGACGCTGTCTTAGATTTCAATGGCTGCCAATGTTTTGTTTATTATCTCGTCTGTTGAACTAAAGCACCTACCTATCTATAAATTAACGTTCCTACAAGAATATTTTGTTGAAGTCATGTAAAATTCATTTTGAATCTCATCAATAAAAGTGTCTTTAATATCGTAATAGGCTCTAAGTTTAGGGTGAGAAAATAACTTACTGTTCAATTATATTCGAAGACGAATTACGGTTTTACTTAATTGCTAACAAATTGAAAGTCAATTACGTATCTATCATTCCAAACATTTTATCATATATTATCTTTTCTCCCGTTAAGAACGTCAAATAAAATCCTAATACAACCGTGTTTTTGCGTCGATTACTCAGTGAACTAACATAGCACATGTGGTCTGTTTTCACTCGTAAGCAATAATTTCGTACTTTCTATGACAGGGCGGCAAAAGTGTCAACTATAACTCAAAGCTACCACAGTTAGTTCATTAGCACAAGATTTCGCACAAAACTTCAAGATCCGGCGGTAACTTTCCAAAGATAACGGAACCCTATATTTTAAGGTTACGTAGCACCTGACAGGTTGAGTGTTAGGTAGCACCTTATGACGCATGGTCGGTGTCGGTTCGGTTCCGGGGCGGGGTTAAGGTATGTGCTAAGTGTAGTGTGAAAGGGGGATTTGGGTATTGTAAATATGTTGTTTTATGTAAATAGGTAGGGTGAGAAAGAAATAATTCCTTATGGCTTACAGTTACTTTATTTATACTAAGTATTAGTATTTTAATCATGTAGTCCATCAGTCATTTTTGATGTCACCACTGCTGAGGCACAGGCCTTCCTCATAGGTGGTAAGGAGGATGGGCCATAACCCACCATGCGGGCCCAATGCGGATTAGTGGGTGTTAACGACTGCAAATGCAGCCGGGACCAACGGCTTAACGTGCCTTCCGAAGCACGGAGGGAATATCACCCATCCCATGACCGACCCATGCGAACGTTGCTTAACTTCCGCAATCTCTGGGCCAGGCGCTAAACCACTGCGCCACCGAGCTCCACAAATTTTAATCATACCAGGGTATAATTAAAGTTGGATGGAAGCAAGATATAAAAAAAACAACTAGAAACAATGTTGCTTTTAAATAAAAAAAATCATCGTAGATTCTCTCTCTGTTTCTTTGACTCATTTTCATTCAACAGTCCGTTCGACGCCAGCCGAAGAGTTTCAAAAATAGGTTTGCAAATATCACGAATTTTATTCTTTTCTTTACATTTTCCCAAATCATTTTAAAAAAAATCTTTGATGTACCTAGTACTTATTTTACATCAGCGATGGTTTGCTACATCATATCCGTACAACCATTGGCATTGTTTGAAATATTCAAAGGCTTTGAAGCTTAGATATCACGTTTAGAACAGGGTCATCTAGCGTGAAGATACCAGCCTAGCAGACATAAGCTCTAACCTTGTTCCGTAAGCCGTCAACAATGGCAGCTTATACGTGGGGTGTTTGAAGTTTAGTGCAGTTTATAAGTGCTTAAACGTAGTACCTATAGAAAAAAAACAGTTTCCCGTAAACAGTAAATGTCAAACAAATAATGGTAACGAAAACGACAGTATTAACAGAATTTCCTGAAAACTGAAGTTTCAAAAAGTTGGAAAACAAACTTGATGTAGTAACGTTTGAATCTAATTAATTGGTTCAGCCGTCTTCGAGTAATCGGTGGACATACACAAAAACATGCATACAGACGAACAGAGAAGCTTCTCCTTTTTTGAAGTCGGTAAAAAACACAAGACTTGCCGTTCAACGATAAAAAATGAACCGTAATTTTGGGTGAAAAAACGTTAAAATCGCGGAAAATGCTGATCTTCTACTAGAGTAGAGATGTTTTATTTTCTTGTGTTATTATCATTATTTCACAATTCAATCTAAATCGATAAGATAAATAAAAATAGTTCGAAGGTACTTAATAAAAAAAATGATTTGTATTATTGTAAAATTCAAAATTCAATTCAATATTCAAAAATAATTTATTCAGTCTAGGCTGTTACAAGCACTTGTAAATGTCATTGAAGCTACGCCATCGGTTCGCAAACCCTGAGCGGGAGACCTTGTAAAGAAGAACCGGCAAGAAACTAGTCAAGGGCTGCTTTTTTCTCCCTGTATATTTCATACAGAGTCGTCAACATTGAAAAATGAGCTCCACATTTAAAGTCAGGTCATTTTCCATCACAATAATTAACAAAAGTTTGCACACAATGGGTAGGTATAGGTAGGTTGAAATTAAATACCTACTACATATCGGATAGGTAATTGTGAGAGTTAATACTTAAGTAAGTACCGATTTCTATTTGCACGACAGATTTTAAAATTGTTCCTACAAACATCAAACCATATAGACACATTTGGTTACCGTAAAAAAATTCTAAAGTCCACACAATGTAATTCGATGCGAGGGGCGGGCTTGTAGCAAAAAGCGATCGCTCCCAGTCCCAGCGCCAAATCCCAGTTTAGAGCGAACCTCAAATATTTGATGTGCGATTAAGAGGACGATTGATTGATGGATGAGGTTATTTTATACAGAGTAGTTAAGATTCGAAACTTCTGTTTAATCAATAAATAGAATAACGCAGATAATAAATTAATAAATCGATAATGAAATGAGACTCATCTTTCAAACAAAAAAACAGGTTCATTACTGATTGCTGATGAAAATACGAGTTAAACAATATAATACTAAATAATATACTAGAAATAAAATCGACTCGCACAAGGAGGGCTATTGTCTAATTTTAAAAATCTATCGTAATCGCTTTCGTTTGACAGATGGATGTGACACATTGCTGCATTTCTTTGGTAAGTTTTTATTTGTGCCTTATAGAAGCTTCAATGTGTTACATCCTGAAAGCGATTGCGATAGATTTTGAAATTAGACAATAGAAAGGCAGATTATATTCTCAGGCGGGAATCGAACCCGCAAACTTTGGAAGTCTAATGAGCTAGAGGTATATCCTACTCTTATACGCTGCAAGCCAGCGTTATTTCCTCAATGTGTGGAATTACCTCGTCATTCAATTGAAACATATCTTTCCAGATATTTTAATATTGATTAAGATGAAAGAGCTATATTTTTCTGATTAAAAAAAACAGTACAATTAATTTGGTCAATAAATACATGCTTTTATGCTATCTCTATGACTTTTAATTTGCTACATAATTTGAGGATTGTGCAACATTGTAAAATGGTAAAATTTAAAAAATTACTCATAAAATTAATTTAGTTTCTGTGCACATCATTACTCTATGGTCTCGTTTGGCCAGCTGTAGGCGAGCCGGGCCCATTTTGTCGTAGTTTTAAAACAATTAAACACATTATGATATAACAAACACACAACGGTTACCGGCTGTGGGAAACTTTGTTCCTATTGTTTGTTGAAATGGTTTCACTATTAAGTATTTATTATTGGGAATAGGTACATAGTTATTTAGTCAATTAGGTGTATTTAATACAATAGCTCTACTTACTAACTGTACTCTACTAATAACTCTTTATTAAATGTAAAAATTAAGTACGATTATAAATTTCTAAAACTTTTTGAAAGTCATTGAAATGTAGAAAAAAATACTATCGTGTACAATGTGTCCATCAGCCATTATTGATGTCCGTCCCCACTGCTGGGGCACAGGCCTTCCTTATGGGTGGTAAGGAGGATGGGCCATAACCCACCACGCGGGCCCAATGCGGATTGGTGGGTGTTTACGACTGCAAATGCAGCCGGGATCAACAACTTAACGTGCCTTCCGAAGCACGGAGGAGCTCGAGATAATAAATTTTTGGTCTCCCATCCCATGACCGACCCTTGCGAACGTTGCTTAAATCGCTGGGCCACCGATCTC
Organism: Agriphila straminella; assembly: GCA_950108535.1. Taxonomy (NCBI): domain Eukaryota; kingdom Metazoa; phylum Arthropoda; class Insecta; order Lepidoptera; family Crambidae; genus Agriphila; species Agriphila straminella. Next base: position 5,531,627 of record OX467326.1, on the reverse strand, counting down.
GGTGTATTTAATACAATAGCTCTACTCACTAACTGTACTCTATTAATAACTCTTTATTAATGTAATTATTAAGTACGATTATAAAAAAATAAAAAAATACTATCGTGTACAATGCAGAGCAAGATTATTAAATCAGTTTTTTCTTTAATATCAACAAAGTTGTACATACATGGTTTTACACAAAATAATTATGTGCTATATCAAATATATATTATTATTATTAAAACTAGCGACCACCCGCGACATTGTCTGCGTGGAAAGTTCTTTTGCTATCCCTCGGGAACAGTACTATTTAGAGTTCCGTAGCCAAAAAAGGCAAAAACGGAACCCTTATAGATTCGTCCGTCATGTATGTCTGTCTGTACGTCCGTATGTCACAGCCATTTTATTCCGAAAGTATTAGGATTACACAGTTGAAACTTAGTAGGTAGATGTATTCTGTTAACCGCTTAACGATTTTAACACAAAAATAAAAAAATTATGGGGGTGCTCCCCATACATGAAACTGCAACTGAAAAAAAACCGCACTTGGCTGGTTTTATCTGCATGAAAGGTACCCTATGTCCTTCTCTGTACCCCTGAGATCGTGTATGCAAAATTTCATGATGATCGGTTCAGTTGTTGAGACGTGAAGGCGTAACAAACAAACAAACGGACTTACGCATTTATAATATTAGTAAAGTATTCATTATATAAAATAAAGTTAACACAATACTAAATAATATACTAGAAAAAATACGACTCGCACCAGATCAATACTCAGACGGGAATGATCTGGTGCGAGTCGTATTTTTTCTAGTATATTATTGATTATTGTGTAAAAATAGCATAGTGAATGCAAAAATCTCAAATTTAAAAATTAAAATAAAGTTCTAAACCACTTTTTACAGTAAAAAGTGTGTCGCTATTATCTGTTAAGCTGCTAAAAGCCCTTATGTTTTCAGTACTTTAAAAGCGCCGAAGTATCCGGTGTAGAAGTATAAGTAGATAAGTGAGAAACTTAGGTAGTAGTGTTGATGGGGTGTTTGGTAAACAACGACGTTGGTGTTCGGCGGTGTTCGCGTGTGTGAAAAAATCGCTTAGGGTTTTTGTGACTTCCCATTGCAGTAGCCAATGATTGTACAGTAGGTAGGCTATAGGGCTATATTTAAGGCAGTGTGGTTACTGCATGAATTATGTAATTAAGAATTGTATAAATATTCCAATGTTTTATTGGAAAGAGATTTTGAATTTATTTGATCAACGCTTTAATGTAATCCTTACTCATAAAGAAGTTCGATAGTAATTCGTTTATTTGTTTAAGTTAAGTTCAGAATCCCTCTATCACTCTTTATATAACTTTTGCGCAATTAATCTTAATCAATAGCTAAAGCTAGGGTTTCCTAGGATGACGGAAATTTTGCGGCGTAGATCGTTGTCTAGGTATGTAAACAATATGGTACGCCGTATTTTTTACTAGACAACGTTCTACTCCGCTAAATTACGGTCGTAATATGACGGCACCGTCATCCTAGGAAGCCCTAGCTTAAGTATGCATTTTTTTTCGTCGAAAGGGGGATGACCGTTACCCAGTTATCCTTCAAGTGCCGGGTCTGATGGTGCGTCAAACTAGGATCAAAACACGGTGCGTGATTAGTGCAGGAAGCAATTGGGGTTTTAGTGGGTAGGACCCTGCCAAGTCCCACAACTCCCACCTACCTTCGGGATGCATTAACGCGTCCCCTACTATAAAAAGCATGCATTTATTTAAACACTATAATTTCTCAAGATCTGATCTGCGAACTTAAATATCTAAACATAATTAAATGTAGTAAAGTTCAAACCTACTTATTCTTATGTACCTAAGTGAAAGTTCCTACGTAAATAGTACATAAAAGTAAACTAGTGCCAACAAAAACACTTTTGGCTACATACATCTTTCCATTCATTATTATCATTCAGTATTTTGTGCGTGCTGATTTATCTCGTGGAAGCATTAAGTGGCCTTAAAAAAAGTAAAAAAAAAACACCAGTTAAGTAGATGTTCACCCTCTAATCCGGTGTAGTCCTGGTGGCGCCACCTCTTGAGTTTGGGCAAATAAAGCCTTTTTTCGCGTTAACCTACTTAAAGTATAAGTTGACGACTTTATACAAATCATGTTGAAGTTGATAAGTAGAGACATTTTGATCATGTGAAACAACAAAATAATTTTTAGGGATGTACAAAAAATATAGTTTATTTTATTTGAATTTGTATTACATTAAAAATAAATCTCAAAACTTTATATTACAACTACAGCATTCAACTGATTTCCTATTTAAATTCATGATATCGGTTATAATAAGCTAATCCCATATCACGCAAATTAATTTTATAGCTTCTTTGTGCTTATGATGTTTCATGTTCGCTAATAATGCAGTTATTACTACAAATGTACTGTATCTGTAATATTACAACAAAGCAATACTTGTTTACGTACTATTTTGTTTTAAAAACCAAATTGGATGGTATTTTACCATACTTCTGGTAGACAGAAAATGTATTTATACTGTTAAAGTTAATGTTTTGATATGATATGTTTTTTACTATTATTATCGTAGCATGAGTGATATGTTCAAAGTAGTTAAGTAACACGTTCTGTATCGGCGCGGCCGGCGCTTACCGCGGCACCTTACGCTTTGATCTTGCCGCCTCCGTATGGATCTAACAGTTAAATGAATGACTTAACGTTGATATAAGCAGCTAATTATGCGTTAGATTTACATACCTACCTGTTTTTATTTAAATTTGTTAGGTGGCTCTTAAGTTTTTGTTGTGGAATTTGATTATTTCGTTATGATGATTTTTATTTCGAGAAATGATGTATGTTATTGGTTTCAAGTGAACTGAAAAGTATCAGTTTCCTTTAAAAAATATATTACACTTTCTATCGCTAAAACTAAGTAAGTAGAACTTGTTATGAAAAATTGGAAATTTTTCTATGCACCTCACATAATGGTAGTTAGAAGGCAACTCAGACAAACCGGGCTATCAGGACTGTAGCATTTCTCAAACAGTTCGACAAAACAAAATGCCGGAAGTGTTTTCAAATTCGAATACAGCCAGAGCAATGCCTCTGTCTAGACTCTAGAATTCTAGATTGCTCTAGATTGAGTACACTACTATTTTCTATTAGTATAAAATATATAGTAGTAGAGACTATTTTCCATTTTGACTTGACTTGTAACCAAATATTTTACCAACACATTCGATTAGCGCCCTTTCATTTCGCCGCGTTTGCTAATATTTGAACACCTTACATTGTCTATGCTTTGCACGTTGTGTTTGAAGAGACCGCCCTATAGGAAGTTCTATTTGCGAATATGAAACTCTATCTAAACATATTTGATTTGTCTATGGCACTTTCAGCTGTTCTTAATAATTGCAAATGATGTAAAATGCATTGTTTGAGACAAATTGAATGTAAAACATACACAGTCATTCGATTGAAATTATCCTTCGTAATCATCAAAATAATTAGGTACCTCTCCATACAATATTATAAATGCGAAAGTCAGTTTGTTTGTTTGTTACGCATTCAACCGATCATCATGATTTTTTGCATACACATTCAGGGGTATAGAGAAGGACATAGGGTACGAAAAGTTATTGTTCCCGAGGGATAGAGATAAACTGACCACAGACGAAGTCGCGGACAGAAGTGAGTTTCCCATATTTTTTTATTACCTATGTATGTACTTAAATTATGTAATCGACTGCCCCGATCTTTCATGTAAATTTTCACTTTGAATACCACCAGCGTCTCTAAGGTTTAATCCGCCAATATCTATACCTTCCGCATCGACAAAATTATAGGCAGAATACGTACGTATTGCGAGCGAGTAGACTGGCGAATGGGGCGTGCAAGAAACATAACTTGGATCTACAAGTTATACATAACTTGGATTTACAAGTGGCGTGTCTAAGACTAAGCACAGCAGTGTCTAACCCGGAAGTTTTTAGAATAGTTTTTTTTGTGTTAACAACTCCATAATTACGCTGTAACATACATATTGTTCACACCCCTATTGTATTAATTTATTGCTATAAGTGAAAACCTGTAATTGGCTTTCTGTTTAACATATTGTAGCTTATATAGTATTATTGTTGCTGTTGGTTTTCCAATAAAATTTACAAATAAACAAGGTAACATAATAAAATTATCAGATAAATGTGTCTCCAAACTTGAAGTTTGTACCAAAATGTATAGACGTACAAAAATTAACCGAACTAACTGACACAAAAGCAACCAAATAAAAGTGTCAATATTAATAATTTTCAACGCTTGACTTGACTCATTTATAAACACTAGTAAATATGAAATCCTCGTTTCAGTGCGTAAATACTTCTTGAACGTTTATTATCAACCAGTTTTATTATCAAAAAGTAATGTGCTGAAAGTGATTAGCGCTTTAATAGCGTTACAACGCGGCGGCCATTTGATTTGCAGCGCGCACGCATGATTGCTCAATCCGGAGAGTTTTATTACGAGGGGTGGGGCGGAGGGGGGCTATTACGACTGTATACCTGTGGAGTAGGGGTGGGCTGTAGATTATGTGTGTCGATGAAGATGTCGATAGAATTTTGAAAAAAATTAAAACTGGACAAGAAACGTAATGCATTTGTCACTTCTAAGACTTCCGCGCGTATAAATAAATAAACCCTATTTAAATAAACCATATAAATAAACCCTTTTTACGGAAAAAAGTGTTTTATTTCTAATGAACGTAATGCATTGTTTGTGTCTAACAAGCTGCCAGTACAGGCAATTTAGCCTTTTTGCAATGAATTTAATCTTCTGTAACCCAGGCTCAGCAACCCGAGGTGGATTTTGGTCTAAGTTCAAATTCAAATGTAAATAAAAATATGTTGGTTGCATGTCTAACCTCTTAGCTGAACCGTTGTCGGAAGCTACTAAAGTGATTATCAACTTTGTTATCCATAGTCTTAAGTTGGATTAGTTATTAAGATTAGGGTAAGATGGAGCTGGCATGTTCGAACTGTCGATCACTTCTTATTCTTTTTCTTCCAGTCATACAAATGGTTGCCTGGAAGAAATTGCTTTTTAGCGATAAGGCCGCCAAATTGTTCTTAATATGTATTTGTTTTCCTTGTAATGTTTTCTATTATGGTGAACAATAAAGAATATATCTATCTATCTATCTATCAAAGCTCCTAAACAAATAAAGAAAAAAAAAAGTTCAAATTCAAACTTTGCTTTTTATTTTTGTTGTTGTAGTATTTTGTTCTGTTTCGGTTTGTATTATGTATGATCTTGGTCAGTTGCTTCAACAAATCACGAAAACACCACAAAAGATTGATGGTCCAATTCAGAAAATCTTTAGAGCCTAAATAGTCGTTGTAAATTGTCTGAATTAAGAGAAATACCACAGTTTATTTCTGAAAAACATGATGTCCCATCCCTACAAAAACATATTAGAGTGCATGCCGTCACATTTTCTAATCTATATTCAAATTGGCGCGGCCCGCCGAGCCGCCATTGTGAAAATGGGTATATTTTTCCAATTTCGCCCGGAAAACTCGCTCTGCTGCCACTTTTGCATAAACACAACCTTACCATTTACATATCCATGAATACATTTACAACTTTATTTTGATCGAAATAGAGTCGAAATAAGAGATTTTCAGTAGTACCGTTTGTTGTGTCAAATCGAATGACGTAAAAGCGAATGTAAGGAATAAAAAAGTTAGCAGCTATTCTAGCAGGGGTCTATTGTGCCCTCACGAGTTGATGCTACTTTTTATTTGGCTATTAGGTAGCTACTTCGCGACTGTCGTTGGCACTTTTGTGTAACATTGGTATGTGTCTAATTGGGTATATTTGAATAACGAAAATTAAAACTTTACAAACGGTTAAAATCTCATTGTTCAAAATATCGATAGTTCCCGACAAGCTTCATGATAGTTTCCTGGCTTTTGTAACTCAAAGTAGATTTAAAAGTTGTTTTACTTTAACTTCGAGCATGCAACAAAATACGTAGGAGTATTCGATAAATTATTCAATACTTACACGAAAACTCTCTTCATTTATTAACTCTCTTTATTCAGGAAATAATATTAATTATTTCGTATCAGCTCGTGCTTAAAAAATTCTTAACTGAAGACATGCAAAACGCACATGATAATTTATATGGCTAACTTTCATAAAATGATTTAATCTTCTATTTAAAGCTGTACGTAACGTCACAACTGTATGACATTCTCTACATTTTATGAAACAATACATGCTCTCCTACACTTTATTACAAAATAAACATTTACATAGTCGCATTCATAAATATGCTCGCTCGCCGTCGGTACATAAATATGGAATAAATACAATGTTAATTCGGTCCTCGTTTTGTGGCACTATCGGATCGGTTGTCTTTATTTTCAATATGGCGGCGATGGTTACAAATCCGTGGCGCCGGACCGACAGAGCGACTTGTTTGGACAGGGGATTGTAGCTGGCCAGGTATAGAGATACTGGAAATGAGTTACCTATATTAAACCTACAAATATGAACGAGTAACGCCTAGCACACCTCCGCCGCGAAACATCGCAGTAAGTTCCGCCAAGAGTTTGACAAGCGAAACAAATGCGAAAAGCCTGTTCTAATGCATATTATTTTACACGCACGACTCCGCCCGATCAGCTCCGACCGTTGACACACGCGAAAGTAATGACGTGAAACCGCTACGTAGACGTGATCCTCATATCATCGTCGATAGAAGACAATACATAGCGAAACTAAAGCGGTTTCGCTGGTACTGTTTCGCGGCGCAGGTGTGCTACAGGCGTTAATGAGGGAAAAATAAAAATATGTTCTTTCAGCCTATTTTGTAACTTTGACAGCTTCGGTGGACAACCGAGTTTGACATAAGGTGTTTAGCAGTTGCTGGGTTTTTATACAGAGTCAGCACATTGATTTCTACTGTAGCACCAATGTACTTGCACCTTATGCCAAACTCAGTTGTTCATCGAAGCTGTCAGAGTTATAAAATAGGCCTAGTAAAACATTTTAACTTGATCGAACCAATATGTTAGGGGTCGATCAATTAATATCCTAACCATAAATTAGAACAGAGTGTATAGACAATCAGGAAAGTGTTAATCTTACGATCTTAATTAGAGGCACAGAATGTTAGAGGTCCAATTGAATACAAATTTCAATATTCTTTTTGGACCCTCTTTTGAACGTAAAGTTTTCTGTAGTGTCTGAAAATCAAAGACCTTTTGAAAAATGGTTACCTACTTGTGTATCAAAAGGAATGGTACTGCACATTTTTTATGTGTATTTAGGTACTTTACCACATCCAGGGACGCTTATCCGCGATAGCCCGAACCTAAAATAAGACGTCCCGAATGGAGGCTCATATTTATTTTTATTTATTTATGATTATTTGCATGGTCCGCGTCGGATGTGACAGTGCGGGCGCTATTGTCTCCCGAAATAATAACGAGATATGCCGCGTTTAAACTTTTTATTCTACTACACCATCACGATGCCCTTACCGCGGATGAGACATGCGTATTTTATAAGCAGATGGCATTTCAATAGCTTTAAAATAATAATATGTTTCAACTGACTGACACGAGCTTATTTACGACCTGAAAACTGTGGATTGGTCTCACGCGTTCCATTTTTGGTAGGATAGTGTTTTGTTTAGGCGCTCAAAGATTTGAAAACTTTTTGGAACACCGTGTTTAATAAAATGACGAATGTTCTTTATTTAAAGTCAATTAAAGAAGATTTCCTTCAAAATCTCACAGAAATCTGGAAAACATTTCTGTAGGATCTTTCAGTAATGAAAGATAATAAGTCGGAAATCTTTTTCCGAAAAGTCTCGTTGTATTTCTTAACTGAATTTTAAATAGCAACTTCTTTTTATTAAGAAGTGCTTTAATTTCATATCTAAGTCAGTTTTAACATGCTATTATGTCACAAACTATGAAGATTCTCCAAACACAGTTTGTGACTACAATAATCTTTATTTTATTTTTATATCACGCTTTAAACATTCTTCTTCTACGTCGGGACGGCACCATAACTAGAAAATAGCGAACTATAAATCATATTGAGGAATGGTTCTCCCGTGTGTCTGTTTGTAAAATTATGACAGCTGACCAGAATGGGCCATGGAGTAGGATTTCAGACATGGTATGATTGATATCACGGGGTTATTGAATGGTGACCATAAAGTTAGTGAAGGCAATTAGGTAAGTAATTTCAATAATAATAGTAAAATAAATGATATTAGAAAATAGTAAATTGAAACTTAATTTTGTAGGCCAGATCATAAGAGTTCGTGACTTTTACTGACTGTAAAAACTTAAATGTAAAAATAAAATCTTTTTTTTTACGTAACTTTAATTTTTTTTTAATTTATAATAATTAACCATCAACACAAAAACACAACAAACCAAATCTTAATTAGCAAGTGGGGAGTTAGACACAAACCTAGATTTTTTTAAATTGCTACAGCGTATCCCAAATAAAGTTTTTCTGAGAAATTAATGCTAAGAAATAGGATACTAACAAATTCTCATTGTGGTTTTGTTAATAAAAAAATTCTTCTCTACAATATCTTCATCTAGCTGATTATCCTGGAATATTACTAAGTGTCCGCTATAAATTAACTGGGACTGAGCCGACGAGTCCTTCGGTTTTTTTGTTGGAACATAATCAATGTAAAGACGACAGTAACTCATGTTTGAAATCGTTATGCTAGTTTTTGGCGATTAAATTATTATATATTTAAGCAATCACTTTTCATCCTTATTTTTAGTATCAGTTTGCACTAAAGCAGTAGTCTAAAGATACCTACTGCAATTTCATAAAGGCACTGCAACACTTTCATCAGAAAGATAACTAATTTCGTTTGGAAGTTACATCCGAAGTTGAGCTCTCATAAGTGGCATTCAGTAGAAAAATAAGAGTTACGATTACGAAATGTCAAACTTAAAAATTTGTATTCCTGTACTGGCAGTTAATAAATGAAAATGAGAAAAACTTTGACACCAAACGCAAAAATAAAACAGGTGAATTGCTCCAAAAATTACCTCTAAAGGCGCGTCTAGATATGTATCATTTGCCCGATCCGATCACCGTATCTTTATCATACATAGCTAGTTTGGTTAGGCGTGCGTTGGAGTTATAATGTATCAAAGAGACGACGTATGATAAAGATACGGTGATCAGATCGGGCAAATGATACATATCTGGACCCGCCTTAAGTATCTTAAAAGATATGAATCTTCCGTATAATATATAAAATAAGAAAACATTGCATATATTTGCTTCAATCTTGCATATCATTCGCTTTCATCAGAAAACCTCTAACACTGATCTAGAATAGAAATAATAAAAACTATATTTTTATTTCATTTGATATTTCTGCCTTAAAAAGACTTAAACGAGATTTTGAAAATTTACATGAGATATTTATAATTCAAACGAACTTAAAAATTATATGAGGTACTGCTTCACCTATTGCTGGTGTATTATAAGCAGGTAATGAATCGGTCTCGGCGTGTCGCCAATAAATACTGGCTACTGGTTAATTGAAACATTATAAAGGAGATCTTATCGCGCCATGCAAAGACACCGCGCTACCCGCTCCGATATTTGGAATTTTTGAATCTGTAACCTTTTTTTTTCTTTTTTACGATTTATGGTTGAAACAAAAAGGTCGAATACCGTTTCTGATTAAAGAGGTATTGCCGCGATTAGAACTCATTTTGAATTTGAAAAAAGAATTCTTTTTTTCAGCGCGTACGTAAAACTTTGAGAAATGAACATCAAAATACTATGTTTTAATGCATTGCATTGAACACCAAAACACGACTCGATGGGTAACAAAGCCTTTAAACCCGAGTTAAATACAATAAGACGCAACAAAAACAATGAACACTTCTCTTAACAAGCCCCCGTGCAAAATGCTTTCAAATTTACTAATGCAGCTACACAAACACCTATTGAAATGGTATAAAGTTAATTTTTGAGCGAATCAAGTACGCGATAAAGTAGCGAAAATTCACAAAACATCCACGGAATGTTAAGCTCCTAATTGTATGGGCAACAATGGGTATGAGAGGTCAAGTAATGGTGGGCTGGTGCGTGCGTCGGTGATAGCTCGGCGCGAAAAGCCACAGCATACGTAGGTATATATTCTAATAGCCTATTAACATATAATACCACTGATTGGACGGATGCGAGCTGTGGACAGGGGTCTGCAACTATTTACTTTTACTGTGTCATTAATTTTTTTCCGGAATTTGACAAAAGCCAAGCAAAAGCCTAAATGTTTATTTTCAGTATGTCAGTGTTATGTGTTGTATATTGAACAATTCGCTTCAAATAGAAAGTTTTACTTAAAATATAACAAACTATGGAAGCTTAATACCTACCTAGATAGCCCGTTTGACATTATGTACATACATGATTAAAAAGTTTATTAAATTGTAAAGTAAATAGTAATTAACATTATATAAAGGTGCACAGTGCGACATCTCTATTATCATATTGAACCTTAATCTTTAGTAATATTTAATGTAATTGATATTTATTTATTTAACAATTTATCCACGATACCTCACCCCTGCCTGCGATGGCGCGCGATACGGTAGCAAATAGCACTACTTTCTCGCGATTCACGATACCTCACACTAGCTAGTTTCCGACCTTGTCTTGTGACAACCCTATATGATCATCATCTTAATCAAATATCACCCTTAAGTCACACGCTCTATGTTTAAAATCGCTTAAAACATTCCAACTCTTGAGACGTTCTCTCCAAAGTTCAATTTAAAGTCTGAAAATCGCCGTTTCAATTTCAAAAGGCATAAAATTCGTAAGATTCGTGATTAAAAACTTACCCTATCTCTTGTATATAAGCGCTACATTCGTTAAGCAACATAACGATGCAATTTCCAAGAATACACTGAAGAAAATTGAAGAAGATTCAGGAAATATAGGCTCAATGTCAATGAGATATAGTCCAATATCGTGTACGGTTCGTAATTCGTATATCACTCCGATATTAAATGGATGTATGCATGAAGAGCGACATATAAACTGCATTGTAGGTGCACCAAGCTTTGTACAGTCTAAATAGGGGGTAGGCTGGCGAATGTGGAAAAGGCTTTATTTACCGACATTAATACATAATAAGTATTTATTAACCGACTAAAATAGAACATAACTTTCAATCGAGAAGCTTATTCCGTTTATCCTCCCTGAAACAGCCACCCTAAGGTGGATACTTGGAAACCCATGTCCATCTATCCACCCTGAATGGGGTGGGTAATCGGAATTTAAAACCTTAGGGTAGCTGTTTCAGGGTGAATAAACGGAATAATGGTGAATAAAAATCTGAAAAACGAGGCCATTTTGGCTGTTTTAGTTGCCTCACTTTTGACATTGCGCTTTGTAGAGAACTATCGTTCTAGGTGTTATTATTCTAAGTGTCAAGCGAATAAAGCTTTATCTAGCCATTGAAAACTCAGCTTCTATAGTCCATTTCCACACTAACCGAACAGCTCAATTCTCGTCGTGTGGGACAGAAATAATAGGCTTCCACACTGGGAGGTATTGAGACATCAGCGGTATTACGAGCCCACTACCCCTCGTTAGCTGAGCCGCTCTGTAAGGAGCTCGCCGCTTGAAGAATTGTACCTAATTAGGGGTATGCAAATACTGGGTATACCTGTACGGTATAGGGTAGATTAGCATTAATTGGATTGTTGTATTACCCACGTTTGCTTGGCAGAGGGTTTGCCTAAACATTAAAGCAGGAAAAAATACATTTCTTTTTGAAATTGAATAAAGGCTCCTGAAACTGAACTGAAAAGTATCACAACATTTTATGATTATGTTTTACGTTTAGTAACCAACGACCAACTTTCTATTTGTTTGATCGCAAACTTAAAGCCTTAAAAATAATAATACGTAGACGATTAAAATCACATGTCATGTTACATACATTTTAATCGATTTCTTGTATGGAACTGACAAATTTTACCTCCAACATGTAATTTTAACCCTTCAGCGCCATCCGCCATTTTGTTAAAAAACAAAAAACCCTCGCCAACAACTGGCAAGAAAGAAATAAAATGGCGTCTTTCACAAAAAACCCGATAATTTCGTAATCAGGCTATAATTTATCATTCTGTTAAGATAGTTTTATTTATGAATACTTTTCTCATTTCTAGATACCAAAATAATAGTCATTTACATAGAGAAAAAACCGATTACCGGTACCGGTCTCCGGCGACCGCTTGGGCTTTGACAGAACGGCAATATAGCGATTATGTCAGGTCGCCGGCGACTGTACTGGCACTTAGAGGTTAAAGATAAGATTTATAGCGTTAGAGTTGACTGTTATTCGACTCGTAAATTGAACCTGATGACCATAATGTGTAACAAAACAAAAGTGATTATTAATTCAGCCTTTTAAAAGCATACCTCTGACTCCTGAAAGCGGATGTCAACGCAAGAGTGTCGGCGCCACCGTAGCTTTTTGTCAAAACGGAAGATATTTATAAGAAGTTAAGAACTTTCACGCGCTCACACTTTTAGCGTTCTTTAATAGAAAATAGAGGTAAGGTTTACATGCCGCAGTTTGAAAATAACGTAGCAATAGTACAGTTTTTGTTGAAAATTGCATTGGACCGGAATCCCAAAAGTGCGGGTTCGAGTTCCGCGTGTGCTATGTATGGGTGAGTCGATTTTTTTTTAGTATTCATATCGATATAAAAATACTTATATAAAAAGAATTTGCGAAACTAAATTGTTTGTCTTTATTCTTGATTTCGCTTAGGATAACTAAAACCTAAACTAAGTAAAAATCTAAGACACAAAAATACAGTTTTGTCTACTTATTAAGAAATAATTAAGTTCTGCTTGATCGGGAAAGTCAACTATATATTATAAAACTCGAAATTGATTGATTCATTGTTGGGATAGGAGTAGAGCCCTAACGGCTGAAGGTAGAGACACCATTTTTGGAGGGTAGAATACCTTTCATGATGTAGATGAGCACTAAGAAAGGATTTTGGAATATTCATGTCATACAGGGTGCTATAGGTTGTTCAAGTTTTTATGGGGATTTGTATAGGGCTGAACCATTTTGCAGGTAGAGATACTATTTTTGGAGGGTAGATACCTTTCATGGTGTAGGTGAGCACTGAGAAAGGGTTTTGGAAAATTCCCGTTATACAAGGTGCTACAGTGTTCCAGTTTGTACATGTTTTTTTTTAGGGGAAAATTTAAATGTGTGTAATGAGGTCTACTGAAAAATACGTAGGTATATTGGTAGTCCGTGACTTTCAAAATAAATGCGCAACTATCTTAATCACGCGAACGAAGTCGCGGGCAAAAGCTAGTCTGATATAATAATAAAAAAAAATGAAATTATGTAGTTAGATATTACTACGAGTTTCCTTTTCTTCTTTCCTTTTCCTCTTTTACACATAAGTTTAACTTCGTAGTCCCCACGGCCAATCGTTGTAACCGACATAGAAGCCAATTTTACCGGGCCACTTTCCTGAAAACAGTTTAAAAAAGCTGTTAAAAAAGCATGAATAAAGCGAGCGATAATGAGCGGAAGCCAACCGATTAGTGCCTCTCAGTTGGTTAATGGCTCTTGAATAATTTAGCCGCCAAATTGAGCCATCGTGATCAGATCACACACGCGTTGAGTGGTTACGTTGGAGAGCGTAAGGTCGTAAGTTTGATTGTCGTGTTTTAATTCTATGAGCTTTAAGCTGGTTGCAAACCAAAAGCTAAGCTGAGTTAATTTAGTTTGGCTTACATAGCTACCACGCAAGAGGTTTCGATTCCCGGCCGGGCAGAAATTGAAATGATTAATTTTAATTTCTGAGACGGGTCTGGGTGTTACCTTGTATGATAAGTACTTACTTATTAAAAAAAATAGTATATGAGTAGTATATCAATTATCTAGCACCCATATTACAAGCTTTGCATAGTTTGGGGCTAGATGGCGCTGTGTGAAATTGTCCAAGCATTTATTATTATATTATTATTTTTAAAGCTGAAATAATTGTTTAATACATATAAGTGCAGACTGCAAACTATGTACACAAGAATGAAAAATTATTTAAAACTGAGTTTAGTTCTTAGAGAGTACAATGCGAATAATTTAACAATATACATTTGAAGTGACTAACTTCAGAGCGCTCGTGGTACAAAACGACGTATTTTAATCTGGAAAATTTTATATTTGCAAATACGAGTGAAGTTGTAGCGTATTTGTCAATTTAATCGCATTGCATACTATAGGGCGTAAGCTATAGATATTTAAATTGATTGGCTGAAAAGAAATCATCTGAAAATAACAAAATTGTCTTTGGAAAAAAAATTGTCTTCCAGGTTAGAATTTAATTATCTAAATGAACTTTTGAACGTTCTGATGACATTATAATATGATCTTATTTTAGTACATAAAAATAGATCTGGCATTTTTTTTTTCAGACAAAATATTGTTGACACATTTTTTCCAAAAACATTTTAGTTTGCGAAAGTAGCCTCTTATAATGTTGTGCACTGCAAACTCCATTGATTTCTTTGGTCACTTCACGACCAAGTGACGTTTTTTAAAACTCATAATAAACGCACAGGTATAAAAGATTTCAAATATCATTATCGGTATGCCAGCAAACAAAAAACAAAGGACGAACGTTTCTTTTATCGGCGCCATCTTTTACGAGATCCAATTTGCAATTTGCCAAAAGCAATCACAATAATTTTTATTTTTAATTATATGTTACGTCGGGAGCAGTAGAAAACTTTATCACAACAGATTTTGACTTAATAAACTTAAGTAAGGAGGACTTTAGATGTTTAGAAATAAGGTTACGTTTTGTTGAACCTTTTTTGTTATTTTATTTTTTGTTATAACATTATTTGTCAGAGCCATAATAGATGGACCCCTACTATGAGTCCCTCCCACCAATTACGAATGTATAAAAATTTGACCGCCATTTGAGACCAAACAAGTTAATTATAATACACTTCGTTATTTATTCCGGAAGATAATTAAAACATTTTTTTTATGGTTCTTTAATATGAAGCTGTTAGAATACCGAATGTATTTAAGTTTACTGCTTTCGAAATAAAAGTGAGATTAAAATTCTACGAGCTTTAAATAATAAACTCTGTCTACTTTTCTAACGTTAAATTATATCCTACTGTCGTAACTATTTTAAAATGATACCAGTAAGTAATGACTCTAAAATTTTTATCGAAGATTTGCTTATTTTTTTTTTTATAAATGTTTAGCTTAATGAAACTTAGAACTTGAATTCAATATACCTACTCGTTAGTAAGGTTTAACTTTATGTGGGTGTGTATACTTTTGTTTGAGGGTTCCGTACCCGAAGGGGCCAAACGGAGTCCTAATGCTGTCACTTAATTGTGTCCGTCTGTCCGTCCGTCGTCTGTCACAGAGCTCTAGCAGCTAAACCGTTGAAGCTACAGTCTTCATGTCCATCAGCCATTTTTGATGTCCCCACTGCTGGGACACAGGCCTTCCTTATGGGTGGTAAGGAGGATGGGCCATAACCCACCACGCGGGCCCAATGCGGATAATAAAATTTTGGTCACCCATACCATGACCGACCCTTGCGATCGTTGCTTAGCTTCCGCAATCGCTGGGCCAGGCGCTAAACCACTGCGCCACCGAGCTCCTACAGTCTTCATATTTGCACCAAAATGTGTCTTGCCGGCCCAAAGCCAGGTAAAGTATTAAAAAATTAAAATATTCTAAAAGGGTACTTACTACACTTGTATGGGAGCCCCCATACAAGTGTAATGTAGTCCCAATGTAACAACAAAGATAAACTTCTAATAGTTTTCTTCGCTTTGATGTGTATCTTGGAATCACTCAAAAAGTTGTTAACCACGAGACAATCAACAGTTCTTTGACTGTTGTCTGTCTTCACGCCGTCACAGCGACGCGTCGTCACATGACGGCGCGACACGTCACATGCGACCATTTCGTCACTTGTGACCGTTTTGTGACCGCCGTTTATGAGCTGTTTAATGCGTGGCGATGATGATTTAGGAGTGTCGTGAATGTCACATTGTCACCGTGTTTTGTTTTGGTTGGGTGAAATTATGTTTTTGTTTATTTGTTACTATTCTGAAAGTGACAATAATATTTCTGATACTCTACGTAGAATATTTAATTTAGTACCTGTTTTTTATTAATTAGATCAAGTAAAATGTGTTTGTCTTTATGATGTTTTTGATTGATTCTTTGTTACTTTGAAATATAAAATGGATAATTTACATATAATACTGTGAGCTAACATAAAAACAATTATTATTTTACCTTTGTGGACACTACGTTAATAGGCGGAGTATCTTTCGAAAAGTGACACATGCAAGACACACGTCTTATGTATGACGTTGTGTGTTGTTTGGAAAATGTAGTTAGGGAATTTTCTACTGTTATTTCACAAACTCGCCACGTGGTTCTTCCATCCACAAAATTGTTCATAAAATATTCCATTTTCACATTTTTTTATAAATAGTAATTGATGTAAATTACCTAATATAAATTATCTTAAACCCTTGGAGACCACAAATTTATTAAATAATCAAAAAGGTCGAAGAACTTCATATTCAGTTTCTTTTATTCTTATTTTGGGTTCTGTTTAATTAGTATTAGTATAGTTACGTAGCAAAATTCAAGAGTAATACCGCAGAATAAATGTATGGCTTAATACCTCCAATTAAGGTACCAGGAAAATGCTATTATTTTCAATCATAACTTTTGTGTCAGAATTGAATCAAAACATTATTTTTTATTGCTCGCTGCAGATTAAGACATTTAAATGCAATCGTTCTTTTGTTTTTCTTAATTTCATTTAAGTTTTTGTACACCTATATTGTTAAGAGGAAGCAAACATTTTTATTTTTTAATTTTATTGATTTGGACAATACTTACAAGGTTTATCAATTACCAAATATTTGGTTATATTTTGTATGAACCAAATGAACATGTCACAAACTGTATGAAATGTCGTTTCATGAGTTATTTGTGTAAAATATTTACTTAGACCTACATTCATGTGTAAAGTCCTAAAGGGCGCTAAACACTTAAAACTTAATAAATAATGTTTTGCTTACCTTTGATTATTTATATTGCTTACTTGATTTTTATATAAATAACAGTTTTTATAAAATAAAACATAGCCTTTAAGAAAGAGATTTGATTACTGAATCAAGCTACCCACAAAAAGAGTTATCAAAACTATATTTCTGTATGTTTACAGAGACCAATTAAGGAATCAAATCAAATTTAAAATCCTCAAATTGGTCGTTAAACCTTTTTGATACCCATCCTGAGGATTATTCCTTTCATATTTTATTAAAGCGAACGTTTTGCAATTAAAATTGTCATAAAAATATACCCAATTTTGCCGTGACTAATTATAACATCTGAATAATGACCAAAAAACGTTAACTTTTCAATGTTGTGATGGTGAATCATTTCCAAGCAAAAAAATATATTATTTTAAGTTATTTATGTCACCTTGTTTGACAAAATGATGCCAGATACAAAGATTAATTGCGTGTATTTTTCTGATTAGAAAGAACAATTTATGTTAGAAAGAACAAAAAGAGTAAGTTGTTAGTTGTAGTAAGTGGTAAGTTCCCCAGTTAAGTACAAAAACTGAAAAGAACATTAGTGACAACAACAACTCATACCTAAAAGTATGAGAATTGGATCCGATTTTTATATTTATTAAACAATAGACCTTGAGTGCCTATGATTACGTTTCTGAAAATTATATTATGTAGGTATGTGACAAATCTAATCGAAAAGGATTCGTGATAACTAGACCAATTAAGGGAGGAGCTCGGTGGCGCAGTGGTTTAGCGCCAGGCCCAGCGATTGCGGAAGTTAAGCAACGTTCGCAAGGGTCGGTCATGGGATGGGTGACCAAAAATTTATTATCTCGAGCTCCTCCGTGCTTCGGAAGTCACGTTAAGCCGTTGGTCCCGGCTGCATTTGCAGTCGTTAACACCCACCAATCCGCATTGGTCCCGCGTGGTGGGTTATGGCCCATCCTCCTTACCACCCATAAGGAAGGCCTGTGCCCCAGCAGGGGACATCAAAAAATGGCTGATGGACAAGACCAATAAAAAAGAAATCTTAATACAATAAGCAATAAAAAACAAGGCAAATTACAGTGTTACAAATCACGTGTCTTTCTCTAATATTGCACTGAGTGAGTGCTTGTTTTACAATCTATGATTAGGCACTAATTCCTGGTTTAATATAAACTTAAATGATATTACATTACAGCCGCTCAACTATAGAGTCATCAATGAGAGACTATGAATCAGATACACTTACAAATTCTATAGGAATTCCTGAACTTTTTCACATGTCCGTATTCTTCTATTCTATAAAAAAGACATTGTAAAAATGTTCCCATAACACAAAAAAGCAATTCTACTAACTTACGATAGTATCGCTTACTTGAACACGAAAGGTCCGACGCTATAAACTATATTTCACACTAATTATAAGAAGTCAGAAATTAAATCAATTACGTCGGGTGACCCAAAGTCGTCTTTTTTTTGTTAGCAAATAATCGTAAATAATGCGTCGCGGCAGGTGAGGAGAGGCCTTTTGTCGTTTGTCGACAAAAAAGTCAGTTTATGCGTTGTGAGTTGGACCCTTTATCTGTCGACAAACTATGGTCTAGTCTAGCGCGTGAAATAAGAAGTCGATACGGATATTTATAGAGTGGTTATTTAACACAATAATTACACGTTTTTTTTATTATTTTAAATTTTAACCGCCATCTAGCCCCAAACTAAGCAAAGCTTGTAATATTGGGTGCTAGACAACTGATATATTGCCTATAATACTTTTAAATATATACTTATTATACATAGTAACACCCAGACCCGTCACAGAAATTAAAATTCATCATTTCAATTTCTACCCGGCCGGGAATCGAACCCGGGACCTCTGGCGTGGTAGGCGGCATGTTGACCACTGCACCACTCAGGTCGTTTGATTCAATTCGGATCAAGTGATGATGATGATCTGAATTTTCTGAGATATTTCGTACATCAGGATATTATACCCGTAGGAGATTGGATTGCGCCCAGATAATTAAAAGAGAGAAGCTTTTTATTCCGGTCAAAGGTTCTCTCTAGAGATTTTCCGAAGTCCACGCGGACGAAGTCGCGGGCGAAGACTAGTATTAAGATAAATAAATACCTACTAGAAAAAAAAAATTCACTCATACCTTTAGACGGGAAACGAAACCGCGTCCATTGTTGTCACAATTTCAATAATTATCTAAGTTGTGCTTTGTTAAGATACAGTTAAATCTTTGACTTTAGATTTTTCAAACACATCCTAAATATTATAAATCTACTCTTCATTTTTGAACGTTTGAAGTTCAAAAATGTACTCTAAGTATAAGTTAAAAATCTAAACTAAAGTAAAAAGTGACAAAAACAGCTCTACATCATTCCAAGGGTCAGGTAGATACCTATAAGGTTTTTTTACCAATTTTTTGGTAGCACCGCTGTCGAGATCGTTAAGTGAAAAATACCTGTTTCGGCGCTTTTGCGACTAAATATGCCGACAGTAGCGAATGACATACAAACTATATTATCTGACTAATTAATCGTATAGCTTTATTTTAGAAATCTGCCCGAAACTGTTTAACATTTTTTGATGAGAGGAAGTTGTAATGTTTGTAATTGTTTTTTTTATTATTTTGTAATGACCAGTTTTTGTTTTGTTGTTTATATTGGAAATATTCTTGTGTTAGTAGATAAGATACCAGGCTTTCGTTTCCTTTCTAAATATTAAAACATCGTCAAGCTACCAATTTGATTGTCCGGCTGTAAACTATTGATGACAGACCGACAGACGTGCTAAGTATAGGTAATAGGTACCTAACCTACTGACTACTCTAGTCACTCTCCTATTTGCAGTGCATCTATAACATACGATATTGCACACAAAGAAAAACAATGTAAGTATAAATACGACACAGATTGTTCACTTTCAAAAGTGTATTTTTTTATTAAAGAAAAAAGTTTTGATTTTAATGCAAAGCATTAAAGCAAGCTAGGATATTGGAACAAGTAAAAAAAGTCCTAAACCAAATAATATTAACTACAACGTGCCTAAACATTTACCTATTCCAAACAAGCTCTTCCAATGGTATAGGAGACTTAATCAAGGGTTTATAATTTCTTTTAACGAATGAATATGTACGAGAGTAAGTAACTACTAATATAAAAACATACCCTAACACTACTGATACTGACAAAAAATTATGGAAAAAAGATTTTACAAAAACCGAAGAACCATGAAGTTCGATCATCGAATCCGTTGACAAAACATGATTAATGTCCCCCAATAAAAATATTTCCTCATAAAAATTCATTCCCATTATTAATTATAATATCTTTGTCCGCTTTTTGGACTTTTTCTACGGTTTGAAAGGTTAGAATGCGTGAGGCAAGTCATTTTTTTCATTTGATTTATGTTGAATGGAACTATTAACCACACTCGAAGTCGTTTACTGAATCACTTCATATTCCAAAGGATTTAATATCGCTACGTCAATGGGACTAATTTTATTATACATCGAAGCTTCATCTTCAAAGCTTTTTCAATTTGAAAGCTTTATCGGTACTTTTTAATTATACGTAAATGAATTTACGTTAACTTCTATGGTGTTTTACTTTTATTTCATATCATAGAGAGTAAAGAAATGAACTCTGATTATTAGTTTTTTTTATTCCAAAAAGGTCACAGTAAATTAAAAATTCATCAATATCAAATGTTCACGAAGAACACGAGCTTTTAAAACCATCATAGTTAAATACAAACATATTGTATTCGTTTCACAAGCTGCTGATAAGTCCCAACTAACTTACTCGACAGATAATTTTATGAAAAATATTTTCCATTTTCAATTTAAACTAGAAGATAGCGCTAATCAGAATCTTTGTGGCGAGCAGTGTATAATTTTTCTTTCAAGTATTTTTCTGTTCTACATCGGAATCAGAGCGGCTCTTCACCGGAGTCTTGTGGTGTTCTTTTTTCTCCATAATCGGTTCAGAATGCGTCTCTGCCATGCTATGAGGAGAGTTTTCTTTCCTCTCATGGCCGTCAGATACAAATTCCGGTACCTTTTCATGACCTTCAGAACTCCTATCCACTATCAGCAATGGGTTTTTGCCACTCACATCCCCATCGCCATGCACTTCGATCATCGTATTTTTCATCGACATCGCTGGAAGCTCGGAACCTCGTTGAAGCTTATCATTTTTTTGCTCTTTTGCTTTCATATGTGCCAAGTAGACCGTCCACACGAAGCTCGCAGCACTTACGAACACTATTCTGTTCTTCTCCGAGACAAAGTAGAAGTTCAGAGTTTGTGCAGTAGGCCAGAAGATTACGCCGATCTTGTACGTCGGCCAGAACTTTTCACGGACTTCATTCACACAAACTTTGTAAGGTTTTCCTTCAAGAAGACTCATGCCGAAGAAGAAGTACGCCATTGCTAAAGGAGAGTAAGAAACCTGTTCGACCACTGCTCTTGTCACGGCTGTGATTAAGTCTTTTCTTGTGAAGAACATGTTTGAGTACTTCAACCAGCCGTAGAATACCGGAGCCATGAAAAAAGTGCCAAATACCGAAAATCGTGCGGCTCTACCCCAATTAGCGTTTTCCAGAGTCGTCCCGTGTTCCAAATACTCTTGAACCACACTGCAAGTTGGCCAAATAACGGCATATGACACCATGCCTCGAACTAAAGGAAAGTGAAAGGGGAGAGACAAAATTTTAGTAAACAAACCACTCATGTTTTTGATCGGTATTAAACATTAGAAAATATGAAAAGTTCAACAATTTTTCTTGTTATTTGTTTTGATTTAGCTTTTTGGATTATCAAACCACCTAACAAACATTCTGTCACTGTTGATTATGCTCTCTTTGCCGTCAAAGTCAATATTTTTTTTTAAAAGTTTGCATCAGAATAATTATACTGCCCGTAATTCAGTGCCGAATTAAGCAATCCACGCCTGTGGGCCCCCTGTACTGTAGGTATATAGGGCTACCATCTACGAAAGGTATTCTTTGACGAAAGGGAGGATGCCTAGGATGCAAAAAAAAACCTGATTTTTCAGAAAAATGCCCGTCAATATAAAAAAACGGCCGCGTAGCGTGATTTTTAGCCAATTTCATCCACTAATCTTGTACTTCATTAATTACTTCGATAATTTCCATTAAAATGTGAAACACGTTTCAAAGCAAAAGCACAGATCTGCGGACTAACAGAATTAGTAGACTCTTGTCTACTCATAATTACAGCTAGTACTTGAACCAAGACATGTAATTACCCATTTTAGCTATCAACGATCTCTGACCACCCACCAGCACGGAACAATCGAGTGATTGCTATTCGATTGTTATTCGATTATCGTCGATTACTTGGCTCGGGTGGACTTTCGGCGATCGCCTTTATGATACAGACGATGATTTGACGAAAATGGCGCGCGTGCGGCCGCGCACGGTTAGACAATTAGTAATAAAATTAATCGCTGTTTTGTTTGTCATTTAAATAATTGCCTTTGGGAAGACATCTCAAACTAAACATGTGTCCTATCTTTTAAAAAAAATTGTGGGCCATAGGCAATTATGATTTACGTGGTTGAAGATTTTTTAAATAGTTAAGTAGGTACTAATAATAACGAACTGAACTCCTTATAAAAATATTTTCAAAAGCTTCCGTTCAAAAGCTCTTTCCTTCGAGCCCCGAAAAATGAGACACTAGATTTTCCATTGTTGTGCGGCCCCGTCGGGCCGCTCGCTCGGGCGCTGACAATTATTTAATTACCAAAGTTCTTATCAATTTCTGGGGCCACCTTTATATATTTTTTAAATTTTTTAATAATGAATTTAGCGCCATCTTTAATACTGTATCGTAATAGAATGTAACTAGTAAAAGCAAGTGGATACGCCATCTGTTGACACATATCAGTATCAATCAACAAACTGAAGGAAGCTTTCACTGTGCTTTTGGAAAGAGCTTTTTGTGTGCTACTTCAACTGTCATTACTATCGCTACTCGACAATAGATGGCGTAGCCTGTTTATGAAAGCACTGATGCAAAAAAGAGAATTTGCTTTGAATATGAAAAGTAGTTTATTTTGACCTAATCATCAATCACTTATTCAGAAAATAATAGAAGAAAATATTTAGGTACGGGGTAATAAATTATGCCTATAAAAATCAAAACGATTAAAATCCAGCTTTTACAAAGCTTTGTATAACGTAGCTATAGTACGTACTAGGGATTTTACTTAGGAAAGCATTCTCCCTATGCTTGAATTGTAAAGTGATTTGAAAATGGAACGTTCTATCTAAACAGTGCACATGCCTGGCCAATCAGTCCAGTATCACTGATATTAATTTTAATAAATATTATTTTTATAAATAATTTATCTCTAATGAAAAATTCATTTTGTTATACCAATATAAATGTTTTATTTACCTCGCATGAATGATGTAAAGTAGTATGCTTACCTCTGTTGTAAGTAGCTATTACACCCTTGTGTAACAAACTACTATTACACGTTTGTTGCCGTTGATATAAAATTTCACATTTTTAATGTCATCTTTCGTAGTTAAAGACATGTAAATAATACAGCTCGGTGGCGCAGTAGTTAAGCGCCTGGCCCAGCGATTGCGGAAGTTAAGCAACGTTCGCAAGGGTCGGTCATGGGATGGGTGACCAAAAATTTATCATCTCGAGCTCCTCCGTGCTTCGGGAGGCACGTTAAGCCCTTGGTCCCGGCTGCATTTGCAGTCGTTAGCACTTACCAATCCGCATTGGGCCCGCGTAGTGGGTTATGGCCCATCCTCCTTACCACCCATAAGGAAGGCCTGTGCGCCTGTGCCCCAGCAGTGGGGACATCAAAAATGGCTGATGGACAAAGAATGAACTATCTTGTAATTTAATTCTTTTTGAAAGCGAATACCTACCTACGGTTCTATTGTCACCTAGTATCCTACGTAATCCATTCCTACTTATGTTTCCTTTGTTTTACTTAAATTCTTAAAAGTGATTAGGCGTACATACTACAGATATTTAAATGTACACTACCTTCCTATTTGTAATGTGTAATTTGTGTGTACCGATAAAATAAATAAACACATTTAATTCTTCATTTTAAAATCCTTATGAAAGTTTCTAGGTAAAGTTTGGTAAACATACATTTTAACGAATTTTTTTTTCAGTCGCCACTTAAAATTCTAACTCCTTGGACCTACGGAGTGCACAAAACGCAGCACTTAAGGATACAGGGTCACATCATAAAAATGCTACTTTATTGCTTACTTGACAAGTTTTAACTTTTTTGAGAGAAATTCAACGAAACGAATTACAAAATGAGCACTTAAAATATTAAGTTGGACATAAATTATTTGAGAACGAGGTGCGAATTTTTATTTTGTGTAAATAGACCCACTTGTATTATGTCTTGTGTTTTGGGTTTCGAAACAGAATATTTTTCATTCGAATTAGTTAATAGAGGTAGGATACCGGGTGTAACATGACTAGGGTTGCCAACCGTACTATAATATATAGTATTGTACTATATTTCGGGTCTGCGTACTATATACTGTTGAAAAAATATATAGTACGCAAAATACTATATATTTTCAATATCGAACGCTAAGAAACAAATCTTATTTTTTTTAGATTTGTGATCGTGCATTGCTTGACTGATTCGATAGCGTGTAGTGTAGTGTAGGTATATCGTAGGTATCTGAATTCTGAATGTATCTGTCTTATTGCATTCCGAACTTGTTAATATCAAATTCAAAAGCTTCAAACGATAGTTTGGTCATTGGTTGGTCTGCTGATGCTCTATTTTTTTGAGATTTTATTGAGTAATCATCTGCAAAATATAAAATTGTCTTTCTTTGAGAAAGGTCTAGGTCTTAGGAAAATTATTTATGGAAAGTGGTAGCGATAACGAAAGTGCGTCAAGTTCAATTCAAGTGCGCCGCTAACGCCGATTAAAAAGCTAAAGATACAAAAAAGAGTCCAAAAATATCCAAAAGTTGTTGAAAAATGCAAAAAGTGAAATAATAAAGTTTTTATAAAAATAAATAAATAAAAATATATATTTGCCTATTAAATACTATATATTTTTTAATTGTACTATATTTTTTATAGCTGAATTTGAAAAATACTATATTTCGCCAAAGACATGTTGGCAACCCTAAACATGACCATCATCAGGACCATTTCTGTTCAAAATTATTGATGGGAAAGGATTTTAATTTTTGCCGTTAAAAAAGCTTTGCAAACGCAATGTAACACGTACGTGTTACATACAACAGACCGCGCCTGCGAGTGTATGCTATGCTACACAGCTGCTGCGTGCGGCCGAGTTGAAAGGCATCGTTTATGCGTGCTCATGAGATACATTGAGTGATGACGTTTTGAACCTATTGTTTGTTACGAAATACTGAAAATTTTAATAATGTTTCTTAAGACAAAAATAAGGAAATAAAGAATAAAAAAAATAATAAAAAAAGTTTTTTTTTTTTAAATATTGACTTTGAGACCTCCTATGACTTCGTAGCACCGTAGCTATTGGTTTCCCAGGTAGTCTAAAAACAAAAATGATCCTGATGATGGGCGGAATACGTGGACTTCGGCTTCGTTGAGGGTCTTGTTACACCCGTTATATAGTACCAATACTTAACTACAACAATAAACCTACAGCAGACGTAAAATAATAATTAAATAGAGAACAGCAAAATAAGTAAAATAAACGGGAAGTATTCTTATTATTCTTACTCGTATTATTCTTTCTAGAATAGACCAAATATATGAGTTGTTGTTTTTAGAGTTCCATTCCACGAAACAGGATCACTCCATCCTTCGATCATCTATCGAAAGTCTGACTAGACTAGGGTTACCACTTGCCCGACGTCAGGATTTATCCCGACAATGTCAGATTTTATGGTCCCTGCCAGGATTCCGGCCGGAATCGGAAAATGTCGAAAATCAAGGGTTTTTGGATTATTCCAAGAAAAATAGAAGAAATTAATATTTCATTTTTTTTCCTTTGCCTTAACAATAATCAACTAGCTAGGATCCCAAAAGGAAAGGAAAACTGTAGGTTGGAAACGGCATAGTTTTAGAATTCGGGTTGAAAACGGTTTTTTTTTATCTAGTAGGTCGAATACGGAATACATGTTTTAATTAGTGTAGGATTTAGTTGTAATTTGTAGTAGGTACCTATATTTTTCAATTTCTAAAGTTTAGATATTGAAAAAAATATTACAAAATATAAAGTCAATCAGACCCTAGTCTTTAAGTCAATGAGCGGTACAATGTCAGAAAGTATACATACCTACATGATACCCCTTTTAATATACTATATCTATGACATGATAACATTTTTGTCTTTTCTTTTCTGTCTTTATTTCTCTTTTTGTTGGGTAGTCGTGTAACAAACACATGATTACATCTCAGTTATGGTCCGAGGTCAGTTGCCATTTTCATTTAGTAATCTTTTCCATATCTTTAATAAACGCATTAAAATGCCAGATATTATAATAAAAAGCTCTTTACTTTTTTTCACTAATTACAATATTATAAGAGAAGTGTATGTTAAACACTATTTTGACAGTATAAATAATCCTTTAAAGATCCTTAAATACATTACGGTTTATAGATATAACGGGTGTAACAAGACACACACAACGAATCCGAAGTCCACGCATTCCGCCCATCTTCAGGATCATTTAGACTAACCTGGGAAACCAATAGCTACGAAGTTATTGAAGGTCAAAGGCAAAACATTATTTATTTTGTCTAAAGAAACATTATCAAAATTGTATACGTATTTCGTAACAAACAATGGCTTCAAAACGTCATCACTCAATGTATTTCATGAGCACGCACAAAAACGTTGCCTTTCAACTCGGCCGCACGCAGCTGTGTAGCATACAATTAAACCAACATACGTAATGTATGCAATTAAACCAAAAATTAAAATCGTTTCCCAGCAATAATTTTGAACAGAAATGGTCCTGATGATGGGCAGAATACGTAGACCTCGCTCGGCTTCGTTGAATACGCGGTATTGTTTTTTTTTTAAATTCGTCATGTCTGTCGGTCTGTCTGTCTGTCTGTGTGTTATATATTATTGCACGCGTTTGTTATAGCTCGGTTTATGGCCCTAAAAGCGATGTATTAGGGCTCACTTTACGAGCAAATGTGTTGAAAACAAAGTTATTTTTACAGACAAAAAATGATAGTGGTATAAGGTAACTACGGAACCCTACGGCGCGCGGCACGACGCGCACTTGACCGGTTTTTTATAAAAAAGAAACTTTAAACGAATAGAAGAGCATTGTTTTTGTCTATAAAAAAGTTTGCTCACAGCATGTCGGGTATAAGCTTGGTATCAGATTGCAACACAACTAATTTACGAAAGATGTTGCTGCAACTTATAAAAAAAAAACAAAAGCAGCAGACGTCGTTCAAAAAGTTTTTTTTAACATTGAAAATGTTTTTTCGTTTGCTTTAGTATCTATACCTCGGCCCCGGCCTCTAGGTCCGATTTTCAGCGAAAATGCGAATTCGCTTTGGTACTTATCATGAGTTTTAGGACTATTAAAATGTTTGGGATATAAATACTCTAACATGGGCTATAATATGGTGAGAAAAGATTCTGTAAGTTTTAAAATCCATAATTGCCAAAAGTGGCCACTTTGAGCTAAAATGGATTTTAAAACATACAGAAAGAATGAAAACTGTTGAAGAGTTATTCAAAAAATATTAGAGACAATTTAAGAGATTATTACATGAGCCATTTTTAAATATTGACTTGGTTTACGAGTAATAAAAATAAATGTAGTGGCGGCGCTAGTTTCACTACCTACAGCGCCTTAAATGGATTTTTGTTAAAGGCTAAACGTTTTTGTCAAATAACTTTGACAAAAACTCAAGACCAAAGCTTTAGATAAGTATAAAAAAAACAAAATCAGAACATTAAGTACGTAAAGTAACTAAAGAAATTGTGTTAGGAAATCAGAAAAACAACAGTACCATTAACACCTGGCCCTGAGACAATACGGAACATATTCTTTTCCTAAATTTGCCCAGACAGGCATCGAATCCGAGACTTCAGAGATGGCGGCACCATGAAAAAACCCCTCTCTATTAGAATGACCTTTTCGCTAAAAGACCATTTACGTTGGATGACATGAAAGCAAGATACCAAGATTGCTGAAAGATTAAGACAACATCGTAAAACGCCACCTCAAATCACGTCTCGAATACGTGTTCCTCCCGTTTACCCTGTACCTGGAACTAGAACTATATTCTTGCGCAGCTTCCACTTTTACTTGGGTCCCTGGCTCTATAACAAAATTTGTCGCATACATGAACCATTGCATAACAAAGATTACTATAATTGCAAAGTATCAATATCAGGTTTTCTATCTTCATAAAATCAACACAATTATTTATATATACTATGTAAATTTAAAAAAAAAAACTACTTTTATTTAAACACTTAAATAACTACATAATAATTATATATTCGTACAAATTATCTAGGTATAAACAAAGTATTTAAAACAAATTTATTATACAAATTTTTAAAAATAAACAATAATGGTATAAAGTTGACACATTAATATTAATATTAGTAAGTTGAGTTTAGTTTAGCTACGTAAGTTAATTTGATCTGTTCACCTTGCGTATACTGTAAACTTATGTTGGCTACTTGTAGACGACGATACTACTCTGCCGCAATACAGTTTTTTAACTAGTGTGGAGGGTAGCTGTCATTATCTACCGCTGTTATTATAAGTATTCTTCTTCATTGTTAGTGACAATATTTTTTGTGAAAAAAAAAAAAAAAAAAAAAAAAAAAAAAGACAACTCAGCTACATGACATAAAAGCAGAATACCCAGTCAGCAGAGAGTCAACTGCAAAGCCACTCGACCAAGGAGGTCGACAATTTTTTTTTACTCATTGACAAAAATACTTAAAAACTTTATTCCCTATCTGTAAAAGCAATGTCTTGTCCATCAGCCATTTTTGATGTCTCCACTGCTGGGGCTGGCTCAGCTTCTTATGGATGGTAAGGAGGATGGGCCATAACCCACCACGCGGGCCAAATGCGGATTGGTGGGTGTTAACGACTGCAAATGCAGCCGGGACCACAAAGTACGGAGGAGCTCGAGATAATAAACTTTTGGTCACCCATCCCATGAACGACTCTTGCGAACGTTGCTTAACTTCCGCAATCGCTGGGCCAGGCGCTAAATCACTGCGCCACCGAGCTCTGTCTGTAAAAGCATAATAATTTATTATTAAATTTGAGATTTTTGCATTTACAATGCTATTTTAATACAATACTAAATAATATACTAGAAAAAATACGACTCGCACCAGATCAATTCTCGGACGGGAATCGAACCCGCGACCTTTGGATATCCGGTCCAATGCTCTGACGGCTGAGCTACCGAGTCACTAGTATTATTATTGATAGTAATTATATTGTAAAGTTGTGTCAAATGTAGAGTTAATTTTGTCGGCATCGACAAAGACTCTCTATTGAGTGCAGCCGACGATGGATAGTTTATTTAAACTAACAGTTAACTACATCAGTTCACACTAACAAACTATTACCTACATTCCAAACACTATGTGAATGTTATGTTTTGACCATAAGTTAATTTATATTTCTTGAAAAGTTGTTTGATTTAATTCAGTATCTTTTTGTTTATGGGGGTAGGTATTTTGTTTGATTTCATTTATTTGATATTTTTCACAATAAAAACTGAATTTTATTCTGCAACAAAATATTATTAAACGTAGTTTCAAGTTGTCATGTATGTAAATTATTCCAGAAAACTCATCATTTATTAATGAAAAACTGAAAAATACATAATGTAAAATGTTACTTATTTATATCTCTACAATGTACAGCGTTTTTAATTATTCGTGAAACTTATGTAAGTAGGTTTACTTGTATATATCATTAGGCTTATAAAAATGCCAAATACAACAAATATAAATGTTAAGAATATTTTTTTTTTCCTTTATTTACCATTTTAAAAAACAAGATAATAATAATGTTTAAAGCTATATAATTGAATTGCTAAGTATTGCTAAGTAACTTTATATAATTGAAAAAATACTAGAAAAAATCGACTCACCCGTAGCAGCTCAGACGGGACTCGGCCCAATGCACTAAATTACCAATTATGCTACCGAGGGAGTAGATTTTTTCTAGTATTTTTTCAATTATATTAAGTTACTTAATATATAAAAATAGCATTGTGATGTGAATGCTAAAATCTAAATATTCAAGATTAAATCGCTTTTGTATTAATTTATACTTTTTGCATTCCGACAGAATGCTGTCAAGGTGACATAAAAACGACAAGAAACGCTCTTACTTAATAAGTGTCTTCAGTTTTTTTTCGACACTTGGAAAATTATTTAACGACACTGCAGTTGCAAAATTACATCCCAACCAATAAATTCCCAAACGTAAAACTTTACAACACCATAACTGGCTACCGCTTAATAGCCCGTAAACCGCAAATAAAATACTCAAATCGTTATAAAGTCATTAGTCACAAGTCCCTCAATCTCTTCACACCACTGAAATCATTCGCTTTATTTACACTTAGTAAACAGACTGACAGAGACAGACACATATGAAAATTCAGCCAGTCAAAAAGGGACAAACTACAATCCCAAACTCCGCCCCTCAATTCCAGACGCCCCGTGGATTGGCTTCAACGCACAATCTTGAAACCCATCAGTTCTAAAACGCATGTCTTTTGGACCACAAGTTAATTGACTATACACACAATTAGTCAAACTTGACTTGCAACAGTGAAGTGAAATATGGATTACAATAATGATGTGACAGTTTTCAATAACAACAACTTGAAACTGAATTACAATTACAAGAATGACTTTTATGAACATGTTAGTGGCGAATATTTTGATAAACATAAGCAGAAAGAGTTTTTTGTGAACAAAAATTATGGTATAAAGATGGAGGATGAACACTTGAATCAGAATTTGAGCACGCCGTTTTCGGTGAAGGACATATTAAGTAATAATCAACCGAATTATTACGAACGAAACGACGTGTGGAAAACAAGTGAAAGGGATAGAAGAGTGGAGTATCCTCACGACCAGATATATCATCAGACCCAGTATTGTCCTCCAGAGTATTTCAACCAAGTGTATCCCAATATGCCTGTACATACAAACGTGGACCCTTATTGGAATCAAGATGTATACCATGATCCTAAAATCGAGGAATATTGTAACTACAATCCATATTGCCCTAATTTGTACCACCAAGGTTATGAGTACCCTGAAATGCTTCCACCTCATCAGATAGAAGTGGAAATAGTGAAAGATCCGGTGCCACGTGACCCGGTTCAAGTACACAGTAACACAGTGGAATATAAAGATGAAAGACAGACGGAAAACTTACCTAATCCAACATATAATAATACTGAATCATTTACGAAAACTCATACGACGAATAAAATTATAAGTAAGTGGACCAAATTACTTTTAAATACTGTTTAGAATTTCCATTTATATTATTTAAAAGTTCTTTGAAAGCTGCAAATATTAAAGCAACGCTTGTTACAATAATCATCATATATTAAATTTAGTTTTAATTACGAGAACCATGTTTTATGTTTATTGATTAGAGGATTTATAAAAGACAGAATTTTAAAAAAGACAATCATAAACTAAACATAAATGTTTTCTTTGTTCTAGCAGAATCTCCGCCATCAACCAGCAAATCCGATAAGAAAGACAAGAACGCCAAAAGAAAACCACGCATCCTCTTTTCTCAAACCCAAGTCCACGCCTTGGAGATCAGATTCCGAGCCCAAAAGTACCTTACAGCCCCTGAAAGAGAAGAACTGGCGAAAAACCTGAACCTGTCACCAACACAAGTCAAAATATGGTTCCAAAACAGAAGATATAAAAGCAAAAGAATAAAATCTCCTGAAGTGTCAACATCCACTGATGCAAAACCAACAAAAACCACCGCTGGGAGAAAACTTTTCAAAAACGAAAATAAGTTGAGCTCTTCTTTCGACTATAATAATGACGTGCAAGAAACTTTGTCGAAAGGGTTAAATCCTAACGAAACTTTATCAACGACAATTTATTTCGATGACAGCCTAACTTACGAGGACAACAACTCTGAAAAATATTACGAAGGAAAACTCGAAATTGACGAATCTATAGACACAACTTCTGGAATGCTTTATAAATACCAAAATGTAGAGAGCAAAGATAGTTTTGCCGACGGGCCAGAGTTAAAAAAATATTACAATGTGCACCATGTATGTTCCTAGCTTTTTTTACTTTTTATGTATCGTTTTAGACTGACTACCAAAGAGTATTATAGTGTTAATTTTTTTGTTATTTTGTACTTAATTATATTAAGAGATACTTGAGATAAGCTGACTGCTATCGTAATGTGAAAGTATTTTTAGATTGTATGTACTGTTTTGTAAATAAATAAAAATTAAAAAGATTTGATTATTTGTAGCATTATTCTACCCTATTCACAGACCGCATTTTGTAGATGACTAAAAAGACTTCTGAGTTTCTCTTCATAGCTTTTTTAAACAACATAATAGCCATTGCGTCATTCCGAAAAAAAGAAATCTAGGTAGGTAGCCTATTTTTTCGAAATATGAAATAAATATTAAACTTTCAGCTAAGTTTATTTAACAATATTGTTTTATATCAGACGGTAGAGTTTTAAAACACATAGACTGATTCTGTGCTAGAGTGGATAAAAATTAGGTAGCTACTTGTTAGAAAGTATATATTATTTTATTTTATTTATTTATTATGAATTAATAATTCCTTTACCTTGAACTTATGTAACATATTTGTAAACATTATTATGCAATGAATATTGAATTGAATCTTGCAACAAATCATCGTCGCAAAAACTTCGACGAAAAATACTTATTCAAATAGTAACTATACTTATGGATAGGTAGTATACTTCTACTCTACCGTCAACCATTTAATAGTTGAGAAGCATTTTTCTAAGGGTGACCCCAGACCTACCGGTTTCTTTTCTTTGCTTTGCTGTTCTACTTTGCTGTTTAGACTGCCGGCCAACCAGGGTCCATAATTCAATCTATCGCATATTTGGACCAGACCAAATTGACAAGATAGCCATTAGCTTGGTGTTATCAAATATCATCGTCTGGGTCGCGAAGTAGGAAACTTATGGGAGATGTGCCACCCTGAACATGGTCTCCGATTGCTAAAAATAAATCGATCGCATATTTATATAAATTGTGAACAGGGTCGTGGGTGGCATCATTACCTACCTGAACTATTTTTTGTGTTTTCATAACGATCGTTTAAGGAACAAAGCTCACAAGAACATATGTGAAATGTACATAGATTGAAAATATGCGATAGATTGAAAATGAGCCTCTTGGCCGGCGGTCCATTGCCGAACAGCAAAGCAAAGAAAAGAAACCGGTAGGTCTGGGGGGACCCTAAGAAAAACTCTTTTAAAAATAAAAGCAAAAATATCTTCTAAGAAAATTTTACAGGAATACTTTTTTCTTTTGACTTTTAATAGGTTTTTAATTTTGCAGTAAGTAATGAAATAAGAATTAAAAACTTAACTAAGTAAATTTTTATCTTGAAATTATATACCTACTTATAGAAATTGAATCGATATTTCAGTGAATTTGATAATGAGAAATCAGTAAAATAAGGTTACTATTTTCACGTCAATTATAAAATGTGTATTATTAAGGTACCAAAATTAAATGAAATAATAATAAAAGTGATTAGCGAGTATTTCTTTATTTGCTCTTACAATAAAAATGAATTCAAACAGCTTTTACATAAAATAACTCATTGTTAAATTGAAAGTTTTCTTAATTAGTTTGCTGTTGTCCATCAGCCATTTTTGATGTCCCCACTGCTGGGGCACAGGCCTACCTTATGGGTGGTAAGGAGGATGGGCCATAACCCACCACGCGGGCCCAATGCGGATTGGTGGGTGTTAACGACTGCAAATGCAGCCGGGACCAATGGCTTAACGTGCCTTCCGAAGCACGGAGGAGCTCGAGATAATACAATTTTGGTCACCCATCCCATGACCGACCCTTGCGAACGTTGCTTAACTCCCGCAATCGCTGGGCCAGGCGCTAAACCACTGCGCCACCAAGCTCCACTGCTGCTGGGTTTGCTGTTGTAGTAGTAAAAAAAAAGCTTATTTAAAACCCATCTCATACTTTTATTGCTCATAGCAATTAATAAAGTTCACCAAAGGTTGTTAAAAAAACCGAAGCGACAATAGTCTCTGAATGTTTCAGTTCAGTGTTTTTTTTGTGTTCAATTTGTAAAGATCGCTTTTATCTGAATTGCTACCATACCGCGTCGAGGGATGGACGCCACAGAGATGAGAGAGAGAAAATAAAATTAAAAGGTTGTAATTTAGCTCATTGTGTTTTATTTTATGTAAGTAATTTGACAATTATGCTGCAAGTTCTCCAAAGTAAATAAAAAGAAGCACCTACATACTATGAGTAGGTACTTACTTGTAAATATTTTTAACTTTTGAGTTTTGACAGCCTATACAAAATGAGGACAACAACAACACATGTGTGTTGTTGTACCCCTTCTACCATGCATATATTATTTATATGTATAAATAATATATGCATGGAAGAAGGGGTTGAAATGCCAATGTTCAAGTTGTATTGACGTAGTTTTTCGACTTTTATAAGTGCTTTGTATATTTTTTTAAAAAATGTTAAGTTATTAAATAAATTGTTGTTAATAACTAATGATATCTATCGTATTCTGTGTGGAAAACCATTTGTTTTTTTTTATAAATGACTAGCGACCCGCCCTCGCTTCGCTTCGATGTAGTGTGGAATTTGACACCATGTACTATACATATACCTTCCTCTTGAATCACTCTATCTATCAAAAAAACCTCTTTAAAATCCGTTGCGTAGTTTTAAAGATAAAGCATACATAGGGACAGACAGCGGGAACCGACTATGTTTTATACTATGTAGTGATTATATCTATAAAGAGTTGGGTGAAGATTGTTTACCAAATAGGACAAGTAAGGATAAATAGACTATACATGAAAATGGAAGTGTTTTATATGACCTCTTTTTTCTTCTTAGTCGTACACTCTTGGCGAAGTGGTCATGGTCAAAAAGCATGATTAGAAAATTTTCTTACAAGTGCGTAACTCTATTACTATGCATTCAAATGTGTTTCAAAGGGTATTAGAGTGTTTGGAAATAGCCGAATTTGGAATAAAGAGAATAGAAACCATCAATCTGAACAACTTTTACTATGGCACCAACTCTAATAAATAACAAACAAAACAGATATTTCATACTTTTTTATATTTTGTTATTTTTTTTTGTACGAAACAGCTGATTTCACGATTTCAGAGTTGGCCCCGAAGTTGTTTAGTTTGATGGTCCGGAAAACAGTTTTCTCATTTTTGGTTCATTCATTTACACGACGTTTTAGAGAGCAGATTTTTTTTATTAGTCTTGTCGCATCTCCATGGGGCCCCAACCCCAAACTAGACGGCACAGAGGCGCCGGCGCCAACTCGATAAGATATTGATCCCATAACACGTGTCTCATACACGCATGCATAGGCCATACACACCATACACGGACCTGCTGGGAACTGTGAGCACCTGTTCTTAAAAGCTTTTATGCGTTATGGAGAAAACGCGCGATTTATTGGATTTTTTTCAGTTGTCGGGAGGTTTTTGATGGAAACTAGAATACCTATTGGATAATAGTTTTGTTGACAAATATAAAGGAATTAATGTAATTTATGTACGGTAAGTGGGTTATATTTATGTTGACATCTCATCTTACCACTTTCATAATAAAGTTTGAAGAGGCCTGAAAAGATTTCAGCGGTTTTTTTTTTAAATATTTACTTTAAATAAATGTTTAAAAAAAACATGTAAAGCACTGTAAAAAAATGTTAAAGTCAATCAATATTTCACTTTCTTTTTTGAGCCAAAAAACAGATAGTCTTTTGCTTGAGCTCTCAAAATTCAATTACCTACGATTATTTCAGGAAGAAATTAAATTAAAAAAATCATTATTATAATGACTTCTTAATAATTAGTATTATTTTTGTACTTTAACGATTGACTTTTACTTTGACTTTAACAATTTATTTCAATTTTCTTCCCTATTGACCACAAAACGGAATCATTTACATTGTTCTGTTCAAGAAACTGAAATGTTTTTGTTAGTATCATATTCTTCTGTGTACATGAATCATTTCCCTGTACAGTTTCCTACACAATGACTGCGGTATGTACAGGCGGGCACAAATCACGCCGTCCGAGCGCACGTGGGTGTTTGATGTATTAATATTGGTGGTGCTTTTAAGGTTATCGCGGGTGGAAGGTGATCTGGCCCGATAGACTGATGCCACGCCACTGTACACACGCACGGCATTGTGGACTTGAACATGGTTTATGTTTATTTTTCCGATTGTACGATAACTATGATGTTTTCGCCGTTCATCATATACCTATGTTAGGGCAAGGTACACAACAGCCCGCGCTATGTGAAAGTGACTGATGTCAAGTCAAGGTATTGTCACTTTTACTGCCCATAGACTGCGTCCACGTCAAAGAGATAATCACTTTCCAATTGTATATTATTGCCTTGCACTAATTTCAGACTTTTTTCAGCTAACTTTGTCCAGAAGGGTAAATCCGTAACATAATTAAATTACGCACATCTGCCTACCAATTCTTCTAGTCAAGAACATGACGCTATCAAAGAGTAATGTTTTTATTTTACAATGTATAATTTACTATAAGATTAGGCACATCTCACAAAAAATATTGGTTTTGTAAAATATTCCCATTGAGCTATAAACGTCGCTATGTTTTTGCGAACAAACATTTAATAGGTACCTAGGTAAAAATAAGGTGTTTTTTATATTTGCATACATTCTATTGGACTTTGCAAAGTAACGTCTGTATAATTCTTATTAAAGATGGTTCTGATCTATTGTTAAAAGTTTTATTATATTAAATTTTATTGTATGTATACGTCTCTCGCCAGCATGCCCTGCGTGTGTGCGCATTACTAAGCGCGGCGCTCGTTAGCTTTTATTTGGATGCCGGACTCCCGTACCACGGACGCTATACACTGCGGGACATTCAAACGGTGTAAATATATGCTTCTATAATTAAAAATACCTACGATTTTACAAAGATAAAAATACATGAAACTTGTAGTTCAAGTCTGATAGATAGCAATATATTTTTCGTTTCTTCGATAGCAAAGCGATAGCGAAGATCTGCAAGGCTAGAGGGCCGGAGGTCGCATATGTCTAGAACACGCAGACTTTATAATATTGTGTGGAATAGATGACCTCCGTGTCGAGTGGTATGTGCACCTGTTTTTAAGGTGTCGCCATCTCTGAGGGCCGCATATTCGGAAATACCCGACGCGTTACCCACCCGAAATTGCTTCGTAAATGGCAGACGTGTCGGGATAATGCGTCTGCCTGCTATTTACAAGAGCCAGAATTGCTTTGCAAACAGCAAACGTACCGCGTCAGTTATTATAATAAAATAAAATATTTCTGTTGTCTGTTATAAAAAAAAATATCTCGAAATTTACGACGGCCACTTTGGCCACGGAATTTGGCCACGGGGTGCACCATTTTCGTGTCTCGCAGTGCACGGAGAGATCTTTCTCAGCGTTATCGGCCGGTACATGTGCACAGCTTAATGTTCTCATTCTGGTCGGTTCGATTAATTGCCCAGCCGGGAAAATAAAATATTGATGCAGATCCGTTGCTTCGTTCTACATGTCTATTTAAATTCATGTATGGCACTTTTATGACATTTTGATATTACAAAAAGTTGATTTCTCAATCATTATAAACGTCTCACTTCCGTGGCTTAGCAAATACGGTCAACACTTTATTACTTTGTCATAGCAACTTTTTTTACAGATGTCTTAAAAATTAGAACACTTATCAAAAAATAAATTTGCTATGACAAGGTACTAAATTGCTAAGTAACTTTCGTTGCTGACTGTACCTATTTGGACCACTAATTTCAGATCCAGATTTTATACATACATAGGTACACTACATGAGTCCTATGTGCTAGCCATGGCCAGCCATACCTGTTTGTGTTCTAGCAATTCTAGCTCTGTCAAAAATAAACACTTAATCAATCAATCACTGAAAGTAAGTAAATGCTTTACAGTGAGATTAAATTTTAGTTTACAGTAATCTTCTGGAAACCAGACGCCTGAAACTTCCAAAAACATTTTTAAATACAACGATACAACATTTTTTTCCTTTTTAATTTATTAGGGTGCGCAGAAAGTGGCGCCTTATCAAACCGCAGAGGTTTGAGGTCACGTCATGTCACTCGCAGCCACGTCTTTAAAAAAAAAGTAAAAGAAAAAGTGAACGGCTGACGGTAGTGCGGCGCCGGCGCGCCAATAAATTACATTGGCATTTTGTCACCAACGCCCTCGCCCGCCCGCCGCACCACGCCTCGTCAAATAAAAAAGTTACAGTTTGAAAAAAGAACGAGAATTTGTAACTTTTAAATCGAATTGTTGACAAATTATAAATAGTGTAGGCCTGCACAAATACCTGTGCTTAAAATGTGTTTGAGCTGAAAGTAAACGTAAATCTGGATGTTAGAAAAAATATCAAAAATTCAAAATGAACCGCTGGGGCCTGTTTATAGAACATTTTTCTATAAAACTAATAAGGATTTTTTTGTATGGAAAATTTTGCTGTTGTTATTTACTACGCAAGTT
Source organism: Agriphila straminella (assembly GCA_950108535.1). Classification (NCBI taxonomy): domain Eukaryota; kingdom Metazoa; phylum Arthropoda; class Insecta; order Lepidoptera; family Crambidae; genus Agriphila; species Agriphila straminella. The sequence continues at coordinate 5,492,650 of OX467326.1, read as the reverse complement.
GCTAATCACCGAAAAATAGAAAGAGAGAAAAAAACAGGAATTTAGTAATATTATCGTAAAAATTGTTAATTTCAGGACTCGGTGAACTTATTTGGATTTGTAGAATTACCTAAGTTTATCATAAAACATTTAATAATATACCATTCTAGGTGTGTAAAATATTACGTTAGAAAGTCAAATCTTGTTTGCTATTATTTTTCCATAATTTTTTTGATTTTTGAAAACAGTTTTCACACAGTTTCACTGAAATGCTGAAATGTTATAGTTATATTTTTTCCTAAAATAGATATCAATTGTATACTGTTTTTCAATAACATCATAATATTGATTGCAATAATATTATTATCAGTTTTTTTATAGTCTTCCCATTTTTTCAAGACATTAGTTTGGGTCAAAACACATCCTATTATGCCAAAAAACTGGGGTCACTCCTGACCTGACATGTGGGTTCCGTAAAATTTGCCTTGAGTTATTGCTTCCATGCGCGGGCGCATACGGCCAGCGGTTGGCGCCGCTTGAAAAACAAGCGGTCAAGGGTGAGCGGTCAAAGCTGGATTTATAAAAGTTACAACATCATTCTTTTTTCGGAGATAAGAAGGTTAGAATTCACAGTTCTCAAAGCTTCTTCTTTATGAAATTAGAAGTATTTTTAAATAAGTATTTTACCTAATTAAAGACCATAAAGATTAAATTCTAATTTTTTTCTTCTAAAATTAATTATTGTTCACATTATAAGGTCGATCTTCTTTTGAAACATTACTTGGAAATGTTTTTCTTTTCAATTTTTGTTTTTTATAAAGAAGCAAAAAAAGATTTTCTGAATAAGTAATTTTTTATAGCAGTCAGGAAGTACCTAGGTAGTTTTTACTAAACTAAAACCAAAATAAAATCTTTTTACCATCGCCACTCAAAAAAGTACGTCTTATTCATTGATAACAGTGAATAAAACGCGTTTTTATTCACCGAGTGAATAAAAATATTTTGAATTTGGAACAAGCGCGCATCGTATGAATTAGGTACAAAAAAAATAAAAGGTGCTGAAAGTATGGAGCTATTCCATAGATAAAATTATACTTCTACAATTAAATGACAAAAATAATCCCGCCAATTTTATTTAGGTTCTTTTAAGTGTCTTATCTTTGGGTTCTTTTCTAAAAAATATCCCGCTAAATCAATTAGGTCCTTTTTAGTGTCTTATATTTAGGTTCTTTTTTATATATTTGAGGGAGATTAGTTGTTCAGTCTTGCATCAGTCCATTCCATCAGTCTGGTACGATCTTCAGTCTGTAAAAATTCAAAGTCTATACAAACTGATGAAGTGGACTGATGCCAGACTTATCATGTAGTTTCCCTCTTAGTTAGCTCGGTGGCGCAGTGGTTTAGCGCCTGGCCCAGCGATTGCGGAAGTTAAGCAACGTTCGCAAGGGTCGGTCCTGGGATGGGTGACCAAAACTGTATTATCTCGAGCTCCTCCGTGCTTCAGAAGGCACGTTAAGCCGTTGGTCCCGGCTGCATTTGCAGTCGTTAACACCCACCAATCCGCATTGGGCCCGCGTGGTAGGTTATGGCCCGTCCTCCATACCACCCATAAGGAAGGCCTGTGCCCCACAGTGGGGACATCAAAAATGGCTGATGGACAACTATAAATACTATAGGTACTGCTATTTTTTTTTCTCGCAGTCAATAGTAAAAAGTAGAGTACACAACTCGTGAAAAAAAAATTTCATCTCGGTCCTTTGTATCCTTCGCTTCGCTCAGGATTCTACTTTTGAATCCTTCGCTGCTCTCGGGATCTAACTTAGTCCCTCGAACTAAATTCCCTCTTTTTTCACTTGTTGTATAATCTACTATTCTGTTATTATCTATACAAGGTGTTTGGTAAAAGCCTTATAAAGCCGAATATGGTAGATAGACCATCAAACTGAACAACTTTTACTATGGGACCAAATCTGAAATCGCGAAAAAAAATCAGCTGTTTCATACATTTTGATATTTTCGTTGTTATTTTTTGTATGAAACAGCTGTTTTTTTTTTCGTGATTTCAGTGTTGGTCCCATAGTAAAAGTTGTTCAGTTTGATGGTCCCTATACTTATATACTTATATTCAATCATAAGTACTTATTTAACAGATTATTATTTAAATATGGGAAAACTTATTATACTTACCAAAAAAAAAAATTGTATTCTCCAAAATTAGTAAATGCTTTCAAATCCTAAACCGCCCAAGGAGATTTGGTAAGCACTAAATTCTGGATTGGTATACGTAAAGATTGAATTGTATATATGCCCTCACTCGAATAAAAAAAAGGTTAGGATATAGTATGGTGGAGCTCGGTGGCGCAGTGGTTTAGCGCCTGGCCCAGCGATTACGAAAGTAAAGCAACGTTCGCAAGGGTCGGTCATGGGATGGGTGACCAAAAATTTATTATCTCGAGCTCCTCCGTGCTTCGGAAGGCAATTTAAGCCGTTGGGTGGTTGGTGGGTTATGTCCCGTCCTCCTTATCCACCCATAAGGAGGGCCTGTGCCCCAGCAGTGGGGACATTGAAAATGGCTGATGGACATAGTATGGTGATCTTTTTTAATTTATATTCTAAGAACAGTCAACTTCCAACGGAACCCTAAGCAACAAATTTTACGGGTGATTTGGTTTGAAATTCCTATAAATTGGTGACTAATAGGTACATCAGTACCCTTAGCACGAACAGCTATCGAAAAAAATAACGCGCGTAAAATCATTCGATAGATATATTTTCTACTGGAAATTTGTACAGCGCCATCTATCGCCGATAAGCGAAATGTAATTTTCCATAGAGAACTGTCTATCGAGTAATTTTACGCGCGTTTTTTTTCTCGATAGCTGTTCGTGCTAAGGGTACTGAAAACGGAAATGTTGTCTATTGAAAATAAAAGCGGTTAAATATTCTTATTAATCAATATACCTATATGGTGTTTTTATATAACAGCTCCAACTAAACCAATAAATTAGAGCACTTGGTAACAGCCATAATGACCACGTAATAAACTATCCTCTATGCCTCTATCCAAACCAAGATTAAACAATAGTACCTACTTACCTACTCGCCATATGTTAAAAGAACTGTAAAATTATCTATTTATCCTCTGTTTTTTCATATTCATGTCAATCGTATTTGAATTATTTCACAATTACTTTTGAATAAGCTAAAAATAAACGGCTATGTTCTGACAAGGTGTAAATTGGGTTTTTGTTGCGGTTTTCGGTAACTATCCTTTTCTTGACTTCAAGGATGTTATCTCCACGAGAAAAGACTACAATAATAATTACAGGACCATCCAGAATCGACAAAATAATGACAACAATAAAGAAAATAGCTCTTCTCTACTGAAAAAGCTGTTGACTACCAAAGAGATTTAACTGTGATTAATATTAAGTTAAGTACTTATTTCATATTGATATGAATTTCCTACAACTGAAATTTATTTCAATTCTTAAAAAGCTGTTGACTACCAAAGAGATTTAACTGTGATTAATATTAAGTTAAGTACTTATTTCATATTGATATGAATTTCCTACAACTGAAATTTATTTCAATTCTTCAAGGAGACTCTTAAATCTATACTAGTTTCCACCCGCCATTTCGATCGCATGGACTTTAAAAAAATCCCTAAGGAAGTTTTGGCTAGGATAAAAAGTCTGAATATTTTAATTCAGATTATTAACTGTGTGCCCTTCATCCAAATTCGTTCAGCCGTTCTAGCGTGATCTTGTACCTAGTAACAAACATTGAAAGATACAAACAGACAAACTTTTACATTTATGATATTAGTAGTAAAAATACTCTCAGTAAAATGATCGTAACATAATCCAGGGTCAATCAATCAGTCACCTATAGTTAACCCCTAACGGCCCGGGTTTGAATCCCGACTGAGGGCGATTATCGTATCGGTTACGCACATGTGGTTCGTATCAGGGGAGAAATTGTTGAGCTGGAGGTATGAAACAATTATTGATTGTTGTTTTTAATACTGAAAGGGAGCTTTTGTGATTGTTTTTGTTCTTGAAAAACACAGATTTTGTTATGCTATGTTTTAGGCATTAAGAAAAACATACTAATGGTAGATTTTATGAGTAAGTATATAGGTACAGTACAGTAGGTCTACTCAAAGAACTAATTAATAAAATCATTTTTTTTCAGTAGATACTTACAGCTTACGGAAGTATAAAATACCTAATTTAATCTTGTTCAACCAACAAGAAAAAATTTTGTTAACAAAACAAACCGCTTGATAATAGACAAAACATTTTGAAAATATTTTACACCGTAAAAAAATGTATGAACTTTTAGCTCCTCTAGCAACAAGAGGAAAAAAGACGCTACTCGATTTATTGCGCCATCTAGTAGTGAGTAGCAGCAAAAATGCCTTTAAAGCATGCTATTCGATTAATGCGCCATCTTGTAGTGAGTAGCAGAGCTTTAAAAATCTGAAAGCATTGCTTTTTCAGTTTATGAAATTTGCCTCTAGATGTCACTCCCTACAACATAGTACATTGTGCTTTTAAAAATTTGTAGCTTTTGCCTTCCCAAATTCTGTAAAATTAAGTTTTTACAAAAACGTCCTGTCAATTTTTAGCACATTTTACTTGTTGACTGATGGCAATACAGTAGGTAAGTAGCGGTATAGGTATATAATCTTGGTGTGACATTTTTTCACAGCTTGCGTTTTTTACATAATTTGCCAAGGTTTGTACCTATATAAATAATTGCTCGTTATTTACAAAAAGAGCCAAAGTCCAGAACCGTTTTTACTGTATCCTGAAAAATTTAAGTTTTGTACAAAAGCCGATTTTGGAAATAATAGCTAACACCTTTAATAGCAACTTTTTAGCACAAATAATTTGCAATTAAAAACCATTAGGTAAGGTACCTACCTACATTTCATAATGTTTTTATTTTCAAGTTCATAATAATTCCTAATTTTCAAGTTATAAAATCATACTCTGGCTAGACTTTCGTAACATTTTATAACGGAAATGCTGGCTGAGCTTTGTTATACCATATTATGTAAGTATTCTGTGGTTTTACAGGCCCTCGCAGTCGCACACATCTTCCTGAAATCTGGATAGGTGGTACAAATATCAATCAAAAATAAGTACCTACCTACCTAAGTAATTTAAAAAAACTGACTGAATTATAACTGAGAATTGGTTTTTAAAATCGTCTATAAGTAAAATGTCTACGTAACGTAATTACTCAAAGGCTTCTTAGCTAAAACCTGTAGTAAGGTCTCCATATTTGTCAGTTTCATAGAGTTTCTGAATCTGACAACTTTTTTGAACTTAAGGTGGCCTTAATTTTAAAATTCGTTTATGTAACCTCTACTACCTATCAATTACTTTAAAAAAACAGCATGACGAAACTTATTTCTATTCATAAGAAAATACCTTCTAGAAAACCAGTCACCCATTTTCCCAACACTAATAATAACCTAGATCAAACAAACTAATATTGGCGAATCAGTTTTATTGCGATCCGATTGGCTTTTAAACCCAATTGACCGCGCCACTGAGCGATTGATTGATTACATCGGTATAATGCCGGTATATCGGTGGTATAGATCCGATCGCCGCAAATACACCACTTACGAACACTTTGGGCGACCACTTATGATCGGTGTAGAGATTGGAAAGTTACAGAGAGGCGGGAGAATGTTTTCTATTTTGGTTTGACCATGAAAATCGCCTAAAACGTATTTTTGGCCATGTCTCCAAAGATTTTGGAAGGATCGAGATGGGAATAGTACCATAAGTTGAGGAATTTATCGAGACACGTGTGAACGTTTGAGTTTTGAAAATCTACTAGTACCTTTTTTTGGAATAAAGCAAAATTCGGATAAATTCGGGTTTTTTGGTGGGTGTTTGTTTACTAAATGTAAATATTTCAGAAAAAAACCGACTTATGAAAAAATGGGTCCTAGTGTATTAGTTTGGCTACATAATGGCTAAAAACTTTTGAAAATCGGTTAATAATTGTAACCTGTAGGTGGTCCCTTTAGATTTGGAATTGTAGAAAAACGGGTGTTTCCGTACATAAAAAGTCATGGTAATAGTGTTAAAAGATGCAGAAGCAGACGAGAAGTGCATTCATTGGAATTTTGAAAATCGGTTAATAATATTTCGGCCGCACCGAGGCAGTCAGCAGGCGCTTGTAAAAATAAATAGGTACCTACTACCTAGGTAACTTTAAAAATATAATAGGATTTTGCATTTGTTTTGATTTTGGTTTTTCGTAAAATTTTGGGTTCATTTTCAATGCTCCGATTCTTGCGGGGACTGTAAAATCTGTGAATTTTTTTTATATTGGTTTGATTGAACTCACTGTTTCATTTACTTAAAAAAAATCATTGTTCTGTGTTCGCATGTGTCAAATTATTTTTCTTTTAAATTATACAGCTATACTTTAATGTTCGATGCCAGCAAAATTTTAGTCGAGTCTCCAACGCACGCACTTATACATTAAACGAAGCACTTTACTGAGCGATAAATTCAAATTAGTAATAAACCACAATTATTTATGTTCTCTTCTTGTCACTTATGTCTCTGTTAGTCTCATGTTTTTGTCAAGTCCAATACAGTGATTAGGTACCTACTTAGAGCAACGCCGGAAGCCGTGTTGCTCTAAGGGTACCTATAATAATTTTATTTTAAGCAGAACCTCTATCTGTCAATAAGTCTATGGTCCCACCACTCAGTGGCATCGGATACCCACTCAAACGGGATGTATGTACATCATCTAAATGAAATATAAAACTGCCATAAAAGTCTACCTTATTCATTATCATAACCAGTAATAAGGGAAACACTTATAATTAAGTATGTTGTTTGAGAACTGACATGGTATAGTTTGAAATTATGTAAGTAGGACAATCTTTTTCACCAATTTGATAGTAGATCAATTAGCCTATTCCAGTAAAACATATCCCCCTACTAATAAAGATTGTACAGCAGATGTACACAGTGTTTTGTCACTTTCTTTTCACTGTCAAACTTATACAGTTTGACAGAGAGTAACCATTATGTAACAGCTAATACGTCTGCTATAGGTACAATCTTTATGAGTAAGGTATGAAAGAAAACTTAGTTTCTGTAGCAATGATTTTACTTAATTTATTATTAAACTGATTAGGTATATTAAATTATGTCAATTATAAAGGGTTAAATTCAAATAAACAATAATAATAACAGTTCAAATAAAAAAAAACATTTAATTCATTAACGTTCGCAAGGCACACGCGCTGAACTCCACAATACAAAACGTTCGCAAGGATCGGTCATGGGATGGGTGACCAAAAATGTGTTATCTCGAGCTCCTCCGTGCTTCGGAGGTCCCGGCTGCATTCGCAGTCGTTAACACCCACCAATCCGCATTGGGCCCGCGTGGTGGATTATGGCCCATCCTCCTTACCACCCATAAAGAAGGCCTGTGCTCCAGCAGTGGGGACATCAAAATTACAAGTGGATTAATAATATTCGCGCTGTAAGCTGTAATCCGTAAAAAATGATTTTATTTTTTACGATAACGTAGGTATTTCGTAATTTTTTTTTTTTTTTTTATAAATATTTGACAACATCACATACATTGCTCCGATTCCAAAGTAAGTAGCTAAAGCACTTGTGTTATGGAAATCAGAGACAACGGTGGTATCACAAACACCCAACAAACACCCAATTGAAGATTGAAGAAGTAAATTGAAGATAATCTAAGTATCATTTAACATTCTGAATCGTTAAATTAGTCTGTCATTAGCAAAAAAGTAATGTCAATCAATCCCATTTAGATACTTTACAGGTAACTTTGGAGAAGTGAACACCAATTTCAACGTCTACAATCTACATACAATTATTCATGTAACCTAAGTATAATACTATTTTACAGATTAAACTACCTTAGGTACCTAGGTATGTTTCTAGGTCCCTAATACTTAGTGGGTTATTTTTTTATGAATCTTAAGGCCAGTATATTAATTGGCCTATGTTTGATTCAACGATAAACAATCAAATATTATTTATTTTGAGCAGATAAAAATATATGATGAAGTTTCATTAACGATCTTGATTATTTTACGGTTAAAATTACGATATTCGTATCTTCACTCGACTAAAAAAATATGCAAAGACAAAGAAAATTTTCATTAATTTTATATTTTTTGGATAATACTTAAAGTTTATCAATCCCTTATTCACGAAAAATATTTAGAAAAATAGGTAATGACATATTATAGAAGAATATTCTACGGTTACTTTTTCAAAAAGTGTCTTTATGCTCAAAATAACAACAAAACATTGAAAAAATGAAAAAGTGAGGTTATTTTCATTACTCTTCACACGTAAAGAAAAAGACAGAGACAGAGTTTGTGGAATATACTGGCCTTAAATACTTAACAGAAATATTCGGTTTGCATTTTTGTGAAGCTTTAAAATTATGCCTAATATTTAATTAGGGGAATTTATGGGAATTTATCCTGAAAGTTTTTTTTTATAAGGAGCTTTTTTACCTTACCTCTATTTGTTCTTGAGAAAAAGAAAGAACACACATATACAAAAATATAAAAACGCGGGTTTCAATTTTCCTTTTAGGGAAAAATCAATACTGAATAACTTATCATATTTTCGAGTTTTTCTTATAAGAGGTATAAGTACCTACCTAATTTATACTAAATTAACTACTTAAACACTCGGCAATAAACTTATTATGAATTCATCCTTTTTATTTTTTCTTATGTTAAACATGACAGTAAATACCACTGTCAATGCAAAAATCTGAAACTATAAAATTAAAGTAAATAGACAAAATATTTCTATTTGGCACAAAAATTTGATAAGAGTTTGGCAAAATTATTCTAGAAAAAAAAATCTTGAATAGAATTCATTCAGCTAAACTCTTAAAACTCCAAAAACACAGTCAGAGACGTTTGACTTGACTCAAAGAGGTGGTAACAATTTTCCAAGTCCGGAAAAATTAAAAAGAAAATTTACGTTGACAGTTCACTTACCCATTTCTTTTATTGGTCAACCGCATACGACGCGGCCACCTGATTGGCTGTTTTAAATGGGGTTCTAATGAGGGAAGAGGACGCTACGTCTAGGGCTGACAGCGCAGCGATAGGCGAGAAAAGGATAGATAGACACTTCTCTGGTACTTACAGATAAAGCGAAGCGTTTACTGTGGGCGCCTAAGAAAGTTGAATACAGACAGATGCACAGAACGCGTGGGAATGTTGTGAAATGGTGCGTGAATTTTCCTTCTGATTGTTCCTGTAAGAACTCAAAATTCTATACTCACTTCTCAAACTTCCTCGCGTACCTACTTATATAACATAACATACATACTATTACTAGTGAATCTGTGAGCTAAAGTTTAAATTATCGCTATAGGTACAAGACCAAATATAACATAAAATGCCGGAAAATGATGAATATTTCGCCTGTTCGTCGAACTAAGTTTCAACTTCAATAAAACCAAAATGGAAACGTTGTCATTTTGATTACTAAGTATATCAAAAATCTTTTGACCCTATAGCGTTAATATTTGGAGTGGCTGGTATTTTGAACTCCAAATTGGCTGGCATTATCAAAGGTAGAGCATTTTTTTTAAAACCGAACCATAACGAGCTACAGGAAAAGCAGAAAATAATTATACCTAGCTGACTTCATGTTAGCAATAATCATAATTTCATTTGTGTAGCTACACATTTTGTATCAATTGAGATTTACTTATTATACTTAGATCTTGAAATTACAAATGAATAGAAAAATTGTGTCACCCAAGTAACTCATTATTTTCCGTATCTTATTTAAGGCGAGGCCAGTTCACGATCTGATGAAAAGTCTGATTTTTGAACTTCCAATGTGAAGAATTGATGTAAAATTCTAATTCACAAAAATTACTGTAGACTGAAAAAGAAACAAAGAACAAAGAAAAATGGCATGGTAACTCTGTAAAAAAATCCTGATTAACACCATAAAAACTTATAAAAATAAATTTAAAATCGTCAGATTTCGTAATTTTCAACGACAGTGATATGATTATTTATGCAAAAAGGATAGCTTTTTTATCGATCTAACACAATAACCGAGTACATTTTTAATAAATGATCCAGTATTTCAGAAATCAATAAAAATGTACTAAAATTCGTCAAATTTCTGGCGAAGCGTCAATTAAAGTTATGCGATATTCAACCTTATTCTAAAGACATAGTGGAAGAGTAAATTTCGTGAACTGGCCTCGCCTTAAGCAACAACAACATTTTAATTATAATATATAATAATAATAAATAAATGCTTGGACAATTTCACATATGAAAAATAATGAATGAGGAGCCCGGTGGCGCAGTGGTTTAGCGCCTGGCCCAGCGATTGCAGATGTTAAGCAACGTTCGCAACGGTCGGTCATGGGATGGGTGACCAAACATTTATTATCTCGAGCTCCTCCGTGCTTCGGAAGGCACGTTAGGACGTTGGTCCCGGCTGCATCTGCAGTCGTTACCACCCACCAATCCGCATTGGGCCCGCGAGGTGGGTTATGGCCCGTCCTCCTTATCCACTTATAAGGAAGGCCTGTGCCTCAGCAGTGGGGACATTAAAAATGGCTGATGGACATGGACATGGACATATGAAAAATATCTTAATTAAGCATAATTATTTGGGTGACTCTATATTTTTATTATTCATTTGTAATTTCAAAAATCTACAGCAGTTGGTAAATTTCGAAACGTTTAAAGTGACTTTGACTTGCACCGAGAGAAAATGAAACATACCTTTTGAAAATGCACCAATTCACATCGTCCTCACAATCCTCACGGTGACCTAAGCGATCAAATCGCGTTTCACGTAAACATCTTCAAGAAAAACTCAACGATCCCCACTACTTACACTACTTCGGAAGCTTTTTTAAAAAACGACCGCCTCAAAATCTGTCCGTCCCTTTCTTACACCCCGAGTTGGAATCACCTGCGTGGTTTTTCTATCTCTTTCTGAGGCTTAGCTCGTGAAACAGGCGGGCAATCTATCACGCAAGTTTATTCGTTTGAGGGACGCTTTTGCGGTAAGGCGCTCGCCTTTCGGTCTGTGAAGTGTCGATGTGTGTTCGAATAAAAATTTGAAAATGGAATCACAACTGAAAAGTTTTAAGGGCTCGATGACTTTGCAAGATTGTGAGAAGACAAGTTTGACTACGCCTTTTTCGATCAACGATATTTTAACCAAAGAGAATGAAGCGAAGTTTTGTCAAGATGGTTTTGGCGCGCGAATGAATTTTTTGGCGAAGGCTACGAGTTGTTATGCCAAGGAAGATTTTCCGAAGAAGGAGGTTTTCGAAAAGAGTCTTAAGTACTACGATGATTGTAGCAGCTACAGAGATTACAATGATGATGCCGCTTTAGACATGTCCAGGAAAAATAATTATCCAGTCACAGAACTTTCAGGTAGATACATTATTTTTAGTTCTATTCATGTTTTAACTATCTACTTAGTACCTACAGTGTTTCTTACCCTCGTATCTATAGACGAGTAAGTAATGACTCGAGTAATACCATGCAATTTGAAATGCTTCTAATATTTCACATGCATTTTGAATTATATGTAAGTAGTAGAAATTAATTTAAAACGCATCAAAACTGCACTAAAACTTCATTTTAGATCAATTATAGGTACTTTAAATTGCATGTGAATATGATATTTTAGAAGCGTTTGTAAATTGCAAGTTTTACTGAAGTCAATACTTACTCGTCTATGATACCTTAAACTTTTTGCAGACCCCATAGTTAGAGAATATAAAGAAAAACCTTTTATTGGTAGTTTCATTACGAAAAGGGACCCTGATACACATGCTACGGGTCCATAAGGGGTCTGTGGACCTCTCTTTAAGAAGCCCTGATCTATTTAGTAGGTATAGTTAATATTGTAGAAAAATAAATTAAAAAACTAGAATCTTCGTAGCAAATAGTTTCGTAGAATGTGGCAATCACTGTGATTTAACGCTGTATATAAGTTTAAGTCATTTTCATTTAAGTAGGTTAGTTCAAGTTTAGTTATGGTAGCAAGCTATAGTATAGGTGCACCTAGAAATATAAATAAAAATAGAAATAGTTATTACTTATTTTATTAGTTCGGAACATGGTAAAAAATAATCTTAGGTATAATAGTAATAGTGAACCTAGCTGATGCAAAACCTAGTGTATAGGGTTTGATTCCCGCAAATATTAGGAGAGAAAAGGAGTTACATTAATTTCTGTACTATATTTCATGTTGATAGAATTTATATTTATTGGTTTAGTTTATTGGTGTAAAGATTATTTAAAGTAGGTATTTAGGTGTGGTACTTGTCATTCATCGAGTAGGCATAATAGGTGAATGTAATTAAACAAACTTGCAGTTTTATATTACTTAATAACCCGTTTTTTTTTATTTGTATGGATAACTGCAAAGTGACAACCCTAGACGCAAGTAGACTATGGTTTTCGATGATTAAACCCATTAGTGGGAAATGAAAAACACAAATTGGGTCTAGAATTGCCACTATGCAGTTTTTCATTAAAAGAAAATAATTTTCTTCAAAAAGTGGCGTCCCTATAAGTACTTAATAGTTTTCCGGGGTTGTATGTAGGGTTGCCAACCCTACTATATAATATAGTATCCTGCTATATTGAGGGCTCGCCTACTATGTTTTTTATAGTAAAAAAATATATAAGTAAGTAGTAGGCAAAACTACTATATTTTTTCAAGTGAAAAAATTAAACAAAAGCAACAAAAAAAAGATTACTTATATACCTACACATAAGTAATTGCATAGTGATTTTTGTGATTAAACACTTGTGTTTATGATTGTAGGTAGGTAGGTACGTATGAAAAATGCAACTTCTTTAAAATCCGAATGTTTTCCAGGCGGTTAATACTTTTTTCAGGTAAATATATTTAAAATTTTCGGATGAGGCTAAGTTATTTTTACTTTTTATGATTTACACATTATCATGTTCACAGTTAGCAAATTAGTTTGGAACAAAAGTACTAAATTCTAATCAACATTCAATTTTGAATCCTGGACTAAAAATATAGTCCATGTCTTTTTAGAAATAATATGAAAATACGAGTTTTAACGATTATAGATCGCTACTACTATATTTTGCTTACCTACCCCTGTGTCGCTACGCTACGGTGTCGCTTCGCTGCCGCAGCGATTTTTTTAATTAATAACATGAACTCCAAACAGTAAAAATATTTATAAAATCTAATACCTCAATATCTAATGTAACAATAATTATTAGTGCAGTAAAGAATATATATATATACCTTCCTTTCAAAACCTTTTTCCTGCACCACCCTCATTAAGGAACTTTCACACCGAACAGATTCAATTAAACGGCGATCGGATCACGCCATCCGCGTATAAAAGCGCACAATAGATCCATTACGCAAATTGTCGCCGGTCATTAGACGCAGTCAAAGGAACCGACAACTAACAGTATTTTTGCGTGATGTCAACCCCTATTGTTCGGGTTTCCGATCATTTATTATGCGACAAATTTGAGATCGGTAAGTCACTAGATTGACACCGAAAATCTTTTAAAATTGGTAATTCCGGCAAGTTAAATTACTTCTATACTGGCACCTACATTTTAAACAGATATTCGAGTTCTTGTGTACTCACAAACTTGTGTACATCACAATCAAACGTAGCATGAAACCTTTTTGGAGTCATCGCTGCAGCTAGCTAAGTCCTTTTCCTTCAGCCTGTTACCTATCCACATAAACCTCTTGTGTAGGTACTTGTTAGGGAATCAAGGAAAAATAATCTCAAACTACGAAACCAAGCGGTTTCAGTTCTTTTTATTTAAAAACTGCCTAAATAATCTGAAATTAATACTTGTAACAGAGTGAATGATTTGTTTGATACCCTATTCGGATGTTATATTTCAGTTGCTATAGATCTTATTACTCATGCCTTAGCAGAATTCCAACTTTTTACTTTAATCAGTTAAACAATGAGAAAACACTCCAGAGAGTCCAATCCGAACAAAATCGTAGCTAAAAATAATATCCTTACAATAACTAATCAAAAAATGTAAATAAACCATGTCTCCTAGCCACGCGCCGCAGCCCGGAGCTAGTAATTACTAAATTGAATGCTTGAATAGTGCTTTTAAGTCATCACTTATCGTAATGAGCGTGTCGTGCAATCGCGCAAGTGACGGGTAAGTGGCGACGTCGCCGCGTCGCACCGGCCAGTGTGTGCGCGCCATTACACCGCCATTGTTGCCGCGTAATTATCGAGGGACTAATTTGAATTTGGAATGTCATCGATTTTATTATCTGTGGTCGATTTAGAAAGTTTATTGTTGAGTGGTAGGAAAACTATAGTGTGATTATTGGCAACCAACTCTATTTTGGAAACTTTCGACGATTGGATGTTTACGCTGATAATTATTCTTAGCTCATAAGGGTGTTGTTAATTTTGGTTGTGCACTTGGTATATATGATAATGAAGCATCATTTTGAACAAAAACACTTTAAAATACCTATGTGCCAGTATTACGAATTTTAAGGTAAAAATAAGCGTACCTCGCAAAATAAAAGTATCGACCTCCATTTTGAAAAAAAAAACTAAAAAAACATTTCCTTTTGTTACAGATGACTACGACTCCCGCTCCTCAGCAACTGGCTCACCAGTTCGCCGGCCTTCACCCAGCTCCGACATCAGCTACAAACCCTTCAGCTTACACTACGACACCAGGAAATGTACTACACCTCCAAACGACACTCACATCGGCCCTACCACATACACAGACTACACACAGAACAGCACGCGTAAAAAGCGCTCAAGAGCCGCCTTCTCACACGCCCAAGTCTACGAATTAGAACGCAGGTTCAGTCAACAGAGATACTTATCTGGCCCTGAAAGAGCCGACTTAGCCGTCAGCCTCAAGTTAACGGAAACTCAAGTGAAAATCTGGTTCCAAAACCGTAGATATAAGACTAAACGCAAGCAGTTGCAAATGCAGGAAAACGGTATGCTAGCTGCCGCGGCGGCAGCAGCGAACCACGCGAGAAAAGTGGCAGTTAAGGTGTTAGTCAACAACAACGGACAACCAGCGTTACCCGACATGAAATCTTACCAAACCCCCATTTTAGGCAAAGGAATGAACCCTTTATTCGCTACCCCAAATCTTTTAGATGGTTCCCCAATTCTGAAACACTTCGCCGGTGTTTACGGCGTTGATTTCGCTAAAAACCCTGAATACAAGGCTTTATTACAAGAGTCGTACAACCAAGCGGTGCTACAGTCTTTATACGCACCACATTTAGGGGTGAATTACCCTAATATACCATTATCCTACATGTACTACCCTGGTCACCCTGCTTTCGGCATGTCCTTACCTTGTGATTTAGAGAAAAGTCAGAGTGAACCGAGATCAGAAACAGAGAAGAATTTCGGCGAACATTCGCAAAGAGACAGAAAAGCAGATGAGAAACGGAAAAGTCCCATCGATCTGAATGAAAATAGCAATGAAAGCATGGCTAGTAACATAGAGATCGAAAACTAAAAATAAACAAATGAACAAAGAGTCAAAGACCACGATAGGTGTCCATCAGCCATTTTTGATGTCCCCGCTGCTGGGGCACAGGCCTTCCTTATGGGTGGTAAGGAGGATGGGCCATAACCCACCACGCGGGCCTAATGCGGATTGGTGGGTGTTAACGACTGCAAATGCAGCCGGGACCAACGGCTTAACGTGCCTTCCGAAGCACGGCGGAGCTCGAGATAATACATTTTTGGTCACCCATCCCATGACCGACCCTTGCGAACGTTGCTGGGCCAGGCGCTAAACCTGTGCTCCACCGAGCTCCACGATAGGTACACCATATTAAATAGTTTGCACATCATATTAAAGTTGTTGTTAAGACCTTTATAGGATTTTACAAGTAACAAAAGTCGATCAAATATCTTTGTAAGTTGTTAAATCCGCAGATTATTATAAGTATTACCAAAGATGGGAACTGAAAACCAAAGAACGTTTTAGATAGTAGAATTGTTACTGTTTAGTTTATTTTTATTATGTTGTAAATAATTATGTTTACCTGGTTCAATGTTTAGTAGATAATGCGTCGGCACGTTTGTAAATAGTACAACATTATAGAGTTTAATAAAAGTAATATAATAAAACATGCTATTGTTTTAATTTTATTTTAACCTTTACCTTTATTATGAAATTTCAAAATAACATTTTAACAAACATAACTTTAGCTCTCTTTGTAAGCTCGTTGAAATGTAAAAAGTACCTAAGTATTCCCAAATTCATAGAGCAGTAATTTTGTAGTTTAGTTTAAAATATAGAAAAAAAAAACAATAACGAAGCCTACATTACTAAGCTCCGCAGTTTATTAAAAAAAATTGAACTGTCTAAAATTGCTTTAGCTTTGTGAGGAAAAATAGACAACTGTCTTGCGTGACTTACTGATGTTATTGAGATAAATCTTGAATAGATTCCTAATAATAATAATTAACTCCAGTTTTTTTATTTAAGTCGGTGGAAGACGTAAGAAAATATTAGTAATAATACCTAGCTACAATTTTTTGATCACTAATTAAGCCTTTGCTACACAAGCTAGTTTCTCCAGTTTCTGAAAATCTTTGAAATTACTTTTGAAGGTAACTTCAATAGTATTCCATCAGTAACTGTAAACGCCTCAAGTGCGGGACAATTATATAGTAGGTACCTAACAAATAACACATGATATATCCATATTCTACAATTTAACACATTACATACTAGACTGTAAATAGGCTATTAAATAAGCGCGGAGTTTATTCTGTGGGTGATCATTTGAAGCAAGAGCGAGAAAATATTTCAACTCTCTTTTATAAGAAGCCACCAAATATTTTATATAACACTTGGCGACTATGTCACAGGGTATAATCAGACGGTGCTCATTTGAAGCGTTATAAAAGTGGACAAGCTTGGGGGGGGGTAATTGTAGACGCCTCAAGTGCGACGGGGAAAGTGAAGAATGCCCGGGAAATCGCGCAAATTGGACGGGGCTCCTTCGACGAACGGTGTGGAACGGGCTTTATGTTTTAAAGCTTATTGGATCAGTAAGCATTTTTTTTAAACTTGTGTATTAATGGTTTAATTACTTTATAGCTTGTGTATTTAATGGTTTAGAGCTGAAACGATAAACTGTAACACTTTATTCTTCAGACTTATTACTTAATGAAATTGTTCACAATACAAAAAAATATGTTAGAGGTGAATTTAACTTCCCCAAAATCAGAGTGTATTGTAAAATTCGACTTGTCCATCAGCCATTTTTAATGTCCCCACTGCTGGGGCACAGGCCTTCCTTATGGGTGGTATATAAGGAGGATGGGCCATAACCCACCACGCGGACCCAATGCGGATTGGTGGGTGTTAACGACTGCAAATGCAGCCGGGACCAACGGCTTAACGTGCCTTCCGAAGCACGGAGGAGCTCGAGATAATAAATTTTTGGTCACCCATCCCATGACCGACCCTTGTTAACGTTGCTTAACCTCCGCAATCGCTGGGCCAGGCGCTAAACCACTGCGCTACCGAGCTCCTCGAAATTCGACTTATGACTTACTAAATAATATTTCAAACCTTTTATTATTCAAAAGTTAAAATCTAAATATTGGAAAATTCACAATTCTCAATTTTTTGTGTAAAAAGAATACTTATGTATCAAAGTATCTCTTTTTATATTTTACATAATAATGTATCTAAAAATAAAAATAAACCCAAAAGCCGTTGCCATTATGCGCGCAGGTTGAGCTCGACAAAATTATCATATGAATACGAGACGAACATTATGAAAATGCCGCGCTCCGACTTCCGGCCGAAGAATTTTCCGAGACGTCACGACCGAGTGCCACTCACAGCCGACTTAGTACGAACTTAGGTGATTACTTAAAGTTGCTTTTGAATAAGTTTGAGCGATGAAGTTTATAATGATTGAGGAGTTTATTTATTTATTATTCGGAGAGTCATCAGCTTACACAACAATATCTTTAAATTACAAAGTATAAACTTAAAAAGCTAATAATAGATTCACACGGTTAGCGTAAGTATAACTAAATCTAATGTGAGCTTAAATCTAAATTAGCATAAATGAATCAAAAACAATAGTTTAAGAATTGTCAAAAAATAAAAAATTGTCAAAAAATAACGGAATTATTCGCCATTAAAGAAATGCCTACTAATGAGTGTCTTCGCCGCACGGATACTGGTGTTAAATACCTACGTCCAAATCAAAATTATTTGATACAATATTATATTGTTGCATTGAACGGTAGATAAAATTATTCTTTCTATATTTAGTTCTTAAAAAGTATCAGTACAAACAATCAATTTATTTATCTATTTACTTTAGTAATGTTTACAAATAAATTAGTAACTTTATTTAGAGTGAACCTGTACTGTGACCAGCAAATTGTTTTAGCAGTTAAACTCGGGCGAGTTAATACAAACCATGTTTTGATTTTTCATCATACTGCGAATACGATAGGAACATTATGAAAAATTCTGCGCTCCGACTTCAGGGCGATGAATTTTCCGAGAGGTCACGACCGAGTGCTACTCACAACTAACTTAATACGAACTTAGTCGAATACTTAAATTTGTCTTTGAATAAGTTTGGGCTATGCAGTTTATAATGATTGAGGATGATTCTTAAGTTAAGAACTTAGTTACCTACTTGAAAAAATAATAACAGCACAGCAACTTTTTAATAAAATACCCTAGTTTTAAATAGATGATTTTTCTCTATAATATACAAATTGACGATTTCACAAGGCCTTACAGGGTGCCAGTACCTATTTTAACTAAATTGATGCCGAAAAATGGTGAAGGAATCACACGGTCGGCCAATTGTCTGCCTTACCGTCAGTTCAACGATTTTTGATAAAAGCTCAAGCCGAAAGAAAAACAAATCGAGACTATATCTATGAAAATTATGGTGATTTTTTCTGAGGAAACTAAGAACTTTCTTATTGTTAATTTTGTCTGTGTTTACAGGTGAGGTACCCGACACATAATTCCGAGGTTTACGACACATAATTCCTAAGAATTTATAATTCAAAAGCTTAAGTAGGTAATATACTTAAAAGTTAATAATTTACAATGATGAAAATATAAATAAGGCATTTGCAAATATTCGTCAATTCATTTTCAAACCAATATCTGAACGAGGTTTGCGTACTTTCGTTAAGGCGAGGCCAGTTCACGAAATTTACTCTTTCACTATGTCTTTAGAATAAGGTTGAATATTGCATAACTTTAATTGACGCTTCGCTACAAATTTGATGAATTTTAGTACATTTTTATTGATTTCTGAAATACTGGATCATTTATTAAAAATGTACTCGGTTATTGTGTTAGATCGATAAAAAAGCTATCCTTTTTGCATAAAAAATCATATCACTGTCGTTGAAAATTACGAAATCTGACGATTTGAAATTTATTTTTATAAGTTTTTATGGTGTTATTTAGGATTTTTTTACAGAGGTACCATGTCATCTTTCAATATTCTGTTCGGTTACTGTGCTTCTTTGTTTCTTTTTCAGTCTACAGTAATTTTTGTGAAGTAGAATTTTACATCAGTTCTTCACATTGGAAGTTCAAAAATCAGACTTTTCATCAGATCGTGAACTGGCCTCGCCTTAATTCTAAATTTATCCCTCGCATCATGATCGGCGATAACTGCTTCTAAATCAGTCACCCATTTACGCTTCTTAGGATTCTCGTCCGCGTTTCCTTTCGATGATGAGTCAACTATTAGCCGATTGTCGATACTGGCTGCTCCTAACTCGTAAACACTGCATTACCGCTCATCCTCTCATTGGGATTGCTAGTGATGTGTTGTTTAGTTTAGAGTCTTTGAAAGATGCATCGATAGTATCGATACTATATGTATGTACGTAATTATATATTTTTTGTTCGTACTGATATTTATATTGTGAGTCCTATCTTGATAAACATTTGAAATATTATGTCTGTAAAATAAACAAAAAAAAAAAATTAATTGTGTGCATTTAGTAAGACTCACATAATCTACTAATTTGAAGAAAACCGCAATCAAACTTTTGAAGAATGCATTCGAGAAATGAAATTTTATTAGATTAGGAACACAGGTACCTATTAAACGCGTTTAAACTAAGCATAGGTGTTGAGCACCTACCTTTTCCCGAGCGACGTTTCGACCGAGTTGCCTTTTACCGAAAAGGTAGTTGTTCAACACCTATGTTGAACACCTACTGTGTTCCTAATCTTAATCTACTAAAATGCAACGCGAAAGTTTACAAGTGTGAATTTTGTTTACAAAATTAGTTAAGTACTATAAAAAGACCATTCATGTAACGGAACGATAGGTAATTGCCTCATCACTTTGACAAAGAAAAGTCTGATAGAACAAATACCTTTATACATTTAATGTTTATCAATCGAAGAACGAATATCGATATTTTTTGTATTTTTGTATTTATTTAGCACACAAGACAGATTACAATCCTTAAAATACACAATTTAAACATACATTCAAAACAGACCTAGATTATAATCCAAAATTATGTATGCCTAATAGCTCATTATAATATAAAATATAAAAATATTATCGATATATTTTCGTCCCATCCCTACCCATTGCTGCATTAGGGCCCGGCTCGTGTTACCGCACGTGCGCCGGAAATGTCGTCAGGTAAACAAACACGCGTCACTACAACACTAATTACTAACGGGTTAATACTGCTAATGGCCGGACTTTACAAAGCACCTACAAAAGATTCACTTTTTGAATTAATTCGTACATGATCGCCTCTTTTGACTTTCGCATGAAATAGAAACACTCGTCACAACGACACCGATTACAGACGGATTAATATTAGACAATCACCGAATATAATATATTTGTTGTAGGTACCGCAACATCCAGACCGGATAATTCATACATTGAGATCACCACGATACAGACTGCCTAGCCTAGTGAGGAAATTTTAGTTTTAAGAATCCTACATGTAAGTATAATAAATTTTGAAGTAAAGAATTTTATTATTATTACATAATAGCAGGCACTGCTTAAACCCGACGACGGTGAGCTGAAGATTTCGCGTTTGTGATATTTTTGATATTTTTTTTAAAATGGCTTAAATACGATTTTTACCACATATTTCCACCAATTTTAAAATTACGAAAAAATTACATTTCACGAAAAACTGTTGAGAAATGCGCCCTGTATGCAGAAGAGAACAGCCGGACATCCGAACATACGAAAACATTTTTGTCAAAGCTGTTTGTTAACCCCAATAAAGAGAAAAAAAAGCTAAAACGGAAACGCTTCGCGCCCGTCAAAAATATCCACCAAGGTTTTCCAATAAAGCTTAAAGCACTGCCCAAGGATATGTTTCTTGCAATTTTTTTTACTAATCTTTAGTAAGAATTAAAAAGGTTGCATCTTACTTAACAATACTCAGTCATTTAACCTAAGGTCATTCGAACCATAAACGTGCAGTCGTAACATCGCATTCCCATGGCATTGTTTACAGGCGCCACATTTGGCTCGTATCAGAAGTGGTTCTCATATTGAGCTCATCACTGGCTGATGCACAAATGTGAATAATCATTGCATTGTTGCAATATTATTATAAATAGCAATAAGCGCCAGAGCTCTGTTGTTTTAGCTCTGTTATGTCCTTGTCCATTTGTCCATTTTCAGATTTTTTTTTCAAATGCATAGGTAAATAAAATGCGTTCAGTTGACATTTCAACATTGAGTAAGATAAAAAAATAGCATTTCAAATTATTTTTAAAGTAAGAATAATTTGGTGTATAAGTTGTAAGAGGTACCATTTTCAACCTTTCGCTATACGACTATATAGATTGTAATTACGCAATGTTGACAAAATATTGAGCTTCAAAAAGCCCAAAGACTTTCTGAAGCTCTGAAAATATGGCAAACCATATTCGTGCGCCTATATGCGCTATTATATTAATTTCCAATAGTTTATACAATACTTAAAATTATTATCCTTAGAGCAACACGGCTTCCTAGAAGCCGGCGTTGCTCTAAGTTATTATCGGTAGGTACTACGAAGAATCTTCTTTTACATCATTCTTACTTGAAATTCAAAAGATCGATACCTACTTGCCTTCACAATAATAACTACAAGTCACACAAGAGACAACCTTTTAAAAATAATTTCGCTTTTAAACGCAGTTCAGCGTTCAAAACGTTTAACCCCTTCAACAAAAAAAGGTTGTCTGCCAAAGCAAATTAGTGAAATTTGCAACACCACTTAACTAATAGGCAAAACAGTCTTAAAAGGAGTCGAGACGGTGAAAAAATTGTACCACATTTGCGCAAACATCGTCCCCTACTACGATTTCGATTTGAGTTTCGAGTTTATCTTTTGGTACAGGATCTCACATCAAACATTTACTCACCGATGGCGGATGTAAATTATTCACAGTTATACAATATTTGTATAAATATTATAATAATATTGAATAAAAAATACTTATTTTTTTTTACGAAATTTGTGTGTTTTCTAGATAGATTTATAAAACTTATAAGTACCATTTCTGTAAGTAGCAAAAACTAGTAAAATTTTTAAAACATTAATTAATAGGTCCAGAGTCTAGGCAAATGACCTCAGTATACATAAAATCTTTAGTTATAGCCTGACAAAATATTTTTGGATAGGTATGGGTTAACACACTGGGACGCCATATGGCGACGTTCGTACGTAACAATGGCTTCCTACCGTAGCAAAATCAGGTTGCCAAATAAGTAGCCAGTGGCTACTGACGCGCAGGCTTTTAGACGGCATCAGGATCATCAGGTAGCCAAGGGTATTAACTGTCATTCATTTCAATACGAATTGTTTGGATACGTAGCCGGCGACGTCGCCAGCATTCTAGCCTGCCAGTTCGAGTAACATCAGTAAGGGCTCACTGTCTAGACGGCCGCCGACGCGACAACCCTTAACGTCGTCGATTAACCGGCGACCACCAACGGTCACCAATCAGCGTCGAGCACTCTCAAGGGCTGCCTCCACCCCGAGTGTGGTCTTACACTTAGCGTGCATTATCGGCTAAGAAGAAGAAGATTAGTGAAAACACTTTTAATAGTAAAAAACTGGAACAACGTAGTTCACGTTAAACTACGTTCGTTTAAAATTTTTATTTGTACGCAAAACAAGAGGGTTTTCCCTGTGGATCCCCAAGGATCATGTCCCGGAGGATCTCGAATGTGTATTGATTGATTAAGTTCGTGAAGATAAAAACAATTCGAGATCCTCCGCGACGTGATCCTCGGGGAATGAGATCCTCAGGGAATAAGCCAAACAAAATGCGCAGTGAAAATTAATTATCGCCAAACAAAAATAACTCTAAAAAGTGAAAGAATTTCCATATGCAAATAACTGTTTATAGCTAAGTAGATTTAAGAAATTGTTTCCATACAACATAAAACTGCTGTTGGTATTCCGAACATAATAAAAAAAAATTGAAAATATATTTTACTCAAAAATCAGTGCTAAAATTGCGTTACGCTACAATTTATTTTCACATTTTTCACTTAGAAACATTGAGTGAGGTTGACGATATGATCGTGACGGAGACGTAAAGAGATTTTTAATTACTTAAACTAATTAATCAATTAGTTTTTTTTACTTATTATTTGAACATTGAGAAAAACTTACACAGCAATAAAATAATTTACTTTACTATTACTTTACTATGTAACAATCGCCGTAGCCGTAGAGCTCGGATAGAGAGCTTGTTTTTTGAACTTTAACATTGAAAAATATTTCTTACTTGGAAATTTATAAAAAAAAAACTAATTTTGTAAATTTTAAACATACGTTTTAATACAACAAATACGACAGTATACCTTTAATAATATTATAATCAAAGCAGTATTTCTAAAATGTGTTCACTAAACCTCTTCCCACAAAATACTCAGAACTGACAGAACGCTCTTTGTTTATGAATGAAAGTTTTAAATTTTTTGCTACTTCCTTTTAAAACAATAGAAACCCATTCCCTAGAACTCTGAAACAAAAACGATGATTTATCTCATTGTTTTCTCATAAGGGAACAATAAGTCCCATTGATTGGAGCATTTGACCCACGCAAGGGTCGCGACAGGGGGTCACATAATGGTTAGGTGACATGTTGTAAAGTGTCCGTAAAGGTGAAGTTTGGTGGTCTATTTCCACTTCCGCCAAGTCTGTTTTTAACCCCCGACGCAAGAAGAGGGGTGTTATAAGTTTGACGTATGTGTGTAATCTAATCAATGTGTATCTGTGTTAACGTAGCTTCCAAACGAATAGACTATATATTTGTATATCTAAAAACCAACTTAATGATGGCATTCAAATAAAAGGGGTGTTACAAGTTTGACGTATGTGTGTGTATGTGTATCTGTCTGTGTTATCGTAGCTCCCAAACGAATAGACTATATATTTGTATATCTAAAAACCAACTTAATGATGGCATTCAAATAAAAGGGGTATTACAAGTTTGACGTATGTGTGTGTATGTGTATCTGTCTGTGTTATCGTAGCTCCCAAACGAATAGACTATATATTTGTATATCTAAAAACCAACTTAATGATGGCATTCAAATAAAAGGGATGTTACAAGTTTGACGTATGTGTGTGTATGTGTATCTGTCTGTGTTATCGTAGATCCCAAACGAATAGACTATATATTTGTATATCTATAAACCAACTTAATCATGGCATTCAAATTATAAAAACCGCATCAAAATCAGTCCATTCGCTTAGGAGCTACGATGCCTCAAACAGACACAAATACGCCAATCTTCACGAAAGAATTTGGTTTTTCTATTCATCGCGAAAAGTTAGTATCGCGAAAATATTGTTATTCATCGCGATGTATGTAACTGATGAGATAGAGTGTTGATCGTAGCGGGTGTACCAAAGTACTAAGTAGTAATAAAAAGTATTAAATACAAAATAAATAAAATTGGTTGGCTCCTCTAATATAATATTTAGTAATATAAGATTTGGCAGCGCCTATCGACAATAATAAAAATACTATTCTTTACTTAGCAGCCCCCGATACAACGAACCTAGATCGTAATAAAATATTAGTCGGAGACAGCATAAGTACACAAATATAACTATGTTTTTACACTGCTATAATATTCTATCTTGAGATCTGGACTCGTCCAAAAGTAATAACTCCTCTCTGTTTTCTCAAATCTAATAATTGTGTTCAAATAAACATTTAGATTAACGAAACAAGTGCAAAGCACATTTTAACGACGTAAAGTTTATCGCAATGTCTGTTCAAAACATGTTTAGAGTGCAGAAAAAAAATAAAGAGCTTTTCTCTGCTGCCAGCATGAAGTTTTAAGAACAAAATGTAATTAGCCAGTTCAACAAACTATTCAGTTATAAACTCTTTTACCTAGAGCATCACATCGTCAAACTAACGTGTTCTCATTTTAAAACATTAAAAAAACACGTAATTATGGATATAAAACCTCTTTACACATAAAAAGTCAAGATAAAAAGGTCGTGAAAGCACTTCCTTTGGCTATCCCCCTATAAAATGGTTCCATGCAGTCATTAACACTATTTTTACCCTTATTTTAAATTCATTGAACACACCGTCCTCAATGAAACTCATTTATATTTTAAAAACTACAAAAATAACGCAATATTGTTTACATTATTTTTTAGTGTAAGACGTAAACCTGTGTGCTGAATTTCTAATCTTAAGGCAATTTAGATGGACGATATGGGTTATAATAGCGTGGCAACGCGGTAGTGACTCGTGTAGTTGATGTATGATGAGTATAATGTGACAGACAAGCGATTGACGTCTTTAACGCAACAGTAATTAATTTATTGGCGCTTTTAGGGCGGAAGTTAAAAAGAATAGAGTCGACATAATTCGAAATTTATTAAAATCAAACTTGGTCAATGTAGTAAAACAAACTTTCACACTTTTAGTACTATTCTGTGCTTTCAAATTAACAAAAATTTTGTATTTTGGTGTTTGCGGAAACATTTTTTCCATTGTTTTCAGTGAAGAAGTCCCTATTAACTAAATCAGTTGTGTGAAGACTCTTCACTCACACAAATAGTTTAGTTAATTGGGTGTCGTTATGCTATCTCACATTTTATATTTATTATATCTTAAATTTCACAATAATATGTATTTATCTTGCAAAGAAATAAACGCTAAAGGTCATTGAAAGTTTTCTTAACTTAACACATTTTATTAATCTGAGTTACGTTTATCATTTGTTTCCTTACAGAGCCTTTGTAATAAGAAGATTTTCACAAAACTATTGTCAAGATGAATAATAGCCACTTCTTTTAACTCATCATCATCATATCGTATGGCCGACTGCGTCAACATCCTAAACCTCCAGTTGTAAGTCTCTTAGCCACTCCTCGGCTGCGGGCGTCAGTTGATGAAGCTCCCTTAAACCACCACCGGGGAAGCAGTACAGCGGGCAGTCCTCAGCGACGTGTTGTAGGGTCTGGTATGGGGCCCCGCATTCACAGGCTGGTGAGACTTGTATGTCCCATTTATGGAGATGGTGGTTTGATCGACCGTGTCCTAACCTGAACCTGTTAAGTTTGACCCATAGTGCCCGTTGTGTGCCTGCTGGTTTGTTCGTTGGATTCGGTATTAAAGATTTGTGCGGGTGGTCAGAGGTTTCCCATAAAGAAGTCCATGCTTTTTTCACGTTGAAAGGGGCTCTGATATGCTCGTCAGCCCAAATGGGGAATCTGGACGGAAGACGCTGGCATGGGAGATGGTCGAGTGTTTCCCGGATTGGCATGCTTTGTCTCTGACATTTTTTCCATTCAGAAGCCGCCGCGCTAAACCTACGAAGTTCTAGTGGTGGTATATGCGCCAGTGCAGAAAGCCATGGTAGGGGGGTCGTTTTAATAAGTCCGGTGATGATTCTCATGGTTTCATTGAGCTGAGTATCAACCTTGTTGGTGTGTGCGCTTTGGTACCACACTGGTGCACAGTATTCGGCAACAGAGTAAACCAAGTCTAGTGCTGAATTGCGCAGAACTGTGGCTGAAGCCCCCCAGCTGGTGCCAGCAAGACGCCTGATGATATTTTGTCTGGTCTTCAACTTTTTCTTTTAACTGTATCGTGACTTTTTCAATATGTAGAATTAAAAAAAATAATGACCAATCACGGTGACGACTCCACGCCTGTGTCCCGAAGGAGCCCGGCAATATTTACGGGTCGCATCCGGCACAGACTATTACTTAATAGCCGCTCACGTCGCACCGCGCACTAACGCTGCCCAGCGGATCTCAAACTGTTGATGTGGCCCCCAAAACACAACACTTTATTTAACCCGTGTGATAGGGAATGCCTGAAAAAAAACAAATTGACTAAATATTTTTATATGTTCTTAAGCTCCTTTAGTTACTTCCGTACATTTGTGTAGACGAAGAGATTTAATTTTTTAAAATTTTTTCACGCAAGCGAAAATTCTGAAACTTTTTACTATTACTCTAAGCCTATAAAAATATTCAGCCACTTGTTCAGACAAATGGAGACATTTACCTACATTTGATTATTTGGGATAACTGACGGTCATTTACACATTATTCACATTGTAATAATAATTTTAATCTAGACTCTAGATTATTTAATATTGTTTATAACAATTGGATAATAACTTAAGCGTAAAAAACATACACACTTGGTTATGTTTGCTGCTCCCAATATAACTTTTTTTACAAGGTACCAACCTACATACAATCACCACAATTTTTTTTTAACACAATAATTCATTTCATTTGTTAAAAATTCATTTGTTTTGGGTTTAATTAAAAATTTAAGCAAAACCAAAAAACGAGGCCGTTATATACGAACTATCCTAATAGCTATTCTGCACTATTGAACAAGTCAAAAATGTTAACGTATTTTTGTTTCTGAGATCGAGAACGCTAAAATTTATCATTGTACGCAAAAATCGCAGTCGAGACGTATTATGCCTACAAGTTTGAGAACCATTCCCTCAGTGGGCCAGCGCGGATTTTTTTCATAAAGCGCTGTAACACGACACTAAAATTGAGTTAGAGCGAACGCGAGGCGACAAAGACGGCTATCTATTTACATTGAAATTTGAAAGGGTTTGTAATGTTCGTAATGGATTTAAAAACTGGGACACAGAAATATGCTTGAAGTATTAAATTAGTATGGATGTGAAGTTTTTAAAACAGTTCATTAAAACATGACGAAATTGGAAAATGAAATGAAGAAAATGTAAAATCTTGCTTCATTTTCATATACACACAGTACAATACAATACGATACACAGTTATTTGTGGTCGTTTTAATTAACTTAAGTGTTCTACCAATGAAACTAAACATTTTTGCCAAAGAAACATGGGTCGAAAAAAGACAAAAAAATTTGGTCATCCCATACTAACTAGACAGCTAGTTATTGTAATTTAATAAGAATGGGAAAGTGAAAAAAAAAACGTTTTCAACCCATTTTTAACTGGCAAAAATGTTTAGTTTCATTGGTAGAACACTCCCTTGAGTTACCTAATTAAATCGACTATAACGGTGTATAATCGAATAGTAGTATAATAATTTTCATGGAAGATTTCGGAGTTGCCCTAAATGATGAAAACGAATTAAAAGTCCAAACTGTACTATTGATTTTTGGTTAGCAGGGATGCTTTTTTATTTGTATAGCTTCTTACTCTATAGATAGAGTAGAGATAAGAGAACACTACTGTTAGATTTACCTAACATTTGATTGATTACAATTTCGTTTTCAATTTCGTTCAACATTGATTTACAATTTCGAGATCACATCGTGAATTGTTGCAAAAGGGCATTCAGAAATTTAGGTTTTTTGCTTCGTACTGTTAAGGGGTTCATTAATCTAAAAGCGATTATAGCTTTATATAACACCCTGGTAAGAAGTCATCTAGAGTGCAACGCAGTGATTTGGGCTCCACACCAAATAAAATATATAAAGATGATGGAGAGAGTGCAGAACAAGTTTGCCCGATACCTATATTTACGAATGTACGGCGTCTATCCGTTTTACCCACTGATGTATCCGACTTTATTCGTTCTGGGTATGGTCGGAATACGGTGCCATTGTATGGGATCCGTATGAAGAAAAATATATTCTTATGGTAGAAAGAATACAGCGGAAATTTGCGCGCTGGTTATACCGGAACGAATATGGTTATTACCCGTACCTATATCCGTCCTTATTTGTATCTGGTATGGTCGGATTGGAAACTCTTCAACTTCGAAGAGTCATGCAGATCTTGGTACATTATCTCTCAATTATACGCAATAAGATAGATAGTCCAGCCATATTAAGTAAGATGGGACTAGTGGCTCCCAAGCGCCTGGGTTGGGACGCGGAGGGGACGGTCGCACCACGGCGGAGGCCGCGCCTTCTGCAGCGGCCCCCCACGCGAACTAGGTATGCTGCGCACGCGCCTACCACTCGCGCTCTACGCCTAATCGGAGATATGCTCGCCCACGATTCCGAGACCGATCTATTTGCTGACAGATTTGGGCAATTATGTAACAAAGCTTTTTTATATATTAGTAATTTAATTTTTAATCAATAATGACTAAATTAATTGTTGACATTGACATTTGTAATTTTCCTATGACTAAATTTTGACATTTTGTAGAGTGCTATGTATTGACATTTAATTTGACATTATCTTGCTTTCTTTATTTTGACAATTTATATTCAATTTTTTAAATATCTTACCCATATTCACATCTTTGCTTTTCATTTTATAATGTAATGTGCATGAAATTATGTGTAATGTTATTTTTTATGTGCAATGTACTACCTTATATCTAGCTTGCTGGCGATTTGGGCCTTACTGTAAGTCAGCATGTAAACTTTTAATAAATAAAATAAAATAAAATAAAATATAACGAACTACGGGTAAGAAGACATCTTTGTCTCACATCGTATTTATTTAAAATTTTAAGAGGGAAGATCTATAACGCAGCAATTTTAGAACGTGTGGGGTTGTCGGTTCCTAATAAATACGTATGGAGACGACGTAAACCGGGGCTACTAGCGGTGCCGCGTGGTAAAACCAACCTTATGAACGCGGCGCCTCTGACGCGCGCACTTGTCACTCTTAACATCATAGCGGAAAGGGTTGACCTGTTCTGTTGCTCTCTTAGTGAACTCACTAGGATAGCATTGTTTGTTATTAGTTATTTACGGAAATAATTATTCTTAAGTTAGACTTATATCATTCTATGTACATAAAATTATATATCTACACTATCGCATTGGGTAAACACCTGTAATGATAGCTTGTAATGTGGTGAAACAAATAAACAAATATTTAAACAAATAAACATTCACACAGCGATTATGACAAAAATAAATATTTCCTGTTATATTTCTTACCTCTTAAATATAAATCACAAAAATAGTTCAGGAACTCTCTTAGTCAAATGGTTTGGAATTCATTTATCAGTAAATGTTAACTTAGTATGTTTATCTTGGGAAGTGAATAAAGTGCTCAATAGAAGGCAAAAAGGCAGCATTAAAGTGTTGTATTGCAGAAACAGAGCAGGGAGAACTGTCCTACAATACTTTGGTGTAGTGCTAGAGATAGGGAGGAGATTTTTTACAGTAATTAACTACAGTAAGGAGATTACCCATTCAAAATATTAAAATGTGTTACTTATAAAATTTTAAGTAAAAGATATTTCTTTTGCTAGAAATACGTGTTAATGTGTACTAACCAAATGAAATCCCGTGTTTTATTAACGAACCCGATTGCAAGTTTCTCTACAGTCGTCTGCCTACTACGTTACTCAAAGTACTAAATACTGAATGACTATCATAGGATACACTTAGTTAACTCATAGCCCTCATAGGTACGTCTGCAGCACTTACATTTGAATACATAATAATAAACCTATTGTTATGAGAAGAGAAGAAAGATGTTACTAGAAGAGTAATGGATATAGTTGTTGAGGGCTGGAAAGTAAGAGGAAGACCGCAGAAAAGATGGATGGATTGTGTGCGGAATGATATGAATGTGAAGGGAGTGGATGAGGAGATGACGAGTGACAGGAAGGAATGGAAGAGAAGGACGCACTGCACTGACCCCAAATAAATTGGGATAAGGGTAGGGGTAGGGGTAGTTTGTGAACACAAAAGTTGCATATCCCCTAGACTAGCCGAATGATGGATCACAGATCCAGAGATTTGCTTGCGCCTCGTCAAACAATCACTTGGCTCATCGTGCATTAAGAGGGGTCCCGAGCCGTGTAATTGTTCGGTGTCACTTACATAGCCCTGCTCTTAGAGGTCTGTTTGCAGATTATTGGATTATAATATAGAGTGTGGCAGCTCTATTTTATCTTCGATCTACCATCTTTTTCCCACAAACAAAATAGTAAATCAATCTTTTGCGAAATTTGTGTTTTTAATTTATAAAAACACACGTACATATTATATGCAATTCAGTATCCTTTTTTTGGGCGGTCTGTAAAAATACTAGTGACCCGCCCTCGCTTCGCTTCGGTACGCTTCGGTGTACGAAGCGAAACGAGAGGTGTCACTAGTGTATATAATACCCACATAGTGGAATTTGGTACTTTTTTGTGCAAAAATTTAGTAAGTACTTACATGTATTTTATTTTATATATTATAGGATGCTATTGATATGTATATGTGGAGGTTTGTAATTGGCTTCGCGTAATTAATAATGTTTTTTATATGCCTATAAAACTGTAAATCTCCTAAAATAAAATAGTGAAACAGTATCAAAATCCATTGCGTAGTTTAGAAGAACTAAGCTAAAAAAAACAGTCAAACATGAAAAGCGACTTTGTTTTATACTATTAAGGCTCGGTTATGCGGAAACATTTGTCTCTGTCTTTTTCTTTACGTGTAAAGAGTATGGAAAATAACCTCAATTCTGCACTTTTTCGATGTTGGTTTTTTCATCATTATTTTTAGCACAATTATCTTTCTTGAAAAAAGTTATTGGAGTAACTTCACAGTACCTACGTTAGAGTGTATTTTGATGTAGAATTCAATTGACCCGCGACAAGCGCTTTTGATGATATTCTGATTTTTTTTACAATCATCTGTGAGGTTTATACGCAATTTAATACTTGTAGCTACTAGATAATCTCTTTAGCTTGTCGTATGTTTTTTTTTGTGGCTGTAACTTTACGTTTTTTATAAATAAATATGTCCCGCGCAAACCTTGTTTTACTATCATGGGCCCTTAAACAGTGGCTTGGCTAAGGGTCCATACAAGCTAATTCTCATTAGCTTACCTTTTTGTAATCCCACTTCCCACCACACCGTAGTGCATCGGTGCAGCAGAGCATAACATTTTTTGTACAACGGCTTACCTTCGCCATAATTTCACCACTGGCCACTGCTATTTGGTGATATATTTTTGAGCCCCACTATCCCGTATAATAAAGTATTTTTTACAAACAAAATTCAAGCTTTGAACAAATGCTTAAAAACCTACCTAAGGACGTTTAGTAGCTACTTTTACATATTCTGTGCATAAGGTAGTTAATATAAGTTTTACAGCAACATAAGCCACTGTTTTATCTAGTTGTAAATAATAATCCTTGTCTATTATCTACAGTTAAGACAGTCATTTCATTTTCAAGGGCTACACAACAACATGCGATTGAGCTGGTCAGGTTCTCACGATGAAGTTTAAGTTTCAAGTCTTAAGAATCTCATAGATCTGACTTTAAAAATAAACAATAAAACTGTATTTAAAAAAAATACCACTTTACAGTATCGTACAAGGTTATCTATTAGATTAAAAAAATAACAGCAGTAGAGATAACTTGATCGTGAATTGATGATCACATAATTTTGAAAATTGCACAATGTTGAAACTAAACATTGTGTAATTTGATTTCCAATTTCACTTTAGATACACAGAATGCGTATATCCTTACTTAGGTGCAGAAAAATAAAAACTAGATTGAAATGATCATGATAAAATACACAAAATTAGAGCTCTTTGTTCTCACAATATTGGCATGAATTGTTTCAATTCGTAATAATCTTTTTACTGTAAAATTCTAATTATCTTCAAGAACAATAACGTATAATATTCTCTCTGATATTGTTTACGTATACATATAAAATTAAAAACATATTTTAAGTAAGACAAACAATATAAAACCATTGAATTTTGAGATTTTAGGCATTCACAATGCTATTTTTATATTATTAAAATTGTAATATTATAATATAATTATAAAATCTACTCACCCATAGCATCTTACAAAAACGGGACGTCCCGTCTAGTATATTAATTACATTCATATAAAGCCATGTCTATACATTCTTAAGACTATGACCACTTCAAAATAAAATAAGGGAGCTAATGCGTTTTAAGGACACGAGATGACCTGCTTCTTATCTCCTCAATTAGACACCATCATGAACTTGAACTATCTTAGTGTGCTTGAATGATGGACTGTTTGACATAGGTCATTGGTTATTATTACGATGTTTTTACAACCAATGGGTGTACAGTCACGTCAATAAATACTATACAGTTTAGAACTCTGTCAGTCTAAAAGCTATTACTTTTTTGAACGGAAATCAATGACAAATGACAACTGTATCAAAGTGACTAAGTTCTAAACTGTATACATATAAATAGACGTGACTGTACTTTCTAGATAATGGACATGAACATGAACATGGAGACTCAAAAAATAATACTTTTAGGGAATGCTTACGATAGAAAACTAAAAATATATCAGGACTAGCCTAAGAAAATTCAAATAGGTCTCTATATAAACATTTTGATCAATGTAATCAAGGTTCATTTCTTTGTAGTTCTTAACCAAACAATAAATTTTCACAAACCTAATTAATGGAAATTAATATGATCAGGATTCTAAATGTAGCGTAATAAGACTCATTTCAGATTATAACCTTCAATGAAAGTGAAAGTGAAAGTGAAATATGCTTTATTCAAATAAACTTAATTATTAAGTACTTTTGAATCGTCTATATTTTCCTACCACCCTTTCTAGACTTTTTTAGCTGACAAGAAGAACGGGCGCAAGAAACTTATCAGCTGTAACAGCCATAAGTAACGATATTTACAAACTTGAATATATCGTTACCAGATAATTACAACAGCAGGATTATTGGCAACAACATAGATTTATTATATTACTTCAACAAAGTACTTATATTAGCAAGTTATGTGTTACATCATTTCCACGCATTTTGATCTTTAAGATAATCGTCAACTTTATAATAACCTTTCATTTCAAATGAATCATAGTGTTTCCTTACACAAACTAAATTTTCATAAATATATTGGCCCGCCAAAGTTAAAATATTTATTTCTTTTCAATTGATAGTCTATCTGCGTATGAGCTTGCTATATTCAGAGATCTATTGAATGAACACTCAAATCGAAACTAAATTGTTTTATTAAAAGATTTAAGACGTAGCTCTTCAGTATTTTGTTTAATCGGACACTCGTTATTATAAAATTATATTTTTATAAAAAAGAACGACAAAAGCCGAGTAGTTTAAAAAAATCTTCAGTTGAATACAATCAAGCAGGATTATTTTTTATTGTAAAGCAAACTTTGAGCTTAATGTAAACTGTAAAGATCCTAGCTTAGTCCTATTAATAAGAAAAGTTTCATGGACAGTCATGGACAATTCACTGAATTTTAATGTGTTTTCCTCATACGATCGCTTCCCCGTTCCCTTTCACTATCATCTGACGCATGCCTCATGGCATTCAATAGGGCCGCTTACCGTGCGCTCTCGCTTTCCTCTTACGCTTTCAACAGGGGCATGCCTCAGGGCATGCAATAGCGCATGCCCTATCTTCTCAAAAACGACCAAGTATGGCAGAAAGTTGAACGTGAAAGCGCACGGCTTGGAGCCAATCAATATTGCATGCGTTTGACGCAAGTAATAATTTCTTAAATTGTCTCGTATATTTTTTGAATAACTCTTCATCAGTTTTCTTTCTTTCTGTAAGTTTTAAAATCAAAATTAGCTCATAGTGGCCACTTTTGGCAATAACGGATTTTAAAACTTAGAGAATGAATGATAACTGTTGAAGAGTTATTCAAATATATTAGAGACAATTTAAGAGATTATTACATAAGCTTTTTTTAAATATTGTCTTGGTTTACGAGTAATAAAAATAAATGTAGTGGCGGCAAAGCTCTCGGTTTGGAGGCAATATTGCATGCGTTTGACGCACATGCCATTTTTATTTCTTAGAGTCTTTTAGAACGAATCTCTTTAAATAATCAAAACAAACTTCGTAATATATTATTGGTCGATTTCAAAGTGATTGAGTATTGCAATCGCATTATTTGTTACGCAAGTTGCCTAGACTAACCACTCCAGCGGCTTGAAAACACTTGTGGTGTATTAGCGATTGCTTCATATGAATGGAATTACAGAATAAATTAGATTAACATCTGAGCCTAATATTACTAGCCACTGAAACGTCCAGAGGGCGCTGTTGGACCCTGTTTTACCGTTCGTTCGCAGATTTTGATAATAAAATGGCCTTAAAAAAATCGAGTGCCGCGAAATTGATATTTCCGAAATATGGGATCATCAAAATGCCCACAAAAATCACCACGAAAAACGATTTCTAATAGGCAAAATGACTTACCTAAGCTCAAATTAATTCAAGCTAAAACTCCAAATTAAATCGTCAAAATCGACGATCACACCACAGAGTCCCACACACTTTTTCTCAAAAATATGCACACCACTGTTATAAAACACTATGATCTATACACCCACTTAAAATAGAAATAACAACGATTCTTTTCATGTATAACAAGTCACAGAAATAAGCATTAAAACAATCAAAAACCACTCATACGTCCGACACAATGAGACGCCATTAAAATCACCGACAAAACTAACTTTTATTTACAATGAAGTGAGTAAAAATCAACCAATAGGAAGTGAACAGTGCTATCTACCGCCGAAAAAGGAAATGAAATTTTCCAAAGAGAATTACACTATCGAATACTTTTACGCGCGTTTTTTTCTCGATAGAAATTATCATTGATACAGAAAACTTTTCCAGCTCCTACAACAACTGATCATTTTCAGTAATTTGTTTAGTGTTGGTTTACGTCACTATTATTTTTTACATGAACGTAAGTAAATTGGCAATGATTGTACAGTTTGATTTGGAATTTAGGAAAACTGGGTAGGTACCAAAATATTTAAGAGTGTATATGGTGTTGCTTGGTGTTTTGGTCGAAGGTAGGTAACCAATGACAGCGAGCCATATAATAAAAAAGTCAATTGTTCCTTTTTTATGTATCTTTTAATCTAACACAATTTAACGTTTCCAGTAACTTTAACCATAGACTCCTGCATTGCATCCACTTCAAATGTAAAGTGGCAATATTTTCCTGTACTACGTCTATGATGCTTACTCTTAAGATGTAAACAGACAGACGGACAAACGCACCAGATAACGGGAATGGGTTAGCCACTTAAGCAGTTGTGGTGTTTAGCGAACTTAATAGTGGTGGGACTTTATCGATGATTTAGCTGAAATGTATCGATGTTGATGTCAATCTATCTATGATGTTAAAACATTGCCTTAAAATTGCACCACAAGCTTTTATGGCATAAGTTTTACCTTTTGTATACCTTAATCTAAGAAATAACATAACGTCTTGGAAAAACTACCAGAAGAATGACTACCAGAGGCCCGATCGCGGTAATTTTCAACAATAAAACCAAAACTAAATGGTTACCTTTTCAGTTTCGGTTACAGAGAAATATTCATGTAAATTTTGTTAAAATTGTTGAAACCCGTTAGGAGCCTAGGGGCCAAACATGGACAATTCCAATGAGAATACAGTATCATTTAAATGTAATTTAAATGAGAACGTAGCGGTTTTTGTTTTATAGTACAACCAAACTATTTAATTTTTGACTTTTGTTTTTTATTTCTCATACCGTGAAAAGATAACAAAAAAGAAAGAAAATAAATTGTGTAAGATGACGCAGCTGTATTCCCAAACTGTGATTTGAAAGCCAAATATTCAAATTGTCTAGAAAAAAACTATTAATTTCTGAACAGTCACGACCTCATTATCATCTAGCTAGATCATCTATGGAACATCGGAAATTTTACTCAGATTGACTATTGCACATATCTTTTTAATAGCCAGAAGTTAAAGCTTCATTGCCAAACATCCTTAGTTCATCACGCCCAATAAAACGAAATGGAAAACATAAACAAAAAATTTGAAAGATCCAATATAATATTGGCATTTCCGTAGTTAACAACTGTATGAATTATGCTCAGATCCTGTTCATAATTTATAGCACGTCGATACGCTGTTCTGATTACATTTTATTTATTTATTGAAAAACATAATATATTTGATTTTGCTCTCTTTTTGATGGTGTATGTAGGAAATATATTTTAATGATGTTTACACGCTTCTGCAACTTTTAGTGATGTTTCTAAGTCAAAAGTATATATTGTGTTAATAATTTTATTTTATTTTATTTATTGAACATTGTTACCACAGCATTTACAGAGCATTAACGCAGGTATGATTATATAATACATACCAAAGCCAATTACGGAAACAACACTTTGTAAACAAAATATAAAAATGGTTACAAAAAATGATTTTAAACAAATATGAAGTTTTGAAAAAGAAATTTAAAAATAATGAGAATTTCGAAATAATTTATTATATTGTCTCATGATAAGTGTGTGTGAATGTGTGCGTGTGTATGTGTGTATGTTTGTGTGTTTGTGCATGCGTGTTTGCCTCCTTCATAAATAGAAACAGCAGGTAAAAATAAATGTGTGTATTACTGCGGTGTAACACCGTTTTATACTCAAGCATGACATTTGCATTTTTTATTTGTAAAATAATATATTAACAATATTTTTTCCCAAAACATAACACGGCTACAAAGTGCAAGTAAACTTATTAGGTAGGCCTAATTATAAGTATTATGTAGTACTTATATCTATTCTGTTGTAATATGGAACTCAAGAATAAGCTCGCCGGTGAAAACTTCATCCCGAATACAAAGATCGCGACAAGCTATTGTCTGTTCTTTGGTTTTATGTTTTGTTAATATTTTCAACTATTAACGGTCATTGAGCGAACTAATAATTGCGATTGTAAATTAAAATAATTATTTCCTTTAAAAGGCACTTCCAAATGGAATTGGGAACTGTTTGACAGCGTGCTCTTACAATGCTGTTGATGCCCCGTAAATCTTCTATCAACCTCAATTTTCTGACTATCGATGTCGATAAAATGAAACAAAAAAATAGTTTCACTTGTCAAAGTGCGCTTGAGTGCGCTCTCGAAGGTGGATTATCTGGGTGACATTATACAGAAGCGGTGGCGAAAACGATACTCCAGATATGGTTTGATCCTATTTTTTTTAGTATTAAGTAAGTAGCAATTATTAAATTTTTCACCCGTATGAAATTACTCTGTAATAACGAAAATAAACTGACTAAAGACTATTGATTTATTATTAGAAGGTACTTTAAGGCGACGATTATTTCTCGGAACTAACCCCTGAAATGTGAAATCGCTATAATGCTAGGTTAATTTTTACGCCGCGTAAAAATTTAATCCCAATTCGCTTGTAAACTTATTACTTATTTATTATTCTCGGTTTATTTTTAACCCTTTCAAAGCAAAAGTTATTATAAAAATAGACTTTGAAATGTTAATTTAATTTAATTGTTAGATTTCCGCGTCTGCTATTTGAAATTAAAACTATAAAACCAAAGTAAAACCACAGAATATATAATAGTACTGGTAAAACGACACTAAATTAATTTAATGCGTTGTGATCTGTAACAGTGATTTATTCCAAAGTTTAGTTCAAGTTTTAAATGTGCAATTTTAGTTTGCGATGGCATAAGATGTACCTATTTATGTTTGTCCATCAGCCATTTTAATGTCCCCACTGCTGGGGCACAGGCCTTCCTTATGAGTGGTAAGGAGGATGTGCCATAACCCACCACGCGGGCCCA
Organism: Agriphila straminella; assembly: GCA_950108535.1. Taxonomy (NCBI): domain Eukaryota; kingdom Metazoa; phylum Arthropoda; class Insecta; order Lepidoptera; family Crambidae; genus Agriphila; species Agriphila straminella. The sequence goes on along the minus strand of OX467326.1, from coordinate 5,453,527 downwards.
ATGCGGATCGGTGGGTGTTAACGACTGCTAATGCAGCCGGGACCAACGACTTAACGTGCCTTCCGAGGCACGGATAATACATTTTTGGTCACCCATCCCATGACTGGCCCTTGCGAACGTTGCTTAACCTCCGCAATCGCTGGGCCAGGCGCTAAACCACTGCGCCACCGAGCTCCTCTATTATGTTTATTGTTTATATATTATTATAACGTAATAATTTAAGCCACGTTTAGCCATTGACCCGAATGCGCAAGTGTGGTCTAAATGCGATCCTAATAGACCACTTGAGATTCGCTTGCCCAATTCAAAACCACTTCTTTTTAGTACTGTTAAGCGGTTAAGCTATGTTATTTAATGAAATAAACTTTTATTAACTCAAATCGAATGTTTTTATCGATAATATTAATTCCTAAAAACTTAAATAACATATGAAGGTAAGCATAGAAATGATTCCAAAAGATTGGCTTTTCTATATTGTTTTTCGAGAGTGTAAGATTTTTTTATGCCATACGTTAAAGGTTGTCTTTTGAATGATATTACTTTTAAAGTTTAGTCATTAATTATGTTTGGAAAATGTTTTGTTTAAAAATCATGTTGATTGCTTGTAAAGGAAAGCTTTTAAGGCCAAAATATACACTCTGAGACATCTGAAAAATCAGTAAAGGGTTCAACATTGTAAGCAACACCGTATAGACAGACAAAAAACATTGCACTGCACATGGACCTTCTTAAGAATCACCCATTCAATTTTAGATTATATTTCAGTAATATTTTTGAGGCAAAATAATAAAAGTGATATCACTTTCGTGCTCGCTTAGACCTTGCTATTCTTTTGGCAACGGGAGTGGCCAAATGTGCTTCGGGTTTTTTTCAGGCGCACTCAGTTTTCTGTGAACATAAATTACTGTTATTCATTATAATTTATTTATATTCATTAAAAGCACCTTAACTTAGATCAAAGAAATTTTAATTTACTAAACATCCGAACATTTCGAAAAATTGCAGACTTAAAATAGCTAGCTAGTATTCAAACCCCTGTAATAAACTGTAAAACACATAATTCTTAACAACTAAAAACAGTCTAAAGATAATCAATTACCACTAGCTACATTCAAAACTAGACCAAAATTCCTAACCAATCAAAAATCAATACACGTTCCTCAACCACACTTTTAAAAAGTAGAAAATGCTCAATACGCGAAGATTGCCACGAAAACGTGGCCAATTTCGCTCAAACGGGAAGGAGGCTAATCAAAAGAGATTCAATAGGCGGAAACACGCCTTAAGCCAGGGTGGGGGGAGGGGCCAATCGGCGGGAAAAAAAGTGGAAATAATTCGTTAATCCCGTAATTGGAGCTAGCAACCGAACCGGAAAACAAATTTCCTATTATTGCGGGGCAGGGTTGGCGATTTTCGGAAAACATAATCAAATAATATTAGATAATCATTTTCTGGTTTCATATTTACAGGGTTATTTCTAAAACACTAATAGTAATAACCTCACAGGATAGTTACTTACATCATAAACAACATTTTGTTCTACGACTTTTCCGAAAAAGACAAAAAAAACGTAATTTCATACATCTTTTCTTTTTCTTTTTCGGAATTTTCGTAGAACAAACATTGTTGTTTAATTATAATACTCTTGCGAGGTTGTGTGTTTTTAGAAATGACCCTGTATAAAGCTTTTGATGTGGATTATTAGGTACTATTAGTGTAAAGTTTTACTTTTAATTACTATGCGTAAGTAATATATTTTTAGTTAGAAAGAAGAGTAAATGATATCAATAATTACTGACATAATTACTCTGTCCCCTTGATGGGGAGAAATACGTCTTTAATAGGAAGTTGCCTATTTGCAATCGTTTTTTTCACTCCTTTTGTCACTTGACGTTTTCCAGGTTTTTTTCGTTACGCTGCTGAGCATAACGAGTTCGAAAAAGTTTGAGATGTAATTTTTGACAATCGGCAAAACTCCTATCTAGCTCCTCGTCCTGCAGAAGTTGGTTTGGATGGGAGAATCACATGAAAATGCAAACTCCAATATTATTTACAAAAGTGATATTACAGGTTTTATAACCCTAATTAATTGATGAAATTCTCAGAATAAAAGTGCCAACCCTACCAAAGAATAGTCGACTCGAACAGAAAGTGTAGGTAGATAATTATTATTAGAGCGGGACTCATTAGGAGTCGATTGTCGTCGCACCCGCGAGGGGGGAGGGGGGAGCTCACACCTGACCGGACGGCACATTGGCTATTGCTCAGCCACTTTTCATACACGGGGTGATTATTTTTCTTCAGGGAGAGAGACTGTTTTTTTTTCCTTTTTCAAGACGCTTATGTGATGACGGCCTGTCGAAGTTTAATTTACACCTGACTACTTAGACTGAGAGCGGAGTGTGGAGCTCGGTGGCGCATTGGTTTAGCGCCTGGCCCAGCGATTACGGAAGTTAAGCAACGTTCGCAAGGGTCGGTAATGGGATGGGTGACCAAAAATGTATTATCTCGAGCTCCTCCGTGCTTCGGAAGGCACGTTAAGCTGATGGTCCCGGCTGCATTTGCAGTCGTTAACACCCACCAATCCGCATTGGGCCCGCGTGGTGGGTTATGGCCCATCCTCCTTACCAACCATAAGGAAGCCCTGTGCCCCAGTAGTGGGGACATCAAAAATGGCTGATGGACTTAGACTGATTGCATTATTTTCATAACAAATTAATGTTATAACAGTAATTACTAATTAATTTGCAATACTTATTTCTTCATCTCGAGGCTTGAATGTTGAGTTAAATTCAATTCAATAAAAATGAGCAACTTTTAGTACCTACTTAACATTTAAATACTGATTTGTGCGAATAAATGGTTCGAAAGTATGACGATCGTCATCATTTTGAGCTGAATTACTACAAGCACGGGGTAAAAACAATTTTTTAATTATTCCTGTGCTTCAACTATTAACTTCAGTACCCTTAGCACGAACAGCTATCGAGAAAAAAAACGCACGTAAAATTACTCGATAGACAATTCTCTATGGAAAATTTCATTTCGCTTATCGGCGATAGATGGCGTTGTACAAATTTCCAGGTACAAAATTTATCTATCGAATGATTTTACGCGAGTTATTTTTTTCGATAGCTGTTCGTGCTAAGGGTACAGATCGTAGCTGTAACGTTTCTGAACTTAACAGAAATACTAACTAAAAAGTGAAGCAAATTAATTAAGCTACAATTTTTGGATTATTCGTATGTCCTACGATCATGAACTTAATTAAGATTGTAGCTGTAACGTTTCTGAACGAGGGGTATAGAATCAAAAACAGCTAAGTGACATAAATTACGAAAATGAACTGAGTATCACGCCATGTAGGAAATTTTTGCTTCTAACTATTTACTTCTTTTATTTTAGAAACAAAATTAGCTGAAGCCCTTTAAATTGCGTCTAAAAAATTAAGTTGAATTCAAAAGCCGGTAAGGCCCATACAATACAATAGTGAGCCACGTTATTACTGAGGTAAACTTAAAAGACGTTTCCTGACAATTTGACATTTATGCACTTAGCAGTCTTTGATTCTCTCCTTAGCAGAACTACTAATTAAAAAGTTAAGCTAGTTTTGTAACACTCTATATCCAACGGAGGTTCGAACTCAGCCTTTTTTCAGCGCCCACTCGGAGCGAAATAACTTCCACTGATTTGAGGACACCGGGTAGAGCTGTAAGCGTCTAGAATCTAGATAGTTCTTTGACAATTTTCTGGAGAACGTAGGTATCTTCGTAATTAACTACCTACGTAAGCCAGGTATTGTGCATGTTACACAGCGTTGGTCTTTATCGCAATATCTTACAAAGTCACGTTGATCATACTATTTGAGTTTTTTGAAATTATGAAATTTCCCGACTACTAGTCAGTATTTTTTAACCGACTTCATCAAAAGGAGGAGGTTCTCAATTCTTTTTTTTTTTTTTTTATCGTTGTTCGCGCGTATCTTCGACATTTATGGACCGATTTAGATAATTATTTTTTTGTTCGATTGAGTTTTCTTGCGAGATGGTCCCATTTATTTATTTTTCAAATCGGTTCAGTAGTTTTTTCTTTTTCAGCTAAAAATAAAGATTCAATTTATAGCTAAAAGTAAAAATTTATTTATAGCCATAATATTTTAGATTTTCAATTAAATAAATTGGTCAGACTTACCTGACCAATTGATTTAATTGAAAATCTAGCGCTTATCGTACGGAGCTTATATTAAATTTTCTTACGCTGCTCCTAAGTCTAAATTTAACACAATTTTGTTATTTTAATCGAAGATATAAATTTATTTATAAGGACTTGAAAATTAAGAAACATTTTCTCAATTTGTTGATCGATTCTGAAAAATTAACAATGACTAAAGAGATTTTCTTTTTTATTTCTTAGGAAATGTAAATAAATACTTTGTTACCTTCTTTGCCATTACATAACAAGTGCACCCCGTTTAATTATAACCACAAATATGGCCAGTTCACCGAACCTTCTAAGCAACAACCTGACAATCAATCAAATTCAATGCTAACACCGCTAATGTGCACAAATGATCCCTTCGGATATCTAAATAATCAAATACGCTATATCATCGGAACTATCAAAATATTTATTTACCGACATGCGCCCGTCAATCAATCATTCACTTGGGTGTAAACACTAAGGTTTTTCTTTCATAAGTAGGTAGTAGATGCAACTGAAAAAAGTGTTTATTGAAATTAACGGTTAAAATCTACTAATAGGCACTGAGTGATAATAAACCCTTCGTAGCATAATGTACAATTCGCAAAATGAGCACAGAGGTGCACATCCTACTTACAATACGCCAAATGTACAATTCGCAAATTGTACAATACGCAAAATGTTCAATATTCAAAATGTACATACGCAAAATGTACATTCGCAAAATTTACAATACGCCAAATGTACAATTCGCAAAATGTACAATAAGCATAACATACCTACATAATAGAACGGTATTATTCCAAGACGCGTTCTTCGGTTACCAAAATACTTAATTAATAGGTAGGTTAGGTATGTTTCTAATTCCACTGGGTTATATATTACCTGTAAATCTTTCTTGGCAAAAAAGTACAAAATTTAGATAGTGTGAAATTATTAAATTGGTTAAGGAAGTTTGCAGGATCTGTACTTAATTGTTTTTTTTTAATTTCATCCAAAATTTTCATTCTTACCAATAATTTTTCATTATAACGTAAAAGTTAACAAAAACGCTTCAATGTTTGTGTATTTTTTTTAAAGTTCAAGTATATACTTACTTTTATAATTTTATTTTTAGTTGTCGTAACTTTGCCAACCCTATTTTTGTAGTTCCCAACCGAACGCCGTCAGAGTCTGAGAAATGATTTTTAATTGCTCACGCAACAGTCATTCGGTAGCTCAGTTTACAACTATCTCAAAGCCCACCTTGTTTTTTATTCCAAACACAAAAATGAATTCTTGTGAGTTTAACTAACTTTTGTTTTTTTATGATTTGAAACGAGAAAAAATCAGAAACAAACGCGCATCAGAAAAAATAACAACTCTCGAATCGCCCATCATTTTTAAATTAAGAAAGTTAGAGTTATTTCGATCTTGTAAGAAATGAAAAGAACCCTTTTGAGCGAAGCACATCTTGGTACTCATTTTTGTGTTACTTCTATAAAAAGATATTATGAATAATTGTTTTACAAACTGTAATTGATATAATGGATCATTAGTTTCAGAGACTTTTCACAGTAAGTAATATTATTTTTCAGTAATTTCCTAAAATTTTCAAACTCTTTCTCAAATTTGTAAGCAAGAGACTTTATCATGATATAATAGCATGATAAAATCAAAGTTATTTTTTTCATAATCACACAGATCTATTTCCTGTAACGAACGGACCACCCCGTTAATTTTACACTGATGTGGGCCAATCAAATACCGGCACAATGATTGCAAACTTACCCTAATAATAGTCGCACAGTAATTTACACTACGCTCTGTAACAACAGGTCCGCATGATTAACGGCCCGCTTCACACCAAACCCCGGCCAGAGACAACAAAACAATAGCAATGGCGGACTATTGCTACCTCTAAAATTATAAACCGGCACAGATTGCTCAGTTTTAATTACCAACAATTATGTGCCACAACTAGCGATTAAATAAACTCGGTAGACATTTTATTATTGTTGTAAAACAATAAAAACTAGTAAGCGACACGCCCGCTCGCTGTGCAAACAAACATACGGACATACACGTGGTGTTGCCACTAACAAAATTTAAAATGTTTTCATAGGTCGTTAAATGGCTTTTGGATAAAAAACAGGCTCTAACGACTTTAGTTTTGAAATTGTTCTTGAATATGGGATCGTGTGTCAAGGGGTTGTCCGAATGGCGGCTTTTTACAATCACAAGAGAACCTGAAGATCACAAATCCTAATTAAAAACAAACTTGGTGCTTGCCAATAAAATAGGTACTACTTATATACAGGGTTATTTGTAAAACACCAAGCAACCTCGCAGGATTTATTATATTATGTGGCAGAAGTAGATTACTAACATCATAAACAACAACATTTGTTCAATGACTTTTCCGAAAACAGACAAAAAAATTGACCTTCATGCAAAACTCGATCAGCTGTTCGGGAAATAAGTATGGAAAGTCGTTTTTCTGCCTTTTTCGAAAAAGTCGTACTTAAAACAAATGTGGTTGTTTATGATGTTAGTAATATACTCCTGCGAAGTTGATGGTGTTTTACAAAATTAACCCTGTTTATTTTTTAACTTAGTCACAGAGCTTGTACTAATAACGTACACCATAGCTAGACTCCAGGGTATCAGATTTATCTTAATTACCAAATAATTAGTCATTAGCCAAATACGATTTTCAGTCAGCGACTATGTGAGTACAATTCAACCCAAAACAATAATTAATATTTAATGTAATTATGGTGATAGCAGGTAGGTGCAACGAAAAATAGCGAATTGCAATTCTAAACGATAATTATACAGTTTGTTTATTTTAAGACTTAGTTAATAAGTATAAATCGATTATGACTCGGGAACAAATACAGTTACATCGCATCTACCAGAATTCGAACCTGGAACCTTTGGCGCAGAAGGTAGGTTCGCTCGCTGCCGTTGCACCAAGTGGCCGTCTTCACAATAATAATATAATAGTTTTCATACACCTACATAAGAAAAAGCATAAAAAAGTACTAAGGGAAGTTGCAGCGAATAAGTCGACATTACTACTTAAATACGGACCCTCTGATCAAAGTTCACTGCTCTAATTATCATTTCTAACAAATATGAGTAAACAGACTCCCAAACATTCCCTAAAACAGCCTAATTAATTAGCGATATAAAACCAACTACCTATAAGCATAAAAGCGTCAATATCCGGAAACAAAAAACGATCAGTTGTAAGAACACTCAATCCATCGCCGCTTTCACATTCAACCATTCATATTCCGGTGAAAGTATAAAGCGATGTAATGTATAACTCCTTTATTAAGTCACTAGTTATAAAAGCAATGTTGCTTAGCTAATATTTCATCGCGCGATGTGAATAAAATTAAATGCAGTGGTTAACGTAAACATTACTTCCGATGGATTGATTACACTATAAAAAACCTACGCATGTCGAAAAATAAATAGTGATGGCCATTATTACAATTACCAGCATGTGTTTACGTGATGTTATTAAAAAAAGATTTTAATCCTGTCATGATATGGAAAAAGTTGTCTTTTTATGCCTATTAAAAAATGCGTTTAATTGAGGTGAACATTTTGCTTCTTTGTAGGTGGTAATAGAGACATTTGAAACGATCCTGTAACTTTTCTTTATGTTGACAATTTAATTCAACATTAATACCAAAGTTTTTTGAAAAAATTGAAGGGGAGTAGGGTAAAATGATTTAAAAAATTGGGAGTAGGGTAAAATGATTTGATTAGTAAACTAGTAATTGGGTAATTAAAACTAGCTTTTTACAGATCAATTTCTATTCTAATCTACAGGTTGAAATCAAAGTCGTTGGCAATCTTTTAAACTAAGAATCTAACCATAACAATTACCTAAATACCAATTACCAAAGTGATCAAAATTCAAGGTAAAATAAACTTAAAAAACCACAAGAAGTCATACATAACTAACTGAAAGATTACTGATGTCATAAAACATAAAAGTAACGATTTTTTTATTTTATTTATTAATGGAAGCTTCCATTAATAGAGCGTTTACCGGCGATTATAAAGTTAAAAAATACAGGGGTAGTGAACAATCATTTATATTCCATCTTTATACAGCATTACTTCAAAGAAAATCTTAAGAAAAGCGCCTTAAAACAGTCACAGACGCAAATTGTTTGAATCAAAGACTCAATAATATTGTCTACAGAAGCCCTTTACCATTTAAAAATCAATTAGTCGACCACAAAGACCGGATTACACGACGAAACAATTCCACACGTGCAGCCGATTAAAAATAAAACTGGCCATAGACAACTCGCTCGAATGTTTGTCCCGGTGCCGTGTTTAGGCAATGATGAAAATGATTATCAAAATAAATTATATAATTAATGTATCTCAGGAGTCAGAACTTAGTAGTGGTAGTACCTACATACATATTAATACATACGAGGGTAGATTGATAAGTCCATGACTTTGTAATGAATAAACACTTTTTTCGGAATATTTTGTTTTATTTCTCTACATAATCTTATTGTAGCTCTGCGTATTCAGTCCAACGATGTTCCTACCTCAATCACCCATTATTTTTTTCTTTCATCGCCTGAAAACTGGTAACTGAAATGAGGGCCCATTTCAGACACCACCTTTTAGCTTGATGAAAATCTTTGCACGCCAAGACATTTATTCATGTTGAATCTATGAGAGAATTGGAAGGATTCGCATCTTCATTCGATGAGTTTTGATGTCATGTGCCGCCGAGAGGGTTGACAGGGTCATTAAGAAAAGTTAGAAGTCGCTTGAGTTTTTTGTTTCCAAAAGTTATAATCTTTTACCGAATTTGAAAAAATATAGTGTAAAGATTCCTTAAGGAGTTCCTTTTTAAGATACAAAAATAAATTCAAAGTGATCGGTCCTACTAGGATGATGGGAGAGGTCTACATTCAGCAGTGGATGTTGTGTAGAGTCCAAGTGATAGAGAACCTACTTGGGATTAGGTACCATTTTTGACATGTTAACGGCACTGTAATGTTTTAGTGCGACTGAAATACCTTGATATGTATCAAGTCAAGGTAGTCGCATTATAATTACGTATATTAACAGTGCCGTCAACATGACAAAAACGGTGATCAAGCACAAATCCCAAGTCGGTTCTCTTTCCGCACAGACAGCTGCCATGATGACTTCAAATAAACCATAAAACACTCTTTCTTTTGGGTTCCAGGTGTTGCATTGCATTGTTAGTATTCATTACCAACCTATTAATATTACCACTATTGGTGAAGCTTCTACCTGAAGTGTGATGAAACAACACAAGATGCTGACAGGACTAGAAAGCTTCAGCTTTTTTTTCTACATGTATTTCTTTAATATTGTATTGTTATAGTAATATCTCATTAAAAAGAATTGTTTTTCCATCAATCTACTGGGCTCGACCACTCAAACGCTGCACCAGTGCTCCCGCGCGGTAAACAGGTAGGCCATATAGTACAAACATATCGGAGTTGACTTCCCCGCACAAACGCGTTTGCAAACAACGGTTTCATTGAAACACTACCACTTGTTTGTGGAAGTGAAAATTAAAATGACGGAACAAGTTTTACTTTGGTTGTGAAAGTGAAATTAAAAAAAAACAGAAGAAGGAAACAGTTACGCGTAGTCCGTAAAGTAAATGATTTCGTTTTCAAACTTATATGTATTACTTACCTACGCTCGGCAAATCTAAGAAATATAAAACAACAAATACTTATTTATAACAATAATTAGAATATTATTAAAAAATTACAGACTCAACCAGCTAGAGAAAGCGCAAGATCAAACATTACACGAGGTATTTTTGAAGAAAAAAAATACCAAAATAAATTATCGATAAGTGAAGAATCCGCTTAGATGCCTAGTCTAATTTTATTTTCATTTTGGCCAACAATGGCGCTTATGAAAAAAAAAAACATTTAGGTAGGTACATATTTTGAAAACAAATAAGAACATAACATAACACAGTATAAAAAATAAAAATACAAGGGTAATTAATTACTAAATTAACATTGCGCAAAAATATAGGTAAGATGTAAAACCAACCTTAATTGGTCATCATAGTCCAATTGTTAGAATTTGCAAAGAATATCATGAAATCCATGTGCATATTCCCGATCTGGACGTGTTCTCTGACTGTTTCAACAAATTCAAACGTAAGATTATTGAGCATCTTAGCAAATAATTTTGGATGTCACTGATTATCACGCAGTGTAGTTTGTCTGTTTTCTTTTAAATTGTCCAATAATTGATTTATTTCATAATCATGTGAAACATTTTATTACTTATAAAAATTTTTTTACGACTTATTTTATTCTTAATTGCAATCATACGTATTCATAAATTGTATTAGGTATATTGTTGTCTTGTCTTGGTTAATGTTGTGTAAGCTTTTATTAGGCTAACTTAGAAGGTCTTTTGTTTTTAAAAGATTTTTTTATAATAAATTGTATATGTTAAGCTGTTAGCTTACCTATTAAATAAAATAAAATAAAGTAGTGCATATTATTATAGTTAAGGTCAAATACAGATTTCACACAGTATTACTAGATTTATCGGACCCAAAAAAATAATGTGGAAAGTAGATTATAGTACTCAGATATGTGATGGACAGAAACATGATAGCTAAAACTTTTTTCGGTAGAAAAAAATCAAAACAAAACAATCAATGAAAACATATAAAGTTTTGTCGCATAGTTATAAGAATCCACTCATTTTGAAAGTAAAAAAAAAATATTATTGTATTTGACATATCCTGAATGAGATACATAGCTATAAATAATTTCAAAGAAAAGCTTAGTCAGTGAAAAAAAAAAATTTCTTAAAAGTTTTTTCGTCGCGAAATTCTCGAAATTTTCAGCGGTAACTAGCATATTTTTTTCAAATTACAAATTGGACATAAGATGAATTAAAGAGTTACCTAAAAAAAAAGAATGTAAATGTTATTGATCACTATTAAAATCAAAATAAACAGGTTTTTTAGCGCCTGAAAAATGTAAAGAGACATGCATTTCGAAAAATATTTGCTAGCGCGGGCAGGATGAACGCCCGGGGGCTTGCTACTCGATTAAGCAGCGCCTTAACTAGCTCCCTAGTTTTTTGATTGACAGTTTTTCATAATAAGAAATAGTTTATTAGTTACATTAATAAAAACAATAATGTGTCAATGATAACTTTTACTACAAAAATTGCTTCCCGCGTTGTACCTACCCCTTGGCACTCGCGTGTGCTCACGTCAAAAAATAACCCTTCATTTCTCGGTAATAATGTTTTTAAAGTCTTATTCGTGGGAAGTTTATGATAGCGAGCGGAAGCTGCAGCGGCTATTAGGTGGTAGCCAGACAGCCGGCCACAAAGGATCACGACATTTCCGTGCTCTGCGCTCGTGTTAACATCTCATTGTCTCTAGTACGCTGTGCCATAGACGAACTGGCCGCACAGAATTAAAAAAAAACTGAAAAGAGGTTTTTATCTTTGTTATTTTTTTTCTTTTTCTTGTTATACTTAGTTACAAACAAGAACTTTACATTAATTCTGAAACTTACTTTTTTTGTTTGTTTTCTCGGTTTATAAGAAAAGAATTATCAATGGAACTGATTTACGGTTAGTAATAACAGATTACCTAAATATTTTTTTTTTAAATTTGAGATTTTTGCATTCACAATACTATTTTTTTACAATATTTTTTTTTTATATATATTTTTTTTATAAAAATTATATAGCTATTTCATCTTAATCGATTGCCAAATATCTGGAAAGATATTTCAATTGAATGTCGAGGTAATTCCTCACATTGTACATATAAATATTTCTTCTAAAGTTTACTCTTTTTAGGCAGCTCAATCCTTAATTATTCCATTAAAAAAACATTCGAATAAAAGGTTCTATTGGTGAAGTGTAATTCGCTACCAATACTGTATTAAATTTAGCTGTTGATCTTCCGAATAAAAAAAATAAAAGTTCCGTAACCTCTGCCCCGAAGCTCATCCCGTATCGCAAGAATCAAAGTCCTGGCTTGTTTCCAGGCAAAGTGAAGACGAGCTGAGTCCGCCGTTTGATCAATTGTCCTCTGTGACTCTTTCATAAACTTTCATAAACGTTCACTGCGTTACGTAACCAAAACAAGAGTTCTTTCTATTTGAAGTTTCGGATGAAAGTCTTTTGTTTGTGGGTTAATTACGGGTTAGAGAATGGTAGCTATTAATGAATTGGTTTCGATGATTTGATTGTTAGATTCCAAAGTTATTATCTACTCACTTACTGCACATTTGATTTAAATGTCTACTTTTTAAAATTGTCTACATTCATATTTTCGCAAGGCTTAGAATAGAGGTTATTATTCTAAGTTGCAAGGATAGAAAATATTTTCATTATAATATACTTAGGTTAAATATTGTTTAATAAATGAATGCACTTCTAGATTTCTGTTACGAATTTAGTGCGTCTGTTTTGTAAAATATCGTAGCACAGAATTGTATAATAAGATTATGTAACACAAAAGCTCTCTTACCAAATAAAATAAACTAAAAAAAAAAAATAATTCAAAAATTACAACACGACTGCACTTCAAATTGTATTCAAAGACCGAAATGGGTGTAACAATGTAAAACATATTAGTTTCCTTACAGTCATCTACGTAACGTTTCAAAACCCATTAGGTACCTACAAACAGCGTCAAATATCAGTTTATGACTTTACAACTCATTAACGACTTACCGTGAACTCCATGTGACGTCCAAATTATCATTTTTTTATACAACTGTTTACTTAAACTAACGTGTTAAGGTTTAAGCAGTTAAAACGAGATTTAACTGAGTCCTGTTTTTTATTTTTTATACGATGGGTAACCAGACATTGTAAAATTAAATATTTGGACAAGTACCTTTAGGAAGACACTTTCAGAAACAAGGAGGTGTGAAATACTATTTTAGGTAGGCTCATAAAATGTTATTTTTATAATATAGTGTAGCAATTGTGAAGTATGAAGACCCCAACAATAAATCCTCAGTAGATGAAACTTTGCTGTGATGTAATGTAATATAGTATGAGCCAATCCATTATACAAATATCCAAAAAAATCAAAGTTAGATCATATTTATGGGTACGTATCAGAATGTCTAAAGTTATAATGTCTAAACTTAAAATGGCAAAGTTCAAAATGTCAAAAATTTGAATGTCTAACGATTAAAATGTCGAAAGTTCAAAATGTCAAAAACGAAAATGTCAAACGGTCAGATAGTCCAAAATAAAAATGTCTAAATTCAAATGATCAAAACTTAAAATGTCTAATATTTAAATTACCAATTCATAATAAATGCCAATTACATTTTTTGATGATGTGATGGTAGTAGCAGTCCACCAAAATTGAAGTTGAGAAAGCGTGATTTAAATAAGTTAAGAAATTTTGGCGTTAACATAAAGCTGGAGCTTTTTCAAAATCCATGACGACAAATAATGGATATAATGAAAATTCATTTTTGTACAATATTCAGGAATCAAATCAAACATAACATCATATTACGATGCTTTTCTTTGTGTGTACAAAGCGCAAATAGTAACGGAAACGTTTTTTCACAGTTGTATGTGGGGCCATGAATGAATATCTGAGGAACGATTTTGAAGGTTCCATCCATAATCCAAAAAAAGTAGCTTGACTCAACAATAGCATGAGTTCTTTCGTGCTACACAGAATCACTCTTTTACACTGTGCAAAAGTCCTTTCTTTTATGAAAAAGTTCTTGTTATTGTAAGTTGTCAGTTGTTCATCAATATAAAAATCAAACTCGGTTGGTTGGTTCAAAACATAATGATTTTTGACATTTTAAACAATTTGAATTTTGATTTTTGACATTTTGAACTTTGCCATTTTAAGTTTAGACATTCTAACTTTAGACATTCTGATACGTACCCCATATTTATACATCAAAATTAGGTGTCTTCTGCTAAGATTTTTTTTATATTTCACATATTGTTTTCATTCTTTACATTTAGTACTTTTGATAAAGAAATTTTAAGCAGATTTTTTTCCTAAAAAGATTTCAACGATATAGCAATTTACCTTTTTTAGCTTCGAATTCTGAAAAATATAAAAACTAATGTTAGTTATAAACTATTTTTGTATGTGTTTTTTGCCTAAAGTGGCAACATTGGGCGTAAATCAAATTTTCAGCGAACACATTTTTTTTCATTAAATAAGTTTAGATTTACTATTAAGTGGTGTTTCTTTATAATGGGGTTGGTAAACTTTTCCAAAACTGTTGTGAATTATATATTTTCTGGTAGCTTTTGGCTTTGGAGTCAGGAATAACCAATTGCGGAATTTTTATAATGCTTCATTTTAATTTTAATAAAAATTTATTTTTTTTATTTACAGCATAGTACAATAAATCACTATTACGGCTGTATGCGTAGGTTATGCCTTTGCTCCAAAGACTTTCTATGTTGTTGCTCAAAACAAAAAAAACAAAGGTACGATTACTCTTTGTCACTGTCTGTCAAATCTGACAATCAGTTTTTTAAATCAGTAAATGCAAAGGAACTTCGTGTTCAGCCGTATGTTTGATATTTTATCGTGATAATAATATAAAAAAATATATTTAGTTACCAAGGTAAAATAAAAAAACATAATATTATTTTCTTTATTCTTCGAACATGTGCTATCAAAAAAAAATATAAAACAATTCTCTTCGAAAAAGTTTACCAACCCCATTCTTTATTCTTCTAAGGATAATAAACAGTAATTAAACCTTTACAACTATACGAATACTTAGATAATTATTACTGGTTACTCAGTTCTACTGTAACATTAGTGCTCCAAATAGCTATTGATTCTCGAACGAGAGCGCTGTTTCCTCGCGTTACCATTCGGTCATAGCACAGCACTACAAAGGTCTCGATCTAAAACTGGGATGATGCTACGGAAATCATTACGAACAATAAAATTGTAATGAACAACTTCAGATGAGGTGGTCTTTGTTAGATAATCAGTACTGGATTAGCACTTACCTACTATTGCAGCGGTTCCCCAATAGGGATGTTGACTATTTTTTTTATTTTATGTTACATAAATTACCTCTCAAAAAAAGAAACATTGGTAAAAGAATTAATTCGCTAGCATGAAAACTGCCCGAGATATCACAGTGTGAAATGCGCACAAATGGACTCGATCAAAAACGCTCCATACTAATGGCTTGCACGTTATGACGTCACGCCGTGCTAGTTTGTATGCAACGCATAGGAAATTTGTTCAGCAGCTATATTAAATATTGTGTTTATCAAAATGGTTTCTTCGACAAATTTGCTATACATTTTACGGACTAATTAAAGGTATCATTTATTTTAATAAATTTTATACTTTATAAATGGACTTGTCCACAAAACTTTGAAGGGTCATAAGACAAATAATATGCAATATATAAAACCAAGAGGTATACAAGCTACTCTAAAAGTTTAATATGTTTACGATTTTTATTAGTATTTCGTTATTTTATTCATTAGTCAACATCCCTATTGTTTTGGCTAGCTCAAGTAAGAAGTAAAAGAAGTACTTACCTAACATTGTTTTTTTTACGTGAAATCACGCCATATTGAGGCTTTTTGGCTTGTTGTTCGCATTTTGTAAGTTAATTACTACTTACAAGATGCGAACAACAAGCCAAAAAAAATACTTATAAAGAACTTCTTTTAAAGTCAAAATATACTTACCTACTTAGTTTGACTTTAAAAGAAATATTTATTTAGTTAGAACAAAAAGATATTTACTAAAGTATTAGTTATTCTGTGCTAAAGTCATTTTTCGCGGAACCCCTCAGAGCCCCTTACAGAACACCAGGGTTCCGCGGAACTCCATCCGGGAACCGCTGATTATTCTGTGCTGGGGCGCACATCCGCATAAATGAAGGGCAGGCGCGGATCCAGCCCTCAAAAAAGGTTGTGGGCACAGAGCCACCCGAAAATCGGCCAAGTGCGAGTCGGAGTACGAACTCGCTCATGAACAATCATGACTTATGAACAGTGCAGTAAATAGCCTTTTCTGCGCCCTGTGCGAGTTTCTATAACTGCGCCCTTGTTTTTATTTTAGATTATTATCGGGTAACAGGGATAGCGATAGGGATAGAGGAAAACGGCCGCGCAGCGCGAAGTCAGTTTCATCCAGTAACCTTGCAATCTTGCCTGTTTATGGCAAAATTAAAAAATATTTTACAACGACGTGACGTCACAAGTCGATTAGTGTTGTGGGCATGCCCATAGTGCCCATGACGGTGTATCCGCGCCTGATGAAGGGCAGCTTTACAGAAAAGAAACAGCATTTCACGGACAATGTGTCTTCATACGATTGCTGTCCCGTTCCCTTTCACTTTCATCTGACGCCTGCCTCAAGCCTGAAGGCATTCAATAGCGCACGCTGACCGTGTGCTTTCGTTTTCCTCTTGCGCTTTCAACAGAGGCATGCTTCAGGTCATGCAATAGCGTCTGCAATAACGCATGCCCTTTCTTCTCAAAAAACGTCTTTGCATGGCAGAAAGTTGAACGTGAAAGCGCACGGTTTGGAGGCAATCAATATTGCATGCGTTTGACGCAAGTGAAAGTTGAAGCGACTCGGTGAAGACAGACCATAATAAGTAGTTTCTTGTCGGTTATCGGTACATGCTTACGACTTTTTTAATTTAGAATTTTAAATTTTTGCAGTCACTGCCATGAGCACTGAAGATAAGGTATAATGATTACCTAAATCCAGATTCCTTATAAAGAAAATAGGTCACCCATCCGGTGCCTGGCCTCTGCGAAAGATGTTTTACTTTCACATCAGTGGCACTTCCACTAATCAATCCATCGACGCATAAAACATAAGCACAGAATATAAAGTATTGTACAGTCGTAAGCACGCATTCCAGTAAGCGCTAATGGCTCAAATAATGTGCTTCTGTTGCAGACCACACCACGTTAAAATGTCCGTTTAAGATCTTCTAGAACCGACTTATGCAAGATGGCACAATTAAAAAAGGGTTCATAAATAATTAGGTGTGTTGTGTGAGAATGAAAGTGAAAGTGAAAGTGAAATAAGCTTTATTCAAATAAACTTAATTATTAAGTACTTTTGAATCGTCTATATTTTCCTACCACCCGTTCCAGACTTTTTTTAGCTGACAAGAAGAACGGGCGCAAGAAACTTATCAGCTGTAACAGCCTTATGTAACAATATTTACAAACTTGAATATATCATAATGATGAATGGCTCTTTAAAAGGAGCTCAATCAAGTACCATACGCCTATTTGTCGGCACTTGTTTCGCGATATTTTTTATTAGACCAATATGCGAATTTTTTTTCAAAATTTTGTCGTTATGCACATGCCAGGACCTAAAATAATCACTTTACTTACCCTTTTCGGTGTCTACAATGTACTTTGATCTATACTTATCTAACCATCTTGTTTCCGTTGTGGATTGCAATAAATTGAATTGCATTGAATAGTCGCACCAAAAAGTTCTGAACATACTTATTTCAACAAGATGTCTACTTGCTGCCCCCCTAGCAATAGCATGACCATCGAAACGCTATCAGTAATGACAGCGATTTATCGCTTTTAACTGTCAAAACCCCATTGTGGTTTTGACAGTTGAGGTTCGATGCAACGCTATATCACGCTATATAAGTATATCGTTTTGGTGGTCATACCATGCTACAGGGACAGCCCCTTAGCATGACCGATGAAACACGATATATACTCATCAACTTTGTCTAGGGATACAGGTGTTATTTCCATACAAACGAGGTAACTTTGAAGTTTTGGTTTTACGCCAGGGATGTACCGTGCTGTAATCTGATGATGGCCATCCAGGGAGTGAATGGAGGAGATTCAGATCGCTATACACACCCAACTGATCTGATCAGCATTCTAAAAGATTAATGGGTTAGAGTTCTCAGTTTCAGGATTTCCATACATTTTCATGCTATTTTCGCGATTTTTTTAAACATGTCCATCGATCTTTTAGAATGCTGGTCAGATCAGTTGGGTCAGTTAAGTGTGTATAGCGATCTGAATCTCCACTATTCACTCCCTGGATAGCCATCATCAGATCACAGCACAGTAATCCGTGGCAGGAAACCAAGGCTTCAAAGTTACCTCGTTTGTATGAAAATAACACCTGTACCTATCCCTAGACAAAGTTGATGTATGTAGGTAATAATATCGTGATATGGCATTTTATCGACACTCAACTGTCAAAATCCATTGACTTTTGATAGTTAAACGTGATAAAACGCTATATCACCGGTGCGGTGATATATAGCGGTGTTGTGATATTCGGTGGTCATGGTAGGGGGGCAGATCCACCTTACATAACCAAAAAAAAAATATCTCCTTTGTTGCATCTAGCCATCCAACCATCAGTAACTCGACCCGAGTGGCAGCGGACGTCGAATGGTACTGAAATAAATTATTTCAAAATAAATAGAAGCACGCGGAATCTGCACATGATAGCTTTTACTAATGCGTCTGTGTGACGACATTACGAAGGTGACAAAATATAATAAACAAAGACGGTTTTAAATCGGAAAAGATTTCGTATACAAGTTAATAATAATTGATTCAGGAAATTTCTACGTAGGTACCTAAGCATCATAAATACAAAGGATTTTCTCACAGAAACCTAGAGAGGAGTATTGTAGAGTATATTAATCATAGCCCAAAATGATAAGCTTATTTCCACTGCGCTTCGATACTTCGCTTCATGTGTGATCGCAAGCATGCAAAAAATCTAATTCTATCAGAAGGAGGTAAACAACTAAACAGGTACATATTAATAAAAAGACGAAAATGCACAGATTTTCCGTAATGGAGCAACTGGAAACATAGAAGATAAGATGTAGAGAAAATAATAAAAGGAAAAGCGTTCCTTTGCACGCTTTTTCACGAACAAAATTGAAAAATTGAGACTAGTTGGTTGAGGAGTAATTGCAATGGATATCATTTGAAAGATCTGGAAGTACCTATTCTATTTTATATTACTTTTTTTTTTTAAAACTAGCAGCTGTGCTTAAAAAACTCTATGAAACTCCAGAAGTGGTTCAAGTAGGTATATTTTCTTTTTATTTATTTATTTATTGGGCAGACAACAAAAACATGTAGGTACTAACTAGATAGATAGATAGATAAGTAGTTTATTTGCTAAAACACACACATTCATACAAAAATTCATACATTAAGTTGAAGACTAAAAATAAAAAAAGACAAACAAAATTGACATCTAGGTACACATAACATAACAAAAGTGAATCAGAAGAAGGCATGCATGTGTGTGCAGCAGCAAGTAGGGTCTAGGCTCGGTGTCAGCAAAACACCGATTTTCAGCCGTCACCCAGATGAAACGCGATCACCCACTAAAACAATAAAGGGCTTAAAATATAGATCTTAAATTTAAATACAGTTTTTAATTAGAGACAGCCACGGCATGCGATGTGGACAAGGCTTAGTAAAATTATAGGATTAATAAGTATTATATAGCTGAATTAGCTGATATACCAAAGGGTTTATAAATAATAAACTTCAATGAATCAAGAAGTTGAAACTTTCCGCCTGAAAGAGTACAATCTCTTTTATAATAACACCAGTCATTGGTCACTTTTCCGTATAAGAATGATTCCCGGTAGGCCACCCAGCTAGCTCACACCTGACAAACAAACAGACACATACCAGAGCGGTAGCCGTTTATATGGCCGTAGAAAAGTACGCACTTGCGTGGAAAACTGTTTAGGATCAATTAGATTGCGTAAGCCAGAGAGTCGCTCGGAAACTGAACTAATCGGGAAATTGGTCGGTTCGGAGTAAAAATAGAAGTGACAATTTGAAGTATTCAGTAACAAAGTACTTAAGTAGGTACAGTTTGTAATTTATGTAAGTATGATGCTGTTTTAGGTACCTGCAAAGGTTGCAAAATTACTAGTAATTTATTCTGTGGTTGAGACCAATTTTAGGTAAGTACCTAACCTAAGTAAATTTTAGTACTTACATGCGATTGTATTTTTTGACACGATAATTGGGTCGCTTTTTTGTTTATATTTAAGTACTTACTTGTTTGTCCGCAAATTTGGCATTCGATTTCGTTTTCCACTATTCTTTTCCTTAGATTAAAATTAGAATGAATGAAAAATAATATCATTAAATAAATAATAATAAATAAATATTTGACAACATCACATACATTGCTCCGATTCCAAAGTAAGTAGCTAAAGCACTTGTGTTATGGAAATCAGAGACAACGGTGGTATCACAAACACCCAGACCTGAGACAATATAGAAAAGTTCATTTTCTACATTGACCCAGCCGGGGATCGAACCCGGGACCTCAGAGATGGCGACATTCAGTGTAATTTCTTCGAAAAGTTCCGTGGTGCTGGTGGCGTGTTGCTTTTGACTTCGATTGTGGCCGCAGTCATCGGATGAGTAAGGATAAGACTATAATCCTCACTTGGTCACAAAATAACCAAAAAAGTACCTTGTTATCTTGCACATTAAAGCCGTTGGTCTCTACATTAATTGCAGTATTTGCAGTCGATAACACCCAAATCCGCACTGGGTCTGTCTGCACCCTTCCCTGCGCCCTTGCATTGGGGACATTAAAAATATTTATTATTATTTAAATATAATTTTACTATGGATGATAGTGGCGAAGATGCTTCCATTTCAAAATGACTCCCCTAAGAACTACTTTAGCTCGACACCGTTTAAAGCGATAGCATTAGTCGCAAGAACGATTCTATTTATACAACGAACGTATCTATTGATGAATTTATCTATGTTTAGGGTTGTGTTAATCGGTGCTACAGTAAAACCCGATAAAACACAGACAACACTGTTGGAAACTCAATAAAACCAGGTTTATATAGTTACCCGGGCTCGGTATTTATCACTATTTGTTTAAGTGTCGTTATGGCTAACCGTTGGTGGCTGGAGCGGACCACACGTAGCTGTTAATTCTATAGTTTGTATTATTTCTTCAGGAGTGATAAAAAGTTTGTATAAAAATTAATGTTGACTTCAATTTTGAGGCAAGATTGAAGTTTTTCAATAATTTATTCTAGAATTACCTATGTTTTCACATTTATTTATTGCAAAATGAAGATGTGGTGTAGCTTGAGATGTTTCTGTTATGTTACCTACTAAAAATATTTTAATAATCTTGATTCATGCGTTACACTAGCGCCGCCAATGGAAAAAAACGGAATTGTAAATTATTGTGTTTTTTTTATTTTTTTTTTATTTTTGATTTTACTTCGACAGGCTGAGTTGCACCATCAAACTTTAACAATAACAAGCTTATTAAACGGTTAAGCACAAGTTAGCCAAAAAAAAGGTTGCCAGCCAAGCCAGCATGATGTCCTTGCATGATCATTTGACGATAACTTTAACTCACGTCAAACTTGTCAAAGGACATCATGCTGGCTGGCAACCTCTTTTTTGGCTAACTCAGTTAGTACGACAGTCTAGAAAATATTGTATAGGTGATTAGGCCATAAAAAGTACCACAAAACTTCTTCGGAGTGCAGTACCCGTAGCACGAACGAACGCTATTGAAAAAAAAAATAACGCGCGTAAAATCATTCGATAGTGCAATTTTCTATTAGAAATTTGTACAACGCCATCTACCGCCGAATAGCGGAACTAAAATTTCCATAGATAAAAATACGCGCATGTGTCATCAACAAAAAAACTGCTAGCGCACTCTATTGATAAGGTTTTGTGGTGATCACTCTCACACTGTTTATATATTTCTGAAGACACAATAGATGGCGCATTACGCAACAAATCAAATATATAAATTACCTATTTGATTTGTTTAATAGTACATTACAGCCGTGAACGGGAAGCTAGCGATTGCATTGTCGAGGATGGTTTGAAGCCCGAGCCGCAGGCGAGGGCTTTAATCATTCGAGGCAATGCAAGTAGCTTCCAGAACAAGGCTTGTATAGTGCTTTTCTCAAGAAATGCGAGGAAATAAAAAACTTTTCAATTGAAACTTAATTAAATTTAATTAATATTAAAAATGAGATTTTTCATAGACAAATCCTCTGAGTAATCTTGAATTACGTGCAGCGCCATCTACCGCCGAGAAGCAAAAACCCATCTCATTTCGCTTCTCGGCGGTAGATGGCGCTGTTCATAATTCAAGATTACTTAGAGGATTTGTCTCTGATAAATCTGGTACAATACAATGTAATATTTATTTATTCTTATAGTAATATACTCTGTGCGCACCATTTTTTTTATTGTATCGTTATTATAGTACCTATTAAATAATTTTACCTTTATAATATTAACTGTCTTGTCGTTGGCTTGCGTGCCAGAAAAAAGGAACTAAAGTTATGGCTGTATGGTGCAAATGTGCCTTTGCTTTTAAGTATGTAATACATTGCTTCTTTTCTTTGGTAAGTTTTTATTTGTGCCAAAACGAAGTAGCAATGTACCACATACTTACAGTTAACATTAACTTCATTATACTAAATAATATACTAGAAAAAATACGACTCGCACCAGATCAATACTCAGACGGGAATCGAACCCGCGACCTTTGGATATCCGGTCCAATGCTCTGACCGCTGAGCTACCGAGTCACTAGTGACATCGCCGAATTTCTTCTAGTATATCCTACTCTTACGCTGCAAGCCAGAGTTATTTCACCAATGTGAGGAATTACCTCGACATTCAATTGAAATATCTTTCCAGATATTTGGCAATCGATTAAGATGAAATAGCTATATAATTTTTAATTTTGAGATTTTTGCATTCACAATGCTATTTTTACATAATACTAAATAAATACTACATAAATACTAAAAATAGCATTGTGAATGCAAAAATCTCAAAATTAAAAATGATATAGCTATTTCATCTTAATCGATTGCCAAATATCTGGAAAGATATTTCAATTGAATGTCGAGGTAATTCCTCACATTGGTGAAATAACGCTGGCTTGCAGCGTAAGAGTAGGATATACTAGAAGAAATTCGGCGATGTCACTAGTGACTCGGTAGCTCAGCGGTCAGAGCATTGGACCGGATATCCAAAGGTCGCGGGTTCGATTTCCGTCTGAGTATTGATCTGGTGCGAGTCGTATTTTTTCTAGTATATTATTTAGTATTATGTAAAAATAGCATTGTGAATGCAAAAATCTCAAAATTAAAAATTATATAGCTATTTCATCTTAATCGATTGCCAAATATCTGGAAAGATATTTCAATTGAATGTCGAGGTAATTCCTCACATTGGTGAAATAACGCTGGCTTGCAGCGTAAGAGTAGGATATACTAGAAGAAATTCGGCGATGTCACTAGTGACTCGGTAGCTCAGCGGTCAGAGCATTGGACCGGATATCCAAAGGTCGCGGGTTCGATTCCCGTCTGAGTATTGATCTGGTGCGAGTCGTATTTTTTCTAGTATATTATTTAGTATTATGTAAAAATAGCATTGTGAATGCAAAAATCTCAAAATTAAAAATTAACTTCATTGTTTTTAGCCGGTAGACCCGCAGATCATCTTCGCACTGTACCTACTTCCCGCACTGGTGCTGGTGCGGGAAGTAAGTATTGAAATTCATTCCTGGCCTGAATTTTAAATTTAGAATGTGATGAACCAGACCCCCTCGGAAATGTGGAACGCCCCGCATTCCTTTTTCAAATGGAATGATAAGATTTCAGAGCATAAGTGAGAAAATAATATTTCATATAATATTTGTTATAATAATAATTACAACTCTTCAGGAAGAAAAAATGTAGGTAGCTAGTAAATTCATTATTTTTCATGGTTATTGCATGTAGTGGTGAACGGAACGGATTTTTAAAAGATAAAAAATTAAAAAGTAAAGATGACGTTTGTTGACAAGTGCGCTTTGTTATCGTGCCGACGATTATTTTTCACCTTTTTTACTAAAACTAAATTCTTGTGTATCAGTGCAGTTAAAATTCATATGGATATTAAAAATGAAGCAAGATCATCAATGGAAATTGTTAACGTGCCACCAATTTTATCAATATACCGGCAGGCACTTAGGACGTTTGATGACAATCTCAAATCGGAGTTGACGACCAACTTGAACAAGTTAAAAACTATGTTGGATTCATTAAAAGGCGATGATTTGGGCTTTGATAAAAGCCTCAACGACCCGTCGACATGGAAGAAACCAAACAAAGCTCCTTGTACGTACATAGAGGTGTTTCAAAACAGTCGAATGAATATGAGTATATTTGTGTTGAAACCTGGTTTCAAGATGCCTCTTCATGATCACCCACACATGCACGGACTGTTAAAAGTAGTTGCAGGAGCCGTTAAAATAAGGAGCTTCTCTGAGTATCCTTTGAAAGAGGCAGGAAATGAGATTGACTTCGCAGTTCGTGCCAAACATGAAGCAGCGCGCATTGCCCATGGCCTGCACAAACGTAGGAGACTTTTCGCTAAAGTAAGTAACGATAGTGTCTGTAGGGCAAACTCACAGACTTGTGTTTTAACTCCAACAGTTTCCAATTACCACGAAATAGAAGCATTGGAAGTGCCTGCAGCATTCTTCGATATCCTCTCCCCACCTTATGATACTCTAATAGAAGGTATAGGACCAAGAAGATGTCGTTATTACCATGTAGTTAATGAAATAAGCACAAATGTCGTTGAGTTACAAGAAACTGATGTTCCCAAATGTTTTTATTGTGATCAAGCACCTTACTTAGGGCCTATCCTTGCATAGATACAAATCAGAATAATGGTTATTTTCTAGGTAACTGTTTTAAATGTTTTTAAATAACTATGTAAACCAGCATCCCCGAGATGATGTAAAATTATTAGGAAAAATAATTATAAAATATAGTATATGTTAAAATGCTAAAAGAAAATATAGATGATGGATGTATTGAGGTAGTTTTAAGGTAAATTAAAATGTGATATAATTAGTATACACTCATTTTGACTTTCCATGTCATGGAAATTTCTTAGTCTGGGACGACTTAAAAGCTGCCAAATTGTTATTGCGCAACAATTTGCCAGCTTTTAAGTCGTCCCACAAAAGCAGATTTTTAATTTTGCCAATAACGCATTCATTCATAAACTTGTAAACACAACTACACTTACACTACAATTCATAAGGGCTGGTTTACATTATCTTAGCTGTTAGTAGAGAGTAGACATACATTGCCTGCTGTGTTTGATGTTCTTTTATAATCAACGAACATGCTAGGCAATGTACCTCTACTCTCTACTAACAGCTATGATAATGTAAACCAGCCATAAGAGTTAGTGAATAATACACAAACTCAAACTGCAATTTTTTTAAGTAGGTACTTATTCTTCTCAGGGCAACTGAGTGAATAGCAACTGAAGTAGGTATTCCACCTAAAGTAACTTTCAATATTTAGAGCAACTTGCGAAAATATTGTGAGCAACTTATTAAAGTGGAATTCTTGTTGCTATTTGCTCTAATTGGAATACTTTCAGTGTATTTAAATTTTAACCTTTGTAATTTAAACTTAATTGAAGATAAAAATGATCATTACAGTAACCTGATGTGCCGTTAGACCTTATCTAGAGAAATTGTATAGTAGTACTAGACAAGTGCAACTACTAGTAGGTACTACTGAGTAGTAGTTAACGTGCCAGTAAGAAGTGCAAATTATTTTTCTTATTTCAACCATCAGCAGTTGCTATGTGTTATTATCACTTTACAATATTTACTGCTTAAGCCCTGATTTTAAGCATAATTTTACTGTTATACCTAATGTTTATAACAAAATAAAGTATATGTAACATCTTTTATTGTAAGCATACTAAACAAACACACACACATCAGATTTAATGTTGTATAGTGCAAATAATTTTGTGCCTTTTATACCTACTAAAAGAAATAATAAAAAGTGTACCTACAATATACCTATAAATAAATAAGTGGCTATATTGAATTTAACTTCCTGCATTGCTATAAAATATGTAGGCCTAGGTGTGTACTTTATAATGTTTAGCACTACAACCAGTTACCTTAGAATTTATTTATCTGTTATTACAAAAATATTTTGTTTATAATGGCAAAGTGTAATATTAGGTTAAAATAATATTATTAATAAAGGTGAAAGATAATCATTTATTGCTTAAAACTTTTTAAATTCATAGTTATCCATGTTCTTTGTGCTGATTTATAACAACCACTTAATAATATTGACCCAAATGTCAATAAATTTTCTAGTAAAAATAAAATTCAACTTTCAAGATAATCACAATTAGATTTTTTGATTTTAGCATTCACAATGCTATTTATAAAAAATACTAGAAAAAATCGACTCACCCGTCCCGTCAGAGCTGCTACGGGTGAGTCGATTTTTTCTAGTATTTTTTTCAATTATATTAAGTAAGGAAAGTAAGTCTGCAATTTCGTGTAAGTACCTTTTTACTATTTTCTGTACATAGTTTTTGTAAATACAGAAATAGTTAATCGTGACGTAATGTTGACACCACAATATTTATTATTTTATCATAGTAATTTGTATAATTTTATCTTTTTGTTTAAAGCCAAGAATCTAGGCATACTCATAATGTATTACTCACGGCATTACTCATAATGTAAAAACATTTTATTTTCCTCTTTTTGTTTATCTTTTCTTCTCTTTTATGAATTTAAAAAAAAAAAACAATATTTTAACACTAACCAACAATTTTTATTGGGAATACCTACTACTTCTTATATTTTTTTTTTCAAATTGCAAGTGTGATAATTAATATTATTATAAATGCTTTTATATAGATAACAAATTAGTATGTAAGTTCTTACAAAGTTTATGTAAATGGTCCATTGATTGATTCATTTAAAATTATAATACATTCCAAATCAATTTGCTACTTATTAATGGTGTTACCAATTTTTATGCACAAAATCGTAATGTATGTCTTCTTGATCTCTATTGAAATTTAAAATTGAATGAATATCTTGTCTTTGCCTTATTTCTGACGTTTGTTATGGTCAATATAAACAACTCTTTAACACTTTTAGGGGCAAAATTTATATTAATCTGGAATATATCTGGCCACCTTGTGCCATGTAATGGCTATATTTTGAAGTATGTAATGACAGCAAATTAAGTGTTTGCCTATATTATACGTAATTATAGCTCTGTTTTCAGTCTTGTGTTATATTAAGATTTCATAGTATAAGATTTCTGGACATAGTATTGTTTTTGTTAATAAAAATCTTTAATTTATTGTATTCTTTTTCAATTATAATATAACGACAATCTGCTTCATCAGAGGGAAGAAAATAAAAAGTATTAAGGTATTAGTTATTATATGATTTATTCAAGATAACAATAGCATAAACAAATACACACATTCATAACAATTGCACAAAAAGAGTCAAAACATAATTATTAAATACAGTTGGATACAAACTTTATGGTGGCTGTGAAGTTAACCGATATGTGCGTAGCCCAAACTAAATTGTGTATTGCGTATCGACTTGCCCGTAACTTCAGCCGCTATAAAGTTTGTTTCGAACTGTACCTATTGTGGTCAGAAATGGCTGTCACTACACCTTTGCAGCTTCTAAGTAAGGCATTTCTTTCTCAGCACCACAAGCTATCAAGAACTGCGTGTTTAGTACTTGTACAAAATTATATCAATTCCTATTTTTTAGAGTCCTTGATATCTAATGACTTTCCATAATGATTTTTAAAAACAAATCATAATATTACTTAGTTTATTAGACAAAATATAAGTTTGCTAAACCTAAGTTGTGACCAAATTTTCCAAGCATTTTTTACAATTCTGCAGTTGTTTTCATACTGATATGTTATCGACGGCCACATGTCAAAATCATCTTATTTAATCGATTTGATCGATAAGTTAAAAATAAAGCAGATGAATTCCGATTTTTGTTATTCTATGAACAAATATTTGCTACTGTTAAAATGTTTACGATATATATATTTCAGCTGGATAGAATACGTCTTACAAATAAGTTTTCAAAAAAATATTTTTCGTTAATAATTGTATTAACTAATAGGTATGAAGCACGTCTATTCTTAGATAAGATAAAATGTTTAGCAAGCTAGCTATCATACTTCTTAGATAAAAAATGCAGTTCGGAATTATTTTAGCATTTCCCATCACAACATGACGCACATTGATGCACAATCGTCAAAACCAAGTATTTGTTACCAATGACATTTTGTCAATTGTACATTTTGAATTTAACAATATTAGCTGTTTGGAAGCATTTTTAAATTAATTACATATAGTCATAATATATATTTATAATAGATACTAATTTATGTAACTAACTACATCCTATTAAAATCTCAATATAACATTGGTTCATAATATTTGATCACGCACCATACCATCATTACCTTCTATCTATACATACAGCAAATACTTTTTTAATAATTTCCACTAAATATGAAAATATAATTACGTAGAAAAGTTAGATTTAAAAAATTCAAGATAAGAAAGATATTAAGCATTAATCATTATAATTTACCTAACAAAATAATTTATTAAAAAATAATAATAGATGATTAATAGAAGTCTTATTAATTGACACAAATATTTAAAAAAAAGTAAACTTAAAGCCGAAATTAATATAAAATTCACTCATGGTTTTTTTACAACCTGTCCCGACTACCCACCAATGACCATTAATAATTATTAATTCTAGTGTTATGATCATAACTATAACTATTTTGTTAACACCCTAAAGACTATTCAGGCAGTGAAAGTGTGTCAATTGTCAATTGCGGCCACGAGTAGTGTTAAGAGTCCGTACATATTTGGCCGCTGACTGCGCTCTCTCGCTCGCACATTTCATGTTTTATCAAGATTTCATAAATCTGAGTGCGTAATTAAAAAATGTGTCTCGGCCACTTTTCGCAATATAAAATTAAGGACATTTCAACATATATTTCAGTTTCAAGTTGTTGATACTAACTTCTAAATAATCTTATATTACGAAAAGTGGCCGAGACACATTTTTCAATTACGCACTCAGATTTAAGAAATTTTGAGAAAACATGAAATGTGCGAGCGAGAGAGCGGCAGTCATTGGCAAAATGTGTACGGGCTCTTAAGTAGATTTTCGAAAAACAGTATCATTAATGAAGTTAAAGCCTAATTATTAATTCACTAGAGTAAGCTGACAGATTCTAATGTCACATTGTAAAAAACGAATAATCGTTTTTGCGTTTTGCCTTATTTATAGTACGGTCAACAGCACGCTGGGCTTCCACGACAGCGTAATGATATTCAATCAATTTTATACTTAAATGCAAAGTTATTAAGGTTCAAATTAAATTACAGATTTTGGACAGTTTTGTATAACCTCATGTGCTGCTGACTGTACTACTGCTGCGTTTCGTTCATTGTGATTCAGTACACTCGCACAAAGTCAGTAGCCTTCATGGTTACAACTGGGACATTTTTTAAACAAGCCTCAAACGTTCATGGTTACAGCCGTAAACGTCAGATTACTCCAGTGAATT
This sequence comes from Agriphila straminella, assembly GCA_950108535.1. NCBI lineage: Eukaryota > Metazoa > Arthropoda > Insecta > Lepidoptera > Crambidae > Agriphila > Agriphila straminella. Next base: position 5,423,795 of record OX467326.1, on the reverse strand, counting down.
AATAAATTAGACTTTTAGTTATACTTTTTTACAATTTAAATAAGTTAATGGCGGCCTATTCCCGCTGTCCCCTACTTGGGGATATCGGAAAAAGGTCCATTAATCCATACATTTTCCCGATACCCCATGTGGGGACAAAAGTGGACAACGGTAATAGGCCCATCCCATATGGGCCGCCTAATTCTGTAAATAAACTTTGTCCGTGTTATTACAAATATTTTTAAACACTGTTTAACTAAAATCATTTTTAAATGTGATGCTGTCACTTTTTTGACAATATTGTTTGACAGAGACAGCATCAATAAACATGATTTTAGTTAAACAGTGTTTAAAAATATTTTGTAATATCACGGTGTGTCTCTAAACATACAAAATAAAATAAGTATATTTGAATAACAAGGCGTGAGAAATTCCGGCATAAAATTAGTAGCGTCGTAGACTCGTAGTGTCAAACACTTGACACTACATTTAATTTATAAATCGCATCGCATGCATCGAAAATTTAATAAAATGTATTGTTACATATTATATTTTTTATTTTTATTTCAATATATTTTTTATTTTTATTTCAAAAGTACTTTTCGGAGATAACTACTTTAAAAAGTAGGTACGATAGACATCACATCTTAATTGTCTATGGTCTTATTTTTGGGAGCGCCGAGCGAATAATTTTCTAATAAATATATCTTTTTTAAATTCGATATCTTATAAACAATGTCTTTATGATATTACTTAAAAAAGTTAATTAATGAATCTTATTTAACATTGAAAATAATCTACTTTACATGTGAGCAGAATTGGTGATTATTCAAATAAAAAAATTGTATTATAAAGCTTAAATTAAAAATATTATTAGACTAGCAGTGCGTTGTATATGTAGTAAACTATTACTATTAACCCCCATCCTATATTCGAGAAACGATTAGTTTTTTGCGGATGGTAGAATTTTGACACAATAAGGCTGAGTTGCACCATCTTGACTTAACCATAACTATAACAACAAACTTACCTGACGCGATGACAGCGCGTCGCTGTCGTCTATGGCGTAACCTAGGTAACAATATGTAATAACACCTTAGTTCCACTTTTGACCACTAACTCAGATATGTTTGTTAAAGTTATGGTTAAGTTAAGATGGTGCAACTCAGCCTTTAGTATGGACTTTGTCAAAATACTACCACCCGTAAGCAAAACGAATCATTTTCGAATATTGGAACCGGCCCTTGATCAAATTGTCACAACAAAATTTGTAATTCTGTGTCAATTTTCATCACCGTTTTTTGTCTTTAAATTATTATACTTTGAAGGAGTTAGATGTTAATCAGGTCTTCTATACAGAACTGGGAATCGAATCGGATTAAATAGTGCGATTTTACCCCCATACTCTCGATGGGATCGAGCTCACATCAGGGGCCGTACCGGCTAACGCTCCTAACCTCGGCATGTCTACCGAGCTTCAAATTAAAACAGATAAACCGAGCCCCAATCAGGCCAAAATGGCGAACCCCAATTCAAATTCATGATGTCACACGAACTTCGATATCTTCCAAATAACTTTGGCAAAAAGTACAATAGGAAATTCCTTATTTCGATTTATCTGTTTTTAATAATAATAATAATAAATAATAAATTACACTTTATTGCACACACAAAAAGAATTACAGAAAGAAGGACAGTTACAGAGAAAAAAGCATACAAGAGGCGGCCTTATTGCTAAGCAGCAATCTCTTCCAGGCAACCCTTGGGTGAAAAATAAATAAAGATAGGACTATAAGGGGACTAGGGTGCAATTACGGAAGGAATAGTGCGTTTGAGAATAAATTCAAGAAAAATTAAGAATTTTAGTTAAAGCCCGGCAGACCCGCCGAAGTTTGAAAAGTTAGCCGGTAGGGCCCCAGGATCGAATAAACGGCTTATTCACAAAACTTCTACTTCGCACAATGTTGCCAGTCGTAAAATGCCGCTTTCTAAACGCCAAAGAAAATCTGAGCCAATGTCACATTTACAAATTATCGCTATCGCTTCGCTCCGAATAATGTATGTATTTGACGTTTTAAAATTCGATAGTTAACGAAACCTTATGTCAATCCCATACATTGTTTCGAAAGCGAAGCGATAACGAAGATTTGCAAATGTTTCTTTGGCTAGGGTACCTGTTATTTTGATACATTAAAAATGGTTTCCATGGCACTGTTTTGACGTTTACTCGATTCGAACTCGATCTCGATCGCATCGGGAGTAACCCCCCTGGTTCAAGCTGCCTTAACATTTTAGTCCCTATCGATACACAAGGATTTCGGGATCTTACCAATTTACTAATTTAACTATTGAAACATTTTAAATGTTATAAAAATTTAGATCTTTTTTATTTGTCATTTAAAAACCACAAAACAATAAATATACAAATCCAAGGATAATTTTATACATATCCACAATGTTAGCTTTCGCACAATACAGACCTAATTCTTTTTTTTAATTTCACGGCCTTGGCATCTTTCATTTTGGCTCTTCAACTATTTCTTGGTAATCGCACTATACGGGATCAATTTATTAATTACGCTGGCAATTCTGGTCTATTCTCAACGCCACCCGCGAGGTCGAACACAGCTTGTGCTACTTCTGCTGCTAGCTTGTCTGCCGACTGGAAAAATAATGGGTTAGGTTCAATAAGTTACAAAACTGACAAACATAACTACAAACATACCATACATAAACCTTGAACACAATACACTCTCCTTTTTTGGGCAGTTGTGTAAAAAAGTTCGTGTAAAAAAAGGATACATGCACACTACCGTACTCAGAGACGTCAGTCAGTTAGAGCCTTTTCTCAGTGGGTGCATTCCAGCAGACTAATCGCTAAGTCATCGATCGTCATAGAGTAATTTTGACCATAGAAAATAATAAAATTTAAGTTTAAAACAAATTACTTTCCATGATAACTGTTTACGTCCTGAGTATCGACTTCAGCATAACTCTAACCACGTCCTCAGTACCGGAGGGACGCGCGAACGCTCTGCCGCTGTTGTGTTTCTACACTAGACAGTTACTCGTCTGTAGTCCTTCAGGGCTCGTGCATTGACGTTGCCGCTGACTGTACCTATTTGCTAGTTTGCAATTTACACAAAGGAAAATAAGTTGTTTTAATGAATATAATGTGTTTACCTCCTGAGTAGCAGCTTCAGCGTACACTCTAACCACGTTATCAGTACCGGAGGCTCGCACTTGTATTTGTTCACTAGATCGTATATACACGTTTGTAGTCCTTCGGGGCTCGTGCATTGACGTTGCCGTTGACTGTACGTGCTAGTTCGCAATTGACACAAAGGAAAATAAGTTGTTTTAATGAATATAATGTGTTTACCTCCTGAGTAGCAGCTTCAGCGTACACTCTAACCACGTTATCAGTACCGGAGGCTCGCACTTGTATTTGTTCACTAGATCGTATATACACGTTTGTAGTCCTTCGGGGCTCGTGCATTGACGTTGCCGCTGACTGTACGTGCTAGTTCGCAATTGACACAAAGGAAAATAAGTTGTTTTAATGAATATAATGTGTTTACCTCCTGAGTAGCAGCTTCAGCGTACACTCTAACCACGTTATCAGTACCTGAGGCTAGCACTTGTATTTGTTCACTAGATCCTATATACACGTTTGTAGTCCTTCGGGGCTCGTGCATTGACGTTGCCGCTGACTGTACGTGCTAGTTCGCAATTTACACAAAGGAAAATAAGTTGTTTTAATGAATATAATGTGTTTACCTCCTGAGTATCAGCTTCAGCGTACACTCTAACCACGTCCTCAGTACCGGACGCTCGCACGAACGCTCTGCCGCTGTTGTATTTGTTCACTAGATCGTCTATACACGTCTGTAGTCCTTCGGGGCTCGTGCATTGACGTTCCGCGTCTGTTGTGGAGATGGCGTTGCGGTCCTGCGGATTCAAATTCAATTGAAAGCCTCACAGGTTCCGGTTAGGTTTCAAGTAACTTAATTGACAGATAATTACATAGAAATTAGCGTGGTACAATAATATACTGCGCCAGGTATAGCATTCCGAGAGACAAGTACCAGTTTCTGTGTTACTAAATTATATGAAATCAAACTTTATGACTTCCACATAATACGTGTAACTAAGTTCTATAAAACTATGACTATTTTATTGAAAGTTACGTTTATTTATCTTTTTAACTTGAACTGTTTCGTTGGCTCAGATAAACAAATCACAGTTGAAATGCATTTTATTATTTTTTTAATAAGTGATGACACTGATGACAAAAAAAATCCTTCATTCTTTGTTTGTTACCATAAAATGTGCAGTAAATGTAATCTGGAATGCCAGACCTCGTTTACTTGGATCATGGAAATTAGGATCCATTTATAAATTAAAATCTTTTGCTACAGGTGTTGGAAGGAGGCAAAGTGGAAGTCTTAGTTTCGGTTTATTTTTGGTATCACATAGTCATTAACTTTTTACTCTATGAGTCTAAAGTCGGGTCTCCTGCGCCTAATTTTCAACAAGTTTTGTGTTTTGCTAAACAAAACTCGTAGGCCACGCCCCTCAAAACATTGTTTTATATTTGAAAACACAAAACATGTTGAAAATGAAGCGCAGGACGGAGACCCGGTTTTATGTGGAGAAAATTACGAGTACTAGAAATGGTTTTAGGTTTGGCAACAAGCTATTCTATAAGTTAATATTTTATCGCTAGTGTACATAAGTGTGAAAGTGAAAGTGAAATAAGCTTTATTCAAATAAACTTAATTATTAAGTACTTTTGAATCGTCTATATTTTCCTACCACCCGTTCCAGACTTTTTTAGCTGACAAGAAGAACGGGCGCAAGAAACTTATCAGCTGTAACAGCCATAAGTAACGATATTTACAAACTTGAATATATATAAAGAACTTGAATATATACATAGGGTAAGTAGACCATTAATTTAGGGGATGTATTTAATAGCACTTTAAATTTGATGAAACCAGCTATAAAATTGTATATCATCACTTTAAAATAATGATAGATCTATAATTTAATACTATCACTACAAAAATAATTGTTTGCGCTTTAACAATTTTGTCAGCACTTTAAAATAATAATAGATCTATAATTTAATATTATCACTACAAAAATAATGGTTTGCACTATAACTGTGTCCCAACTCCGAATCCCTTTAGTTTCTGTCCAACCATGTCAGACTGACCACTGTTAAAATGAGAAGGCAAGATGATGATAACTTGTGGCATAATGCATACACGCCAGCAGCGGGTCTACCGGCTAAAAATAATGAAGTTAATGTTAACTGTAAGTATGTGATACATTGCTACTTTGTTTTGGCACAAATAAAAACTTACCAAAGAAAAGAAGCAATGTATCACATACTTACAGTTAACATTAACTTCATTATTTTTAGCCGGTAGACCCGCAGGTCGGTTCTGGCGTTGTTGGTCACAATGGAACCTAACCTCCTCCTCGGCTCCTCTCTCGCTGCGCCCGCTCGTCGTCGCACCTAGTCGTCTGTTTACCAGCACTAAAGTTAATTCATTTGTATGGTGCAAAGTATTAATTTTAAAGCTGAGCAGTTAAATTGTATAGTGCAAAGTATTAATTTTAAAGCTTAGCATATTTATAGTGGCAACCATTATTTTTATAGTTCATTCAATAAATTTTGAAGCTAAACATTTTAAAGTGTGTTACATTATTTTTAAAGTGCATTTATATATTCCCCTTAATTTAAGTACAGAATATTTTCCTTACCTGTACAGTAACTTTAAGCTGCCTGCTCGGTAGATCGTTATACGCTTGCAGCCACTGTTGCGCGTTAATGCCCCTCGCACACAGCACAGTCTCGACCAGGAATAAGTCAGATATGGCGTCGCCGACTGTTTCGTTGGTCATGTCTATGAAGTTTAGAAGGAGTTGGGCGGCTTTGCGTTGTTCTGGTTTACTGTAAGGTAGAAAAATATACTGAATGTTATTATGTTACTTACGGCTTGGCAAGTTTATTTTTCTAATCTTTGATTATTTGCCGCCAGACTTGATTGATTTTCATTTAGAAGAAGAAGAAGAAAATAATTTTATTCAGCACACGCAAAGAGGTACAGAATACATACATACATATACTCACGCCTGTTTCCCATGGGGGTAGGCAGAGACTAAGGATCGCCACCTGCTACGATCCTTGCACACTTCTTTCGCTTCATTAACATCCATCAATCTTTTCATACAGTACAGAATATTAAAAACTAATTTAAAATACATGTGCTAAAATGGCTCCCACTCAGTATTATGCCACAGCACCCTAGCGGAGCACCATGACGCTGGTTGTCAGTGGTCACCAGTTCCGGAGGAGAAGGAGACGCCAAGACTTACATTAAATAAGTATTACTAAGTAATTATATTATGGTTAAAGATAATTAGACGATAAATAAAAATTAATTGCTTACAACTATTCAAGAACCTACCTAGTATTTACAACTTTACTTGATTCATTTATAAAGAAAACATAAATTATTTTCATTAGCAACACGTGGTTTTTGCATACAAAAGTTGTTGCCATAACACAATAATGAAATGAACGTGGTATAGTAATTTAGTAATTCCCATAGATGTACTTAGGTACATTTGCTCAGTTCATTCGGAGATAAACAAACCATAATATTAATTTACCCTATTTAGTTTATGATTAATTAATCGATATTTTAGAAAAAAGTAAGTGCTAAAACCAAAGGAATAAATTATTACTGAGACTTAAATGTCAGACAAAAGTATTGGTGTTAAGAAAATAAGAATAATAGCAAACATTAATTCGTAATGCTGATCCTACCGCGATAGAATAGTAATAGGTTTGAAGGAGCTCTAGGAGTTAACTTTGACAAATACAATGCTGTTTTATTTTACTTACTTAAAAATATCAAATTTAATATTTCGTCTCACCCATCCTGTGCTATCTTGTTGATGGTTTTCTTAGCCAGTTCGCTGTACACTACAGTTCCATGTCCGTTGGCCTCGAAGTAAACGCCGATGTCGAACGACAGCGCCGCGTGATGTAAATGTTTCACACCCGTCTTGACGCAACTTACTGGCACTTTCTACAACAAATGAAGGTAATTGTTACAAGAAAAACTCTAAAACCGAGTATGGTAGATAGGGACCGAAGGTAATTATTGTTACAAAAATCCCCTAAGGCTCTCCGCTGTGTTAAGCGGGACACGCGCGCGGGGCGACATATATTAGAGCTTACCACTGACCTGTTTTTTTTTCTATTTAACTGGACTGGCTCTCTGTATGGTTTGACAGCAAAGTTTTAGTGCCTATTTGAAACGCCACTAGCGTGCGTCTAAAGAACTAATTTTGTCATTTTTGACAAGTTTGAAAGGAAGTTTTAAGTTGTTTATAGGGCTATCGGTATTTGCGTCGACATAAGCACATCATTAGATTTAGAACCCTGTACGCACACTACGTCCTACAGCGCCAAAATGGTGGAAATCAAGTAGGCACAAGAACAGTTTGACAGCAGCCAGTAATAATATAGAGGTCAATGGAGCTTACTCATGCACTGCGCAAGCATCTGTCCGTAAAAAACCAGCAATCTATATTCCCGCGCCGTGTACCCGCGGCAGGATCCCGCTTGACGCAGCGGAGGGCCTAAAGCCGAATATGGTAGATAGGGACCATAAAACTGAACATTTTTTACTATAGGACCAACTCTGAAATAATTATGAATACTACTAAAGTTGGTTTATCCTTACTTGTTCTATTTATAGTAAACAGTTTTTGACAGTTTTCAAAATGCTTTCCTAATAAATCAAAATCAATTTTTTTTATATATATTTTGTGTGGAAAACCATTTGTTGTATTTTACGATTGTTTACCAATAGAGACAAGTAAGGATAAACAGGCTATAAGTGAGAGTAGTCCATCACATCCCGTTTTATATACAATCGCAAAAATGCAAGTTTGAACAAAACTCATTTTTTGTCACAATTTGCGACTTTCAATGGAGAAGTTTCAAGAGGTTAAAACTGCTTTATTTAACTTCATAAATTAAAATATTTATAGCCTAAAATTAATATACCTACTAGTGAAAAAAAAATTAAATCCGTCAGTAAATGGCAGAGTAATAAAAAATTTAAGTTGACAAATTTTTGCGCGATGCGATTGCGGCGGGCGTGACGTCATCCGACCAGGGGCCGTACCGGCTAACTTTTCGAATTTCAGTGGATCTGCCGAGCTTCAACTTAAAACAGAGAAATCAAAGTAAAGGAATTTCGTATTGTACTATTTGTCTAAGTTATTTGGAAGATATCGATGTTCGTGTGATATCATGAATTGGGGTTCACCATTTTGACCCAATTAAGGCTCAATTTATCTGTTTTAATTTTAAACCCGGCAGACTTTTCGAAGTTCGATGCGTTAGCCGGTACGGCCCCTGAGGCCCTACCATGAGTTGATGCAAACTGTTTACGTTACCGTAAACTATCGTTTTCTCTCTTTTAGCGTGCCCGCAGACTACAGACTTTCTATCGGCCGACAGTTTAGTCGGGCTCTCAATCAGTATGAAGGTGTATAAAGTGCGCACACTAGAACGATTCGGTATCGGCCGAGTCTTCATACAAAATCAACTATTTGCCAACTATCGGCCGACAGTTTGGTCTGTAGTCTGCGGGGGCAGTTACTCGCATTGACTGTGAGCAGTATGTCCGATAGTTTACGGTATCGTTAACAGTTTGCATCAACTCATGGTAGGCCCACTGTTGCTTGTACGGCGGTGGCGCGGCCGGCCGCAGGAAATGTTCCGTAGATGACGTCAGGCCACCGGTTACCGATGTGCGAAATTATTTTAAAATCGTAACTTTCACGTCCTGTAAATTTTTCATTTTTAGAGATAATTTGATAATTCTTTTCAACACACTTGCTCGTAAAGTGAGCCTTATTACATCGCTTTTAGGGCCATAAACCGAGCTATAACAAACGCGTGCAATAATATATAAAACACTAGTTCGTAATAGAATTAACCCTACAAAGTTAAATTAGTACCTTACTGCAAGTTCTATGCGAGTAAACAGGGCATTCCTAATTTAGCCGGGTAATACAGTTATTTTTTTTTGACAACAAAGAGGTTTTATGCTGCTGAAAATTTATATACATTCATGGAATAAATAAATGTGTAAGTCCTTAATTAAGTCAAATAAATATATAATTATTATCAAATTATTCATAATTCACAATATTTTGTTATAAAATATTAAAATATTTGCATTTTGTCACATAAAATTATAATTTTGAAGTATTATTAGTAGTAGGCTGTATGCTCCTCACCCCTTTGATCGCAAAATATTCTTGCAAAAAACATGCGCGCCTTTTCCCATAATTTATCATGTTTTGTTTTTGCCATATTTGTTGCTGTGTGATAAATTACTTTATTTTTTCCTCGCAAATGTGTTGAAAAACGTCGTATGAAACTCGTGAGCTCTTGCTTATTGCAAACTCGGCTGAGTTACGCCCTCGCCTTCGGCTCGGGCTGCAACTCACAGCCTTGTGTGCAATGAGCAACCTAAGCTAACTTGTCTCATAATGTACTATTAGAGTTGTGTATAATTTGGCCTTAATTTTAATATCTCTCCATTTCACATAACTGACTGGAAATAAGTGATGTACCCACCAATTCCTCAGTGATGTATCTAGTAGAGGCGCCGTTGGCGTACGCAGTTTGTACTAGGCCCAGCTCGAGGCCTGTCGCCTCGGCGTTCCTCAGCAGCTGCGTGACGTAGCTAGCCAGTAGTGTCGCTATACGGTCGCCGTCTAGTAGGGTCATGTTGTTTCTGGACAATTATAATATTTATTGAAGTTTAGTTTTATACTGTGTTATAAAGTTTCGAATTCTTTTTTTTTCGAATCACGAAAGAGAAGAAAGAGAAAGAAGAAAGAGAAGAAGAGATATATTGTGCGAATGTGGGAGGAACGATTGCGCAAGGGCGTCCCAGAAAAACCTACACGGACCAAATAGAGGTTTTAATAAAAAAGGCTGGTGTACGTAGTGACAAAAACCGTAGGGCATGTATGAAAAGATTGATGGATGTTAATGAAGCGAAAGAAGTGTGCAAGGATCGTAGCAGGTGGCGATCCATAGTCTCTGCCTACCCCCATGGGAAACAGGCGTGAGTATATGTATGTATGTATATAGTTTAATAACCCTCTTTTTTGCTTCGCTGTAGTCGGGTAAAAATACTTGCATGTGACGGTTATACATAGTTAATCTCCCGTAGCATGACCACCGAAACACTATTTATAGAGATTTATCGTCACTTACCGTGCGTTCACACCGCATTTACAGTCACTACTGGATACAGTAACAAAATAATATCGTATTGTGTGTTTACTGAATTCGGAATAGGTGTGTTGTGTTGTGTGTGAACACATTCATACAACTACTCGCCAAACGTATACGTAACCGACAAAACGGAACTGTACTTGCGCGGGGCAACGATGGGGGTACGCGGGGAAGTGAGCGGCAGAGTCGGCGAGCGAAATCTCCTCTAGTTTGCGCTCTCTAACTTGAAGGGGTGTACGTTTTAAGAAGAGTAACGACATTTCAAAACGTCATAATGGTTTACAAAGATTTGTTCCGTTTTTAATTATAAATCCACGTCAAGGTTTGATAGGGACCATCATACTGAACAGCTTTTACTATGGGACAAACTTTGAAATCGCGAAAAAATATCAGCGGTTTCGTGTTTGCTTCTGTTTTGTACGATGTTATTCTTTAAAAAGGCTCTATTGACTATTTCTATGTGACAACGCTGACCCTTGACGGAATTTCTGTGCGTATACCTACGCAGTGGCGGCATGCGTTTATCAACAAAGGAGTCGTATTACTGGTAGGTGCTTTATAATACTGTGACTATGTGAACGGGCACTTAGCTGTCAAATACACTGTCATTTGACAGTTTCGTTTTTCGGTGGTCATGCTTGGGGTGGATGTGACAAGTGAATTTGACTCCCACTTACAATTTGACATAACTATTAGCGCTAATAGTGATATTGGTGATGTGTAATCTATGGCAATGTGAAGTCTATGGCAGTATGTACTCTATGACAGTGTGTAGTCTATGGCAGTGTGTAATGTATTGTATGGTATGGTAGTGTGTAGTGTATGACATGACAATAGTACTAACTTGTCATCCAGGTAGTAGTACACGATTCTGTCGCCGTCGCCGTCCAACGAGGCGACCCTCTGGAATGGCACGTGCTCCACACCTACGGGCGGCTTTTGAGATACTTTTACGAAGTCGGCGCCACACTGTTAGCAGATATAATTATTGAACGTATAATGAATGTAGATATAAATATATAAATATTAGACAACATCACAAACATCGTTCTGATTCCAAAGTAAGTAGCTTAAGCACTTGTGTTATGGATATCATAGACAACGGTGGAACTACAAACACCCAGACCTGAGCCAATACCTATAAAAAAGTTAGTTTTTTTCTAAATTGACCCAGCCGGGGATCGAACCCGGGGCCTAGAGATGGCGACACCTTGAATCCCGGTGTACGAGCAACTCGACCACGGCGGACATCCAATTATTATTTAGGATAAAAGTATGAAGTAAATATAAATAAATATTAGAGAATCTAGGAAAGAGTTGAAAAAGGAGAGTTGAAGTAATTAAGAAACAAATTTAAGAAAAAACCTGTTCAAGAGAGACCTATGTATGCCCAGCAGTGGGCAACTTATGGCTGTTATTACGTGTGGTGTGATGTTTTAAATCCAGACGATTTGATTGAAAATTTTAACTTAAATTCGTAAGTTTTATTCGCAGAGAGTTGAGGTGAACACATAACTTACGTAGATGTTTTTGATTCGTTAATATTAGTATAAATAAGCCACCAATTAAAGTAAATAACACAAAGTAAATGCTCAGAAAAATGGCCGAGTGAATGAATGAAAATTATCATATTAAAATGTTTTTGTTATTATGAATTTACAACACTAGACGCAATTAACAAACACTTGCTGTCGCGCTTACACTTGTAAGTAATGATACTGTGGAAGCGAGATAGAAAGCGCTTCTCAGGTACACCAACACACTCAAACCTGGGCTTCTGATTGTCGCCTCAACTCTCGCTCCTCGACCTATACCCATAAATGAAATGTCATGTCAGATGTTAAATTGTAACTCAAGCGATTTTCAACGAAAAATAATCTTCAATTGCATAAGAAAATAATAATACAGCACCTGACATCTATTTCTTTCTATCGCACAAATTCGTCGTATTATAGAGCGAGGAGCTCGGTGGCGCAGTGGTCTAGCGCCTGGCCCAGCGATTGCGGAAGTTAAGCAACGTTTGCAAGGATCGGTCATGGGATGGGTGACCAAAAATTTATTATCTCGAGCTCCTCCGTGCTTCGGATGGACATAGAGCGAATTGCGTCAATCAAACAGTTTGTGCGTGCGCGTTGATCTAATGACGACCTGAGTGGTGCAGTGGTCAACATGCCGCCTACCACGCAAGAGGTCCCGGGTTCGATCCCCGGCCGGACAGAAATTGAAATGATGAATTTTAATTTCTGTGACGGGTCTGGGTGTTACTATGTATAATAAGTATATATTTAAAAAGTATATAAGTAGTATATCAGTTACTAGCTGGCACCCATATTACAAGCTTTGCTTAGTTTGGGGCTAGATGGCGCTGTGTGAAATTGTCCAAGCATTTACTTTAAAAAAAATATATATAACTTGTCTCCCTCTAAAATAAGACGATGCGATGCTTTTCTGTGATAGATAGAAAGGAATAGAGGAATGTGTAAAATGCCGAAGGACGCGTATACAATGCGATTAATTTAACAATGCACAACAGTGACCAACTTCAGAGTGCTTACGGTACAAAATCTGTTACTCTTTGCCATCTCGAGTGATGTGATGTTGCAGCGGATCACTGTATATTGTCAATTTAATTGCATTGTAGATGATTGTGATTACTTTCCCCAATAATAAAAATAGGAAAAAAACTGAGCAATGAAAAATTAAAAAAGTTAAATATAACCAAAAATATAAAGATTTTTTCTAGTATATCAATTATCTTAATATAAAAATAGCATTGTGATGTGAATGCCTAAAATCAAAAATTCAATAAATATAAAGTAGAATTAAATTATTATGACACAATAAAGGACATAATGGACTGCTTTAACGTGACACTGCTGACTTCCACAAGTAATCATTCGGTCAACCATATTAAAGTAAGAAACCTTAAGAGATTGTCAACCACGTGGTCTCCATACAAACGGCGATAACGTTTCCCACCCTCTAAACCTTAACCTACAGCAATGAATTTTTGGTATGTTTTTGAAATGCCTAAAAACTAGGGCTGTACGTTTTGATTTTTAAAATATTCATTGTAGATTTGAAAATATTGGCACTTCTGTGTTTTGTATGAAATCACTAAAATGCAAATATTTCGAAATCTATTTTAGAAATTTAAAAAATCAAAACGTACAGTCCTAGTATTTAGGCATTTCAAAAACATACCAAAAATTCATTGCTGTAGGTTAAGGTTTAGAGGGTGGGAAACGTTATCGCCGTTTGTATGGAGACCACGTGGTTGACAATCCTCTTAACACCAAAGTAAAACATCATAAAAAATAAAATAAAATATGTCTAAAATATGTTAAATATCACTCACATTAAGGTTCAATTTCCCTCCATTGCCGCCGAGATTATAAAGGTGCAAGTCAAGTTCTCCGTCCAATGTTTTCTTGATAATGTTTAGTTTCTTCCCTCCTACTCCGTTCGCGCCGTCGACGTATAAAGTAGTGTTGTATTCGCCGTACACAGGCAACTTTTGCCTAATGTTCTTGAAGGCACCTACAATTTTCTCATAGTAACCTGCATAAAAAAGTTAAGGCTATAAAATTTGATTTTGTTTGGTTTTGAGTAGAATCTCTGTAGGATTTTATTTTTGAAAAACCGGTCCTTAATAACGAAATTCTTTCTTCCAAAAAGTTGGAAGAAAGAATGGAAGAAAGTTGGTTTGGAAGAAAGAATTTCGTAGAAACGTAGCCTTTTATATTTTATATGTACTTAAACGAATAAAAAGTTCATCATTTTCAAAAGCAAAAAAAAAACAATCTTAAGGCGAGGCCAGTTCACGATCTGATGAAAAGTCTGATTTTTGAACTTCCAATGTGAAGAACTGATGTAAAATTCTACTTCACAAAAATTACTGTAGACTGAAAAAGAAACAAAGAAGCATAGTAACCGAACAGAATATTGAAAAATGGCATGGTAACTCTGTAAAAAAATCCTGATTAACACCATAAAAACTTATAAAAATAAATTTCAAATCGTCAGATTTCGTAATTTTCAACGACAGTGATATGATTTTTTATGCAAAAAGGATAGCTTTTTTATCGATCTAACACAATAACCGAGTACATTTTTAATAAATGATCCAGTATTTCAGAAATCAATAAAAATGTACTAAAATTCGTCAAATTTCTGGCGAAGCGTCAATTAAAGTTATGCGATATTCAACCTTATTCTAAAGACATAGTGAAAGAGTAAATTTCGTGAACTGGCCTCGCCTTAAAAGCTTTCAAATAAGGTTCAATTTGGCCTGTCACTCACCTTCCTCAGTGGGCGTGCCGTAAGTATTGTCGTTACGACATTTGACACAAAAGTGTAGTATTGGTGTAGTGACTATCCCAAACTCCTTGGGGGTCCCCTTTAGAGCTATAGCGCCGTTTGCCGCCGCGGCTGCTAGGCGAGGACTCGTATACCTATAAAATAAGAACTTGTATTATACAGGGTGACCCAAAACTTTGCCACACGGAGGGAAAGTACCTTAAATATTGAAGATAGGGAATTTTACTGAAGGAAGGCTTCATTTTGATCTTTAAAATAATTGGAACTGCATTCAAAATTTTTCGAAAAATCGCATGCCTTAACCAGGAATCGAACCCACCAAATTAGAAAAAAAGCATTTTTTTTTACGATACCAATCGAAAGGTTTACTCATTAGGATTATTTTTTGTTAATTAACAAAGCATCCTAAACAAAAGGAAGACCATGAAATTTAACATTTAAAATTTTATTTTTACGTATTGTGTCAATTTATATGGGAAAAAATGCGATTTTTTTAAAAATATTTGAATGCAGTTCGCATTATTTTTTAAAACAAAACGAAGTCTTCCATCAGTAAAATTTCCTATCTTCAATATTTAAAGTACTTTCCCTCCGTGTGGCAAAGTTTTGGGACACCCTGTATATTCTTTATTGCACTAATAATAATTGTTACATAAGTCATAATGATAATTGTGTGAGCAAAGGTGGACTTATCTCTAAAGAGATCTCTTGAGAGACGTGTTACAAAATAACCTCTAATGTCGAATATGGTAGATAGGGATTATCAAACTGAACAACTTTTACTATGGGAACAACTCTTAAAACGCGAAAAAAAAACAGCTGTTTCATACATTTTGATATTTTCGTTATTAATTTTTGTATGAAACCTTCGATCAAGAATATATGGTATTGGTATTCTTAATCGAAGTATGAAACAGCTGATTTTTTTCGCGATTTCAGAGTCGAACCCATAGTAAAAGTTAATGGTTCCGAAAAAACCACTAATATGGCTATCTGCCATATTAGTGGTTTTTGTAACACGTTGTCAAAGTCAAATCAAATTTAATCAAATAAATTTCATTATTTAGTACTTTTGAATCGTTTATATTTTCCTACCACCCGTTCCAGACTTTTTTAGCTGACAAGAAGAACGGGCGCATGAAACTTATCAGCTGTTGTTGTGATATACCATTATTTTACTCTTATCCAACACAGCACGGCACAGATAATATAAACATAGAATATTAACTAATATAATAAAAATCCTACCGTGTGTCCATTCCGATGAAAACGCTGGCCTTCAACGCCATATCAGCGTTGACCTGCTTGATGATCTCCGCTGTTGTTGATTCTAAGTCATTGTCACTGTTGACAAAAAAAATATTAAGCTAATTTGTTTTTCTTTTTACATTCCCCATTCGGTTGAAAATAGTTCCATCCAGTAAAATGAATGTAATTTTAAATCTGTCCTAAAATTTTACAGAACTGTTTTTTTTTCCAGAATTTACTTGAAATTGAGTATTTTAGTAAAACCGTCTATACAAATATTACTGTATATTTATTAGGTGTCCTATTTTCCGAAATGTTCATATCACCGTGAACCAATGCGAGGTGTCAGTTAGATCCTTCAATATTATGTCTAAAGGATTAATTTGGAACAGAGACAAAAGTAAAAAAACAGGTGAGCTAAATTAGGAAATATTGAGTTTTATTAGCAGATTAGGATCTAGCATTGTAAGTTATTAATTTTAAGTATTACGTTATCCGTTACAATAATGAGTACATTAATGCCCTTTTGGGAAAGCCTATTTTCACTATTTACAGAATAAAAACATAGTTTGAACAGACAAGCACTAAGCGTCAGACTTTGCTCTATTTTTATTTTCTCTCCTTGCCAACAATCCTGAATGTGGATGGATGAACTTACTGTCAGAATGTTTGCGCTATTGTGAAGGTATGAGTTGTTATTTAAATTGTATAAGAAAATTGAATGTGTTTTTTTTATTATTGTTATTGGTGTGTCCGTTATAATAAAAGTAAAATAAATAAATGAAGTCGCCAACAACAAGACAAGTTCTGATTGATATTGGTTTATATCACAATGCAGATGTTATTAACTTTGTCTCTGTTTTTCATTATTCTATGGACGTAGGTGATCGACTAGCAGTGTTTTGGTACTAACTGAGAATAGCTTTATGGTATATTCGAAATGCAGTATGAAAGTGCATCCCTGACAGGTTTAACATTTAATTCCACCGCCAACGTGTTATTTTCTATAGACAGATAATTTAATTTATAAGGAAATACTGAATCATTACAATACATCGACAGACAGATAATTTTATTTATAAGCAAATACGCATTGATAGACGCCTGAGCAAGTCTGAAATGACTAATAATAAATTATGATAAGTCGTTTCACATTTTTAATAACCCACAATTCAGTTAGGTTAGGTTATTGTCGTTTTTCTATCTTCTTACATTATATTATTGTCAAACGACAGTCGAACAGTTAATATTATCAAAGGTGAGAACCGTTAACCAGACACCGACGCGGTGTATGTCGCATCTAAATTTACACCGTAGAATATTGTCGGTTAGACGGAATCCGACCTAAATTTAACTGAACACCACGTGGGGGGCCATAATGCTCACAGATGGGACATTATCATTGACAATAAACATTATGTTAGTCATTGTGTTGATTATTAGTAGTCATTCAAAGGAAATATCTGTTTATAACATTAGCATATTGATGGTATAAACGCCATAATGAGTGTTGTTTTACTGAACGTACGTCAACATCGTTCGGCAAATAAGTACATTTCAATAGTAAATTAGGATTTATCGTGAAATGTCGATAATTGTCGATTATGATTATTCGTAAAATGTCGATAATCGTCGATTACGATTAATCGGGAAATGTCGATTGATGACTGAGTGCAAAGCAAAAAATTTACGAATAATCATAATCGACGATTATCATCAGCATTGGCGTCGGGCGACCAAAGTCTGACCGCAAGCGCTGTACCTACCGCGCCTTGGGTGAAAAATGGTTATGTTGACAGGTGTGGTGGGGAGGAAGAAAGCGACGATAGACCTACGTGCGGGAGGGAGAAAGAGAAGGCTGCTCCGCCTCCGCCCTCACCGCGCACTTACCCAAGGCAGGGGGTCCCACTTCACGCTTAAACTTTTATACTAGCCTACTGCTCGCGGCTGACTCAGTCGAGCCAGCGCACGAGGGATTTCATGTTTCATGTATTGGTTGAGACAGAGCTACGCGACAGAAAGAGAAGCGCTTCGGAGGTGCTTATAATAATAGGCACGCAGCGCTGTGCAATTTGAAATTGTACTTTATTGCCGTGTAGCGAGAGTAGCTTATTATTTGATTGTCTTCGCGTGGATGGACTTCTGTATGTTTAATACTATTATTCTGTGCCCGTAATGTACCTGACATTCGCTAGCCGGGTGGCGATCTCCTCCCAGCTCTGCTCCAGCATCTCACCGTCTGGGTCGATCAGCTTCACTCCATTATCTGGCTCCAGGTTGTGCGAGGCGGTTATCATGATGCCTATTGTGCGACCTACAATAAACACCACATTAACTATCAGTCTGTCAAATTAAACGTAATAGAAACAGTGAGTAGATGTAATAGAACTGATAAACTGACAGGTATTTTTTATGTAAAGACAGGAAATAACTGTATGACGTTGCTTTTTCGTGAAATCACACCACTAATTTATTAATGCTGGAATTGTCGTGACATTTTCGTAGTATTAGCCACATCACGAAATCAATTTGGCGTACTTTTTCGTAAAATAGTACTATATTATTTTCTTTATTTTCAATCAAATATTTCTTTACTTGACGGAGCGAGCGCGAAACCCGAGCGAAGTCTCCGTTTCAGCTTGGGCAGATATGCTTTCGTATGTTTGTCCGAGTATCCGTCTGTTCTCCTCTACAGGTCGCATTTCTCAACCGAATATCGTGAAATTTTGTGGGCAGGTTTGATAATTACATTGAATTTATTTGTCGATTCAGTTTTTCGAAATCAAAAATATTTCAGCCATTTCAAAATGTCACAAACGCAAGGTCTACAGCTCATTGAGCCACTAGTGATAACATAATCAACTTACCATTTTTACATCTTGACCGAATAACAGCTAACAGGCCCATACGGTAGACAACATGTTCCAGAAGAAGGGCTCTGGAAATGTCAAATAAAATAAATTAAATTCTACCATCAATATCTTTGTCATTCAGACAACATGACACAACATAGAAAACTTATTTTTCTAAATTGACCCAGCCAGGGTTCAAGCCTAGGACCTCAGATATTGACAACACCGTGAAAACAGTCTACAAACCACTCGACTGTAGCCTGCCTCATCATATCAGCCGCACGATACCCACTGCTGGGTATAGGCCTCCCCTAAGGATCTCCACGACGATCGGTCCTGCGCTGCCCGCATCCAGCGGCTTCCCGCGACCTTCACCAGATCGTCGGTCCACCTTGTCGGGGGCCTACCCACGGAGCGCCGTCCGGTGCGTGGTCGCCATTCCAGAACCTTTCCGCCCCAACGGCCATCGGTTCTTCTCGCTATGTGTCCCGCCCATTGCCACTTCAGCTGAGCAATCCTTCGAGCGATGTCGGTTACTTTAGTTCTCTTGCGGATCTCTTCGTTTCTGATTCGATCACGCAGGGAAACGCCGAGCATGGCTCTCTCCATTGCACGCTGGGTGACCTTGAGCCTCCTTATGAGACCCATAGTTAGCGACTGCCTAGCATGACCGATTTATATCACGTGATATAGCATTTTATCGACACTCAACTGTCAAACTCCTTTGTCTTTTTGACAGTTAAACGTAATAAAACGCTATATCACGCGATATAAATCGGTCATGCTAGGCAGGTAGACTGACATAACCAACCATGACTTGGTTACAAATGCATATTCATCATACAAACATTGGTCCCTATAGACAACTAAACAATTAGGGCCAGTAACTGTCCAACCTACTGGAGTGTCAGACAAAAATAAATAATAAGTAAAAATTAATAAGCTGCATGTTAAATATACTGATACTTCTATTATTCTATTAGTAATATTTAAAATCAATACTTTATTAGTAGTAGGACACATTTATCTTTACAGTATCAGCGCAGTTTGGTTTGCTAACAATCTGATAAAGTATGTTATCATAATGTAAACTAAACTATGATCGTTAATTGCGTCTGTGAATATGATCATTGTGCAATTTGCAATTTTAATTAAGGACACAGTCGTACTGAACTGACTTGATGGTTAATAGCTACTTCTACATTTATAACATTAACATTTAATATGCTTGCTCGTTAAAAATGTTTTAAATATTTTGTAACAAAGTATTTTTAAAGTACCTATTTTCTTAGAGGTGTATTATGCCTATTTATATTTTAGATTTCTATCCCAAGTGAAAGTCAAAAAGACAAAAATCTTTGTGAAAATTAAATTAGAAAATAAGTACTTTTGTATCATTTTTATTTTCCTACTGACTGGCCCATTCAAGACTTTTTTAGCTGACAAGAAGAATGGGCACAATAAGTTGTTGGGTCACTGTAGAAAATACAATCAAATTCAGTCAATAATATTTTCCCATTATCCATTTCTTCATTGTTTTTCAATCTAATTTTATATGTTTGTTATCCTATAAGTAGATACTCATACTATTAATAATAAGTTTTCATTTAATATAAGCTTGTATTATTTGCAATTAATTTCTTAATTAGCTACATATGTACATACAGCCTACTACTTATACTTTATTGTTCTATAATAAATACATACCTACAGGTATGTATTTATTATAGAACAATAAAGTTTCGAGTTTTGAGATCGTCGGAGAACATGACGTTAGAGATACCCAAGCACTCCACTAAATTTCTTGACAAGTCCTTCTCAGTTCAAGCCCGACTGTGGAATGCATTGCCGGAGGAAATTAAACGTGCACAGTCTTTGGAAAGTTTCAAACGGCTAGTCAAAGAACACTATCTGTCACTATAAATTTGTTACTTTGTCCTATATTTTATTGTTGGTATTTATTTTATGTATATATATATATGTATGTACCTATATATACTTATATGTATTGTATAATATACCTATAATATGTATGTATTTTATAATATATATGTATGATGTATATTTGTTTTTCATTTTTAGTACTTAAGAACACCATAAACTACCCATTTCTACCTATTTTCTTTGTCCAGCTCAACTCATGGTTGCCTGGAAGAAATCGCTTTTTAGCGATAAGGCCGCCAATTGTTCTTTTGTTTGTTATTGTAATATGTCCATGGTGTACAATAAAGAATATTTTATCTTATCTTATCTTATAAAGTATTCAATTCAATTCAAGGATATTAGGACTCCTAATTTAGGAGGTAGACCATTGTGGACTGATTAAATTGTTCTTGCCCCTGGTATTACCGTTGGTACAACTGGTAGTACTACGGGTGCTTTTTTGGCCGTGTACTACCTACTCGCTTTTCAGGTACTATTATGGGCAATTAATTTTACCCCTGGGGTCGTACCGGCTATCGTAATCGCTTTCATTTGACAGATGGATGTGATACATTGCTACTTCTTTTTGGCACAAATAAAACCTTACCAAAGCAAAGGAGCAATGCATCACATCCATCTGTCAAATGAAAGCGATTACGATAGCAATGTAAGTTAGCGGTTACGACGAGGTAAGTACTACTGAATATTTTTTCAATAAAAGAACACCATTTTAATTACAATCACATCCTTTAAAAGACTATGGAAATATTTAGTAGATAGTATGGCAGCAGTTTACTAGTAAAGTAATTAACATACTATGTGCTAGTTTTTCAAAATGATAAAAAAATCTGTATTAATAACATAAAATCAATCATATTCTCACAATAACTATGTAAGTAGTCTTTCATATCAAATAATAAAATTGATGGAGCTTCATACACATTGGCTGATGGCCAACTATATGAAAGGCACTCTAAATAAAATATATTTTTGAATTGTGAATGTAAGCAGTTGACGTGAGAATCAGCTGACTTCATTGAGTTTTTGATTGTTGAAGGAAAAATATAAAACATAACTCAAGAGTTATTGATAACGTAGGTACTTAATACGTATTTAATTCATCAACACCCGAGCGGTCGCCGGCGACCAGACAACAATAGAAAATCTATTGTCTCTTTTCTTGGCGTTGACGAGTTAAATAAAATATTGGTGATTAGAAAGAGAAAGTATTATCATCATTTAAGAAATGTTTATTAAACAGTTTCTAAAGGGTGTTTTGCGATCAATTATTTACATAACCAGTAGGTATATTGCATGCCTTACTCATGACGAACTGTGAAGTTTGTTTTTATATGCACCTTTTAATTTATTCCAATGCCATTCATTGTGTAGAGAATGAAGTAAATTACTAACAAGGTTTTAATTGATAAGTAAGCAAGGAAAGGGACAAAAGACCTATTATGAAATGTAAAATGATATGAATGAATCAGATGGTTCATCGTATCGCCTTTTAAATAAACTACCGAAAGTCATTGACCAGAATCGTTGCCGTAGTGACGGTTCGCTTCCCGTTACGAATCGGAATACGTAGGATTTGTACTACCTATCAAAAAGATGAGTCACAATTTTAATAGAATTGCAATTATCTACTACGCCAAAGAAAGAAACCAACTGCTTACGTGTAATACGCAAATCCTAAGCGAAAGGCCCACAAATATTTCCCAATTGTATTGCCTAATGACCTAATTTGGAAATACCACAGGTAACAAAATAAATTATATGAAATTCCAACTTACTTTGTGCGAAATCCGGCAGTCCCGTATTGAATGAAAACATCGCTTGTTTTTGGGTGCATTTCTCTGGCGAACGCGTAGACGACTCGTAAGCTACTTGGTGGCATTATGATCTGCGAAATTTATTTATAAGGCCGCGTATCGCTCAGTTACAATCACTTGGAATCAACAAACGAGATTTCTGCATTCCCGCTGTACAAAATAACTTCAATGAAAAATGACAGCCAAAACGTCAATGTCGATAATCGACTTTTTGTTAAGGCGTCTAATTTCAAGAGCATACAGGGATAGTTATTTTAGGAGTTATTCCAAGCAAATAAGGTTCAATTTATTTACATTATGACGTTGGAATTTAGTAGGGTTATAGCTCTAAATTCCAAAAGCAGACTGCTGCTTCACTAGGAATGCTTTTTGTTTGCTTTTCCTTTGGCGATTTCTAGCATATTTGATACTAGATGGCGCGTTTTACTGCTTTAAAGAGTGCAACTACCAGACGCTAGATGGCAGTGTAGTAGAGCTTCATCAAGTAAAATATGGTACCTAATTAATAATATAAATGGCAAAAACATCACGTGATATTATTAGCGCTGATTTTAGTAAACTTTCGCAGTTACAATATGTATGTACCTACATTAATAAATAGGTAATATTATTTATTAATTAAATAAATGAGGACAGCGCCTCTAGCGGGCAGTAGTAAAACTCAAGATAGCTTCAATCTATATATTATTATAAAAAATTATCATAGATATAGTATATTAAAAATTATAGAATTATAGATATAGATTGAAGCTATCTTGAGTTTTACTACTGCCCGCTAGAGGCGCTGTCCTCATTTTTTTTTTTTAAACGTAGTGATTATTTCCTCTGTGGTAGGTGGTACATACATATTGTTAGTGCGAAACATAGAGTACATTATTATGGTGCGAAAGTTTACTAAAATCAGCGCTAATAATATTACGTGATGTTTTTTAAAGGTACACGATTAGTTAGATTAGTAGTTCTGTTTTTTTTAATGTTGTTAGGACCACTACCAGTACCCTTAGCACGAACAGCTAACGAGAAAAAAAACGCACGTAAAATTACTCGATAGACAATTCTCTATGGAAAATTTCATTTCGCTTATCGGCGATAGATGGCGCTGTACAAATTTTCAATACAAAATTTATCTATCGAATGATTTTACGCGAGTTATTTTTTCGATAGCTGTTCGTGCTAAGGGTACAGATTACAGCACAGTACATCCTTGGCAGGAAACCAAGTAAAGAAACAGTAACAGCCTAGACTGAATAAATTATTTTGAATTTTGAATTTTTGAATTTTGACTGTACCTACAACCTACCTACATTTCATCAAGGGCTGGCGACGCCCTTGTCTTCACCGTTGTTACTGCCTCGCTGAAAATTTCGAGATGTGGTGTTTGTTAATCTAATCCAACCAATAAAGTTTATTGGGAACTTAATGATAATCCCAATAGCAGGGTGTATTTTTAACCGACTTCCAAAAAAGGAGGAGGTTCTATGTTCGTCTGTATATTTGTTTTTTTTTTTTTTGTGTATGTCCACCGATTACTCGAAGACGGCTGCACCGATTGAAATGATTCTAACGTTATTACATTAGGTACACTCCCAAGTTGGTCCCATTTTTTAAAATTTGGAAATCGGTTCAGTACTTTTCAAGTAATTTTGAAAAAAGCACGAAAATAGTATGATTTTGTGTGAATTACCTCGATGATTGGTCGAATTACTTCTTTGTTTATGAACTGAATAAGATAATTATGTTGAATAAAGTTGAATAAATAGCCCCTACTATTTTCACTGGATATCTCTACATTCTACAACATAATAATTATAAAATTAAATATAAATAACCACTAACCCTATAGGAACCAATTAGCTATAGTTCAAAGCATCTCAGCGAAATAACTCCAGTCCATTTAGTTCAGCATATTCTCATCAATTATAGCACATGGCTTTATTTAACCAAATTAGAGCGGGCGAGCGTCTCTTGTTTTTCATGTTTTTCAGCGCAGTCACGCAGATGGAAGTGAATATCATTAAGATGTTTAAGCTCCACCGTATGGTAGAAATTCGTAATTAATTTTTAGTTAATAGGTATAACATATTAAGCTTTTGCCATTTATCTATTCTGTGCTTTTGCTCCGTACGAGTAATGGTTTTGCATATTTGAAGCTTAATAACTTCGATGTTTTGGTGACAAACTATGTTTTCATTAAGTAAAATTTTAAGGGGATAACATCGAAGAAGTCGTTCTTAAGAGTCGTTTCTGCTATATAAGTAAAGAAAATTAATATCCCTTCATGACTAAAATTCAAATTAAAAATAATGAAAATTTAAGTTTTGTAGAGTACCTAACTATGTAGTGTTTCGATTACTTTATGCATTATGATTACTTCACTCAAAGAACTAGGTAGGTAGAACATTAATTGAATTGAGTTCAGCGTTTGTTACCTTTATCTTTCACAAATACACTAAAATATTCGAGCCGAAGAAGACTCGATTAGAAATAAAATTACAAATGAAAACTATTTGCAAACTCAGAACTACCTACGCAAATGCGTGATTTTTACCCGACTGCGGGTTATGTTTTTCACAGTTTTTCGCGCGTATCTTGTAAGTATGTTTGTATGTATGTTTGTATGTAAGTAATATTCTTTATCACCTCATATGTTTCAAACGGCTGAACGGATTTCTATGATTAAGATATCGTTAGAGTTGTCTTTTCAACCCAAGTGTTCTTAAGAAGGTGGCGTTATAAAAAACCAACATGGCGGCTGTACGGTGCTATTATACGTAGTGAAAAAAAAATTTTTAGAATACTGCAATATGGGTGTCAAATTAAAGGGCTTATTATTAGTAATGCAACGATACCGATGCCGATAATCGTAAACCGCAGGTTATCCTAATTTTTGACGATCATCGGTATCGTAAAAAGTATTACGATTTATAACGATTCTTGAAATTAGTTTAATGTAATTTATTTTGAGTTAAAAGGAAAGCAAGACAGCATCGATGTTTGCGCTGGCATCACTTAAGACAGCCATCTTTCATATTTTCGACGTTTGCCACTGACATTGACAATTTTAAATGCATCCAATGCATAGATGGATACAATCTATTTAAGTTATTGAAGAAAAAATACTGTATTTCCTAACTTAAAAAAACCCAAAAGTATTTTTCCATCAAACCAGCTACTGTAGATTCGAAAAGAATAAAGGATATAAGAAATAGACTGAAACCAGATAGTTTAAAATTTGTATAATTCATCATTTATATTTCATAATCATTTATTGTGAAACATATTTACATACAAATGTCATAATTTAAATTATGTTTTCTTAATATGAATTTAAAAGAAATGTATTATAATTATGACATTTAGGTGGTAAATTGTCATTAAAATTTAAATAAAAGGTTAACTCGATTTTACTCAATTGTCTTGTTTTAATTAATATAATAAAAGAATCGTTATGCATTCGTTATCGCATTCGTTATCGTATTCGCTATTACGATGCATTCATCATTCGTATCGGTATCGTAATAGTAATATCGTTGCATCCCTACTTATTATAAGGATTTCAAAAAGGTATATCATGACTGTAATATATAATAACTAAAAAGAGATAAATAAAAAAAAATAAAAAACCCGCCTGCATAAAAAGACAAATCGACTGAAAAGATGGAAACAAGATTAAATAAATATTAAAGGCATAACATTTCATAATAACATGCAGTCGGAGGCATATAATTCAATCATTCATAATGTCACTTTCTTTATGCATGCCTCCGACTGCATGTTATTATGACATGTTGCCTTTAATATTTAATCTTGTTTCCATCTTTTCAGTCGACTTGTCTTTTTTTATCCAGGGTTTGAAATAACTTGAGAAAAGGTACCTACTTACTTAGGTTAGGTACCAAGATTTTATCTGGATATTTTTTTGTATTCAAGCCGTGTAATTGGTTTAAGTTTGATAAAAAAATGGTTTTATGTCAAGGCGTCGTTTCGTATAATTGTATTGTTTGTCTGTGGCCGGGTATATTATACCCACATATTGCAACAAAAATATTGTCCGTTTAGTAAGACTCTTAACTAAAAAGAAAGCAGACATCTAAAAAATAAAACAGAACAGAATTAATTACACTAGGTACTATAATAATGTTCAATTTATACACACACAATCAAAAAGCATATCGTACCATAGCGTTACTCGAATCAGAAACCACGAATTGATATTTCAAAACGGTCCGATAGTTAATAGCAAAATTGCTGGCATATGACTAAATAACTTAATGTTCTCTACCGAATCACCAAGTTAAGTAGACCCCCTATACTACACCACTTTCCTCAGTAGAAGCATAAACAACTTTAACTATCAACTCGTTTTGTCATTATAAACTCTACCACCTTCAAAATAAAGGCTAACTATAGCCTCATAATGTTCTTGTAAAACTGAAAAGGGGTGCAGTAGATGAATTTACACTGGTTTGTGATACGAAGTCGTCCCATTAAGTTTGCCTATTATCACAATGATATTACCCACAATTTGGTATCATATCAGCAATAATAGATTTAATGCGTTGCTTTGGTTACCGTGTTATTATTTTATGACCTTTTTGGGGGTTTATAGTTTTACTGAGTGTTTCAAATAGCTTAGAATATATTTGAAGTCACGAACCTTACTATCCCCTACCCCTTTGATTAAAGTACACCTTATACTACTTTTACACAAGGGCCGAATACTCAAAGGCTTCTTAGTTTAATTCTTAAGTTAAGGTCTCCTTAACTTTAAGGAAGCTGTCAGTTTCATAGAGATTCTGTCAAATCTGACAACTTTTTTGAATTTAAGGTGGCCTTAACTTTAAGATACGTTTGAGTATTTGGCCGAGTCAGTTATACCTATAAAGTAAACAAACTTAAGTTAAAAAGCTACGAAGCTACGATTTCAAACCTACACTGAAAAAAAAGAATGATTGATTTTACTAAATTCCGCGTAAATTTTATCAAATTCGCGGGTTAATATAGGTCCTACACACTAAATTGTTGATTTTACCAAATAAAACTGGTTGATTATTTAACCCACACGTTTAGTAAATTTAATAGTATGAGTTCGTATATTCAACTAATCAAGTCCTGTATATATTACGTCGATGACTTTCGATATTTTACGATGAGATTTAATAAATGTCACTAAACGTGTTATGTAAAATATGTGAAATGAATATTGCTACATTTACTCATTTCGTTTTGTATATTTGACTAAAAAGTCCTGTATATGTTACGTCGATTACTTTCGATCTTTTACGATGAGATTTAATAAATGTCACTAAACTTGTTTTGTAAAATATGTGAAATTAATTTTGCTAATTTACTCATTTCTTTTTGTATATTTGACTAAAAAGTCTTGTATATTTTACGTCGACTTCTTTCGAGGTTCAACGATGAGATTTAATAAATGTCACTAAACTTGTTATGTAAAATAAGTGAAATTAATTTTGCTACATTTACTAATTTCATTTTGTATATTTGACTAAAAAGTCTTGTATATTTTACGTCGACTTCTTTCGAGGTTTTACGATGAGATTTGATAAATGGCACTAAACTTGTTATGTAAAAAATGTGAAATTAATTTTGCTACATTTACTAATTTCATTTGGTAAATTCAACTGATTCAGTCCTGTATATTTTAACATCGATTACTTTCGACCTTTTACGATGAGATTAGATTTAATAATTGTCACTTTATTTGTCTCGGGCTTTCTCTTCTCTTCTTCTCTCTTCTTATTTTTTTCTTCGCTTCTTCTTCTTTTATTCCCACCACAATTTTTGAGACACTTCGTTATGCTTTTTATTTGTCCCTTACTTAATAACCATTTTCTGCCCTTTTCATTTTCATCCTTTACTATTTATAATTTTAACTATTCTATCTAGCATTTTCTATTTACATTTTCTTCTATATAATAATGCACATTTGAAAACAACCAAACATTTGAATCAGAAACCATCAACGACTGAGGTTCGAACCGCGGCCTCTTGAGCATTAAGCGGGCAGTCACACCATTACACCACGGCAACTTGAAAGTTAGCGGCTAAATTGGTCATTGCTTGATGCTCCACGTTTCATCTATGTCATGTGACATCCCAAATGTCACATTATGTACCTTGCACAATATGTATATTATGTACCAAGTCATATTAACGTAGCACAAAAATAAATAGAAAGAGAAAAAATGGGTAGTGTACTTGTACATCCGTGTCTTATAAATCTTACTACAAGCAAAATATCACTTAGGATTTAATGACCAGCGTCTCCAAAATGTAAATTAATTTTTTTTTGTACCTACACTACCTACCATGAAATAAGAATCAAAATCGAAATTAGAACACGAACCTTATAAACATTAAACACGTAATACGAAACGTAAAACGAAACAAAACACGAACCTGAATTCTAAATCGAACTTAAAATTGGAATCCAAAACCGGATCGGATCGGACCTGTTTTTTTTTTCTTTTCGACACTATAAGGAACCTATTTAATTTGTATTAGCAAATAAAAGTTTGAAAGTTTTAATATTTTATACTAAATAATATACGAAAAGAAACCACAACCCGCACCAGGTCAACGGGAATCGATCCCGCGACCTCCGGACATCCAGTTCAACGCTCCAACCACTGAACTATCGAGTCACTCAGACATCAACTTTTTTTTAAATTTGTATAAAATAAAATAAAGGATAATAATGACTAATAACAAATATCGTCCACACAGTAAAATTCTCAAGTGCTAAGCCAATCCGCATAATGGCGCTAATGAACAACAAGTCATCACAACTTATCTATTTTCATGTAATTGAATCACAATAGCTAAATAAGATTGAGTTAAGTCTGTACTAGATTTTGAAGAGAGAGAGAGAAAAGAAAAATCCGTGAAAGGGCGCTATTGTCCAACTTGAACTTCATAACTAATAGTACTATTATGTATTCTGTGAGTCTGTGACTATAGTAGTTTTAAAGCATTTACTAATTAAACAAAGAAGTACATTCTTGGGCAGTTTTTCAACAAGTAAGTTGAATGCCCCCCCTAAAGATACAGTCAACGGCACGCTGAGCCTCCACGACAGGTCAATGATATTCAATCAATTTTATAATCAAATGCAAGCCATCAAGGTTCAAAATAAATTACAGTTTTTTTTTATAACCTCATGCGTTGCCGACTGTACATAAAGGCACATCAAAGGGTAAACAAGACAATTTTAGTAGAGTAGCAAGCGTCACTTATCGGAAATTTGGAGAACTATGTTGCTAAAGTTGATTTTATTGACAAGCTTGTGTAAAATGTACATATTTCTAATGTCAATTATATTAAATATATATCTCATAATTTGTGTAAAGTAAAATCAATCCTCTAATTTGGTAGTTTTTACGAACAACTTTAGTAGAGTAGCAAGCGTCACCTATCGGAAATTTGGAGAACTGTGTTGCTAAACTCGTACTGTTGTTTAAACAAAAGTTCTTTGTTGATTTTATTGACAAGCTTGTGTAAAATGAACATATTTCTAATGTCAATTATATTAAATATATCTCATAATTTGTGTTAAGTAAAATCAATCCTCTAATTTGGTAGTTTTTACGAACAACTTTAGTAGAGTAGCAAACGTCATCTATCGGAAATTTAGAGAACTGTGTTGCTAATCTCGTACTGTTGTTTAAACAAAAGTTCTTTGTTGATTTTATTGACAAGCTTGTGTAAAATGTACATATTTTTAATGTCAATTACATTAAATATATATCTCATAATTTGTGTTAAGTAAAATCAATCTTCTTATTTGGTAGTTTTTACGAACAACTTTAGTAGAGTAGCAAGCGTCACCTATCGGAAATTTGGAGAACTGTGTTGTAAACTCGTACTGTTGTTTAAACAAAAGTTCTGTGTTGATTTTATTGACAAGCTTGTGTAAAATGTACATATTTCTAATGTCAATTATACTAAATAATATAAAATTCAAAGTCTTGACTGACTGAGTGAGATTTCAACGCACAGCCCAAACCGCTGAACCTAGAGACTTGAAATTTTGCACATAAGTTCCTTATCAGGTCTAGGGGTGCACTAAGAAAGGATTTTTCAAAACTCGCCCCCCAAGGGGGTGAAACGGGGGTCCAAAGTTTGTATGAAAGTCCCTCAGTTTTGAAGCTAGGATCTTCAGGTTTTGTGTTTAGGCTGACCATTAAAAATTAATAAATACGGGTCTCAGCGTTTTCCAAAATTCTACCCCCGAAGGGGTCAAAAGGGGGATGAAGTTGTGTATTGAAGAAAATCCTTTATTTTCGAAGTAAAAATCGCTAAGTATATAATTTAGGCTTATGGATGGAAATCTAACGCAACGTATATTATTTTTGTTAGTATTTCAACCTCTTTGGGGATGAAATGGGGGTGAAAAGGGGTAAAAAAACCCAAAAAAAGATATGGATGTCGTTATTGGGGTTTTCTGGGATGACGATTGCAAAAATTACATTTATTTTGATGTCCAACACGGTGGACATGATTTGACCCCTAAAGGGGTGAAAATGGGGTTCAAATTTTGTATGGAAAATAATCTAAAATAGACATTACAACTTTAAACTTCGTAGGAGCACATCTAAAAATAAATAGGCAAACATATATTTTGTAATTTAAAAAATCAACCACTTATGGGTAAATGGGGTGAGTAAACATAAAAATCGATATGGATGTCGTTCTTGAGGTTTTATGGGATGGTGATTGCGAAAATGAGATTTATTTTGAAGTCCAACAAGGTGGACATGATTTAACCCCTAAAGGGGTAAAAATGGGGTTCAAATTTTGTATGCAAAAGAATATAAAATAGACATTACAACTTTAAAATTTTTAGGCGCATGTCTAAAAATAAATAGGCAAACACATATTTTGTTATTTTCAAAATCATCCCTTAAGGTGTAAATGGGGTAAATATGAAAATCGATGTGGATGTCGTTCTTGAGGTTTCATGGGATGGTGATTGCGAAAATAACATTTATTATGAAGTCCAACACGGTGGATATGATTGGACCTGGACATGCACATCCAGGGGACGGGGACAGGGACGGGAACGGGAACGGGATACTAATATCTCTGGTTACAATTCTGAATTTTATAAACTAGCTTCCGCCCGCGACTTCGTCCGCGTAGACATTCGATAAAATCAACATGTTTTAATTTCATTAAATTCTGATCAGCCGTTTTTACGTGATTAGGCGGATCCCCACCAAGCGAGCAGCCTCGTTCGAGGCCCGTGCGGCAAACGTCCTGCCTCGCGATGCAGCGCGCTTGGTGGGAATCCGCGTAATCAAGTAAAAACGGCTGATCAGAATTCAATGAAATTAAAACATGTGGATTTTATCGAATGTCCACGCGGACGAAGTCGCGGGCGGAAGCTAGTACTAAATATATCTCATAATTTGTGTTAAGTAAAATCAATCCTCTAATTTGGTAGTTTTTACGAACAACTTTAGTGGAGTAGCAAGCGTTACCTATCGGAAATTTAGAGAACTGTGTTGCTAAACTCGTACTGTTGTTTAAACACAAGTTCTTTGTTGATTTTATTGACAAGCTTGTGTAAAATTTACATATTTCTAATGTCAATTATACTAAATATATCTCATTATTTGTGTTAAGTAAAATCAGTCCTCTAATTTGGTAGTTTTTACGAACAACTTTAGTGGAGTAGCAAGCGTCACCTATCGGAAATTTGGAGAACTGTGTTGCTAAACTCGTACTGTTGTTTAAACAAAAGTTCTTTGTTGATTTTATTGACAAGCTTGTGTAAAATGTACATATTTCTAATGTCAATTATACTAAATATAT
This sequence comes from Agriphila straminella, assembly GCA_950108535.1. Classification (NCBI taxonomy): domain Eukaryota; kingdom Metazoa; phylum Arthropoda; class Insecta; order Lepidoptera; family Crambidae; genus Agriphila; species Agriphila straminella. Next base: position 5,391,447 of record OX467326.1, on the reverse strand, counting down.
CTAATAATTTTTGTTAAGTAAAATCAATCCTCTAATTTGGTAGTTTTTACGAACAACTTTAGTGGAGTAGCAAGCGTCACCTATCGAAAGTTTGAAGAACTGTGTTGCTAAACTCGTACTGTTGTTTAAACAAAAGTTCTTTGTTGATTTTATTGACAAGCTTGCGTAAAATGTACATATTTCTAATGTCAATTATACTAAATATATCTAATAATTTTTGTTAAGTAAAATCAATCCTCTAATTTGGTAGTTTTTACGAACAACTTTAGTGGAGTAGCAAGCGTCACCTATCGAAAGTTTGGAGAACTGTGTTGCTTAACTCGTACTGTTGTTTAAACAAAAGTTCTTTGTTGATTTTATTGACAAGCTTGTGTAAAATGTACATATTTCTAATGTCAATTATACTAAATATATCTAATAATTTTTGTTAAGTAAAATCAATCCTCTAATTTGGTAGTTTTTACGAACAACTTTAGTAGAGTAGCAAGCGTCACCTATCGAAAGTTTGGAGAACTGTGTTGCTAAACTCGTACTGTTGTTTAAACAAAAGTTCTTTGTTGATTTTGTTGACAAGCTTGTGTAAAATGTACATATTTCTAATGTCAATTATACTAAATATATCTAATAATTTTTGTTAAGTAAAATCAATCCTCTAATTTGGTAGTTTTTACGAACAACTTTAGTGGAGTAGCAAGCGTCACCTATCGAAAGTTTGGAGAACTGTGTTGCTAAACTCGTACTGTTGTTTAAACAAAAGTTCTTTGTTGATTTTATTAACAAGCTTGTGTAAAATGTATTTATTTCTAATGTCAATTATATTAAATATATCTCATAATTTGTGTTAAGTAAAATCAATCCTCTAATTTAGTAGTTTTTACGAACAACTTTAGTAGAGTAGCAAGCGTCACCTATCGGAAATTTTGAGAACTGTGTTGCTAAACTCGTACTGTTGTTTAAACAAAAGTTCTTTGTTGATTTTATTGACAAGCTTGTGTAAAATTTACATATTTCTAATGTCAATTATATTAAATATATCTCATAAATTTGTGTTAAGTAAAATCAACTTTCGAATTTTGTTAGTGTTACGAACAAATTTAGTAGCGTCACCTGTTAGAAAATTGGAGAAGTATTTTACAAACTTTCTTTAGTGTATTCAAATATTTGTTTAATGAATTTTACTATACTAAGAATAGTTTTAGTCAATCTGTTTTGTTATGTAAAATCAACAAAGTGTATTTTGTTAAATTCACCCTTGTTATAGTAAAATTAACCATGAAAAGGGTTGACTATGACAGTTCTCTAGGCAACCTACGCTACTTTAGTACATTCAACAATTCTTTTTTTTCAGTGTAAGTATATTAATGAATTAACCTTATCTTTTTAGGGTTTTTTAGATTTCTGACTTTACATATTAACTATGAAACATACAAACATACAAAAATTGCATATAAAATACTTTTTTTATAAAATTGCATTCGGAATAATTCTTATATTCCTTAGCTTTTTGTAGATTTTAACTTGCTAGTATTTTGATAACGATGTATTTAAGTTTGTAATTATCGTTACTTATTTCTGTTAAAGCTGATAAGTTTGTAGCGCCCGCTTTTTAATCAGTTAAAAAGTCTAAAGAAAAAGAACGGGTGGTAGGAAAATATCGACGATTTAAAAGTGCTTGACTTTGACTTTGAGTCCGATGTCCTGTAGCTACATACTTGGTAATTAGTTTTCTGCATTTACCCTAAAGCAATCTAAGCAAAGGAGAAATGAGTTAAAACAATAGATACTTTCTGTACGTGTTTTGTATAAGATAATTTTGCAATACCACACTTCAATAGGTTTCAACTATTGATTTTAAACACCAGTTTTCTTCGCAAACAATAATAACTTTAAACAATTTCCGGTCAAATATTGAATAAAACTGAATTTTAAAGAGATATTAGAGATTAGATTTATTATTATTAAAGAGCTGATTTATATTAGGTGTAGCTTTTTATATTACTTTGAAGACCATTACTTGTGCTTGGAAATTTTAAGTTAAATGCATTAGTATTTTAAGTATCCTTTGTTGAAGCTTGCAAGTTGAAGTAACTGCATATTGGTATGCGTTTGAATTATCATAGAAAGCCTAGAAGTTTAGCTTTATTTCTAAGTCTATATAATTTCGTAGTAGGTGGGTAAAGTATAGATATTAAGTAGGAAGGTTTGGTAAAAATGTTGTTACTTACTATTTTTAAACGACTTCAAAAAGGAGGAGGTTCTCAATTCGATTGTATGTTCTTTGATATGGTCGTATATACATTATTTGTTTATTAACCGATTTAGGTGATTATTTTTTTGTTGGAAAAGGGATTCCTTAAGATTAGTGCTTTTAATTTCATTGACATTGGACCTTGGACTTCGAAGATACCCAAGGGAACTCCTCAAAATCAAAATTTATAGTGTTAAGATATTGGTATTGTATGACAATCCAAAGTCAAAATTTATAGTGTTAAGATATTGGTATTGTATGACAATCCAAAGTCAAAATTTATAGTGTTGAGATATTGGTATTGTATGACTATCCAAAGTCAAAATTTATAGTGTTAAGATATTGGTATTGTATGACAATCCAAAGTCAAAATTTATAGTGTTAAGATATTGGTATTGTATGACAATCCAAAGTCAAAATTTATAGTATTAAGATATTGGTATTGTATGACAATCCAAAACAAACCAAGCAATGGTCTGCGACGTTCTGTGCACCGTGTTGGACTTCAAAATAAATGTCATTTTTGCAACCGTCATCCCAGAAAACCCCAATAAAGACATCCATATCTATTTTTGAGTTTTTTTTACCTTTTTTTCACCCCCATTTCATTCCCATAGGGGTTGAAATACTAACAATAACTGTATACGTTGCGTTAGATTTCCACCTATATAAGCCTAAATTATAAATTTAGCGATTTTTACTTCCAAAATAAAGGATTTTCTTCAATACACAACTTCATCCCCCTTTTGACCCCTTCGGGGGTAGAATTTTGCAAAACGCTGAGACCCGTATTTATTAATTTTCAATGGTCAGCCTAAACACAAAATTTGAAGATCCTAGCTTCAAAACTGAGGGACTTTCATACAAACTTTCATCCCTTATTTCATCCCTTTAGGGATGGAATTTTCAAAAATCCTTTCTAAGTGGAGGCTTACACTGTATAAGGTATCTGTGTGTGACGCCGAAGTTGCGGTTCCCTCCTGGCGAGTCCCACATATATACCCCCTTCCCGATCACCTGCGGGAAGGGAAGCGCGTAATTGCGTTTTTCCTCGGCATACAAAAAAAATGGGTAGGTATAACTGACTATACTGTGTATAAGGTGTACTTTAATAAATTAAAGGGGTAGGGGACAGTAAGGTTCGTGACTTCAAATATATTCTAAGCTATTTGAAACACTCAGTAAAACTATAAACCTAAGGAGAGACAAAAAACTTTCTAGTCCTAACTTTTTGTACTGGGCAATGCCATCTTTTCTGACAGTAAGATAGCCCTACACGTTGTAAAGTATAGTTTCATGTTTCTAAAATAACTGTAACATATAAAAATCATCAAATGAAAGTCAGTGACTTGTCCCATTTTCAAAACTTACTAAAAATAAATGTACAAAATATTGATATAAAAATATTTTTATCATTATTTTGTTTCAGTAATTAATCAAAAACTAATTTATATCAATATTTTTTACATTACTTTTTCTTAAGTTTTGTAAAGGGGACAAGTCACTGACTTTCAATTGATGATTTTTATATGTTACAGCTATTTTATAAACTTGAAACTATACTTATTTTCAAAACTTACTAAAAATAAATGTACAAAATATTGATATAAAAATATTTTTATCATTATTTTGTTTCAGTAATTAATCAAAAACTAATTTATATCAATATTTTTTACATTACTTTTTCTTAAGTTTTGTAAAGGGGACAAGTCACTGACTTTCAATTGATGATTTTTATATGTTACAGTTATTTTATAAACTTGAAACTATACCTACTTTACAACAAAAAGTTAGGACTAGAAAGTTTTTTGTCTCTCCTGATTGTGCACATGCGCCCTTTTCAAAAATCCATTCAATTATACTTTTTAATTTCTGAAGCTCCAGCTGAAATAGAGTACGAAACTACACATTACATTTTACAGGAGATATATTTGAAATTCCTCCAAAATCATGTTTTCTTTAATGGTTGTTCAAGCAATCCCATTTCAGAATTACCACACGCTGCATAGAGGCGGAAAATATGTCTACGTGCAACCTCTAATGAATTATAAACCGTTCTCTCGAATTCCCAGAGAAGATCTATTTTGGACCTTATTTTCTAAGACATAAGATACTTGAGATGGGTCAGCAATTTGGAGGTAAGTACGGTTCATGTACCTAACCATTGAGTTTAATGTTTGTATGATATCACGATTTTGTATGAGCATCTTGGTGGTCTAATAGCTGAAGAGCGCGAGGAAGCAGAACAAGTATTGTTGGTGTAATGTCATAATCTAGTAAGAATTTGAATGATTATTCCGTCCGTATAAATATTAATCTGAACTTAATAGGGTTTTGTGAATCAGGCCCTTACTATTGTTAATTTATAGATTAATTAAGTATTTTTATAATATAATTTATACTTACGTATGTATTAGTTCTATATATTTATTTAATTATTTTCATGAAAACAATATTATTTACTCTAACAAACACACACATGCACACACACACAAAACACGATAAGTAGCAAGTAGCAATTCATATTTTATATTCCGATTTAAAAAAAAATACATGTAAAAATTTACTTAGTTCTGTTTCTTTTAAATTTTGCCTATGCTTATAATAATATAGGGAAACCTGTAATTGGCTATACATATAGATAATACTTGATGTAATAAGATATTGTAAACGCTGTTGGTTTTCTTAAGATCAAATAATTAAAATAAAATATGCTACGTAGTTTAAATTCTTCGCAGGGTATGGAAGAAAAATAGCTTAAAACAGTTGTCGTGAATTGGATTTGGTTTTCGTAAATATATTCGTAAAAATTAAATTCGTACTTTTTAAATCCTAATTTTAAAGACTGACCGTAGCGTTTGTTGTAACTTGTATAGGTAACCCTATATTATAAACTAGCGGCCGCCCACAGTTTCACCCGCGTGGTTTCCGTTCCCGTAGGAATATCGGGATAAAAAGTATACTATCTGTGTGCTGAATTCCAACCAAATCCGTTCAGTAGTTTTTGCGTGATTGAGGAACGAACATCCAAACCCACGAACTTTCACATTCTAATATTAGTTCTACGATGTTTATATTCTACGATGGGGCTGACATGTAACTTTATTACTCAAAAGCTCCTTTAAAAATAAAGAGAAAAAAAAACAAAAAATATTAGTAGGATGCGAAAGTCCGTTTGTTTGTTTGTTACGCAACTGAACATCATAAAAGTTGCATACACGTTCAGCACGTTGTCAGGGGCACAGAGAAGGACATAAGATACTTTTCCACCAGAAATAAGGTCCTGTTCCCGGAGATAGCAAAAAAAAACTTTCAACGCAGACGAAGTCGCGGGCGGTCGCTAGTAATAATAAAAATTGTGTACAATAGTGTGTGAGTTGTGAGTTAATTGTATTTTTTATTTGGAACTCTGAAACGCTAAATAAGTAATAAATATCGGAACATACTGATAATACTGACTGTTTGTTTATTCACAAATGATTAATTCTCTGTTGCATGTTCTTGAATTAACTAAAAACCTTATTTAAAGAAAATCGTGGCTGATATTCAATGTGACTCTGAAGCTACAATACAATGGGGTTGGTAAACTTTTCCAAAACTATTGTGAATTATATATTTTCTGGTAGCTTTTGGCTTTGGAGTCAGGAATAACAAATTGCAAAATGCTTCATTTTAATTTAAAATAAAAATTTAATTTTTTAATTTACAACATTGTACAATAAATCACTATTACGGCTGTATGCGTAGGTTATGCCTTTGCTCCAAAGACTTTATATGTTGTTGCTCAAAACAAAAAAAACAAAGGTATGATTACTCTTTGTCACTGTCTGTCAAATCTGTCAATCAGTTTTTTAAAGCAGTAAATGCAAAGGAACTTCGTGTACAGCCGTATGTTTGATATTTTATCGCGATAATAATATAAAAAAATATATTTAATTAACAAGGTAACATAAAAAAATCATAATATTATTTTCTTTATTCTTCAAACTTGTGCTATCAAAAAAATATATAAAACAATTCTCTTCGAAAAAGTTTACCAACCCCATTGCAATACCTATGCAACGCCAATACAAATCTTACCAATCCCAAATCAATCTGAACAATAACAAACTCCAAATTGTTTGGTTAAAATCACGTCTATCACCCTGCCTTGTCCAATAAAGTTAAAAACCGATTTTAACATAATAAAATTAGTACAAATCCACTATACGACTTTTATAGCTCAGATTCTAAGCTATTAAGACCACCTTCTGGATGTAGGTGCAATAAATGAATAAAAACAATTATGTACTGCAAACTTTACTTTGCTGGCGGGAAAAGCCTCCCACGCTTTGGGCCCACCCTTATTTTGAAAGTCGCAGGGTTGAAAATGACATGCTTGTTTGAAGTGAAAGATGGTTTGGTGGAACCTTAAAATGTGTCTGTATACTTTGGGTGGAGATCATAGCGTTATAAGTAGCGACATTGGAAGCGATTTTAAAGTTATTATGGTAATAACTTGGATAGGGATGCATTTTCTTGTTTGTTTGTTTGCAAAGTAAATATTATTTCGCCTTCTCCGTAGTAATGGGGCGATAGGTTATACAAATGTGTTTAATAATAGGCTAGTTGACAAAATTTCAATAACTGCTTAATATTTTAGCTTATTAGGCATTTTATCGAAAAAAAGGTTTATTTATTTTTTATCGAGCGTTTACATTATAAACTTCGCGTTTTAAAAAACCAATTTTAATTTGGTTCCAAAACGCACAAGACTGTCATGGCGTCTTGAATGACGTCACGCCGTGCGAAACAAACCAAAGAGCGATCGTGTCTTCGTACGTATAGCTAGTTTTTATCGTTTAAAAATGAATTTCTCATATTATAAGTACTGTATAGTGCCCCAGTGTGATAGCACGACTATAAAAACGCCAAACCAGTTATTTATATATGTTCCAAACAATGGAGAAATACGGAAAAAGTGGCTAAAACTTGCGTTCGGTTGTGGTTAGGTTGCACTCGGAGTGTAGGTTTGGAACGCGCCTCCGGTAGTGATACTCGAAACGTCAAAGACAAGATTGGAGTTTCGCACGGCGTGACGTAACGCTTTCTGATTGGTGTTCACTGTCACGTTACTAAAGGTTTCATTTTACGAAATTTATTTTTTAAAAATATTATTAATCTTTAACGCTTTTAATAATTAAAATTGTTTGTTATTTTCTCCATTATATAATTAATCATTATAAACCCCTATCCATTATATTTATTCTTAATGGAAACAAGCCTATTGAAGACACAAGTTTAATCACGCATAGCTTTTTTGTATAACGTTTTCAACTCTTTCAGTGCATGTCCATCAGCCATTTTTGATGTCCCCACTGCTGGGGCACAGGCCTTCCTTATGGGTGGTAAGGAGGATGAGCCATAACCCACCACGCGGGCCCAATGCGGATTGGTGGGTGTTAACGACTGCAAATGCAGCCGGGACCAACGGCGGAGGAGCTCGAGATGATAAATTTTTGGTCACCCATCCCCATGACCGGCCCATGCGAACGTTGCTTAACTTCCGCAATCGCTGGGCCAGGCGCTAAACCACTGCGCCACCGAGCTCCTCAGCCGAGCCTAACCGAGCTCAGTGCATATCATACTATTTATCTTCGCGAATATACAACATTATGTTATATTATATTTATACATAGAAATCCTGAAAACCATTCGTAGAGTCCATCATTATGAAATAGTAGATTGTTATACAAGACGCTAAAATGACCTATTGCACACGAGGTAAGCGAGGGAATAAATAGAAACCGAGTAACAATGGGTTTTAGCGTCGTGTGTTACACTATACTTTTCACTACGATTGCGAGAAAATAAAATACAATATTAAATAGTTTATACCTACTTCCGTAAACGAATCCACTCGTTTTTCTATCCTCCACTTCATAAACTTTTACAATATTTAAATAAATGATTTGTGCTTGACGGCAAAAGATTAAAATTATTTCTTTCCTAAATTACAGTCTCAAAATTCAATCAGTTTGTAATTATAGAAAAATTCTAAAAATTTCGCGCCATGGTACCTTTTTTCAATTTCTGCTGTAGGTGCTGTAGCAGCTAAGCAACACAAACACGCATTCTACGATTCACTGTGTGCACAGAATATAAATAAGTCTATGGTTTCACCGAAGCTTTTAGTTCCATTTTCAAAAATAAGAATGAGAAACAGTATAAAGTCGAGCGAGTTTTTATTCGTGATTATGAATATAGTAGATTGTTACACAAGACGCTAAAAGTACCCATTGCATACGAGGTATTTTTATTCCCGAGCTTTAGCGAGGGAATAAATAGAAACCGAGTTACAATGGGTTTTAGCGTCGTGTGTTACACTATACTTTTCACTACGATTGCGAGAAAATAAAATACAATATTAAATAGTTTATACCTACTTACTTACTTCCGTAAACGAATCCACTCGTTTTTTTTTCCTCCACTTCATAAACTTTTTGTACAATATTTAAATAAATGATTTGTGCTTGACGGCAGAAGATTAAAATTATTTCTTTCCAATTACAGTCACACAATTCAATCAGTTTGTAATTATAAAAAAATTCTAAAGATTTCGCGCCATGGTACCTTTTTTAATTTCTGCTGTAGCAGCTAAGCAACACAAACACGCATTCTACGATTCACTCTGTACACAGAGTATAAATAAGTCTATGGTTTTACCGAAGAGATGCTTTTAGTTCCATTTTCAAAAATAAGAATGAGAAACTGGGGGCCTATTACGAAACTTGGTCACGATAGTCGTCCGCAGTTCGTCGGTTATAGTTATTACAAATATTTTCAATGTAGCTATCGTAGTCCATAGTCTATTAAACGAATAATGACGGATCCACTAGAGAGAAACTGTCAAATTTACGCAATCACTTTGCAATATCGCATACGCAAGTGCTTTGTAATAGGAATCAATCAGAACGAAGCACGGACGCAGCCGCGTGTATCGCATTAAACTTTTCGTAATAGACCCCCAGTATTAAGTCGAGCGAGTTTTTATTCGTGATTATGAATAAAAACTTTTTCGTTTTAGTACGCTCATTGGTAATAGACAAACATTAAAAAAGAAAAAACTTTATCCCCTAGGGCTTATTATGCTATTTTATCTCGACTCTTGTACGTTACAATGACGCACTTTTTGAGCAAGAGGAGTGAAAAAGAATTTTTCGTTTTAGTAGGCTCATTGGTAATAGACAAACATTAAAAAAGAAAAAACTCTATCCCCTAGGGGTTATTATGCTATTTTATCTCGGCTCTTGTACGTTACAATGAAGGACTTTTTACCAAGAGGAGTGAAAAACTATTTGAAAACCTGTCTTTAAAACGCGAAAAAAGTTAAGCTGTTTTATATATTTTATCGGAGAACAAATAAAGTGTAGTATCAAACACTTATAATTTTTTTACGTTGTTTGAAAAAATCCCTCTGCTAGGTTGGATGTGTAGGAGCGGTTATTTCAAAAGTACCCATATGATTTTGAGTTGGGTGTGATGGTGGTTTTAAGAATTCTTTCAGCAATAATAACGCCACACAACACAGTTCACTACACTACTGTCTAAGAGGAAATCTTGTTCTCGTTATAAGCTTATCTCACACTCTGTTCCGCTACCCGCTCTCTCATCCACTATAATCACACCCTCTTGTCGGCGAGATGAAAGCGCGCGGTGCGTTTGTGAGCGTATTGCGGCACAATTAAGCTTTCGTAATGAGCGCAGCGACACAGCCGCCGCTAATCGGCCGCAGAGCCTCGCCTTTAGTCCTATATTGAAATATAATACAGCCATTGTTTATTGCGCGGATTTTTATGTCGTTTATAGCAAACAAGACGCCTGATGGTGAACAGTCCCTTACAAGTGCAAGCGCAAATAACCTCGAAGCAGCCTTTTTTATTTTACAGTGGAGAAAAACCTGAATATCATGAAACTGGAAATCAAATCTGATTTGAAATTTATTACAGGCTTTGTCTAAACAATTTAGTCTTTTTTTGTGGTGAACAGTCAAAGTAAACTCGTAGTAGTTTATTTTTCTTCTCAAATATTTAATTAGATTTATCGTTAGATACGCCTTGCGAGGCAAAAAAAGGTTTTTAATCTGAAGTTTTAAGAAACAACAAGTTTTTTTCTTTACAAACAAAACTTTTCTATTTTATTTTATTTTAAAATAAAATAAACAAGTATCATGTAAGTATGATACTTAAATGCAAATTATTTTTAACTAAGTAGGTACATTTAAAACTTCACAAAGCAGAAATGCAAAAGAAAAGCGAGCATTAGGTTTATACATCTAAAAAGTTTCCTTTTTTTTTAATTTTACCTATTCACGAAAATAAAGTACGTATTTATATTACCTTTTTTGGATTCATATTTGGAACATTACGTTGTGAGTGTAGATAAAGTTAATATACCTAATATATTAACTTTATGTATTGGCTATAAAACTCATTACGATGCAGTCAGCTGCAACATAAAATAACTTTTTTTCTCATTACGATACAGGGCAAATCCAAGAAGAAGGTAGTGCCGTGATATTAAAAAAAACAACGATATTTTCCCACATACTTTCCATGATTAAAATGCACTCTATGGTAATCGATGACTTATTGCGATTAGTTTGCAAGAATGCACTTATCTCATGTCTTTTTTCTAATGGAATGAGCGCCATTTTTAGAGCATTACAAAAAAGTTTTGAATTTTGATTTCGATTTTACATTTTTTATACTGAATTTTGTAGGTGTTTTTTAATCTTGCTTAAAATTGTGAAAGAAATTGACTCTGCAAACTTATTTAAGATGCAGCTAAGGAAAGTCTCTCTCTCTTTTCTAACGTTGATCTTTTATTTAGTAAGTAGGTTCAATCCCAAATGTATGAGTGATAGATAAAGTAGTGTATGAAACTGCACATAACTAGGTATTAAAACACTCGTGTGATACTATTAAAAACCTTGCCTACGGCTCGGTTTTTAAACACACACTCATGTTTTAATACCCCTCATTATGCATCAGTATCATAAACTACTATTATGAGCCAATACGACTGTGTTGACTAATTTAGTCCCTAATGCAATGCGCTACCAATTGATATTAATTTAAAAAAGTTGTGTAAGTAGAATATCTCTATATGTTGCGCATAGCAGTTTCTCACTCTTATAATAGCAAATTTTTTATAAAAATCATAACCATCGTTTTGCTTCGCCGTAGTCGTGTAAAAAACTCGCTGGAAAAACCCATCTTTATCCATAAATAAGCACCTGATATTGAAGCACTCTTTTGAGATCCTAATGTGACATCCGTTGATGACGTATGACTGTATTTTAACCTCTTGATTTTATTTTAAGTCTTAAGCACCAAGTGATAAAAACTAAAATTGTTTAATTTATTCAATGCTTTTTTTAAAGGGTTAGGATTATAGGAACCTAAAAACGGAGGCGCTAAGAGGTGGTCCTTGACAATATTTTTTTTTTTTTTTTGGAAAAAATATTGACAGAGACCACCTCTTAGCGGAGGCGCTAAAAAGTGGTCTCTGTCAATATTTTTTACTAAAACTATTGACTTTAGGATAAATACGTTTGCTTATACATTTGAATAATATTGTGAAAATTAGGAGATTAAAATGTAGAGTGGTAAAAAATTTTACTGTTCCACTAAGAAGTAATTTGGACTATAAGCATCGAAAAAAATAAAAACAAACTGAGGTCCGTAGTATGTGGTTCTTTTTATCAAGTTTTTACATTTTAAACAGTTTAGCTAGCCAAAAGCTGTAATACATACCAACGTATACAGACTCCACGCAGAGAAAACATAATTATATTTTTGATATCAATTTCCTATTTATGGTCTTTAAAAATTAGTCTGACATTTATTAGAATATCAGTTTTATTATTTATTTATTTTATTTAATCTTTATTGCTTAAAATAAAAACAGCAAATGGCGAACTTAATGCCCAAGGGCATTCTCTACCAGTCAACCGGTAAGTTGTTAAGGCTTTCAATGCGCAAGAATGAATAAGGAGGAAAATATCGTTATTATTGGGTATCCATATTTTTTATTACAATTAAGTACCTAAGTAAGTAAGTAAGAAAATCGTTTACTGGCCACAAAGTAGGAAACAAAACAAAAAACGAAAACAAAGTGTGCGGCCAATTATTATTATTACCGAAAAGCTTTAAGCCATTTCACACAAAAAGTGCACCAAAACACTCTTCATTACAAAGTAAAAGCTCAATAAGCGCCCTAAATATGTTTTAATATGGCATAACGCGTCAAGAGCTTTCACAGGCTCTATTAGGCATTCATTGGATTGGATGGAGTCATATTATGCGATAGTGCATCATCTATCTATCACCGAACGACACCGAGTACATCGGTCACACATAATTAAACAGCCCACATTGTTGGCAGTAGGGTGGCCATGTTGGGGTAAAGAGACTGGAAAACATGGAGAATAAAATAACTACATTGGATGATATTATTGGTGAAAGCAGTCCTGCTCCCCCCCTCCCCCCCTAGCAAGACCACCGAAACACGATACAACTTGTTACAAAATAACCCCTTATGCCGAATATGGTAGATGGGGACCATCAAACTTAACTACAAAAATCAGCTGTTCCATACATTTTGATAATTTCGTTTTTTTTTTCGTGATTTAAGAGTTGGTCCCATAGTAAAAGTTCAGTTTGATGGTCCCTATCTACCATATTTGGCATTAGGGGGTTATTTTGTAACACATTGTATATCGCGACGCGATACGTTTTATCGACACTCAACTGTCAAAATCCATTGTCTTTTGACAGTTAAACGTGATATGATAAATCGCTATATCATATCGGGTTTCGGTGGTCATGCTAGGGGGGCTGCATTATTATTAATGTAAAGGTATAGAAACCTAATGCTAAGGTAGCCTAGGTGTTTCCTTTAAATTTTGTGTGGGTAATATGATATGAACTTTGACTGTAAATAATTAAGCTCTAGTTGGGAATGAAATAGTTATTGTGCAGCGTTTTTAACTTTTCAGTTTTACTGTTTGAAATACTTTTTAGGTAAGTACCTAAGTACTATGCTAAATATTGTGACGAAGCAAACTCTGATGCTTTTCTTATACTGTATTGCACTGTTGTGGACTGAAAAACTTTTCTCGATATCTCATCTTGTCTCACAGTTCACATACCTACAGTAAAATTATACAAAGAGGCTATATCAGACGAAAGAGTTTTTCTTTTCACTTAAAAATTTAATCGTTACATTTTAAGTGAAAAGATCGTGATAAATTAAAATGCTATAGAATCACAGTACCGAAGTCCATAGTCACCCTACCTTTATAACATCTGCGCGTCAACAATAGCAATGATTAGCCATGTCCTCAGCGCATTGTCGCCCGTCGCCCGTCGCCCGTCGCCGCGTCTTTGTCGCTCTGTCGTCGCAACATCCACGGTTGACACTATCAGTTCATTTTACGCCTGATGACTGATGACTTATTCAAACCTAATAAACGTCACCTTTTACAAACTTGAAATAGTTATGCATCCATTATGCATGCTTTGCTTATGTCACTCACGTTACTTTGGGTGTTCCTATTGATATCAATCATTATTTGTTAGAAAAATCTATAATTAAGGTTATATAGATTTGTTATTCTAATATTATTCATAGAGTTTAAATAGCGATCACGTTCCATTTTAGAAAAATCAATACAAATGATCGAAACAACTCTGCGCGAGCGGATATGAAGGCCTATTAAATCCTATCAGTCCTATTAAATTATTATTAGTCCTATTAAATAACTATTAGTCCTATTAAATTATTAAAAAGATATGGATAAGATAAGTATAAGTATATACAAATACCTCATTAATCATTATTCCCCCCCCCCCATTAAAAAATCAAATCGTCTTCAAATGAATGTACAAACAGCAACACTCTTAATTATACACATTTTTTCCTTACATATTGCTGTTTGTACTACACATTTCTCCTTTATGTGTTTTGTCCATCAGCCATTTTTGATGTCCCCACTGCTGGGGCACAGGCCTTCCTTATGGGTGGTAAGGAGGATGGGTCATAACCCACCACGCGGGCCCAATGCGGATTGGTGGGTGTTAACGACTGCAAATGCAGCCAGGAGCAACGGCTTAACGTGCCTTCCGAAGCACGGAGGAGCTCGACATAATACATTTTTGGTCACCCATCCCATGACCGACCCTTGCGAACGTTGCTTAACTTTTGCAATCGCTGGGCCAGGCGCTAAACCACTGCGCCATGTATGTATTTGTTTTATACATAATTATAAAATTTACGTTTGTTTAATCCACCCCAACAGAGTTTATACATAAAATAATGCTTCCATTAAACTCATAGAATCAATTCCAGAAGCTACACAGAGCTGTAATAGAATGCAATCACGTATAATTTACCCTCACAAACCTTCGGGTAACGAAACAAAAACAATAAACATTTACATTGCTGTGATGGTACGAAATTTTAACAAAACAACCGTAGTGAATAGGTAACGTATATCGAATTTTCATGCTAGCTTTGGTTCTCGTAGCGATTTAAGTCGTTTTGGTAATAGCACGGAAAACTCGTGGGTAGTGAAATGGTTTTTGCAACAATTGCGAACTCGGGCGATTGTGAAATATAGACATTTACATCTCTTGGTGTAATCTTTTAGCTGTATCTGACTATGTACCTACTTTACTACATTTCGTCCTTTGGTTTATTGAACAAAATCTTAGTTAAAGAGATGTGCCACAATTCCACTATTTCACTGTTTGAAATTTGATCGATTGCAATGTACTATCGATGATATTTACTCAAAGCAAACGTTAAATGTTAAAGAAATAGTCAGATTTATAAATGTGACATGCAGTTGTATTTCGTGCTGCTAAAATACCTAATTATATATTATGTCGTATGTTACAGTATATTTTTATGTGAAGGTGTACTCCTATGGAAAAGGTGTTCCTCCGCTATCAGTTTTAGTTTTTTGACTACATGCATTCACTAAAAACTTCTAAGTAATAGTCTATTTCTTATAAGTCCTATAAAAAGGCACATTGCTTTCGAAATGTATGGTTTTCACATTTTTAAAATCAATGGTTGGCGAAAGATTATTTCATTCAATCTAATATTTTTTGTAGTGAAATCGCTAGTAACAAAGAATACTAATTATAATAGGTATTCTAGGAATGACAAAATGTTTTTTAATTCCTTATGTTCAATTTATATTTAGGAAGTTATTGAAATGAAAATGTAAATAATACCTATTTGAGATTAAAATTAAAGGAAAATAATATTAAATAACTTTGTCACTAACTACGTCGAAAATGGATCTTGTAATATCTTCCTTTTTAATTTTATTAAGGCTTGTGATTATTATAAAATAGTACATTGTTCACCGAGAGGAGAAAGAGACTGATTATCGTCGAGGGTGTCGTTTGAAACACCCGAGATCGGGTGTATAGTGCTTTATACTACACCTACGAGCAAAATAAAAAACTAAATCTTTACTAATCAGTATTTTTGCTGTTTCCTTCAACTGCGGCGGAGTTAAAAAATCTTCATCATCACTATCACTACTTATCATTTTGATAGTTTTATTTTACTTTCTACGAAAACTGAATCCTCAAACAACACACAAATTGAAAATGGCGCCAATGGCGGCTGCAATTTTCACATTTTCTTTTTTCAAATTGTTTATCCTGCCGCCGCAGAGTCGCACTGCCAGCCCGACACCATCCGACACACAGCTAGTGGCCAGTGTCATTTTGCGAACTTGGAGATAAAAACTTAGTGTAAAAACTTTTTGGCTTTTGATATTATTATTTATATTATTTATTATTATTGGGTAAGACTATGCGCCGGTAACCTATTACCGGCGCATAGTCTTACCCAAAATTATAAAAGGAAAACCACGTAAGAAATGGATTTTCATACACTTTTCTCTCCCGCTCAGATGCGTTTTCTCCCCGCATATTTGTTCGATATGCAATGACGTACTTTCTACCGTAAATTTGATAAAGTATCAAGGTACTTTCCGAGCAGGTGTAGTATAAATAAACTTTTTTAAATTATGCTTTTCTTACATTTCCCATTCTGATTAGAAAGATAACATAAAGAACAGTAAAATAAATATAATTCATAATTCGTATGAAGTTAGTGAAAAGTAATAAAAAATAACGACGTTTGTTTTTAATGTTTATTGCCCAGATTTTATTTCGAAGTTTCGTGCTTTGTTTAGCTACGTAACAATTAATTAAGGTTTTTTTATGTACGAGTAATAAACAGTAATAATGACCAAAAGCGTGACTGGGGTTTAATTATGTTTATTTAGAGCAAGAAACCAGCCTAATTAGTCAAGTCAAGCTTTCACTAAACCATTTTTTATTATTAATACATATTATTATTATACGAGTAATTACTTACCTTCTTTTGATTATTTTTCATTATAATATTCTACTTGTGCAATAGATTGATCCGTACCTTCTGAGTTAGGGTGGTGGTTGAAAAATTAAAAAATCGGCTTCCTTAAATATTAATATGAACTACCATTCTGAGCTGATAACAATAAACATCTGTGTTCTGAGCTGATACTAGCCTATAATATCTTTATAAATATAATATACTTATTGGTCTAAGCTAATTGGTACGTGTCACTCACGTGTCACTCTAAACCTGTGCTTTGTTTTGAAAATAATCAATGACAATTAATGACAACTACAACAAAGTGTCGAAGTTCTAAAGGGTAAAAAAATATGACGTAGGGGAGGCCGGGGTTCAACGTGCCGATTTTTAAATAACACGTAAAAATAATGTCAAAAATGGGACTGGGGTTTAATACTTGGGCATAATTTGATGCAGAATTTATTGTAGTTTTAATTATGTAGACGTATTTATTAAATTATTAATAACTTTTGGATCAGGATACTTTTTTTGAGAAAAGATCCTAAGGAACAACCCACCCCGTCATGGGGCTGGTTGTTCCAACGTTGGGGTTAAAAGTTCCAGTAGTATTTTCGATCATTACTGATACAGTAGTAGTTTATGGTTATGTATAGATCAGACACAAAAGTTCTTAACTAAAATATCCATGTATCATTTATTAAAAAATATGAGAATTTCAAGTCATATAAACTGATAAAAGATTATCAAGCCCTAATAGTACTGGAATTAACTTTTTGACATAGATGTCATAATATGGCATATTTTTTTAATTCCCGAGCATCTTTAATTCACTTGAAGTCATTCTAAATTCTATTTTTGTTTTATAGGTTCTTATCCTACAGCAAACTTTGTTTCAATTAATCAGTTTCTGTATCATAGGGTATGTTTTTACGCGGCACAACCAGCCCCATGTCAGGGGAACTTTGAGCCCCAAATTCCATTTTCTAGATTAAGTAAAATATTTAAAAATACGTATCATATAATCAAAAGTGATATTTAGAAAAACAATCTCTATAAATTTTCCAATAAATGAATGCAAGTCACACATTAATAGATATAAAGTTAATCAAAATAGACCAAAAAGTGTCAATACAAAAATAGTTACAAATGTACCATTTATGTACCGCTGAGTGACTGCCACACTTTCTGGCCGTCATGGCGTCACTAAAACGGCTGCCGCAAGGGCGCTATGGCATGACGTTTTACAACGTGCTTCACACTTATTGCTATCACTTTTCTTGGCGAAGCTATTTGCATCGGAACAAGCTACCCCCGGCACTTTAAACCCCGGCCTCCCCTACTCAAAAATAGTTTGACTGGACAGCAATAGCGAAGGGTTAAATGCTCTAAGGTTAATACTGAATGCTCTAAGCTAAGATTTTTATTTAACAGCCAATAAAATCATGGATATTACGTTTAGTTTTCGTTTCGGTTTTCCTTTCTCTAGATTCTGCGGTGGAACGGATAAAATCCAACATTTCTTTTATATTGGCAGCACCGGAAACGAACGATTCAAAAATACGAAAAATCGATGTCATGCGACTTGGAAGACGAGTGTGACTTCAGTCGCATGCGACATAACTATGTCATACGAGCGATTCAAAAATAGAGCCCCAGACTACGCAGATCATAACATTTTTGTAGAACGGCTTACCTTCGTCATAATTTTAGGACAGTGGGCAAGAATGCACGCGATTTTAAGATTTGAAAAGGCTAGTTGGAAGATGGGTAATCTAAGAATCAACTAGAACTCACCCACGAGATTATAAGTAATATCTAATAGCATTGTCACTGAACACTTTTATTAATGTCATTGGATAAAAGCTTTCTTAACCATTTTATGATTAGTATTACTATGAATTTTGCGTTTCAAAGCCCATCATTATTAGTGTACATTACACTCGTATTCAAAACTACGTTGAATAAATCTTGAAAAGCTAATAATCTTGACACGATAAAAAAGTATAAAGTAGTAATCTCATTATGGACAGCGCAATTAATCCAAAAAACACCTTTGGAGTCAATCACCCCACCACGTGCTTCTAATGCGATGATAATCCCTGGCCACCCGCATGCGATGGCTGCTTATTACAATTTATGTGTTGAAACTAAATTGAGATGTGTTATAATGATCGCACCCGAAATTACGTCTATAAGTTTGGGGGCAGTCGCGTTGCGGTTGGTGCGTTTGATCTTGATAACCTTATTCTTATAGCATCATAGGCTTACTATAGAAAATATTAAAATCACGTTTTTTTTCCTTTTTGTATAAATGTGAAAATGATATTAGAGAAAAATCTATTCATTGTTTCGATTATAGGTTATCTGTACCCTTAGCACGAACAGCTATCGAGAAAAAAAACGCGCGTAAAATTACTCGATAGACAATTCTCTATGGAAAATTTCATTTTGCTTATCGGCGATAGATGGCGCTATACAAATTTCCAATACAACATTTGTCTATCGAATGATTTTACGCGCGTTATTTTTTTCGATAGCTGTTCGTGCTAAGGGTACTGATCGAAGATTCATAGGCCTCATTTTCATTTTTTATTCCAAGCTAGGTGGTAAATGTTTAAAAGGATCGGCTTTTCATCGACTTTTTTACATCTCTAATACAGAGATTAAAGAATGAAAGAAATTTTATCAAACTACGAGTTAAAAACCCTTCTTTCACATTAATAAAATCCTATCACATCAAAGTCAAGACTATCCTCCTGGTTCTCTTTTGTTTTCTGCGTATAATCCGCTTTTCAAAGTGACATTTAAAAAATAAAAATAGTAACTTTTTTACTCACTCAGATGGTGTTGATACTCTTCGAACCTTAAAAATATTAACTATTTGCCTCACTAAATGGTGTTGATACTCTTCGAAGCTTAGTGAAAAAATCACATTGACTCCTATTTTTATCAACGCCATCTATCATATTATATTCTAATGTTGGTACCTATGATTACTTTATAAAATATTTTGATTGTGTTTGATGATTTGATTTGATATGATTTGATGTTTAGATATAGATGGTGAATGGCAGTGTGCAGAAAAATCTATGCAGATTTTTGCAACACTGTACGGTCGAAATTATGTTCTGCATTATTGTTTATTATTAAATAAATAAAAAAATAAAAAATCAAGCCTACAGTTTTTTGTCATTGTGATAAGCCCTCATTATGTTAGAACTAGGGCCTGTTTCACAATGTAAAAGTTAGATGAGTAGCTTACTTGGCAAATAATTTGACAGTTGTGATATGAGAAATATGTCAAGTCAACTGTCAAGTAAGCAACTCGGAAAACTTTTACATTGTGAAACAGGCTTTAAGTATCAAATATGCTATCATTAACGGGACTACACCCCTGGCCGCGGGTGCTAGAGTCCCTTAATGACGGCCTCCGTGGTAGTTCCCACTTCCGCTATCTGCGGATAAATTGTTTGCCACCACCGAGGGTGGCAGATGGCCAGCGTTTAAACCAATTCGATGTATTATGTAGGAGTTCACAAAAAGATTTCAAACTTTTTTGGTGACACCTTACTGATAAACTTGTGTGGAAGTCAGAAAAAAGATGATTAGACTAGCTCTTTCAACGTGTCTTCGGCATTGATTCCAATCAAAATCCTGTTGCGGATTCACAGCGGATCTATTTTACACACACACACAGGCCTTCCTTATGGGTGGTATGGTAAGGAGGATGGGCCATACCCACCACGCGGGCCCAATGCGGATTGGTGGGTGTTAACGACTACAAATGCAGCCGGGACCAACGGCTTAACGTGCCTTCCGAAGCACGGAGAAGCTCGAGATAATACATTTTTGGTCACCCATCCCATGACCGACCCATGCGAACGTTGCTTAACTTCTGCAATCGCTGGGCCAGGCGCTAAACCGAGCTCCTCTGTTCACCGTTACCTACGTAAAATTACTCAACATTTGTAATTGAAATTGTTTTGTTAATAAGTCAAAGCAGAAAGCAGCTAATGAAAAAATATTGAGTCATAAGAAACTCTACTGGATATCTTATTGTTGTTTTAAAATTTAAATTAAAATTACCAACATATATTTTTGTCAACTTTTTAACATATACTACCACTGAAATTTCTCTATATCCTTGATGGTTGAGTTAAGTTCTCTTTTCCTGCAGGAAAGACCGGATGCAAATTATAATAATTGAAACAAAAAACACGTTAAAGAGGAAGCTTTAAGGTTGTTTTAAGTGTAACATTAAATTATCTCGACTGGCTGTAAACATACCCTTAGCTGAATATTTATGTTACAGTTATAATATAACATTTGTATAAAGTAAAGCTTTGAAAAACAAAACGTTTAAACTAGCATTTGCATGACATTGAAGCAGATACGACAGTGACAAAAATATTTTCAATATCACGGAAACAGTACCCGTAGCACGAACGTCTATCGAGAAAAAAAACGCGCGTAAAAATTCGAGAGTTATTATTTTGTATGGGAAATTTGTACAGCGCCATCTACCGCCATCATAATACAATCCGAAATTGTACACACCATTTATGAATACAAAAATTGACGAATTATTAAAAGTGGAAAAGGCATGAGATCTGATATTTTTCCCATAATAACCAATCAAAATAATGTTACATAGGTACTTAAACACAATGTTAGATGATTACCCCATATAATGATATACTATATCTATGATATAATGGGTAAAATTATGGAAATGACTGTCAATAATGTCAAAGCTACTAATAATGTAAATGGTGGCGTACCGGAAATCGACATGATTGGCCAATGATTGCGGGAAAACGGACAATATGGCGCGTGTTCCGGTCGGAGAAATGGCTTCAGTTTAATGATACGTTGGGATGGAATAAGATAACCGTTTTGTGTATGTTTATACATAAGACGTTCTGGTTGGGTGAGTGATGAAGTAAATAAGGCTATGATTACTTCATTATTGTTTTCGACAATGAAGGCAAATCAAACTACCTGCCTTCTGTACCCTTAGCACGAACAGCTATCGAAAAAAATAACGCGCGTAAAATCATTCGATAGTGCAATTTTGTATTGGAAATGTGTACAACGCCATCTACCGCCCAATAGCGAATGTAAAATTTCCATAGATAATTCTCTATCGAGTAATTTTACGCGCGTTTTTTTTCTCGATAGCTGTTCGTGCTAAGGGTGCTGATTACATAACTCATTTGCTAGGTTGCTAGTTGCTAAGCAATTCTTATTTGAAATTTGAAATAGGTTAAAACCGTTTGAAATTTGACAGTTACAGTTGATGCAAGAGAGCTATTAAATAGCACTTTGCTAATAAATGAATCTGTTTTCAAACGATTTCGATGTCAAACGAGAATTCTTAACTTTGGCATACGTGAGAATAAGCACCTAATGAATTTTATATATTTATAGACTACAAAGGCCAAAGAAGTCGCCGAAAAATTATGTTATGTAAGTATCCATAACGTCATCATTGGAAAATGTTTTCGCTAATGATCTATTCATAGTTAAACTTCTACCTGTATTATAAAGTTATAAGAGCTGTATGTTTCTTTAATACGCAAAATAAAAAAAATACTCGTAAAGTCTGTTCTGCATAAACGCCAAAGTGCAGAAAGTAAGAAAGATTTTGGGTGGAAAATTGCTTATTTTTTAAACAAAACTGAAGAAAAAACAAAATCTTTCAATGCAATCAATTGAAATTCATTCATGTTCAAAAAATTTCAACTTATAGGAAAAAACTTGAAAAAAGGAAGTACTTATGGCTTGTTTTTAATGATATTCATTTTAATACATCTATTTAAATGAGGTTTATCCTCAATTGGATTTTTGTACGGCCTAAACCATCTCCTTATATAGTCAGATATATTTTTTGTAGCGATTACTTTAAGTTTTCTATATTTTAATATTAAAGTTTTTGCTGTAACCGACCCTTGAGTGGTATATCAATGAAACTTAACATTTTTGCCAAAGAGCCTTGGGTAGAAAAACTTTAAACGTCGAAAAACCTTTCTCATCTCTTGTTTCTTTGGCAATTTTCTTTATTTTCTTTAGTAGACCACTCATATAAAGAGATTTAAACGATTAAAAAATAACGGTGTAAGTATTGTACCAAGCAATAATGTTTGTGTTTATTAAAAACTTATACATGGTATTTTTGAAGAAAAACATATTGCTTAAAATGATGATCGTAGCCTTCAATCAATGAGGTATTATGTAAGTACCTACTTAGTACAAGTTAATCTTCGTACTTAATACCTTGCAATGGATAGCCCTGGATCTGACATATCTGAAGAATCACCCAATGAGCGGTTTCCTATTTCGTAGTCATTTAGAGTTCATTATTTCTCCTAGACAAGATTGCTCCTAGACACGTACATATATCTTATATACTGTGTCCCAGATGATGTTGGCGACCGTTTTAAGAACATTAGCACAGAATAATAACAGAATAAAAAGTACAGTACAGTAATGTGTTGGTGTAGTGTATCCACGAGTATTGTTTGTTTGTTTATTTTATGTGTGTTGATGAGTAAACTAAGTGATTACTTAAATAGTGTGCGTTATTTCTATATGTACGTATTAACTTAAATATTATAAATAACTCGCATTAGTCTGTATGTTACGCTGAAATTATATCCTAGTTATTAAGAGAAATCTGTCATTGTCCTTACTTACTGTTATGTAACTTTTCATGTTATAAGATATTATAAATACGCTGTTGGTTTCTTAATAAATAAACAATAAAATAAAAAAAATAAAAATCCTTTTCGTCGGAAAATCTCTGGGAAAACAATAAAAGATAACTTTCTTTTCCCTTTTTTATGTATAAAAATTCTTGATCGAAAGTAAAATACTTAGTATTTTTGACAATTTCATACCGTTGGTTGACTCCTCCCCTTCCGTATCCCGTGGAACAAAGCCAATGTCAAATTAGATTAAGTTTTTTCCCGCGCGCCGCGGTGCGTAAAGCTCGAATGTAAACACAAACTTCAAAATGGCGGACGCACGTTAACCGTTATCGTAATCAAGGGTGATTTGTTGGACGGTTTCATTTATAATGTGATGTAGCTACTTTTAATTGTTTTTTTTCTGTTGTTTCTACTTTTCCTTTCATTTCAATTTAAAAACTTTTGTAACCATGATTATTTACGACAAAATTATTATTCTGTAACATAATTTTAAAAGCAACCTTTTTTTTCTAAATTCAAAAGAAACTTGAGTGTTGTACGGAATTCTGTCTTTCCTGTGCACCTAAAAACCGGCCAAGTGCGAGTCGTACCAAAAAAACAGCAAAAAATCACGTTTGTTGTATGGGCTTGGGCGCCCCACTTAAATGGATTGTCAAGCAAACGGTCTCCATACAAACGGCGATAACGTTTCCCACCCTCTAAACCTTAACCTACAGCAATGAATTTTTGGTATGTTTTTGAAATGCCAAAAAACTAGGGCTGTACGTTTTGATTTTTTAAATATTCATTGTAGATTTGAAAATATCACTTCTGTGTTTTCACTAAAATGCAAATATTTCGAAATCTATTATAGATATTTAAAAAATCAAAACGTTCAGCCCTAGTATTTAGGCATTTCAAAAACATACCAAAAATTAATTACTGTAGGTTAAGGTTTAGAGGGTGGGAAACGTTATCGCCGTTTGTATGGAGACCGTTTGCTTGACAATCCTCTTAAATAATTATTTTATTCTGTTTTTCGTATTTGTTGATAAAGCGGCAAAGAAATACATCATCTGTGAAAATTTCCACTGTCACGGTTCATGATATATAGCCTGGTATACAGACAGACAGACGGACAATGGAGTCTCAGTAATAGGGTCCCGTTTTTACCCTTTGGGCACGGAACCCTAAAACTTAACAAAATTATAAATAAACTAAAAATACTATAAGCCGCGGGTCAAAAACAACTTGGAAGGAAAAGGCTGGAAGAGGCTTTTAATTTGCAAGGGGAAATCATCAACAAACATCCTAAGAAACTAACAAAAGTATTTTTTAAACTTATCCGCAATTGACAATCGCTTCATTTGCTCGCGTAAACGATCAATTTTTCCGTCAATGAGCGTCCTTTGCGGAAAAATTGTCAATTAAATAAATATATTATCATGGATGCCATTTTTTAACAGTATATTTTTATGTTGTTGGTACAACATAAAATATACTGTTGAAACATGATATACCTACGTATAGAATCACTATACTTACTTTATTATAATTATACCTAGTAGGTTTTTCCTAAATTTAACCTAAGTAGGTACTTAAAGACTCATCCCACAGGATGAGTTTAAGTTTGGTGGGTTTCTGAAGTAACATTCGGTTAAGCTAGTTGTTCTTAGTAACTGATTCAGTTTGAGTTATCCAGAATTAATTTAGGTAGGTAGCATAGGTACTTATTTAGTAAGCTACTTATTTAAGAGAAAAAAAAAATTACCCTGGATTGTATGGAATGTTTTTTCGTAAAATCGGTGTTTTATTTGCTTTTTCCTTTTCTTTATTTACATTTAACTCATTAGTGCCAAATAGGTAGGTTCTATTGAGATGTCAATGTAACTTTAATCTACTAAAAAATTAAATACGCTACGCCAACAGCTAAAATACTTTACAATATCAGGTAGGTGCTAGAAAATAACATAACTTTATAAACCAAAAAAAACAACACTGATAAAAATTAACAAAGCTACCGATTAAATAAAATAAAAATAATTGTGAACTTTTTTAAGTTTTAATTAAATAAGATTTTATTAGGTAGGTTATTAAAACATTTACCTACCTATGTAGTTTTTTTTATTTTTTTATTGTCATTGTCTTTGTACCTACTTAAATTATAACCGAGTATCCATATACATATATAGGTACCTAAGAAATAATTACTTTTAAGTTATAAAGGTTTTGTTTCACAGGTTATGTATCTAAGGGTTGGTTCCCATAGTTTACTTGACAGATAATCTGGCTGGAACTCGTCAAACGAGATCTTAAACTACTTAAGTACCTACAAACAAAATACAAAAAAAATTATTGCATTATTCTCATTTCATTATTCTTCTAACTTGACATTATTATTACTCGTGTAAATAATGGAAAACATCCTATAATTATAATACAAGAAAGGTAAATAAAAACACGAATAGGTAATTAAGGGTTAAAAAAATTAATTGCCACAAGAAAACAGTGGAAAAACAACTGCTATTTAGCCAGGCAGTATATTAACGCCTAATTATAAGCGGCCGATAGCCAGGTTTCGACAATTAACTGATGAACTATAAATGAAGGAAAGTGGCAATTTCTACAGTGACAAACGTCGGCCTTATCGACGCTAAATAATGGAGCTAGTAGTTAGACTTGCGTCTTCATCCCGGTAATTAACCGGCGCCCCCCGCGCCCCGCGCCCGTCCACCCGCGGCGAGCTAAATTAATCACACCACGAATCTCGCCCCCCAATCCAGGGCCGGATTAAAAAGTTTTATTGGAGCTTCAAGCGCGACAACCCGGCTCGCCTCACTATCCACGACCGACCAATAGCGCCAACCCGATAATAAAACGCGGCGCTGCCATTGGTCGGCGTTTAACAAGCTCCGCCTCCGATCACCGCCCGCGCCAGGGCTGTCATTCGCCACGTCAGTTGACCGAGGCGCGTCGACTCGTCAGCCGTATCCCGTGTTAACTATCGCGTTGTGAGATAAACACAGCCGGCCTTCCGATTGATTCTGTGACTGTTGTGTGATGGATCTGTGATTCGAACGATGGAGGAGGAGTCGATGTCTGGACACAGCTGTTCCGAAGACGACATCAGTGTTGGGCGACCGTCGCCGGCGCCGTCACGGTCGCCGTCTCCGCATGACTACTTCAGGCCGCTGAAGAGGTTGAAGATGGCATCGGAGCCGGCGGAAGAGAGGCGTGGTGAAGGAGTGAAGAGTTTTTCTATATTGGACATTTTGTCGCACAGCCCGCGGGCGCCGCCGCGCATTGTGAGGCCGTGGGATGCTTCTGGGTTGGAGCGCTTGCAGCGGTTGCAGCGGCTGGCGGGCGCTGCGTTGCTGGATGGGGAGAGATGGCGGCTGGCGGCTTTAGGACTGCTGAGGCCGAGAGAACTTGCACCTGCAGAATGCTGCGACTCAGCTTCAGAAAGGTCCTCATCGGCGTCTGACTGCTGCTCGGAGCCCCGGCGAGCGCCGCAGCAGGGCGGGGCCCCGCACACTCCCCTGGATGCCCTGTTCCATATGACCAGCAAAACCTTTGAAGCCAATAATGCTGACAGTGGAGGTAAGATTTGTATTTTTATTACTTTTTATTAACCTGATAAATACAACTTAGTTACCTAAATAATGAACTCCTGCTATATTACTTATTTCCTAAAATTGCCTTCCAACTAAATACGTTATAACGTACAAAAGGTGAAACTTACATTTTCGTACCTTTTTATAAATAGTTGTAAGTAAAAATAAGCACTCGTACCTAATAATTACTTATATATTTTTATAACCATAACTAATTTTCGATATTACCTATAGGTAGGTAGGTATACACAAAAATAAATAATTTTCAGTCGCTTGTTCCTGAAAACCCTACTTTTGTATTTCCTTATGTAACGTTTTATGAATAAATAAACATCTTTGAAGAAAATGTGAAAACATATTTTGATAATATAATGTTCTCAACATTTTTATGTTATGAAAGCAGAGCAAAGATTCGCACTGCTTGGATGAAAAGATTTTTCATTTATTTTATTTTTATTTATTTCATATAGCAACACTAACATTATGTTTATCATGCATTATACAGAGATCTTGAGCAATTTAGTTTTTAACCAATAAACACAACAATATGGAATATGCATAAGTCACCGATTTTGATGAATTTGAGCTTGATCGCTGCGAACACTTACAAAAACATGATGGAACAGAAAAAAATATAAAAAAATGTATTATTTTAGTTTTATCACACGATGAAATTAGGGGAAAATAGCGATATTTTTTTCATTTTCGGATAAATGCACTTTACAGTCAAAAGTTTTAATATTACACTTGATTTTCTCACGCATTATACTTTTGATTTTGATTTAAAATAAATTGATGCTTATTCCCTATTACAAGTGTCGACATCACTCTCAAAAATTACAATTTAATCAATACGCTCAATAAATAATTATACCTACTAATAACAAATAAAAATAAATGCTGGAATTTTCAAATATCAAATTAATTACAACCTACTACAATTAAATTCAAGAATCTTATATTAATATTTTAAATTATTTCATTAATTTCAACCTAAATTTCAAAATGCATCATTATTTT
Organism: Agriphila straminella; assembly: GCA_950108535.1. Taxonomy (NCBI): domain Eukaryota; kingdom Metazoa; phylum Arthropoda; class Insecta; order Lepidoptera; family Crambidae; genus Agriphila; species Agriphila straminella. The sequence goes on along the minus strand of OX467326.1, from coordinate 5,363,449 downwards.
TTTCATAAAAATTATCATTAAATCTGAAACTTTTCTTGAAGTTTAAATTTTGTGTAAACCACTTTGCCAGGATGAAAGTATATCAAGCTTCTTAAATTAATTTTAACCTCAAATCAAATTTCTTTTAACTTTTTCATATGAATGATAATATTAAACAATAAGCTTTTCTTTTCTTGAAGTTTATGTGAAACTTGAAAACATAAGAAACAAAGAAAAAATGATTTTCCATTCTTTCTGATATGAACATTTTCAAGGAGAGCACTGCTGCAATGGAAATGCAATGGAAATGTTTTCAGCTTTAAACATACATACATTCCAATCAAATTTCACGCTTTCATACAAATGAGAATGGAGGTTATGTAAAAAGTACCAACGATCTTATTCTTAAATCTTATTAAATAGTTTAGGCCTTGCAGGAAGTTATTATAGAGTCTATTCATTAGATTTGTTTTTTTTATTTCAGTACAAAATCTCTTTCGAAATGATGCCTCATCTTTATTTTAGCATTGCCATTGTTTTAAGAAAAAGTTAATCTTTTTCATTACATTTTTCATAAGTACCTACCTATATTATTATACTATGTTTTATATTTATATGTATCGTAATAAGAAATGATACAACATAGCTATGTTGTATCAAATTTATTATTTAGTAGCTACTTACCTAATAGCGAAATTGACATACAATAATTAGCACACCAAACATTAACATATATTTGCCTCAATGCATTTGTCAATTTGTCTGTCCATGTTCACTGTTTGTCAAATTAATTGCACTAATTACTTGCCATTCAGCAGCAATCGACCATATCTGATTTACAGTTGGCGGTTGACAGTTTTAACAATGCAATTAGCAATATATTTATACTTATACTTCCGCGAATAATTGGCAATCATTTCAAAACTTACGCAACGTTTACTATGAGTTATGTTTTTTTAAAATTAAAACAAAAAATCAATGCTATTTTTGTTTAGGTACACAACACCTGAAAACATTTTTTTCAAAACTATCTTGAAGCAAACTTGAAATGGAAAAATAATATCAATTGTTTTTATTATAAAGGTTTGAGAGTTTTCTTGATTTCAAGATCATACAAAAAGTTTTTGTTGTGATAATCTCTACAATTATGGTTTACATTTTAGGTTTCAAGCAAAGCATAAAAAAATATGTATTTTATTTAAAAAAAGGAAAGAAAATAACACAGTGTTTCAAGCAAAGTCGACCTCTCCATGCTACTCGAATAGGTTCCAAAAAAGTTGTATGGAATTTAATTGCTGGTGAGTTTTAGCCCCAGTATTTTTTATGAAAATTCATTATTGTTTAGTTTTGTTTCAAACATAGGTGCAAAAATTAATATTAACCCTGGAAATCCGGTCCTTGAATTGCTTTGCTTTTTCTTGGTCATCGTTGCAGCCCTTGCTGGAAATCAAGGGGTGCAGTGTTGACCACGCTGTGATAGCCTGGACTTGCGCTATGCCATTATCATCGCTGCCAGCAACGCAGTCATTACAGACAACGGCAGTAATGTGCTATTTTATATTGCTGCAATTTCGGTGTTTATTTTATGATGCTCGGAAAAATATTATTTATGAAAAATCTGGCGCTTTTATTTTAGAAATATGAACATCTTTTTATTTTATTATGACACAAGGCGCATAGCAATAAAAATAATATAATAGTTATTAGGCATAATTATTAATTACAATACAATGCTTGGTTATTTGTAAAACACCAACAACCTCGCAGGAGTAGATTACTAACATCATAAACAACAACTTTTTCCGAAAACAGACAAAAAAATCGGCTTTCCGATCGGATATTATTGTCCGAAAAGCTGATCGAGCTTTGTATGAAAAGTAGTTTTTTTGTCTGTTTTCGGAAAAGTCGTAGAACAATTGTTGTTGTTTATGATGTTAGTAATCTTCTCACGCGAGGTTGTTGGTGTTTTACAAATAACCCTGTACAGACTGTATGCAACTCTAGATTGGAAAATATTATAAACATAAATATTCTTATATCCACTTACTTAACTCAAAATATTTGTAATTGCATCTTTATGTAGGCCTATTACGGCACTCAAATGAGCCGATTTATAAAATAACGAAATACAGATAAAGATGTTATTTATTCAAGTCAGGGTGTGGACCCAAATAGGTACCCGTGGCATGATTACAGAGCGGCCTCAAAATTGAACGGTTGGAGCCACGCGCACGCCGCACCGTGCGGGTTATTACCTACGTACTGTAGGCATTATGTTTTTAATGCCTTTGCCATTCGGGTGACGATGAGAATTTTGAGCTATCAATAATTTTAATATTTGTGGAAATGGTTGTCTTGGTTGGGTTGCATTATATTAGGTTTGTTAGATGTTATGCTCTGCACTAGTTTTTGCAGGTACCTATCGTAAAATTATTCAGTGTGGTTTACCTTTAAAAAGATTTATGAAATTCTTATACATACCTAGTTCAGGACTTAACCAGTATGTATTTTTAACTAATAATATTTGTACAGTAATATTTAATCTGATGTCGCCTAACAAATTTCACGAAAGCAGGTACACTATACCTACCTATAGTTAGAATTTTGAATTCATATTTTCGATAAAATATTCAGATAATAGCATAATTTATGAGAAAAGCCTTAACAATATAGTTGATTACTCATCTAAATAAGAAAAAAACACAATTAGCAACAACGTATATCAAACCGTGAAACTTCAAATGACTCTACCGTTACAAAATTAACCACTTAATAAAAATAACAAATCAATGAGTACCCTTAAGGACCACAAAAGTTATACGCAGTCATTCAAGAACCCTACTCAATCCCCCAAAAAAGAATTAAATTGACTCTATGAACGTAATTTACACGGACATTGCAAAAAACCCATTGTAACTGGCACAAAAGAAGACATCAAAACTTTTTAACAAAAGACTTTGAAACGTCAAAAAGAGGCGGGAGTATCTATACTCCTTATGGTACAGATTAACACGTATAGCGCCAAACAGTCATTTGTCACTGGCAACACCTATGCTTGATTGAGGAAGCCATTTCTCGTTTTTGAACGGAAATATTTTTTTTTTCTTTTCCCCTAGTGCTCGGACTCCACGGGAGATTAGAAATTATTGTTGAGGATATATCATAATCATTATTACACGTGCATTATAACATCAGTGTGTATTGCGGATGCGGATATGGCCATAGCCGTTTGTATAAGTTTTTATTTTATACAAAAAGTGTTGTTTTAGCTTACCTATACGTCACTTTGACAAGAAGATCTACTACCTAGGTAGATGAATAATTTGATGGATAAATTCAACTAGGTACCTACATCTTGCGTGCGAGAAGTTCATTAATTTAATTATGATTAGGTAGGTACCTAATTAGGTATTTAATTGACAATACCTTGGTTGACTTCACATATGTATATTTAATATGTTAATGTAGGAAATCTTAGCATTAGCATAAACTGATACACTAATCATATTATTACCCTCATTCATACAACATAATTACGACAACACACAAGCTGTCAATAATAGGAACATTGTACATTTGTATCTAAATATGACATTTGTGTCATTATGTCGATCCAATCTGCATAACGACGACTCGCTACATTAACTGCGATTCAGTCGTACTTATACGAATGAACAAAACGATTATATTATACATTACGTACCTACACAAAGTACCTATAACACAATATTTATACACTACATACACATATAGATTCCACGGTCTGTAAAGTTAGGCTATTTATGCATGTTTTGTTTTGGTCAAAAATTTTCTTTTTTTATTCTATACTTACAGCAAATCTTTTTAGTTGCAAGTTGCAACTGCAAGTTAAAATGGATAAATCTTCGAAAATTTGATTAGTTTAAAGAACGTTCCTATTATCATCAATACAAATAAGTACCTATTGCTGGTCGTAATAGTCTCAACCAAAATTGTAACAATATTTTTTTTTATGATAACAAAAAATAGGTATGCAGGTACTTAGATTTAATTTCCAAATGAATATTACGCACAGTGGCATCAACCATAGATACCCTGCCATCAAATTTTATATTTTATTATGGCGCAAATGACTCTTATATTGCCTCTTGTGGGGTCCGCAAAGGTGTCGGTCCTGACGCGTTCGCATGCCCTTATTATGAAAAAAAAGTAATAAAAAACGCGGCAAAAAGCCGCCGCCATTGTAGCACAGAGTGAGCTTTTACACGAATTATATATAGTTTCAGAGCGAAATCGCTGACTAATTGATTGTGAATGGGGTCTATTAAATTGGAAGTCGAAGGGTGCCGTTTGGAATTTAATTCGGATATAAATTAGTGAAATAAATCTTGGAGCGTGGTAATTGCATAATTTGTCTCTTAAAGAAGTTAAATTTGCTATTAGAAAGAGTAGAAAAACATCAACTTTTGTAAAAATTCGAAAACACAAAATTCTTTGATCACATTAAAATATTTTTAACCACATAAAAATATATTTCTTAAAAAAAAAGCAACCTTTCTTTCAGTCTCTAAATCAAAGAATAATTCCATATTATTACTGTAAGTATATCAAAATCACAAGGCACATGAAATAAGCATAATTATAAAACTAGTGAAGGACCACACTGTCCTTTTAATAGCCGAAACGCAAGGTGTACATCTCTATCCTTTTCTCTCCTTGGCCGTCAAAGCGAGGCAGGTGCCTGTGACGTCGGTTAATTTAATTATATTATTCGGATACCTTCGTCGCGACCTATCTCTTGTCCATCTGTGTGATACAGGTTGTAAGTTATTAATGGAAGATCGACTAAACAGGGTGGAGAGTCTCAATCGAATTTTGAAAAGTCAAACGGTTGGTTAAAAATGTTGCCACATGAAAAAAATATTAAAAACATGACTATATACCCTGCCAAATCGAACTAAAAAATTAAGTTATGTGAAACAATTTTTAATCAATGAGGTCCTCACTGCAATGACACTTGCTATTTAATTTTTAGTTCGATTTCTATTTAGTACTACTTCGTGGGTCTTTTGAATGTATTATTTTATTATGGTCTTCATTTACGCTTGTCTAAGTTCACTTATGCTTCAAGTTTCTGAGAGATTTCAACATCGTAAAAGAGTCATTAACGTTTTAATAGCATAAAATTACTAAGAGCTATTCGCACTACCAGGAGAGCTTATAATGGGATGTTGTAACTTAGGTAATCAATTTGGTTCAATCAAATAAGCAAACACTCTGTACCGGACACTAATAGACTGACGTTGGTTACTCAATTTAATAATTATTGGCTTTTATAGTCTTCGGACAGAATACTGTTTAATACAGGAGCAATTTGTAGCTTGCTCTTGCATAGTAATAAACAATTTCATTTAGATCAAATTATAGAATAAAATCACTACGGACATGAATATATCCTTCACCTTTTAGCAATTCAGCCCACGCACATTAAAAGCTCGATGTAAAATAAAAACATTAAAAAAGCACTAAAACGTAATTTACTTTTAGTAACTTTCAAAATGAATAATAGTTCATAATCATAATTTTTTGCCATCATTGATTGCAAGAAGATCCAGCACCATTTATAACTGAATGTAAGAAAATACGATCACTGAAAATCCTTTCAAGGCTCGCACCGTTTTCTAGCGAGCGTCCTTCCACATTAGGCCCGCGGGCCCCGCGGCACGGCAGCAGGCCATTACATAATAGCCCCGAATTTGGACACCCCGAGTGTCGAATTATAGGGTTGTTTTTGTAAATAAACCGGCGGCCCCTTTGTCCACGTAATTCGGAACTGATGAACTACAGTGTGACTCAGGCTTTATGTGTTGTTCTACGAAATGAATTATTTTTGTATTGTGAATAAGAAATTTTAAAGTTTTGTGCACAGTTTTGAGTGTCGTGTCGTCTCAAAAGACTTTGCTAGTTTTTGGAAGGCGAGAAAAATCTACTTTTTCCTATATTATTTTTAGCCTGAGCAGTCGGAAGTGCAATAATACTACTTACTGGTAAAAAAGTAAATTATGAGATGTTGTGCATTATTGTTGTTATATATTAGTAAGGACAAAACAATGCGTAATTAATTTTAGTTATACAATGCAAAACGAATAAAGTAACTACATACATAATAGGTTGGAAAAACTGCTGTTGCAATAGAAACAAAGATTTATTGCTCGCTATTTTAATTTTAATAGTATGATTAACAAACCCTAAAAAATAATTTATTAAGAGAAAATATAAAAAAAAAACATTTTATTATCGTTGAAAGTGAGTGCTATTTAAGATGGAAGTGAGAAAAAAATACCCACTAAACTAATGTTTTCCCATTCTTATAAATCTATAAGTTGTAACTAAAGGAAATTCCACTACTTTTACCTACTCATATTTATTTTAAAATAACTTTTTAAATATTATTATTTTAAGAATCATCCGATGTCCATCAGCCATTTTTGATATCCCCACTGCTGGGGCACAGGCCTTCCTTATGGGTGGTAAGGAGGATGGGCCATAACCCACCACGCGGGCCCAATGCGGATTGGTGGGTGTTAACGACTGCAAATACAGCCGGGACCAACGGCTTAACGTGCCTTCCGAAGCACGGAGGAGCTCGAGATAATACATTTTTGGTCACCCATCCCATGACCGACCCTTGCGAACATTGCTTAACTTCCGCAATCGCTGGGCCAGGCACTAAACCACTGCGCCACCGAGCTCCTCATCATCATCCGATGAGTAGATTAAAAACAATGAAGGAATTGGCAGTTTCTTCAGACAACGCGTTATATTTTTATTCTGTTCAGTAAACAAATATTAAAGTTTTTACTTATTGACTTGAAAAGCAACGGTTAAAGAGAAAAGCTCTTTGATGACGTAGCCAAAACTGTTCTACACAAAAACCTAAAATTAACTAACATATACCCCAATTAAATCGCTCCCCAATTTAAGTTCAGATATTGATTTAGATAAGTTAATCGATTGATTTTTTTACCGATTTGGGCGAATGCGCCCAAAATTATGTTAGCCGTTATGCGTAGGGTCTGTGAGTTGTTGGTCAGGTGTGAGCACTTTTGATTGGTTGTTTCAAAAAGGCGGCTTTTTTGTAGGGGCGTGGTCTAATTAAAGTTTATTAGTCAAACAACCCCATGATTTGGAACATGTGCAAAGGCTAATGTTACGAAATCAATATAATCTGTGTGCATCCATATAAAAAGGAAAAAAAATAAAAAAACCTGGTGAGAGTCATAGTAGGTGTGGAGAGACATTGTAAAAGATATCTTGAAACTATTATTACTACCACTAGAAAAAAAACATCTGTTTCATACAAAAATTAATACGAATATATAAAAATGTAAGAAACGGCTGATTTTTTTTCGCTATTTCAAAGTTGGTCCCATAGTAAAAAAAAACAGTTTGATGGTCCCTATCTACCATATTCTCGTTTAGCCATTAATTGTGTTTCATGTTGTATGAAATAACGACAACGAAACGTCATTAATAGAATAGGTAGAATTGTGTTACCTAGGTATTTAGAATGTAAATTGTAAGAATGTATTCAAAACTAAAAAAAAAAAATAGTCAGTTCTTATTACGTTTCATACAACGATTCTCTTTTTGTATGCAAAATTCACTCCAACCGTATAATTAATTAGTGAGCAAAAAATTGCAATCTTTGTGTGAATTCGGTATCATGATACGCATAGTTAAATTTAGCTGGTAAAGGCGCTCTTCAGCAAAATATTTAACATTGCTACGATAGTTAAACAAAGAGTTAAGGTTCATATCCTCATATATCTCAAGGATATTGCAATATAATCTCAATTATAGAAAAAAATATTTTGAAATGTGATGATACATTTATCGAGAAAATTTAGGAAAAATCATCATGAACGAGTAGCCCACGCCTCACGACCAATTATATTTTTTCATTGCAAAATGTAAAGTGATTTCATAAAAAAGTTTTTTTTATAAACTCTATTTAAAACATTTCACCCAGATAAGCCTGAAACAATTTTTATTGCAGAAAGGTATATTTTTTGATATATCCTTTTTTTCAGTATTCTAGGAAAAATAATATTAAAACTTCTGGAAAAGCTAGAAAATAACGATCCATATTATGGGTCCGTCGGCTTAAGCAATACATTTTACTCACATGCTGTAAAAAGTATTATTTAAGTTAAAGTATAACATGGATTAGTATTTTATTACTATTTAATGAAATCTTACGTTGCACGTTGTGAGTTGAAAAAACATGTGGGATGAAAATGTATAAGTATTACACTTTACGCAAATGTACCTAATTACATTTGTTTCACATAATTATTTTCTATTTGATAATCTATATCTTACTCATAGTTTTAAAAAAGCTAAAAGTTAAGAATCCCAAATAATGTTTCTTTGGTTTTAAAAAAAATGGGGAAATGTTGACTTTCCACATCTTTTAGAAGTTTCAAAAAATCGCTTGCGAAAAGCCTGCGAAAAAAATGATGATGAAGCTTTCCATCGTCAAAACTATACATTTGCCCTATTATTTAATTTGTTTTCTGTTCTGTATTTTTAAGAGAATAACACTAATTTGAAAACGGCTTTCCTTTATCCATGGGTTTAAAGAAATCGGTAGTAAAATTAACAACGTTGAATGATATTTATGTCAAGGCATCTCTGTTGATTGTAGGCGTAGTCAATAATAATAATAATATTTGACAACATCACATACATTGCTCCGATCCCAAAGTAAGTAGCTAAAGCACTTGTGTTATGGAAATCAGAGACAACGGTGGTATCACAAACACCCAGAACTAAGACAATATAGAAAAGTTCATTTTATACATTGACCCAGCCGGGGATCGAACCCGGGACCTCAAGAGATGGTGACGCCTTGAAAACCGGCGTACAAACCACTCGACCACGGAGGTCGTCAATACGTGATAAAGTGTAAATATAAGATAGTTTTATATTATGTATGTATGTTAGTCGTTAAGGTATTTATTGTATGGGCCATTGATGCCTGAAATAAATGGTTAAATAAAAAAATAAAACTTTAACCTTTTATCTTGTATCTTTCTGATTTCATTTACCCATATAAAAGTTTTTGGCGCTGGCAGAGTACACATTCCATTCCTTTCATAACGAAAGTATTCTTTTCATATTCATGTTTTAGCAAACGTGGAACCGCAGCACGAATAAATTCAATTGAACTGTACTGAAAATCCAAAATGGACGTTACCTTACCACATGCGGCCCGCTGTAGGTGCACTCATACATAGCGCGAGGATGTGTGCCTGGTTACATTCAGAAATCGTGTCTTAATTAACAAAAGACTGTTCAATTTAAAACTCAAAAAATACTCTTTAAATATGTATTGTATCCACTTTTGAAATTCATAAAATGGAACAGTTATTGTCGATTTTAAAAATAATATCGGTCACGAAAATACTCTTAATAGTTATTGCTTATAAAAAACAGTCCACAGACGTGCGTTAATGAGAACACATAAGGTTGAATTTACTATTGTTTAATTTTCAATAAGATGTTTTAAATATTGAGTATGAAATATAGTACTTATCGGTATTTTTAAGTGTTACCAGATGCTCTCACCTTTTGGGTTTACTTATCCTTTAAGCATTTTTGGAAATAAAATAATTGGTTACATATTTACTATAGCAATTATCAGTGCCTCTATGCGATATATCGTATTTTACACATTGCAGCGTGTTTCGAGCAAAAACAAAAGTACCTATTTAAAAATACTTTACATTATTAAGTATGGCGAATACTTTTCAAGGTTTAACCATCCAAACATATTTAAAATAACTAATAACCTCGCCATATTTTTAAAGCCACTAAAGTTTTTCAATTTCCAGAGCCGATAATACATAATTTCTGAGCCGAGAACTGACGATAAGAGCAGTAATTGAATTATGTTTACAAATTACAAACTTCTACTTGTCACAGTGATTCGTCACAGATAAAATACTCGGCTCTGATTGGCCCGTTCACCTAGAAACAATGGAGAACACTACATAATCTAATGTGTTACCGATAACTAGTTTAGGTGTGTTTCTGATTAGTTACATTAGGCCATGAACAAAGCTTATAGTCCGTAAGCCCGCGACAATATTGCCTACGTCATATGACATCACGATGAAATGCATGGCACACGGTCGGAAATATTGTGCAGAGCGAGGATCAGAAGATTATCGCAAATAAAATTGGCCGGAAGCTTGACAAAATCCTTCACTTCCGATCAAAAATTTAAGGTTATATTTACGTCATGTGACATCAGTACGAGACCCGTGGCATCATTTAGCCTTCAATATTAAAGAGAGTTAACATATTAAGTCTGTCACTTCTGAAATGGCCTGATAGTACTTGACAGACTTTCGGCTATTTCAGAACTGACAGACTTAAGTAAACTCTCTCTACTTAACTATTGAAGGGCTAAATGATGCCACGCCACGGGTCTCGTACTCACATGACGTAAATATAACCTTAAAATTTTGACCGGAAGTGAAGGATTTTCTCAAGCTTCCGGCCAATTTTATTTGCGATAATCTTCTGATCCTCGCTCTGCACAACATTTCCGACCGTGTGCCATGCATTTCATCGTGATGTCATATGACGTAGGCAATAGGTACTGTCGCGGGCTTACGGACTATTAAACTCGTGACATTATTATCTGTAAATGGGTGCCGAGCCAAAAAGTCAGGAAATGCAAAAACTCATCAAAGATCTTCAAAAAAATCGCGTTAGTAACCGTATAAATGACAATAAGTTAATGTTTCATTTTTAACCTTTATTATTATTAGTGACCTACTATTTTATTATAGTAGTAGTGATAACACTATTGCTAAACGCCTGCTATGTGGTTCTCAGAGTTTTAAAAGTTGTCACTTGCCAGTATTTTGTGTCGACTGCACCAACAAAATAGTAAAAAGGCAATACAGAAATGTCACAGTGTCTTTAGCAAAGTCGCAGTTGGAAAACCGCAGGATTTTGCATTGCGTTTTATAATTCAAACCGCATTCAATCTGAGAGGAGAAAGGCTAAGGGGCAATTTAAATATTTGACAGGCTAATAGGTGAATTAGCAGAGGTATTGCGTTTGGTGCTCCGTTGAAGCTTCGTTCAGTTAAATGTACTGTGAAAAAGTTATGATAGGTATTCTGATAGCTGAGAATTTTAGTTTATTTTTATGTTGATAGATGGCGCTATTCAACTAGGTAGTTTTTTTAATTTTTCCTAGCAGCTGAGTATACCACTTAATTATTCAACACTTGACACTGGCAAAAATTACTCCCTGAAGAGGAGTATATTGCCATAACAACGTCAATAATTGGCATTGACTCCTTTCATCCTTTGCTTTTTCTTAAACTTAGTTACGTACTTAGTTGAACAACGACATCTAGTACTTTTTTTTAAACTGCCTTTTGAAAACCGCTCATTTTCCGGAAAAACTACATAATTATCAGGAACAGAGTTTTTATGATAATTATGTCAACAATTGGATTTTTTACATAACCTGTGAAAGTATGTAGGTCACAAATATTTTTTTATGAAACATATAATTATAAATAGGCAAATGCTTCTATGGATACCTATTACCTTCATTTGAACCTACACTAAAATTATAAGAAGGGCGAGATTTGTAACATGCTGAGGTTCAAAAAACTTTTATAATAATATATCAATAGTAAGTATAAGAATAAGAAAATTAAATATTTTTTTGCATTGAGTTGCCAGCAAATGGAACAGCTTTTCAAAGAATTCCATATGGTCAGACAGAGTCAAAATGGCCGCGAAGCCTCTCACATGGCACTGTATACATATGCCTTATGTTGACCATTGATTCGACCGATGGAGGGACGGAGTTATTTGATTCAAAACCTTATTGTGGAGAGTTTAGAATTATTTTAAAATTATAATCAGCTTCTTTTGGAGTTTTTCATACCCATGAAGTAAGCATCAAATACCTCATCCAGTATCAACTAAAACTTTATTATATTCAATTGTGCACTTTGACTAAAAAACACGTCTAACCTGCTATCGAAAACCTTTAAATTTACACTTGACCGGCAAAATTATCACACAAAGTCAAAGTCAAATAAGCTTTATTAAAATAAACTTAATTATTAAGTACTTTTGAATCGTCTATATTTTCCTACCAGCCGTTCCAGACTTTTTTAGCTGACAAGAAGAGCAGGCGCAAGAAACTTATCAGCTGTAACAGCCATAAGTAACGATATTTACAAACTTGAATATATTACTTTTTTACCAGATTACTTACCAGATATTTACAACAGGGTGATTATTGGCAACAACATAGACTTATTATATTGCTTCAACAAAGTACTTATATTAGCAAGTTGTGTATTACATCATTTCCACGCATTTTGATCTTTAAGATAATCGTTTACTTTATAATAATAACCTTCAACCATGAGCGTTTTTATAACATGGTTTTTAAATTCATGCAAAGGAAGATCAATCACTTGTTGTGGAACTTTATTAATTTATGATGCACAGTACTTGTTGTATGGTCTGTTATGATGGTACGGAAACCCTCGGTGCGCGAGTCTGACTCGCTCTTGACCGTTTTTTTTTGACGGACAGATGTTTGCGCAGTGCATGTAATGAGTAAGCTCTAATCAATGTCGCCCCGCGCGCGTGTCCTGCTTAACACAGCGGAGAGCCTAAAACAGTTTGCATCAACGCATGCTGCACTCTACATGGTAGGGGCAAAGGTTAAATTAAGACGATGCAGCAGCTTTCTGTTTCTCGGGTTCCGATTAGCTCTAAAATATTTTCTATGAAAGTCTATCAACTAAGTTAATTGAAAGTGGCAATATCAACAATTCAGACAGACTTACTTTCCTTAAGACTGTTCAAGCAACAAGAAAACCATACATTTCTACTCTCAACAATACTGAAGAATTCAACATCTCGCCTTTCTTCGCGATCGTATTCCTGCAACAATGCATGGCACAAATAGGCTATTTGCTCGCCGGCTATAAATAGCCATTGTTGTTCTAATCCGGCGTTGACTAATCGAGACTGGTAATCAGTAATAATAGACCTGGGCCTCGATTCTGCTAAGGTATCGTAACAATCGTGTCTCAATTGTGTTTCAATAGGTATTGGTTTTTGCACAAAAGCAATACTATTGAAACACCACTGACATACGATTAGTAAGTCGTCATGAGCAGAATGGAGGCCCAGGGGTTCATTAGGCTGTTCGTTTTGTTCAACATTTCCAGTTTCCTTTGCGGTTTGTTACTAAGAGCTTTTGTTACGAAGGATTGGAAAGGATTTGTAAAGAAAACATTTTTACCTGTGGAAACTGCCGCGCTATATTGGGGCAGATTCCACTGTACATTTTGAGGATTTCCACTTTGGTGCGCCTTGCCTTCCCACCAAAGTGGAATAATTCAAAGAAATTGCTTTGCAGATCTAAAGTGACATGAAAGCTAAATTCATTAAAATAAATAATTAGAAAACTCCATAAAAACAGTTTCTGTTATAGGATTTGATACAAAGGGTTCGCTCGTACCGTATCTACAGACCTGCCATGACTGTCAAAAGTAATATCGAAGCAATGTTGTAAAAAAAAACAAAAAACCGACTTCAAAAAACCTACCTCTATAAAGCAGGAAATAATATTCGTAATAATAAAAATACGTCTATTGAAGTCGTGTGGGGCTGGAGTACAAATTCCTTTTTTTTATTCTAAAAGCCCCACCCGACTTCAATAGACGTATTTTTATAATTACGAATATTATTTCTTGCTTTTTAGAGGTAGGTTTTTTGAAGTCGGTTTTTTGTTTTTTTTTAAACTATTTTTATTTTTTTTTATTTTTAGTGTAGGTACTTGTAGGTAAGGTAAATTATATAGGTATGTAGAAAAATCGGCTCAGCCAAACGTAAGATAATCGCGGAGAAACATACTTAAATACGGGTCAAACTGAGAACCTCCTTTTTTAAGTCGGTTAAAGAACTACACTTAAGATATCCCTCTTCCAACAAAAAAATAATTATCTTATTCAGTCCATAAACAAAGAAGTAATACGACCATTATCATCGAGGTAATTCACACAAAATCATACTATTTTCGTCCTTTTTTCAAGATTACTTGAAAAGTACTGAACCGATTTCCAAATTTTAAAAAATGGGACCAACTTGGGAGTTTACCTAATGTAATAACGTTTGAATCATTTCAATCGGTCCAGCTGTCTTCGAGTAATCGGTGGACATACAAAAAAAAAGAACATTGAACCTCCTCCTTTTTTGGAAGTCTAGTCTAATGAGATGGCGCTATACGCGATGATAGCTCTACCCCTATAACAATATTACTTTAAGGTTGCTGTAAGACCTAAGAGTACGGCCTCTGACATAACTAAAAAGTTTATTTTATAAATCTACTCGGCCGGGAACCAAACCCAAAACCTTAAAATCAATGGTTATACTACTATGTTTTTTTTATTTACTTCAAGACATAAACTTATTTATTATCTTCTACTTAATATCCTTACTAATATAATAAATTAATGCGAAAGTCAAGAATCAAGAATCAAGAATTTATTTGCTAGAATGCGGTACATAAGGGTCTTAATATATTTCATATTGTCACATCACATTCACCAGGAGCTGGCATGCAAAATATAATAGTGATAAATATAGTATGTCAACATTAATATCATTCAAATTTACAAGTCAAATATTATTATAAAATTATTAGCACTTAAAATTAAAAAATTCAGTCATCGTATAAAAACAGTTTTTCACTAGCCATGTCTTTAATATAGATTTAAATAGATTTAGAGGCAGATCTCTAAAGTTATCAGGAATATTGTTAAATATTTTGATAGCCATGGAATAACAGCTCCTTGATCTGAGTTTCGTTCTCATCATTGGTAATCTTAATTTATTTGGATACCTTGTAGGAAATTTACGAATTATTTTATCATTTCTTGTAAATAAATCCGGATGACTTTTAACAAAAATACATATTTCTAAGATGTATAAACAAGGGACAGTAAGCAGATTTAGATTTTTAAACAATGGCCTGCATGATACCATATTGTCTACATCACATATGGCTCTGATGCAAGCTTTTTGAGCAATGAGCACCTTATTTATATTGCAAGAATTTCCCTACAAAAGAATACCGTATCTTAGAACTGAACTAACGTAACCATGATAGGCTTGGAGGGCTGTTTTCTTTCCGGCAGTTTTTGCCAGTCTCCATAGAGCATAAGAAAATGGATAGATTTTGTTGCATATATTGTCTAAATTTTTATACCATGTCAAGCAAGGGTCTGACATGCTTTGATAGAGCGAGATCGTCTTATTGAGATTCCTATAGGAGGAAATAGAGAAGAGTGTCATGTTTTCTCTCTATCACCGACCGGACTTTTTTTCATGGTTGGGTTATAGGCAGAGTTCAAGTAAGCAAAACAAACAAGTGGGGTTATTATCAAGAGTGCCAAAGAAATTAAAGGTTTTGTGGATTACTACCTAATTGATACCCAAGATTTATTATAAATCGTATGTGTTGTGTTTGTGTCTAGAATACAAAATGGTGGGGTGTTCGATATTTGGCTGCAAAAGCAACAATCAAAGAAAATAAGCGGGTGTTACATTTCATGCGTAAGTACACTGTTTTCAATATTTTGATCACGTATTTCTTTCTCAAATCTCACAGGAACCAAGTTTCTGAGCTAAATCATTAGTTATATCATGAAATACCTGATAAATAGGAAAAATCTAAAAATTATTTCTAAAAATAACCTCGTAAACATTTGACATGCAAACCGGTAAAATTGCGTACATCTTCGTAATAGTAGAAGTTAGCTTAGCTTTGACGTCCACTAAAACCAGTAGGTTTATAATTCGATTTCCGGATGCCTACTATATAGAAAATTTTCCCCAAAAATTACCCCATATTTCAGGGAATTTCTAGCGATTTCATTTTTCCAGATTTCCGACGGAAGATAAAACTCGTGAAAAATGGATAGAAGCAAATGGAAAAAAGAATTGGGTGCCACACACGAATTTGTTCAAAACATTTTGAAAAAAATTGTTTCCGAAAAACAGAAAACCTAACGTTAATAAAAAAAGTTCTGTATTCCAACGTTTAATAAAGACTTTACCTGTTTTAATTTAAAGTTTATCTTTTTATTCCATTAACCACACAATCTCAATATCAACTACCTGAGCGAACCCCAGCTAGTTTACTATATCTCTCTTTTTTTAGCAGGGCAGTTGTGTGTACTCCCGTCCCGACTGCAATGACGATTGTTATTTAACTTTAGTTCGATTTTAGCAGGGAAGACGTGTTTTTATTTTTCTTAATACCATTTATAATTATACTGAGTTTTTGCATGCTGGAAATGGCGAATTGTCTAAACATTTTATTAATATCTCTGCTGTACCACAATTACTGCGAATAAAGTTTATTTCCATTTCTATTCTATGTATACGTATGTTACCGTTAAAGTACGGAATCCGTTAATCTGCAGATTAACTGGTCGAGTCAGTTAAGAGGATTGTCAAACACGTGGTCTCCATACAAACGGCGATAACGTTTCCCACCCTCTAAACCTTAACCTACAGTAATTAATTTTTGGTATTTTTTTGAAATGCCTAAATACTAGGGCTGTACGTTTTGATTTTTTAAATATTTATAATAGATTTCGAAATATTTGCATTTAAGTGATTTCATACAAAACACAGAAGTGCCAATATTTTCAAATCTACAATGAATATTTTAAAAATCAAAACGTACAACCCTAGTTTTTAGGCATTTCAAAAACATACCAAAAATTCATTGCTGTAGGTTAAGGTTTAGAGGGTGGGAAACGTTATCGCCGTTTGTATGGAGACCACGTGGTTGACAATCCTCTTAAAGCACAGAATACATAATAGTACCGAAATTATTCTTAAAGTAGACGATTTCCGTGCTTTAACTAGTAATCTGCACATTAACGGATGCTACCCCGTTAAGGGTACTTTTTCTGATCATGGCAACCCCATATTTTGACGTCATAATATATCTATCCCTTACACCCGGTCGCTCGGTAGCGCATCTACCCCTTTTAATATACTATATCTATGATGTCAAGTGTTCGTCTAGAGTAATACCCAAAAATTTTACATTACTAGTCTCTTTTAGCGTCTTATTCTCGTATGTAATTTTAATGTTAGTTTTTTTTCCTTGATAGTTTCTAAATTGTATGTAATTTGACTTGTCAATATTTATCTTTAAATTGTTACGTCTTAGCCAAAGTATTATTTCTTTTACAGTCTTATTTATTTCATTATTATATTCATTTATGTCATCACATGGAATAATAACTGAGATGTCGTCAGCAAAAAGAACGCAATCATATTTTGTGATACTAGGCAGATCGTTTATATATATAAGAAAGAGCAACGGCCCTAAGATACTCCCCTGCGGAACGCCTGCACCGTTTATTTTCAGTCAGTCAGTTTGTTTGTTACGCCTTCCCTTCACGTCTTAACTATACTGAACCGATCATCATAAAGTTTTGCATACACGTTGTTTCTTGTCAGGGATACAAAAAATACAATACAAAAATACAATAATTTTAACCATGACACGGCTGAGTTGCACCATCTTGACTTAACCATAACTAAAAACAGATACAAACTTATCTGACTCGATGACAGCGTCGCTGTCGTCTATAGCGTAACCTAGGTAACAATATGTAATAACACTTTGTTCCACTTTTGACCACTGGCTCAGTGCAGTCAGGTCAAGTAACAGTCAAGTTAAGACGGTGCAACTCAGCCTAAGGCTTTTAACCAAGCTTTCAATCAACCTCACAGTCACAATACATAGTCAAACTTATCGAATCTTACCCCAATCTTCAAGCCTCGCATATTTTAACCCTACAACACCAACGCGTAACAGTAATAATACGTATAATAAGTTTAATGCCTTCAATTAGTTCCGTCCGACCACCGGCGCACATATGGGCCCTGGTGTGATGCGCCCGCAACCGGTTCCAGCCAGCTTCTCATTCTCAATGGGACGAGTGCGTATTACCTCCTTGCTCCATTAGGCATAGACAATGTAGAGGAAAAGAAAGCTAAGCATGGCAAAGCATTTTAAAAGATATTGTGATATTGTTTAGTAATTCCACATTCAACCGGCGATTTTTCTACCGGCGAATTTTATTTCCACTTTCAACCGGTCAGCTAAAAACATTGCACATTCAACCGGCAACATGGATAGTGGAGTGTCACGTCTGAAAACTAAGAAAAAATATTCGTATATTATTTCTTAGTTTTCATACAAACTGACGAGGGCAGCCAAAAGTGATGATGGTGATCGTTCACCATCATCACTTTTGGCTGCTCTCGTTTAGTAGGAAATTAAATAATTTGGTCAATTTTTAATTGTTGTTATAACTTGCTTTTATGTATCTTACAGTTGCAACTATACTAGTGGCTCTATGAGCTGTGGACCTCGCGTTTGTGAAATTTTCCAAAATGCCTGAAATGTGGTTTTGTCCATATCTTGACCATTTTGATAAATTTTGAAAAACTGAATCGACAAAAATATGTATCGAGAATCGGTTGAGATATTATGCGACCTTTAGAGGAGAACAGACGAAGAGCCAGTTAAACGAAATCTGGACATACGAAAGCAATTTGCCCAAGCCGAAATGGAGACGCTTCGCTTGCGCTTTGCACCGCTCGGTCAATAAGACAAAATTAAAAATATTTAAAGTTGGCAACAAAATTATTATAATATTCATGATCAAAAGCATTAAATTAAATTACCTTATCACTAATCAGAGCTAAGATATAGTTATTATAAAAAACAGTAGTGCCGAAATATTCGTCCATATTAACATAACCGACCGATAAGTAACGATAGAACCTCGAATCAATTAGTATTTTGCAACGCGTGATGGAAGATATGAAATCTGATCAGATAGCATTTCGCATAGTCGACGTCTGTCCATGAACTTTTACGGCAAAGGATATTTTGCATTCATTTTTCGACCCGCAAAAAATATAAGCTCTGATTTTTTAAAACTTTATGCTATCAGACTAAACTATCAGTATTGATAATTTTTGCCATTTAAAAAAATAAGTATCAATTTTCTACATTACAACTGACTTTACATTATTTTAAGTAGGTAATGTATTTTATATTTTATTTTCCCAAGAACGTAGTAGGTAAGACTTCCTTTAAGAAATATTTGAAAGATTAGTTTTCGGTCTCTTTAGAATTCTCTTTATTTTGCAGAGTGAATGATAAATTTTTTCTTTCCCCAATATCCTTTATCTCATTGTCTATGGTCACCCTTTTCCCGCGATTGAGCCATTTCATCGCCGCCCGCGGTCCGATTTTATCTGTGGCGATCCTCTGTTACTTTTGTTCGTATTTCGATACAAACCCCTCATTACGAATTAGAGGCGCTTTACCGCTAAACGGCTGTTAGCCGGAGGACCGAATGGGAATGAACAATTTTAATAGCTGGCGCTGTTTAGAAGCTGTCCTTATAGTGACGTTCGAATTGATTGAAACCTCTTTGGAAAGAATTTTGATAAAAGTGGTATGAAAATTTCTGCTGTCTGGCATATTTTCCTCATAATTTCAATTCTTTCATTTCAAACCCGTATCTCCAACTAAGTTGATACAGGACATACGATATTATTACGGGATTATTACTGATCACCGACAATCAGTTCACCGAATGCCATTTGCCAACCGCCATATCACCAAAGATTCATTTCACCGACAGGTTATTTTACCGACGGGTCATTTCACCGACAAGCCATTTGACTGAAACTCATTTCACTGATTTTATCGAAAGGGAAATAAAATCATGCATGTAAGTAAATCATAAATTTTTATTTCAGACATTATTTGTCAAACCAAATCAAAATAAAATGTCATTAATATAGGACTCTGGCGCAGAGGGGTGTACTATTAATCAATAGGAATCACACTTATTAGGCTAAATAAAAATAAAGGTAAAGTCTTTATTTTGCTAAATAAGTAATTTGCTTAAAATGGCTTAAATATTAAGTAGTACTTATTATTAGCAACTGCCGACAAAATATCAATAAGACCCATACTCTCTCGGTTTTTCAAAGTTCCTGAAAGAGAATTTTCTACCTTTCTTTTTTGGCGTTACTTCTTCGATAAACGCCCTTGCTTTTACAATTATATTATTATGTTCAGTAGATATTTGTTCTTTTATCAATTCACGTATTGTCGCGTACAGCCCAAGTTTGCGATTACGAAGCAGGCTGTTCCATCTACGGCGCCACACTTCTATGTTGTTCTGGTGTCGGTGAAATGAGTTTCAGTCAAATGGCTTGTCGGTGAAATGACCCATCGGTAAAATAGCCTGTCGGTGAAATGAATCTTCGGTGATAATGGCGGTTGGCAAATGGCATTCGGTGAACTGATTGTCGGTGATCAGTCCTAATCCCTATTATTACATATCACAAGCTTACTGATTAAAACTATAAAATCAAACCCTTCTTTCATTGATCAACGTCGTGTAACTATCACCTTACTTGTTTCTTCCGTTACGTTAACTGAAATAACTCGAGTTATTACACTTTAATGTTGTCCACTATTGACACTTAATCCAATCACGACCCGCGCTCAAATCCTCAGATCTTATCAAACGTTCCGAAAGGAACATAAAACAAAACAAATCATTTACAGAATTTAACTATTATGAACCTTAGTGTTCGCAGTTTAAGGGTTAGGTGGGTGGTGTTTGTAATATTGTGTTTTACATGAGAGAAGCCGGATCGAATTGGTAGGAAATCGGGCTTAGTGTCAACACTTCACGGATGACGGCACTAAATGGCGGCAGAGAGAACAATGCTGGCTGTCTTTGAGGGTTAGAACAGAGTTACACGGTTATCCAGCCGTTTGTGTGCAGCCCTTGATGTTCAACACGATAAGTAATTGATTGACTTTTGTTTTTTTTTTTAATTAAGGCGAAAGAAAAGCCGCTGGTTAGTGAAAAGCCATTGCGTTGTGTTGCATATCCGAACACTATTTAATGTAGGTATACAATAGCTATTTAATTAACTATTACAAAAAACAAAAAATAACTTAACTATTAATATTATACAAGTCTCTACCACCAGACAAAGTAGTTAACTACAACAAAGCAAATTGTATCTTTCTTTTATTTAATTGTATTTGACTTTGACATACAAATATATTGTTCTAACATAATTTATTATTTATTATTCCTATTAAACTAAGAAAACGGGAACTACAGCGCGTAAAAGTACTCGATAGAGAGTTATTTATGGAAATTTTAATTTCGCTTTACGGCGATAGATGGCGCTGTACAAAATTTCTCTATCGAATGGTTTTACGCGCGTTATTTTTTTCGATGGCGGTTCGTGCTAAGGGTACTGAACGCTTGCGAGTGAAGTTGCAGCGGACTGCGGATCACTATCTATTTCAATTTCAATTATTCGCATTGTATAGTATTTTAGTTTTTAATATTTTCATAAAGCTCATATCGAGACTTTTTCTCATTACTCATACATACCACAGAATAAATACCTAATTAAGTACTAAGATATACTCACCATACAAATAAATACTTTAGTGCTTATAAACAACACCTAAATGACGAGTCATCAATAAGATTGAATTACTTATTAGTCATAATGAATAAAGTTTTTATAAAACATCTTGAGGAAGTTCGCTGCGTTATAAGTTTTTTTTGTTCATACCCAGTTATGAGTCAGGCTCTTTTGGAATTAACCATCACAATGATTTGTCTTGGTTTGTTTCTGTTTTCTTATATTTTTTCTCGTTCTCATAAATATAATAAATTGTATAATGATAATTGCCTTGTTTATTTCAAAATTAGTTTATTATTTTATTATTTTATTTTATTTTATTTCTTAAAAATGTTTTTTTAAGTAGTAACCATGTAATACAGCTTTCCGCCCGCAGCTTTGCCCGCGTGGACTACAGGTTATATCGTGCGGGCGGAGACTCGTGCCCAGCAGTGGGATAAAAAGTAGCCTATGTCCTTCCCCAAGGTCCTATCCATATCCGTACCAAAGGACATCACCCATTTTGGTCCAAATGTGAAAGTACTTGATATTAATTGAGTTCAAAAAGTCTGTCTTTTCATACATTTTGGCACAAATGTGAAGTGGTGCTACAGATTCGGTGCCATAATAAGAAATGCTTAGATGGACAAAATCTATCAGAATAAAGCACTTTTGTCTTTTGGCCGGCACTTACATATTTGGACCAAAAATGTATGAAACATGATGTCATTTCGTCAAAATCGGCCCAGCGCGGTCTAGGTGTGAAAACGTAACAGACAAACAGGGTTACTTTCGCATTTATAATATTAAGTTATATAGATTATGATTGTGATAATGAAGAAGACAAGTTTGCGGGCTCAAAAAATTGCTTAACTTAATCACTCTACGTTACTCAATTATTTCCATTCATCATTCATTTTGTGTACCAATAAGCATCTAAAAATGCTTCATAAACACCTATCTACTGCACATTCTCAGTGATCTATCGCGACCATATCGAGAGGACCCAACAAAGGCTTACTAATTGCTCGGCGCGGATCTCACAGTGAAATTAATCAATCTCAGTACGAAACACAATACTTTACTGCTGGCGAAATTAAAAGAAAACCAAACTGAACTCTACCCCAAAGACATAAGGTCCAACAATAAACCCAACACCTTTTAAAAATCACAATGATACTTGCTTAATTTAAAAGTTTCATAATGCAGATTTGTAAATAACAGCGTGCGACTGCGAACTCTATTTGTTGTTAAATAGAGTTTAGCTGTTTTGTTCAAGTGTAGCTCGGAGCTTCATACCTGCCTAATATAAACGTTGGTCGTCGGCGCGTTTGAAGTCGACGCGGTCTCCAATTAGCGCGCGGCCGCCGCCTTTGGCGTCCTGCCGCCCGCTTTGTGCAGCCGCGGCTTGCTGGCCCGCTCACACGCCGCCTCTCGCTCGCTCCGGTGCGTGTGCGCAACCTCACATTATTCACGCGTTTGAAAGCTCGCAATGACAAAATATAGAATCAGCTGATTGGAACGTAGAGCTTTTCTTGCATATGTATTCAGATTATAAGGCGTACATGAAAGACTGTAAAGATACAAATGGATGCTATTGACAATGATTTTTAATATAAAAATTGCTATGTTGTTAACTTGCTACATAAACATATTAAGTAAGGAATTCTATGTTGAATAACGTCCATATTTTCACCAAGTTGGTAGGTATAGAAAGTTAATTTTAAATAACTTTTCATTCCATAAGTACTTCAGTTAGTTAGTAATAACTTTATTATACCTTAATCATATTTCCCTCAGTATCTCATAAATAAGTCCACTAATCTAGTTATTTAAGAACCTAACATTATGTTGACCTCTCTCTCGTGTTAATTCCGTCGGCATTATGAATGAGCTTCGCTGTAGGCCTTTTTGTTTCTTTTTTTCGTTTTATTCGCCACCACAACGAATTAGTAACGTGTGTGGGAATTAGTCCCGGAATCGTTATAATATTGGGTGTGTATTAGGCTTGAACACAAAATGTTCAAGGCTGTATATTGCTATTCCTTTGCCTTAGTTCTAAAAAACTAAAATAATCATTGAACTAAAAAAAGATTTATTTTATAAAAATACGTAGGTAAGTAAGTTATAAAATATTACAAAAGTCATAAAAAGAAGCGTTTGTATAGAAACTACTTAAAAACGTGATCTAATTAAAAAGACATCAACGAGTTACCACATTTAAAAAAATGTAAAGCCGCTAATCTATTGTCACTAATAAGACCAAGAAAAATTGTAATCCGGCCAGTGCGAACGAATTAAAATCCAGTTAAGCCTTTAAAGCACGTTTCTGCAGCACAAAGGCGGCCCACCCTCATTCTCATAATAAATCTTTACGACGATATCACTTTTATTTTGCATAAATAAAACTAAATTATAACTGGCCTTTGCATCGCCCGGTAGCCGCCAGATAATATTGTAACCAATAACAAAAATGAATTAAAGAAAAAAGTGTAAATGGTATAAGAAAAAAGTTTGTATCAAAGAGTTGCCGCGCTCACGCTCTGGCCGGTTATGACTACCAGCGGGAGCCAGCCACCAACCTGAGAAATTAAAAAGTATACTAGGTGATTTAAAAAGAAATAGAATGGTAAAGAGGTTAGATCTCATTGGAATACTTTTTTTGATTCGATACCTAATCTGTTAATCGATTAGCTAGACCGTGGTAGCTTTATTGCTGACCGAACTAATATTGCTTTTACACTTTCGGAAAATAAATAAGTTTTTTGAAATTAATAATCATTACTTGACAATAATTTTCGATATATTTTGCAAAATTTCAAGTGAATGTTAATAAAAAAATTAACACCGTCATTATTATGGAATTGATAGCTAATGTTACGGTTGTAATTAAGTGACAAATGAGTAAGCAAGGTCAGTGGACGACTCTGTATAAATTAAATAATGAGTGTGAGTGGGAAATAATTGTGCTCGTCTTCTGCTAAGTAACAAATAATAATTCAGCATAATATGAACTTTCTATGCCTTTCACCGCCTTGTAGTTTATTATGAGAAAAGTAATGACTTCATTAGTTTAAATTATGTCTGAACACAAATCGCTATTAATATTGTTAATAATGATAAAAAGAGTTTAAATGATTTTAGCGAATTTGTAGATTCTTTGCTTGGAAAGTAAAACGATACACACCATTATAATAACTAATTTAGATTTTTTTTGACGGTTATTAATTTAATTATTAACAAAGTTTGCTTTCATTTTTAAAATATAATGATTATTATTTTTCAAACACTTAAATAAATGGCATTTCCTACAAATACGTCAAAATACGATCATTATGTGATTACAAAAGCTTTTACATTGAGCTTCGCATGTCGTGCAACTGCTGTCTTGACATAGCTATTGTATTATTTTGTTTTCGGTCATTCACGCCATCACGCCTCATCTCAAAAGTTTAATGCTGCTGTCACAGAATTGTCTAATAGCTACTTACTCTGTGACAAAAAATAATTTGGATTTGAAACATACTTTAAAACTTTACACGTGAAGTTGTTGGCGCCATTTTTTGTTTGGTTCGAAGTTTAAAATTCTTTTGTTGGTGATTCGCAGTGGCATCGGTATTGAGACTAATAATAAAATTAAGTTAAGGCGGTTGTATGACCGAAAGTGGCGCCCTCAAAGGTTTTTTATTTAATAAGTTATTAATAGAAAAAGATTTTAATAATGTTTATCGTGGAGATTTTAGGGCCCATGGTCTAGTATTTTTAGAAGGTATCACTACATGCCCTCGTAGTCATTCGTAGAAGTATATAGATAGCAAATGTGTCAAAAACGGCCACTTTTAGCAGTTTTGCAATCTACTTCTAGCAGTGACTACGAGGGAATGTAACGATACCGTTTAAAAATACTAGACTGTGGGCCCTAAAATCTCCACGATAAACATTTTTAAAACTGTGTATTAGAATTATAATATCAAATATAATTCACCGCGGCGCCACTTTCGCTCAGGGTACCACTTTAAGTATAAACTTTTCTGTCAACTGACGATCCTTCCATGTGGTCACTTCACAGTTCAACAGACATTGTGCTTTGAGAAGTAAATGCATATAGAGACATTTTGCTCAAAAGACTATCACCTGATCCAAATATTAATTAAATTACGACAGAAACCCTTAATAACATCAACAATACATGAAAATCATAAAACACCTTTAATCAAAACAAGTTGCATTAATAAAATGCTAGTGCTTTTCTAATTACTGATAAAGTTAATGTTATTGGTTTGGTCGTCAGTTTTAATAAATTAGAACAAAAAAGGTGAAAAAGTAATGCCTTGTAAAGCTTTTTGGTGCGGAAAATTATAGTTTTTTTTACTCTCCGAGAGTTGGTGGCTAAGCAACCGTTGAGTGTTACATGAAAAGCAGCCCTTTGCTTATCAGAGTAAAACAGAAACGCACTTTTCTAAGTAAAAAAAAAGTAAAGCTTGTACAGTAATTTACTTTTTACTTGCGAAATGACTATGAGTCGGTTGGAACTTGTTAGACATTTTGAAAACCTTATTGGAACGAAAGTGTTTTGTAAGTTTTTTTGCCTTCTTAACTACCTATCTAAAACGCAAGCAGTGTTTCTTTCAGGTACTAGCCCGAGGGACTTTGAAATCCCCTAAAGGAAAAAATGTGTTGGTAGGTGGTCAAACGTGAAGTCGCATCGGGGGGCTCTAACCTCTCAATTGCCCCCCTGGACAACAGGTCTCAATTCTAAAGGTCAGTTCAGACAGAACGGAAAAATGCTCGAGCAATTTTCTGGTTTCATTGAAAATAGGACCATCGTATTACAATAACGGTTACAGGTTAACGGTCTTATTTTCAATTGAAGCCAGAAAATTGCTAGAGCATTTTTCTGTTCTGTCTGAACTGACCCAAGGGCACACCTACTTTTCGATAAACTTCATACACCCAATTCTGATCCATACAAACGCAAGTATTTGAATGAACCAATACGCTCTCATTCCATTCACATCCGGGCATTCCGAGGCGGTGCGGTGGTGGCGCGCTTCTTTGATGATGCCGCGTCTATTAAAGTGCGATTAAGCGGCCAGAGACGAGCTGGCTCCCACTTTCGGTTTTAGAACATCACTTATGAACGGATAGAAGTGACTAATATATTGGACAGTCAAGAAGAATACCTTTTACTTTTATTGTCTGTGACTTTATCTTTAAATACCAACAGGTTGAAAAAAATAGTTTGTGAAATTAGGTAAATTAGGATAATAGAAAAGTCACCTGAATCCATCACTTCAAAGTTACAGCCATTACGTACAATAATAATGTCTAATTTCTTACAAAATTAAATTTAATTGAACAAGACCTAATAGCTAGTTTTAAAACAATTTTAAAGTGTCTTCTCCAAATCTTAAAAATATTATTTTTATGATGTTTACAGTTAAGTATGGCATGATAAATGAATACCAGTGAAGTGAATTGAATCATAACTTTATCTGAAAACGATGGATACTAAAATATTTGACGTCATCTTATTTTACGAGCAACATAAATCATAATTTATTGGTTTTCATAATTAGCTAGTGTTAAACAGTTTAACCAATGATTATGATGAAATTAGTTTATAGTCTTCGGTAATTAATAATAAACGAAAATTTAATTGTTTAATACTTGGTTTATTTAATTAAGTTATGAAGGTCAGCAATACAATTTCAAATGTTTGGCTGTCCTGTTTTATTTAACATTTTAGCAATTTTATAATACTTTTCTATAGTTTAATTCATTTTAAATTTTAGAAATATAATGAGTTTTTTAGACTTCAATATTTCTGCTACATACAGTGTGTTGTTGCAACTCTACCAAAAATCTACACTAACTTTAATGGTGTAAACTTAAATGGTTTAAATCTGTTTTAGCTTTTTAAATTTTTGAGATCTTTCACATCTCTAATGCAACTAAATAGTTATATATGCGAGTTATAAGTGTTCTGACTGATATCTACTATGAACATCAAGATACTCTATCGCGGTATCGCCTAACCGTTTAACGATCAATTTAAATTGATCGGATATCCAAACCTTTTCAACACGTACAAAATTTAACGATACGCTTTCTAAATTGAGATGTTATTATGCTAACTAGCAATTATGCGTAAAAACTAGTAACACAGTGCGAGATAATTCGGATAAAATGTGAAGATTGGACCACACTCTGAGTGTGGTGTTATTGGCGACCTTCACGAACCCGTCGTGTTTTCTTAATTTCCTAATTTCCTGGGGCGATGGAGCTAACAACGAAATTATCGTTTTTAAAGCAGGCCCAATCATTGGTAATGTCTTTTAAATATGTTGTGGTGTTAGATCTGTGAGCGGCGCGCTTTGATCTTTGATGCCTCGGCTATTGTTCTGGTGGTGTCATTTTTTATTCAGAGTCATTTATTTATTAACTAGAATTGTATGTTATGCCATTGGGTGTTACGTAATATCACTTAAATGTGGGAAAGTAATTGCTTTTTACTTTTTTCTATTTTATAGTTTTATGCGATAAAAATTGTCAGGCTTAGAAGCAGAATTTTGCGCAGAGACAATTTTTACAGAAACTTCAAGTTATTTTGGTAATAGAATTTATAGGTTTGGATTTTAGACTTTTCTCTCATCAATATCTTGAAAAGCAAGAAAAAAAATTATACCTAATTTAAGAATTATGAAACACTTAAGTAGTCTGCAAATAAAAGTTTGAAGTTTGAAGCTTTAAGAGCTTTTATGATAAGTATTTGTTTACATATATGTATACTATATTTATTTATAACTCACTGTTAACATCGAAGAAAGATGTTTCTCTTTCGCAATGATAGCAGTACTTTGTAGTTGCATTAAATGTCTAACAGGTACCTACTAATATCTCGTGTGTCACAATCGGCCGACTTATCCACCACTTAGTTCGATAGTCTCACGACCAGTTTACGGGTCCCGAGTCACTCAATTGCTGACTGCAACCTCGACTGACGACTGCTAGTATGTTGCTACTATTGTTACTGCTACGGACATAATATGAAACTGGTCAATTTGTGAAACAAATGTTGTTAAAGAACCTTACGAATACATTTGCATGTGCTAAGTGATTTTTAAATGTTATTTTTGCTTTATAAGCTACTAATGATAAACTTGACCCAATTTGAATTCAAAACTCATACTATTTTCGCAAGATTTATAGCATGTGACAAGCTAATCAGCCACTTGAATTACATTTTATAATTATAAAATATTATTATAATACATTATTGGTACTTGAAACCTAGCTGCAGATACTACATTAATAGTTGGAACAAAATTGAGTTAATATATCAAGTAACCTAGAATTAAGTTTTATTTAATAATACAACGCTTTACTTTCAACATATTATCACTCTACGTAATTCCCAACAAAATATACCTTAGGTACATAATAGCATAAGTATAATAATAATAACAGTAGATACACACTAGTTAAAAAACTGTATTGCAGCAGAGTAGTATCGGCGTCTACTAGTAGCCAACATAAGCTTGCAGTATATGCAAGGTGAACAGATCAAATTAACTTAGCTAAACTATAAACTATTGAGATTTTCTCTGTAATGCCCTAATAAGTTGCCAATGCCACTTAGGTACAAAACTATTTCACCACTAGTATTCAGACAAGTTGCAAATTATCCAATCCTGCGCAGTGCCGGTAACACGTAGTGCCAATTACATCGTTAGTCCGTTCTAATGAGCTTGCCCTAGGCACGTTGTTGATCCCATATATACTAGATCACTCAGACCGCTTTAAGTCTAAACACAGAAAGGCTATTTTCCATAAACAAACATTTTAAAAGTGGTTCCATGTATTATTATAGTTAAATACTTCCCATACGTGTGTGGTTTTCAGCTATAGACTAGTTAGGGCTTTTAGTATGGAATTTTAATACGAGACCTTTCAATGTAAAGTGGTGGAAGGCTCTATTAATTTAGAACTAAATAGGTATAGCACGCGTCGGGGTGTAAAAAAAATATTTTGAAGTTAAATTGTTATCATCATAATCAGATACAATAATAAAATTATATTTTAATAGTTTTTCTATTTTTCTTGTTTGTAATTTTTTTTGTGTGTGTGATGTTGGCCAATAAAACCATTCATTCATTCATTCAAATAAAACTACGATTATTTTCTTATTGATACCAATACATTTTAAAACCGTAAACACAATACATCAGATACCCCTTATTAGAAAGTTAGATACACATTATTGCTTACAAAACTTTAAACCGAAACAAATACAAATGTGGTCTTATCGCGAAAAGCAAACTCAGCCAGATAACCTTTGAGACGTAGAAAAGCCAGAGACAAAACAAGCCTAAGAAAATTGGTTATAAATACTAACTCTTACGCTTACTTTTCTTTAAAACCTTTTTTTATAGTATAGATATTTAAGTGCGCATATTTTTTATGTTTTCATTACATAAGTTCTAAAATAACATACATTGTGTCCAATTGTCCATTATGTTTAATCATTTAGCAGTTGTCAAGTCATTATTGTAGTATTTTATTGAAGTGACGCGATAACCATAATAATGACGTAAGTGCAATCTACTTAGCAGTTTTATCGTCACTTGTTGGCACGATTTATCTCTTCGATTATGAATATTATCATGATCAATCTTTAAAAAATAGTCATACTATGTCATGTATTATCTGTCATTTATCAAACTGTGTGTGACACCTTTCATTACATACCTACCTGTGACTATGCTGCAAGTATTCTTGCAGTTACATGCCTGCTTACAATTATAGTTCTTTATATTTTTTTTATATTATAATGTAACTCAGTCACTCACTCAGAAAATCACATTTATAGAATGAAGTTTCTTTCAAGGTGTTCAACATCTTTAAATAACTTACCCCATAAATAAAGGGCAATTGCAAAATATTATCCACTAAGTTTTTGGTCCAAATCTTCAAAAAAAATTGGCTAATCGAATTGTAGTAAAAATATTACTTTTTTGTAACTTTAACAGTAAATTGAATAAATAAAAAATAATTTGAAAAATTTGATTTATTATTTAATTTTTTAAGTTCCTAGGTATTTATTTTTTATATATTTTTTTTATTTGAAAACTGGGGACTTGCATGTCTCATTATCATCGATTATTTTTTCAAACCATTAGCATAATATATCTGTGCCATGCCATCAGCTGTTTTTTCTGCCTTATAAAGGGTTAAAGATTTTGATTCGAGAAAAATCGGAGCGAGTAGGTATAAAGTCGAATTACATTTTATAATCCTGTGGCAAAATAAGAAATAAATATTATGTGTAGTGTAATCAACGTAAAAGGACTTCCCGTGTATAAAAGCTTGTCTCCCTTTTTACTGACTCACTAATCCGCTTATTATATATTTTACCGCTTTTATTTTATGGCAATATCTGTTACTTATTTTGTAGTGTAATGCCAGTATTATAAGATGAATCAAATAAAATTCAGAATAAAACAGTCATATTCCGACTTTATTCGCAAACATTAACTTATTTTGTTTTTGAAACATACATATTATGCTGTTGTATATCAGTTTAAAAAAAACAATCATGAGTTTAGATAGATTTTAGCGAAATTTTAGGTTTTTTAAATCTGTATTATAAAGCACCCCAGTCACAAAATCGAGTGAATGCCGAGCGCTATAGCTTTATTTTAGTAATTTCTTCCTTCTGAAGACTTCCCTTTAAAATATGATCATGAAAATAATAAATAATAGGTAGTTAAGTACAGGAAAACAAAACACTAACTCAAAATACCAGACAGTAATCGCGTGAGCCTTTACCATAACTCCGTGGCACATGTACAGTGGTTTTATTATATTATGTCACATTAAATAGACAAGTCATATTGTGTCCAACTTGTTCAGACTGCAGCTTTCAGTAGCCCTCTAACGAGTTTGACCTTCGGTGGACAGTCCTAAATTCGGTGGAATCACGAGAACTAACAGACATGAAGTGTGATTTAAATGTTTTGTAATATTTTTAAAGTATAAGGCTGGCCACATACAGACGTAATCCCGAATCGGAATCACGTACGTACGTGATTCCGTACGTACCACCACACACAGACGTTTTTTTCGTTCGGAATCACGGCTCAGTCAGACGCTAACCTTTGATGAGGAAACATTGAGCGAAGATGAATTATTTTTCTAAATATAAACAAAAACTACATAATTATAGACTATTTATTATTTATATTACGCACAGGGGTATTCTATTGCTTTTTTGGAAACTAGAACTACATAATAACTAAGCAAAATAATAAAGGGTTTGCCAAAAGGCTGGTATCCGGAGCTGTAATAAAAAAGTTGTACGTGTTTGTATACGTCACTCACACAAAGGCCGTGCGTGTGTGCGCATTCCGTACGGAATAAAAACGGTTGTGTGTGGCGACCAATACAAAATATATGGTAGTCTTGCGTTCGGAATGCATTTTTTCCGTGCGAGATTCCGAACGCACGGGCTCTCATGTGGAATAACGTACGGAATAAAATTACGTACGGAATGTTAACGCTTGTGTGTGGCAGGCCCATAGATTTTGTATGCAATTGCTGAGTTCGGAATTCCGAATCGGGATTCCGTTTCGAGATTCCGTTACGTGATTACGTCTGTGTGTGGCCGGCCTAAATGGTTGACGCTTTTATTTTTTAATAACGTTATATTAAATACATTATTTGAGTGACTAAAAATTCAGGGTGAAGAACTGTTACAATATTTTTTTGGAGGTACACTTGATAATTCCTAGGTGAAATGTATTTAAAATCCAATACATAATATTAATCATCGTTACACACTTCTTAGAGAGCAATATCAATTCAGTAAGTTTAAGACAAAAAGCTCGTAGAAAACAGTGAAAATTATTTCCTTAATTTATTTACAATGTGTACTAAATTTACCTAAGGCCCTAGTTAATTCAAACTCAAAAATCTTTTTGAACTTAAATGGAACTCTAGGTCTGTTTGTATTGTAGGCATATTTTACTTAAGCTAATATTTTTTTAAGACTGTATGTTACCTTTTAATAAATTGTTATATTTGATCATCATAAGATTATTTTATTCCATTGGAAGATGGTTAAGTAGACATGTAGGCGGTATAGCAATGCAAAACCAAGCTCAGACAAGACAAAATGAGCGGCAGAGGAGACAAGGAGCCACTCAACCAGTGACAATTTAAAACGAATTGAGTTTAATCTATATTATCAGGGCCACTTATGGGCCGGCTTGTTGAGCCGGTAATTTTATACCAGTAAGGGACACGTAATTGTGCATAAGGAGGGAATATCATGTTGTATTGTAACTGAGAGCTTTTAAATTGGATGACATTGTCGTATAATTTAATCAGCCGCCATTTACAGTAGGTCAGCGTAAACGATCATTAGTCTGTGGCGAGATACTTTGTAACTGGCAAAATGTGCATGCCAAAAGAAAAGAAACGAACCATAAACAATAAAAAAGAAAAACTAAAACCTCATTACAGACACTACTCGTTCAAAAAAGTATTGAAATGAATTTCTAAAAATAAATGTTGATTTCAAACATTGCAATAATTAAAAGCTCAATTTGAAGGAAACATCTTAATAAAGTAACTGTACACTTTCTCATATGTGGAAAAGGAGATTGATAACAAAACCAATTTGGCGAATAATTTGTAAGTAACGATGTGGGTTAACGATACGAAAGGTTACTTGTTTCGATTCTACATCAGCTGAACTTCGGGTGGTCTAAGTCAGTAAAAAAGGGTTAATAAGATATTTTCTCTTTGGGAAAAAAAAATATTATAAATGCAACAACAAATTGCAATCAGTATTTTATTACAGAATAAATAATTTTAATCTGACTTTTTTAATCTATACTATCTATATAATGAGAGGAGTCAAATAAGTACAAAAAGTTTATTTTGTGTACCTTTTAGGCTTGAAATAATTCTAAATTAAAGTAGAAAAGTAGCCAGTTTTATAAGGAAGGAACAATGCGTTTATAAAATTAAGAAAGTAAAATCGTGCTTAGATTAAACTTATCATTAAAACTTACATATTCACTAATTACTTTTCTAATTTAATTTTAAACTATAATTTTTACATAGAACGAAGAAAGAATACTTTAAAAAAATAAGAAATTTATATCGTGCTAATATCAAACTTATCATTAAAACTTACTTATTACTTAACTAGTGCACCTATTAAAACTTGTATGTTACAAAATCGCTAACAGCCCATACATTGCGGCGTAATTGGAGGCGCATGCCAGGTATCGAGTTATAACTCATTAAGACAAAACTCCCCGCTTACAATGTTGTTTGAGTTTTCTTCGGTAGCGTAAACTTTCATCTATTTTATGAATTTTATGATCCCAAATTACACACGACACGCTGTTTGTTTAGTTAACGACAATCATAGAAAAGCTAAATTAAAAACAAAAATATGTGTGCCGGCACTTTGAGTTTTTAAAAATCGAATGCAAAATTAATTGATACCTAGGACGATAGTCATGTCGACTTTTTCAGCCTTAGAACAGCTTTACTCATGTGACTAGGTAAGGTAGTCTTCCTATTACCAATAATATTTTATCATTCCAAACCCAAACCAACTCCTCTGATCCTTTTCTTCCAAATTTCGGTATTTGATTTCCCTGTTTCCCTACCTTTTATATATCTTGACATTGGCAAATTAGTAACACTGTATTGCCACAAAAAAAAAGGTAGTCTTTCTAGGTCCTAGAGGTCCTAGCTCTATCAATTTATAGTCAAATCATGCAACTACTAGTTTTGATTTTATTTCAATTTCTATAGATTTTATTGTAGAGGTTGTAAATTACTTAAAATTCTTCAGTTCTGTATTTTAATTTATATAATTTTTTATAAATTAAAGTTCTTTGCATAGGAAGTCTTGTGCTTTCCGTGGTCGGGTTACCAATTAAGTACTAACGAGTGGAAATCCAGTGGAACGAGACGTTATACCGCATGTGTATGTTTGGATTTTATTTGATTTGAGAATGTTGAGGAAATCAAAATACGGCTTCGCTGATGAACAACTTTTTTAATAATAATTCTCTTCAGTTGTTTAGTTGTATTTTTAACCGACTTCAAAAAAAGGAGGAGGTTCTTAATTCGATTGTATTTTTTTTTATCGATGTTCACGCGTATCTTCGACATTTATGGACCGATTTTGATGATTCTTTTTTGTTCGATTGAGTTTTCTTGAGGCAGGTTTTTTGAAGGCTGTTTTTTGTTTTTTAAACAATTTTTTAACATTGCCATCCCATCAATTAAAAACGTTATATGTATTTCTATTTTCTTATTTTAATTGAATTAAATACCTATATAAGTGTGCTTTAACCATTATCTTAGTCATCTAAATGACTAACTGGTAAAAAGTAAAAAAGTACTGCTAATTAAATTTAACAAATAAAGATATTAGTTCAATAAATTGTTATTAGTACAATTGTTAACTACCGCCTACACTAACAAATTTTCGGTAAAAACTTTTTTCTTTGTTGACACAGAATTAAAATGTTTCACAGATGACCAAAAAGTTTGTGAACATGGTGACAAAAACTTGCCATTATTCAAAAGCTCGTTGCAACATTTGCGCAATATGTGTGGTCGGGGCCTGCCTTTGTTTAGTTCTAATATAAACATCGTAAAAATAAAGATTTGTGTGTCCTTTGCTAAATGCCTTCCGGTAGTTTTTGTGGCCATTTATCAGTTGCTTCTTAAAACAAATTAGAGGTGGTCTAAAGTTGTGTATAAACAAATAAATTGCTAAGAACTTGCGAGCTTTAATAATCATTCATTTCATTTCAAAAAATTGTTTAAAAAAAAAAAAACCGACTTCAAAAAACCTACCTCTAAAAAGCAAGAAATAATATTCGTAAAAATAAAAATACGTCTATTGAAGTCGGGTGGGGCTGGAGTACAAATTCCTTTTTTTATTCTAAAAGCCCCACCCGACTTCAATAGACGTATTTTTATAATTACGAATATTATTTCTTGCTTTTTAGAGGTAGGTTTTTTGAAGTCGGTTTTTGTTTTTTTTTAAACAATTTTTTATTTTTTTATTTTTAGTGTAGGTACCTTGTAGGTAGGGTATATTATACTTAGATGTAGAAAAATCGGCTCAGCCAAACGTAAGGTAATCGCGGAGAAACATAAGTACTTAAATACGGGTCAAACTGAGAACCTCCTTTTTAAGTCGGTTCAAAAACTACACTTAAGATATCCCTCTTCCAACAAAAAAAATATTATCTTATTCAGTTCATAAACAAAGAAGTAATACGACCAAACATCGAGGTAATTCAAACAAAATCATACTATTTTCGTGCTTTTTTTCAAAATTACTTGAAAAGTACTGAACCGATTTTTTGTTTTTTTTTTAAACAATTTTTTTTAACGTATTTACATGAACTGTAAAATGTTTGTTTCACACCTGACTAATCTATTAACTGAACCGATTCCCAAATTTTAAACAATGGGACCAACTTGGGACTGTACACTAATGTTATAACGTTTGAATCATTTCAATCGGTCCAGCCGTCTTCGAGTAATCGGTGGACATACACAAAAAAAAACAAATATACAGACGAACATAGAACCTCCTCCTTTTTTGGAAGTCGGTTAAAAATGAATGAATATTAACTTTTAAGCGATTCGCGTATTGCCTGACATTATAATTTTTCGCATTGTATAATATTCAATTACTGTTGTCTTACTGTGATAATATGCTCAATATATGCATGACCATCAGCCATATTTTATGTCCCTACTGCTGGGGCACAGGCCTTCCTTATGGGTGGATAAGGAGACGGGGCCACAACCCACCACGCGCGCCCAATGTGTTAAAGACTGCAAATGCACCCGGGACCAACGGCTTAACGTGACTTCCGAAGCACGGAGGAGCTCAAGATAATAAATTTGTGGTCACCCATCCCTGACCGACCCTTGCGAAAATTGCTTAACCTCCGCAATCGCTGGGCCAGGCGTAAGCGCCACAGAGAAAGCAACACTATAGTAAGAAGAGACGGGACTTCATAGACCAAAAAAATCTACGAAATGTCAAATCAAACATACCTCGACGTAGCCAACATAACGAATGTAAAACAATGTTTTGCCAACCTACAGGAAAGAAATAGAGATGGGCGACCTTATAGTATTAAATTTTTTATCGATATCGATGAATGCACTGAACTGCGCTTTACTCAAGGAATAATTTTAAAATTTCTACTAACATGACACAATACTCTGTTTTTTAACCAGTACTGAGTCAAACAAGTATGTTAGAATTAATTATCAAGCATTTAACCTACGGGCAGTACTTTTAATTAAAAAAACAGAGCATGTGTTCAGTTTAATATTAGAAATAATAACTAAAAAATTTAAAAAATATGTATTTCCCAAAACAATCCTCACTGTCGCATTTTCACCGCACATTTCATTAATAATACATACATAATAAATAATAATACAACATTGCCATTATAATAAAAAAATCAAAATTAATCCTCATCGTCGCATTTTCGCCAATCAATTCATTTGCTCATAGACCATAATAGTGACCTGAAATAAGAGTTACATTAAAATGGATATAAAATTACAATTACCTATAGTAAAAAAATGAAATTAAAAGTATTAATTATTACCAAAAAAAAATCGATGTCGCAATTTTGCTGAACATTTTATTAGCTCTTAGTTGCGACCTGGAATAAGACAGATATAAAATTGCTAATATAATAAAAAAACATTAAAAAGATTTATTCCCAAAAAATTCGCATTTTCGCCAATTAATTTGTTAGCTCATAGTAGTGACCTGAAGTAAGAGTTAAATCAAAACAGATATAAAATTGCAATTATAATAAAATATTAAACTAGTTTTATTATAATATTCAGAATTGGGCCAAGCACATTTCTTACGCCTAAAATTAAAAGCATCGATATCGATATTTATATATGATGTAGCACCACTCTATTTTCCTGCAGATTATTTTTCTGACTAAAATTTTATTATTTTATTCAAATACCTACCAAAAATTGTAAACGAATGTTATATTGGTTAATGTATTACTCACCGAAGTTCATCCGAAGGAAATTTGGCCATAAAAAACCTATTTGTATCGTCTTTTCACGCCGATTTTAAACCACAAATTTCACATTTTACATGCTTCATTGTGATTTACATGTACTGCACCTTAACTTGACTATTAACAAATTAAAACAAACTTTTAAATATCACAAAACTATTATAAAACAAACTTTTAACTAGGTACGTCTACACAAATTAATTTTATTTGTTACAATACTTTAAATGTTGCCGCCATGTTTCTCTGACAGATGACCTATCATCAAAGAACGAGAAAGAATGAGGAAGAGTGAGACAAATATAGTCGCCATCAAAATTCGTGTCCGTTTCATAGAATCTTTTTTTGTATGGAAGTTGCGACAGACTGGTAAGCGCTCAACCACTGAGCCATCGAGCTCGAATATAATGCATATTATGCTCAAACCTCCAACCTCTTTACGAAATTATAAAACATTCGATAAAACCTCTTTACGAAATTATAAAACATCAGTTAAATTGATTTATTGCGTACGTACGATATCAATAACACTTGGAACTACAAACAAACCGTAGCACGTGGTACCTCTTCCACCAAAAGCACCTTATCTAAACGCCCACTTAGCAAGATTTCGTAATATTGGAACATATCGGGGTCTGTTTAATGTTCCACAACAGCGGCCGTCTGTCAAAATATTGGCGCCGCACCCATGTAAAAAACCTTCGAAAAAGTCCCGCCAAGTACCTACCGCCACAGATTAAAAGCAACTCATTTTTTACACAGAGTAACTAGCGTCTTGGTTATTCTAATCTTTAACGAGTAATACTTTTTTATACACTTTTATTTTATAACAAACACCAAAATGACTCTATCAATCGGTTGAATTTCAACCAGTTCTTAATGGAAATAAAAAAAAAGGTGGCCGTGGTAGGATATTCCATGCGAAACAGTCAGTCGCATTATTTTTATTAAATCCAGTTTTATGATTGATGACTTTAAATGCAAATCTACGACCGTTACTTGACAGAATTAGTGGTGTCGTAAAATACAACTATATCAGTCTCACTATCCCGCTGCTTATTTAATTCTCCACTTGATTTCTCTAGATTTATTACGCCATTAATTAGAATCAAAATGGAGCCACCGCGACTTAATTTCATTTTAACGGTCTCAATTCGCTAATAAACCGATGCTCATTCATTAACATCACACAATTCCGCTCCGTCATTCCCTTTTGTTTTCGTTCTTTAGAAAAATCAGCCCACCGTAAATTGGAAATGAGCTTTTTTAAAAGAACCTCTTTCGATTTTGTAGCCGACTCACCGTTCCGTTTTTAAATTAGGAACAGTCTAGCTCTAGCTTTGTCGCTGATGAAGATTTCGTATACATCTGTCCTTTTTTGTCGGCCATGTCTGTTTGTTTTGAGCGCACCATCAATTATTTTCCAGTTTTAAATTAGCCGAGGTGCGGCACCGGGCTATATCTGTCTCGTTTGTCACGCTCGGGTTGTGTGTTGGCGTCCTTGTCGCGCGTCAGTTTGTTTTGTGCGTGACGCGGCACGCCCCTGCGCCCGCGCGGCGTCTTTGACCGGTAGCGTCGTTATCTGTTTTTTCGTCGGCCGATGTATGTCCAGCCTAATATTTGTGTAGGACGCGACGCGACAGAAAAAGTCCCTTTGTGGGAGGTGCACAGTGTGCTGTTGTTCCGTTTGTTGGTATTCGCGTTAATAACCCTAACTTTTCTTATTGTTTGGTTTGTATGGGTAAGCGTCTAAGTGCTTATGTAATTATATTTTAATGCAAGCATGCTTTATTAGTAGCCCAAACTAGATGCTAGTTAATTTTTGTTTAGAATCGGCTTTACCCACTAATTTGTCCACGGGATTTTCCGGTGTTTTATTACATAAAGTCTTGGTCTAATAAATTAGTGTGCCTATGGTAATTTCTATTCAAATTTTCTTCAGTCGCTGCTAAGGTAAGACAGACACATAAATGTTTTAGTAGGGTAGATATCACAACACAATAATGAAAGAAGTGAAACTATGGTGACTGCTTATAATTAAATTCTTACACGTAAAATGCAGCGAAGGTACTTAAGTGCAAACTAACCACCATTTAAAGTTAAAAAAACATAGCAATTACTTAAGAAGTCACATAAAAAAGTACATTTAACTTTCCATTTGTTCTCATTTCGTCTGAAATATAGTTGCTAATGAGAAGTCCGAGTAATGCCAGTGATTTGTCGCAGTTCCGTGCGGACGCGCGATTTGGTCGCGCGATCGTCGCTCCGATACGCGACACGCGACACGCCACTCTACCGCTAGGTACTATTACTATGCTAATTATACAGTGACTTGGGTTTGTCAGAAACGAATTTTATTTGATTAAGTTTATAAGGTTGAGGTTTGAGTTTCTTAAGCGGAAGCGAGCTCGAGCGAGCAGGATATCAGTATTGTCTATGAACTATGTCACTAACTATGGGTCTGATAAGAAGGCTCAAAGTCACCCAGCGTGCAATGGAGAGAGCCATGCTCGGCGTTTCCTTACCTGATCGAATCAGAAAAATGAGGAGATCCGTAGGAGAACCAAAGTAACCGACGTTGCTCAAAGGATTGCTCAGCTGAAGTGGCAGTGGACGGGATAGTCCGGGCGGCCACTCCAAGGTTACTTACCTCATCGAGTTACTGGATATTACCACCTTCCACGAAAAGTAGACCTAAAATAGATAGGAAAAATGTTGGTCTGCCGGAGCTCAGCCTGGAGGAAGCTTGGCGGTGAGATGTTTTGTGACCTACTTTGGACCATCAAAATACCTCATGTGGTTACTGAACGAAACCTTTTCGTTGGTTTTAGTTTTTATTAATAGAGTCTAAATAATTATGTCTGCCGGGCGAATTCTTGGAGGGTTCCGCAGTCCAACCATTTTTAGGGGCCGCATGGGGGTCCTATTTTACCTCATCGAGTTACTGGATGAAACCAAGCTCTCCGAGTAGCTAAAATGATGCCCTTTAAATATTAATTGGTCTGCCAGCTCGCAACCTGGCAGTTTTTGCAGTCCAACCAAATAAGTACAAAATATAAGACAAAGTTGCTACCCGCTGCCTGTCCCTATGTATGCTTGGATCTTTAAAACTACGCAACGGATTTTGATGCGGTTTTCTTTAATAGATAGAGTGATTCAAGAGGAAAGTTTATGTGTATAATACATGCATAATATAGTAGAGAAACACTGATAATTTTAAAGGTTTCTAATGTGATGTCGTAAATAAACACTTTTTTTGCGCTTACATTGCAAACGCTGGCTGAATCCTACGAGATAGATCAAAATAATGTACTACAGTATTATGCACCTTAAAAAGATCCACAAAAAAATCCTTTACAATATATGTCTATCTCTTAGGGATAACCCACAATAACCATTTTTATCCTTTGTTTTTATGAGAAATAATGGCTTAATAATAATTACGAAGCGATTTTAAGCAATACAGCCTTAATCCTTATCCAATTAAGTACAGTGGGCAGCATTTCAAGCTATACAAAATTGACAATAATCTACAATGAATTTTAAACCTTAATTTGCTCGAATTAAAGATTAAAAATGATTGAAGAAATTTGACAGATTGTGAAAGCCCAACGTGCCGTCTACCGTACCTTAAATACATTGTGCTGTGCATGTGATGTGAATGTTTGTAATTAAAATACTCAAATGATTTTGAGTATTTTAATTACAAACATTCACATACATTCAACATGTCCTTTATTTATCAGTTATCAAACTTTACAGTGGTTTTACTGCCATATTTAATGATTTCAACGTACATTTAGTTAGAAAATACACCCAAAAATTTACTAATTTTTTATAACATTTACTTTTAATTTGTCTTTGTATATTGTATTATTTTTTGTTCTATTCATTAGGTACTTGCCGTAAAGTAGGAGTACTTTGACATTACGTGGTTACATTGATAACAACTATCAATTAAAAAAAACTGTTATTTCTTGGTTTCTGAATATATACGAACAGTTTTTTTATGACGTTTACAGCACTGATACTGCAAAAAGCAAATGGTGCCCATACCATTAAATGTTTGCAGGTGTTTTTGTTAAAACGCTTATCTTTACAATAAAGTTAATCGTGTACTTAATATCTATCCTATGCAGCTGAACAAATGTAAGAAGGTGGTGACTGATTGGTTGAAGTCTCAATCATACGAGGAAGTTGAAGATTTAATTATTCGAATGGCATGAGTGCGGTCCCATAGGCATTCACACACACACACACTCACACACACACCCACACGCACACACACGCACACACGTACTAACTTAATCTTAATGTTAAAAATATTATAATATAACTAACTGTAAGCTTGCTGTTAACCCTTTTACTTAAATCGTTGCTGTAATCCAATTGGGAAGTTACGAGTCATTCTCACCACAAGTATCTTTGATTACTTACCGGGAAGTCTCGGCGTAAACCTTTTGTAAAACGATTTTTGAAATAAAGCTATTTTTTTTTTTTAAACATTTTTTTTAGCAGTGCACTGGTGACAAGCTATTTTGAAGGCAAGAAAAACTCTTAGTAGGTACACTTAGAAATTTATTATATTTCGATTATTATTGTTTGTTTTATCTAAAAGTATACACTTTAAGGGATGTGAAACACGGTTGAACAAGTGTTTTTGTTGATTATGTACTGTTTTAAAGGTTTAAAACAAAAAACCGACTTCAAAAAACCTACCTCTAAAAAGCAAGAAATAATATTCGTAATAATAAAAATACGTCTATTGAAGTCAGGTGGGGCTGGAGTACAAATTCCTTTTTTTTA
Source organism: Agriphila straminella (assembly GCA_950108535.1). Taxonomy (NCBI): domain Eukaryota; kingdom Metazoa; phylum Arthropoda; class Insecta; order Lepidoptera; family Crambidae; genus Agriphila; species Agriphila straminella. The sequence goes on along the minus strand of OX467326.1, from coordinate 5,320,950 downwards.
TTCTAAAAGCCCCACCCGACTTCAATAGACGTATTTTTATTATTACGAATATTATTTCTTGCTTTTTAGAGGTAGGTTTTTTGAAGTGGGTTTTTTGTTTTTTTTAAACAATTTTTTATTTTTTTATTTTTAGTGTAGGTACCTTGTAGGTAAAGTATATTATATTATGTAGAAAAATCGGCTCAGCCAAACGTAAGATAAAGTACACTTAAGATATCCCTCTTCCAACAAAAAAATAATTATCTTATTCAGTTCATAAACAAAGAAGTAATACGGCCAATCATCGAGGTAATTCACACAAAATCATACTATTTTCGTGCTTTTTTCAAAATTACTTGAAAATTACTGAACTGATTTCCAAATTTTAAAAAATGGGACCAACTTGGGAGTGTACCTAATGTAATAACGTTTGAATCATTTCAATCGGTCCAGCCGTCTTTGAGTAATCGGTGGACATACACAAAAAAAAACAAATATACAGACGAACATAGAACCTCTTCCTTTTTTGGAAGTCGGTTAAAAAACAATCAGAGGTCTTTGATCAGAGGACGGGTTATCTTTGATCAATGATCAATGTTGTTGTTGTTATGTTGATTTTGATATTTTTTATGATGAAAATTAAAGACTAAAGATAGACTGCTTTGTAATAACTGATTGAGATTTAGTTCTACCAATACTCTATTCAATAACCAATTCGTATCAATGATAAAAATAACCCAAATATTTCAAATCCCATTATAAAGTATACGGTGATCCTTTGATCATCCTATATTCATTCAGTTTAAAGTTGATCAGGTGATTTTTTTATTAGAAACGGATGGTTAAGATATTTCATTCACTTTATTTTAAAAATCTGAAAAACCGGCACTTTTGTTTTTGAGAAAATACGGCCATTTAAATTACTCCCAAACTGAACAAAGTACCCCCATTTTGCGGTACCTATTTAAGTTTTTAAGCAATAATAATAATAGTTTTATTAGTAAGAGATTAAAACATTTTGTTATGTGTGTCTTATTTGTTTCTTTTTGATCCTGTGGCAAAGTCCATAAGTAAGTATGTATTATATTTATATGTCAATAAATAGGTCCATATAAATTAATACAAAGAAACAAGCAAGCAAGTAAAATTTCGCCTGTAGACAGAAAATTTAACATTTAAATTAAAATAAATTTGGTTGGACTGCAAAAACTGCCAGGTTGCGAATTGGCAGACCAATTAATATTTAAAGGGAATCATTTAAGCTACTAGGAGAACTTACAAATTATAATAAACTAGCGAGTAGCGACCCGCCCGGGCTTCGAACAGAATACTAAGGCTATATTGATCTATATCACATGCACAATGTATTTAAGGCGAGGCCAGTTCACGAAATTTACTCTTTCACTATGTCTTTAGAATAAGGTTGAATATTGCATATCTTTAATTGACGCTTCGCCAGAAATTTGACGAATTTTAGTACATTTTTATTGATTTCTGAAATACTGGATCATTTATTAAAAATGTACTCGGTTATTGTGTTAGATCGATAAAAAAGCTATCCTTTTTGCATAAAAAATCATAACGAAAAAAAATTACGAAATCTGACGATTTGAAATTTATTTTAATAAGTTTTTATGGTGTTATTCAGGATTTTTTTACAGAGTTACCATGGCATTTTTTAATATTCTGTTCGGTTAATTTGCTTCTTTTTTTCTTTTTCAGTCTACAGTAATTTTTGTGAAGTAGAATTTTACATCAGTTCTTCACATTGGATGTTCAAAAATCAGACTTTTCATCAGATCGTGAACTGGCCTCGCCTTAAGGAAATTAGAAATTTGTAAATTTATACGAAAACATCCAAACTACTTTACAAAGAGACAAGACATCTCATCACGATACACATCACGACATGGCCACAAGTTAACGATACCAGTACATAGGCTTCGAATGAACTCATCCAGTCCACTCGAAATGTCAGTAAAAATACACAATAAATTACCGAAAGAACTAACAGAAGAAAAAAGTTACAGTATATACTTAAAAAAGTTACAAAAACTACTCTTGGAAAAATGCTACTATTGTGTTTCAGATTTTTTAAATGACAAAGATTTAAAGATTTAAATAAGTATTTAATATTAAAGTATTGTCATTTAATTGAAAAAAAGTAAGTCGTCCTCTCAACTCCTCTCCAAATAATTTGCTGTGCCCTATTCAGGGTCTACAATGTACTTTGTTATTTTACCTACCTACCATCTTGTTATCATTGTGGAATGCAATAAATTGAATTGAAGGATTAACGCTGTATTGCTTAAAATCGCTATGTAATTATTATTAAGCCATTATTTCTCATAAAAACAAAGGATAAAAATGGTTATTGTGGGTTATCCCTAAGAGATAGACATATACTGTTAAGGACTTTTTTGTGGAGCTTTTTAAGGTGCATAATACTGTAGTACATTATTTTGATCTATCTCGTATGATTCAGCCAGCGTTTGCAATGTAAGCGCAATAAAAGTGTTTATTTACGACATCACATTAGAAACCTTTAAAATTATCAGTGTTTCTCTACTATATTATGCATGTATTATACACATAAACTTTCCTCTTGAATCATTCTATCTATTAAAGAAAACCGCATCAAAATCCGTTGCGTAGTTTTAAAGATCCAAGCATACATAGGGACAGGCAGCGGGAAGCAACTTTGTCTTATATTTTGTACTTATTTGGTTGGACTGCAAAAACTGCCAGGTTGCGAGCAGGCAGACCAATTAATATTTAAAGGGCATCATTTTAGCTACTCGGAGAGCTTGGTTTCATCCAGTAACTCGATGAGGTAAAATAGGACCCCCATGCGGCCCCTAAAAATGGTTGGACTGCGGAACCCTCCAAGAATTCGCCCGGCAGACATAATTATTTAGACTCTATTAATAAAAACTAAAACCAACGAAAAGTTTTCGTTCAGTAACCACATGAGGTATTTTGATGGTCCAAAGTAGGTCACAAAACATCTCACCGCCAAGCTTCCTCCAGGCTGAGCTCCGGCAGACCAACATTTTTCCTACCTATTTTAGGTCTTCTTTTCGTGGAAGGTGGTAATATCCAGTAACTCGATGAGGTAAGTAACCTTGGAGTGGCCGCCCGGACTAGGACACATAGCGAGAAGAATCGATTGCTGTTGGGGCGAAAAGCTTCTAGACTGGCGACAGCGCGGTCGCAATTCTAGACCGTACGACTCCGTAGGTAAGGCCCCCGACCCCGACAATGTGGACCGACGATCTAGTAAAGGTCGCGGGAAGCCGTTGGATGCGGGCCAAGCAGGACCGATCGTTGTGGAGATCCTTGAGGAAGGCCTATGCCTAGCAGTGGGTGTCTTGCGGCTGATATGATGATGATGATGATGATGAAGCAACTATCGCTAGAACCGAATGAGAGTGTCCAAAAATTTATTATATTCTTCGTGCTTCTGAAAGTGCGTTGAACCGTTGATCCTGCTGACTCTTTAAATCCCCTGGTGTAGAGTCAAATCCGATTATGTTTAATGTTTTTGTGATAAAAATGGTAGAGTCTTGGTTGTAAATGTGTTCAAAATATTCCTGATTATCTCTGCAATAGGAACTCTGATAGTTTGGTGCCAAATTACCAATTGTCTAAGTAGATTAGATTAGATTAGAAAGAAAAGAAAAGTAACAAATGAGACAAGACCAAAAGAAGCTTTTTTTATTAAACTTTATTATGTAAAATAAGTAAGGTGGTAAGTATACGACCATTAAGTGTCAAAATTCCTAACGTAATTCCAAATCCAAACAAACGAACATTATTTAAATTTCAAAAACCAATTAACAGTCAGATAGTTCAGTTGCGTCAATACTTTTATTAGCGAAATTCAATTTTACGCGTTGTGAACAACGACTAAAGGTGCTACGTTATTCGGGGCCTAACGAATTCAATTCGATAATCCCGCTTTACATTGCTGCTAATATTGTTTTGGTTATTTAGAACGTGCAAAGTGAGAGGTAAATGGAAAATATATTTAGCTATAATAAAATAGTGTAAAAAGTAACACACGGCTTTTGAGAACCGTTATTAATTTTATATTTTTCGTATCTATCATATCTATCTGTCAAATTGATTTGCTTTACTTTATTTAATAAAACATGTTCGAATTTTAAGGCGCGGTGGTAGTGAAACTAGCGCCGCCACTACATTTATTTTTATTACTCGTAAACCAAGTCAATATTTAAAAAAGTTCATGTAATAATTTCATAAATTGTCTCAAATATTTTTTGAATAACTCTTCAACAGTTATCATTCATTCTGTATGTTTTAAAATCCATAATTGCCAAAAGTGGCCACTTTGAGCTAAAATGGATTTTAAAACTTACAGAAAGAATGAAAACTGTTGAAGAATAAAAATAAATCCAGTGGCGGCGCTAGTTTCACTACCTAGGTATACTGTGAAAGAGAGCTTTTTCAAAGAAATGTTTGTTAAGTCCCCCCCCCCTTCTCCTTCTCTTTTTTAATTTGTTTGATAAGTAAACTGTTTATTTTACAGTGCCGTTTGACTGCAAAGATAATATTGTCGGAATCGGGTAACAAACAAAGCCCCCTAATCTGCTTCGATGCAATAGTTCATGGGTAAAAGGGGCGATTAGTTCCGCTTTCGGCGGATTGCGCATTTTGAATCTAATCTATGGAGACTGCCGGCTGATGTTTGAGACGTTCGCAGGCGGAAGATTGGATTTTGATGTGGTGAAATTTGTAAATAGTTCGACTCAAAAATGGTCCTTGTCTAAACAAAAATTTCACATCTTTCTCTTTTACTTATATTTTTATCAATAGATTCATTTAAGAACTACTGGGGGCTAATTGTCTAATTTGAAAATCTATCGCAATCGCTTTCATTTGACAGATGTGAAATAGTGCTGCATTTCTTTGATAAGTTTTTATTTGTGCCAAAAAGAAGTACCTAATCAATGTTCTCTCAAATGAAAGCGATTACGATAGATTTTGAAATTAAACAATTAGTGGGCTGGTTTGGTTTCCCTAAGGTAGACTTTTTATTTATTTTGTAACAAAACATTCATTAGGTCTTAACAGCTTGAACCTGAACACAATACCTTGATTCTTACTGAAGTAATAACCACTAACGACACTATAAAACTATTAATAGTCGATCGCACAATAGTCCTCGGATTGTATACACGCCTTTGTGCTCCAAAGAATTGGGCAAACGCCAATAAAAACCAATATGGCCGGCTACTGGCTCGGAAAATGACAGAATAACATGAGACGTGTTGTAAACTGAGTTGATTGTGCGCGCGCGGTCGCGCGGCAAAGTGTTGGGGTGTCAGCTACTTATTTAATCTGTGGTCCTGTTTCTTTTTTTATTGCCGAAGTTTTTATTTGTTGACAGAGGCAATGGCTTATAAAAGCTTCCTTTGCAAATTGAATGTTCAAAGTTTTCGTCGGGCTATAAATATGAGTGTGTGACTTACTCGGAGTATATAAAGCGTAGTTTTCCGCCTATGGTCAAACGTGCGATTCGTCTAAATACCCTTTTTGTCAAAGGCTCGTTTGGTCAAAGATGTGGTTTGCCAAATTCGCGAAACGTCAAAACATTTTTGCCAAAGTTGCTTTTGGTCAAAGGTGAGAATTTTCCAAATTTACGATTCGTCAAAACATTTTTGCCAATGTTGCTTTTGGTCAAAGGTGAGAATTTCCCAAATTCACGATTCGTCAAAACATTTTTGCCAATGTTGCTTTTGGTCAAAGGTGAGAATTTCCCAAATTCACGATTCGTCAAAACATTTTTGCCAATGTTGCTTTTGGTCAAAGGTGAGAATTTCCCAAATTCACGATTCGTCAAAACATTTTTGCCAAAGTTGCTTTTGGTCAAAGGTGAGAATTTTCTAAATTCACGATTCGTCAAAACATTTTTGTCAAAGCTGCTTTTGGTCAAAGGTGAGAATTTCCCAAATTCACGATTCGTCAAAACATTTTAGTCAAAGTTGCTTTTGGTCAAAGGTGAGAATTTCCCAAATTCATGATTCGTCAAAACATTTTTGCCAAAGTTGCTTTTGGTCAAAGGTGAGAATTTCCCAAATTCACGATTCGTCAAAACATTTTTGCCAAAGTTGCTCTTGGTCAAAGGTGAAAATTCCCCAAATTCAAGATTCATCAAAACATTTTTAATTTCACCTGCGTTTTGCTTTTTTTTACATAGAACTGTTTCAAAGCAAATATCACAAGAAGTAGGGGTTTTCAAGTTGTCATCTTTGTGTTTTTAAAAGTTAAAAGAATAGTGCCGATTTTAAGTTTTTCATCTTTTTCAGCTAAAACACCGCCTCAGAATTGACACTAACCACAATTCAAATAGACACAGAACTCACAGTTTGCACGTGTCCCGAAGAGGACGTGTAAATAAACAGTTATTTTAAACTGTTAGTTATGACTCAGTAAATAATTGGGTTCACTGTTCAAAGATGCTTGTTGACATAACACACTGCAGTGCGTATAAGTAAACAAAAAAGCTTTAATTTTAACAAAATATATACCGACCGATCGGCGGCCATCTTTAAGTAGGTAACAAGGTAAGCCTACGTTTTACATACCCACAAACAGTGCGAGTGAATTTATTTTTACGAAGGAGGCAAACACGCATGCACAAACACACACAAACCTACACACACACACACGCACACATTCACACACACCTATCATGAGACAATATAATAAGTTATTTCGAAATTTTTATTATTATTAAATTTCTTTTTCAAATCCGTTAAACTTAATATTTGTTTAAAATCATTTTCTTTTTTTAGTAACCATTTATATATTTTGTTTACAAAGTGTTGTTTCCGTAATTGGCTTATGTATTGTATAATTATACCTGCGTTAATGCTCTGTAAATGCTGTGGTAACAATGTTCAATAAATAAAATAAAATACAATAAACAAATATTAAGTAGACTCTGGTGATTTTTCGGAAAAAGCCCCAACAGAACTTAAAATACAACGCTTGAATATTTAAGGGTGTGTCACATTGTAATAATCATAAAAAATACTTACATTCGACCTTTTAAGAAACCCTACCAATAATGTAATGGTCTGTACTTAATTGTTTCCACTAGTAAAATTAATCGAGTGAACAATTAAATTGGATGCACCCACGTGTCTGTTGCAAACCATATTGGGGTCTTGTTCATTAGGTACCTACTAGTTTTTTTTAAGTTTTGTATTTCGACGAATAATTTATTTTTATAGAAATAAATCTGCTTTGGAAATTTAAATTAATTTTATATCTTACCAAAATGGGCGAGTTTATAAGTCAATCTTTGTTAATTGAGCAGTTAATTAATATTGCGTGGAACCTTTTTTTAGACTTTATGATAAATATTGTAGTAATGATTCGTTCACCTTCATATTTTATTAATTATTTTTTCAAAAATAAAAAGGTCAAATTAAATCTTATATTATTTAAGTGGGTTGAAACGATCTTGAGTGTTAATTAAGTGTCAAATACGTTAATTAAATATGTTTAAAATAAATGAAATAAAATTCAATTCAATTTTTTTTAAAGAACATCAAAACAATATGCCTACTCCACTCAACATTATGATTAAAATTTATAGACCAGAAAACATTTGCGGCGCAACATTAGGCGGAACACAACATTATCAAATCAAAATCAAAATCAAAAAATCATTTATTCAGTCTAGGCTGTTAACAAGCACTTGTGAATGTCAAAGAAGCTACGCCATCGGTTCGCAAACCCTGAGCGGGAGACCTTGTAACGAGAAGAACCGGCAAGAAACTCGTCAAGGGCTGCTTTTTTCTCCCTGTATATTTCATACAGAGTCGTCAACATTGAAAAATGAGCTCCACATTTAAAGTGAGGTCATTTTCCATCACAATAATTAACAAAAGTTTGTACACAATGGGTAGGTAGGTTGAAATTAAATACCTACTACATATCGGATAGGTAATTGTGAGAGTAAATAACTTTCAACTAGTTGAGAAATCAGTAATCACTATGTCTGCTACTCGAAAGTGCACCTAAGTAGGCAAAATTTACCATAAAATACTTGAGACAAGACATAAAAAATAACAATAAAAAACGCAATTCTTACAATTCAATATGCGTTAAGATAGGTACTCAGAAGCAGACCCATTCCCACTGGCAGCACCCGTTCACGAGCATGACGCGTGGACCAGCCATCGCTTCGCTCAACCATATTTGAGGGAACGTAACGACCCGCCCCACACGACACCACCGCAGAAATGATTAAAGAGAGCATGACATACTTAGGCTACCCATCCTAAGGCACTGAATTGAAAACTAATATCCAAAAGCTTTTCATAGGCCTTTACTTACAAAAACTACTGACTATAGAAAGCAAAATGATTGCAATAAAAAAAAAGAGAAATCAAAACAAGGTTTACTTGCCTATTAGTTTTATGTTTTGAGTAAGAAGTGCCATACATATTGATAACATCAAACAGAGAAAAAAAAAAAAATATAAATATACGACGCCCTTAGTACAAGCAGACAGAAGCAGACCCATTCCCACTGGCAGCACCCGTTCACGAGCATGACGCATGGACCAGACATCGCTTCGCTCAACCATATTTGAGGGAACGTAACGACCCGCCCCACACGACACCACCGCAGAAATGTTTAAAGTGAGCATGACATACTAAAGCTACTCGCATTAAGGCGTCGTCGAGTCAAAAAGCTTACAATAAGTTTTAAGTAGGTAGGACAATTCCCTCAATTTTCACATAGAATAGAAAAATCTACGACCAGGCTGTTTTATCAATTAAATAATCTTTAACGGTATAGTATCCTTTTTTGAGAAGACAATTTTTTACATGAGACTTAAAGTTTTCAAATGGTAAATCCAAAATATTACTTGGAATTTTATTATAAAACTTTATACCAAGACCTATGAAAGAACCACGGACTTTTTCTAATCTATACTGAGGCATTACAAGTTTGTCTTTATTTCTGGTATTCCGATTGTGCCAATCACTATGTTTTGTATATAAGTTAATATTGCGACGCACGAAAAGTATGCAGTTTAATATAAATTGAGATGCTGCTGTCAATATACCAATCTCTTTGAATCTATCCCTAAGAGATGTTCTAGAACTTAGTTGATAAATAGCTCTTATTGCTCGTTTTTGTAAAACAAAAATAGTATTTATATCGGCTGCTATCCCCCATAAAAGAATACAGTATGACATAATGCTATGAAAATAACTGAAATACACTAATCTGGCAGTTTCTTCATCTGTTAACTGTCACACATTAGGTGGATGTGTGCCACGTTTATACATCGATTTTGGCACATCGGTCCCCATACGTTTTACATAGAGACTAGTCGTTTAGAGCTACACTACACAGGCTGCACTACATCCACGTGTCCACGCCATGCGACGCGATACCACGTTACGCGACCAAACGAAAAGTAGTGTTTTTTGACGTGCCCATATAGAGTACATATCATTGGACACGCCCAGATCAGCGTACCTACGTGTCCCACGTCTGCCTAATGTAGTTCCCGCTTTAACCTCTTTTCCTAACGTTCCATATTCAAATAGCATAACAAAGGGAACATTTGAAACGCTGAAATTGCCACAGTCCCCATAAATGATAGCCATCCAACTGCATTCAGAAATACCCAATCTAAATGACTGAGCAATCGGCCGATCTAAACGATACAGTCGGCCGGATCTCTGGCACATTTCCACCGGCCAAAGACAACAGAACAACACTAACTTTAATCTTATTACTTATCAATAAAGTTCATTTTCGCTATGTTGGAATTTTAAAGTTGTCGTCTTTACAAACGACGTTTAATTAGCGTCCATTTGTGCTTTTTTTATAGCCTGCGATTTGTCTCTGACGCTTCGTATCGCCAATCTCGGTAGCCGAGTTTGTGATTCGGTCTTTTATTTCCATTTTAAATTGATGTCTAAGAATATCTACTGATGGCAATTTGCATTCATATCTAACCTCCCATTTTCCTTTCTTTCATTAGTTTTCATTCACTTGTTTATTAGAGGGTCGGGTGATAAGAAAAACTCACTAAGTAACAAACATAAACAATGGAGTAATTAGCATTTTTATAGTTTTTTGATGAAATTTAAAAGTTACCAACCTTTCTGATGTTTCACTATAGGCCTACTATACAGCGAGTTTAGTAGTAGTAGTAGTAGGTAGTAGTACTGAAGATCTTAATAAGAAGACCGTGATATTGTTAGATTTATAGGTACTTAGCTACATACTTCTAAAAAAGCAAAAAGTTCTACCTAAACCGATTCCAATAAGGTTTATTCTATCCAAAAAGAGTTCCGATTAAACGCATACTTTTTATGAGCACGAATTTTAAAAATCATCGATTCCAATTTCGAACGAGCTTCCAATCCAATCTTATTAGTCCGTACTCATGGCCAAGGAGGTGGTATAAATAGCTGTTATTGTAACAAGTGCTACTCAATCTGTGGCGTCGATAATCGTACGTATCATGCCCGGTGCGTTCGTCATCCAGTCAGTAGTTACAGATACACCTAGCTTTGATGACAGTATATAACACATTAGGGTTCCGTTTCAGTTTCAGATATCAAACATAAACTGTTGAGAGATTCTGAAGACATACGGAATAGATCAATGGTCTAGACTAGACCAGACCTATAGTTAAAATTTAGAAGGTAGGTAGTTATTTCAGTAAAATATTGAAAATCTCTTTCATTCTCATCAGTTTTAGTGGACACAACAATAATCTGGTTTACTTTAGAACTACTTAATCGTAATATTATAATCATATTAATTGTTAAGATTTATGAGAACCAAAAGTCATCTAATGAGAATTTAGGTACTCATTGCACTTAGGTACCGTCTACTCATTGCACTGTCAGTTTTGAGTGTTTTTCTATCTGTCTCATTTCCTAATTTCCTCTGCGGTAAAAAAATAATAAATTTTTATTTTTAACCCCAAAGATATAACGATTCAAACCAAAAATAATATAATTCCGGAAAGTTTTTGCAGAACCAGTAAGTATTAGTAAATATAAGGTGGAACCAAAATGATGTGATGACACTGAAACAGTGTTGCTTAAACTAAACAACTTTCTCCATGGAACATAGGTCGAAAAACGAATAAAATGTTTTATACTCCCATACAAAATGTATTGGTCAGCTGACCGATTTACTATGGAAAGGCAAAAAAAAATTTTTTTTCAACCTATGTTCCTTGGAGAATGTTGTTCAGTTTTAGCAACACTATCAGCACCTTTCAGTATCATCACATCATTTGGTTCCAACTTATATCGGGTCATTCTGAACTTACCATCCAAATTTCAAGGATGTGTCCAGTCCATGAAACTAAACAACTTTCTCTAAGAAACATGTGTCGAATTTCGCCACATAATTTTGGTCATCCCATACTAAATTGATCACGTGGTCTCTTTGATTTGTATGGATAGTCGTTTTTTTACATATTTTGCCATTTGTTCCTTAGAGAAAGTTGTTCAGTTTCATGGACTGAACACATCCTCAAAATTTGGATGGTGAATACAAAACGACCAGGGGGCTAATTGTCTAATTTCAAAATCTATCGCAATCGCTTTCAGGATGTGATACATTGATGCTTCTTGGCCCTTTGGCACAAATAAAAACTTACCAAAGAAATGGAGCAATGTGTCACATCCATCTGTCAAATGTAAGCGATTGCGATAGATTTTTAAAATTGGACAATAGTAGCCTCGGTATACAGAACCCTCCTACCATTTATTTTGATACTTACACGATAACAGCAGTGAAGTGATCCATGTCTTCGACCAATCGTAATGACTGTGGTGATGCTTCGATGTCGCCGCGGGGCGTCGCCACCATCTCGTCATAATCGGGAATGTCACGGAATGACTATTGGCGTCTGATCTAGTTCTGTGTACCTACTAACCGGGGTTTTTTTAGGAAAATCATCCAATTTATCTGTATAGTTAAAAGGCATTCTTCCATTAAACATTAACTTTATTCGTAGCAAAACTTAATTTGGGGCGTATAGGTATGCATACAGTACAGACTTATTATTACCAGTTATAAAAATCAGCTAATTAGTACATTACTGTTCATCTGTAAGTAACTAAAAACTGAAACAATTTTAAGGCTTTTCATTCCATATTTTATTTTTATGAAAATGTAAAAGTATTAAATAGTGAGGTATTAGAAAGTCGAAAATCGTAGTAGTTACGTTGTACTCGTATATTTTCTAATTAACAGTTTTTTGAGAATAATTCACATTTAGATTGTAAACGTGATTCCAAAATACTAAAAACATACTTTTGTTAAACATCCAATTGTTATAAAATATCTTTTAGAAAACTGCACAGTGGTTCCATTATGTAGTTTGTTGGACAAAAAAGCTGCAAGTCTGACGGACCGCAAGGTGCCACTTGTCACGAGCGAACGTGACAAACAGGTCGAGATATACTCCGGAGCGGACAAATCATACCATTTGTACGGAGAAATGACCATTATAATACGAATTCCAATGCAATATTAGCTCTGCATTCGCGCTACTGGTAAAACAAAAATGTCCTTTAAAGGAGTGCAATAGAACGCGAAATTGCATAACATCATATTCGTAATCAAAATAGTGGATTCCATTAATACAGTTCTTTTTGTTTGATAACATTCTTAAAGTATGCTTTCAGAGATAATTACATTAAATTATAGTACTCGTAGTTCTTTCCACAAAAATATTACAACCAACAATTAAACGCAGAAATGTAATTGACTGGTATAATGACACAGCGCTATTTAGAGTGATATACAACAACGACACTACTTATTTAAACTTCCCATTGTTCAACATTCGTGCTCATGTCTCAACAAATTGAAACGAAGTAAAGAACACTTGTAATTATTTACGTTCCACGTTTGTGCATGCGTAAAGCGCGATTGAATGTATAGCGGGTACGCTAGTACAGACGAGAGGTTGGGAAAAAGTAAGGTTTTCGTTAAATCAAATTGGTTTTCGCACAAAGGCTTTACAGATCGGGGTGAAATGTCCCTTTAGGCGGAGTGACAGTTATGACGTCGCAGGGCGTGTCCGCGACTGCGCCCTCGCTTCATTTGTCGAGCCATTTGGTCACAGGAATGCGGTGTCATCAGCGGGGAACGGAGCGTGAAATGGAAAACGCCCCTCCTGTGACAACCTCCCCCGCACCCCGCGCCGCCACCTCTATCGCCGTTAACGCGCGCTAACGAAATTTCACTTTGTTGCTCGAATTTTGCCCTCTCGCACCCGACCGACGCTAGCTCGCTGTGCGCTTAAACAGGCGACCTCACTGTTGATTACTTTAATTTCGACTCAAAGTAAATAGAGTAAAGTGAAGCGATTCGTTCTAGTGAAGTTACGGAGGAACTTTTAGACTGAGGGGCATTTGATATGCGTAAAGCAGATCGTTATGTAGATAGTTGGTGTGCAGCTTTCTCATGTGGAAACTTAATGTTTCGGGTCGGGCTCTTGAATTTTTTCCGCTTAATATAAACGTATATTACGTTCCGCTTTTTAAAAGAGTTTTCTCTAGAATACTTGTCATCAACATTCTAAGCTTTATCTAAATTACTGTAACGTATTCTTTGAAACTGACAAACTCAAGAAACTTTTTAAGTGTTTTCTCATAGTCTAGAATGCGCGTAAACCTTAGAAGTGAATATGTCAAGAAACTGTTTTATTAAATTCAACAAAGAAACTTTTTAATTAAACAACGCCCTGTACATAAACAATTTCTGCAATCGGCAATTACTTATAGGACCCGACGGGTCGAGATTTCGTTAAACATCAAATCAAACACTGGTTACACGGACAAACTGCTTGTCAGCGGGTAATGGTGACAAATTGGGGACAGGGCTGGACTCTCGAGGCGCGCTCTATCCTTTAAATCGGACAAATCCGGCCGGCGATAGGACAAATCTGTCTGGTGAGGGATAACGGATACGTGACCGACATGCAGAAAGGGATACACGCAGCTCTCATTAGAATTGCGAACTTTCGATTGAAAAGCATCAAATGTTACCGCTTCAACCATAACATTTTGATATACTAGAAGAAATTCGACAATGTCACTAGTGACTCGGTAGCTCAGCGGTCAGAGCATTGGACCGGATATCCAAAGGTCGCGTATTTTTTCTAGTATATTATTTAGTATCATAACATTTTATTGATGAAAATTTTAGAAGTTTGTTATTAACAAACTTACTCTTTCTTTCTTTTCTTTACTACTCAAATAAATTTCGAACAATCTATCACACTACCAGTTGTAACCTAAGCAGATTTTTTTATTAGCTGATATTCATAGCCGTACTAGATGTTATAGCAACTTTGCCCATCACTCAATTTTTTCGCCAATCCACAACTGTTTGATTTGCAATTAATTAAGGACATACTGGCTTTTTTGGTGATTATATCATAAGTTTAATCGCCATCCACTTTGACTGATAGTATGAAATTAAAACTATTTTGGATAAAAGCAAGTTAATTTTGAATATAAAATTTTCGTTCACCTACTTTCATTCAATAAACACAACCAAGAGCTACGTTAAAACGCTATTCTGCCGGTTGCCAAGGCAGTATCGATTATCAATAAATCAAGTAGACGGGTGACAAGAATCGATTTCGGCGAAACACTGGCTGTTTGCTCACCCATCACTGGCTGAATTAAAGGGTTGACAAATGACTTTCGCACCATAGACTAAACATGACTAAGTATTAATCAATGATTTAAAACTCCTAGGCACAGAGGAAATAATCACTACGTTTCTCCTAGGATTGAGTATGAAGAATGTAATTAATTATAGATAATTTGTTGATAGAAGGTTAATTGGAATTAATATAGATTGAGTGATAAAAAAGATGTCTCGATTACAGCTAACAATTTTGTTGCTGCAATTACATTAAATGCATTTTCCTACAAACTAATAAGATTTTATGTCTATTAACTTAAAGATCGAACTACTTTAAATATCTAACCGGAAAAGCAGTTGTTGCGAAACTAATAAAAACTCCAATCCATAGACAAGATTTCAAACTTTTTGTTGGTGTTAAATAAACAAAGTACCGTGAGGTTAGGTCGGAGCCCCCACGGCGCATCGCAATAAATCGCATCGAGGAATAAATCTACATCGGCGCGGACATTTTGATTGTCGTCCGGGCGGCGGTTCTGCCAAAACGGTGATTTCGCGGCGAGAATTATTTGTAAATTTAGTGGTGTTATTTGTTTGAATCGTAGAGCCTTATAAATAAACGGCTAAAATAAGCTATAAGGTAGCATACTCATGACTACTAGGTGCTTCAGGTATTGCTCTTTTTTAATCTTTAGAATTTGCTGCACAGTAGCAGACCAAGTCACTGATCGTCTTTTACGACTCCCTATCTAAAAACTTGATGCTCTTGTGTACTCACTGCTAGACACTACAAGGCTTTGTTGGTAACCAAGTTGTTACTAGCTTCTTATAAGTTAAATTGATTAAAGTAATCACACAAAACATGGTTGGCTGAGTCCCGAAAAAAGGTACCTATATATATTTTTAAATTTAAGTTTTTGAACAAGCGAGCGTCTCCGTTTCAGCTTGGGCAAAAATACTTTCGTATGTCTGTCCCGCTGTCCGGCTGTCCGTCTGTTCTCTTCTATTCTCGTGAAATTTTGTGAGCAGGGGCTAATTGTCTAATTTCAAAATCTATCGCAATCGCTTTCATTTGACAGTATGGATGTGACACATTGCTGCTATCTTTGTAAGTTTTTGTTTGTGCCAAAAAAAGCATCAATGTGTTACATCCTGAAAGTGATTGAGATATATTTTGAAATTAGACAATAGATAGGCAGGTTCTATAACTTATGGATTTTTTGTCACGTCAGTTTTTCAAAAAAATTAAAATGACGGAGATATGGGAAATAATCATATTTCAGCCATTTCGAAAAATGATCAAAAATGTCACAAACGCGGTCTGCTCACAGAGCCATTTAAAAAAATATGTAAGTTTACCAAAAAACTAAAAGTCTATCATGATTTTAGTATCATGCTACCAGGACATCATCACAGCCGAGGAGTTAATGTTGCACGACGCCTACAAATACGTCTCAATTAGTAACGCACACTGTTACAAATGGCCGACATGGGGGACTAAATTAGGCGACATAAATAATGTGGCTTAAAAAATCCCTTTGATGCATTTCTTACTCTATTAACTCTAATAAGAAATAATTAGCTTTACGCTGTGCAATGAATTAAGCTCACGAAAAAGTTTCTGCTGTTTGATAGGAGGTAGGTAATGAATCAGTAATATCTGTGCACTTCTTTGTATCTGTAATATCTGTGCTTGGTAATGTAGTTTCATGCACTTCTTTGTATCAGTAATATCTGTGCTTCAATAATTGTGTCATGTGCTTCTGATAATATTTTTTACGGAATTTCTGTTTTAGAGAAAACAATTAATCTTAGTTCTTTTAATTCTAAAAGATACCTGAGCAAGAGATTATGAAAAATAAAAGCATAAATATTAGTCATAATTTAACAGGATTTTCTAATACTCTTGAACTAGCTATAATTGAAAAAATAGACCACACAGTTTAAGGTTTTTTCTACAAAAACACCAATATATCTTTGCTTCGAGGGCACAGTGCGAATGACAAATACTTATGTGACAAAAAAGAATTCAAAACATATTTACAATATTCAACATGGCGATTGCAATATTCAAGCACCCACAAGTGGTTTAAGCCCCTACTGACATTAGTTGTCTATCACCGATTGACTCTTCATAAATTCTTACAAAACTTATTTTAAAGAAGAGCAATATTCACTTTGACTTTTATCGTAAAGAGATAAAGTTTAATATGCAATGGGTGTAGAAATCAGAACGGTAGAATCTTGGTGGTTTTTGTGAGAATGCAGTGCCGCTAATATTTCTGTCAGCCGGGCGTTTTGTTGTGGAGTTTAGCGGTAAACATGTGGCACTGATTTGTAGGACCGCACGCATTCATTTTTTTTATTGTTATTGGGCGCCGAAAGCTTGTATAGCTTTAGGGTATTATCGTAGATCTATTAAGAGAGATGTCTTGTAAATGCGTTCTAAAGATAGTGATTTTAATTATTGATAATAATTAGGAAACTGTATTACTAATCCCCATTCACAATGACCAAAGACTGTTCCAAAGACGCAGATCACAGTTCTAGTTGTTTAGTACTTACAAGCTCTTATTAGTTTAGAATTAGATAATTGCTACCAACACCGAAACACTCGGTGTTGGTTTACGCACGATCTAACTCCTGAGGATGCTCCGGGTTGGGGCGAAACACGTGTAGAGTAGCCTAATTGTAATTGGTGAAGGTGCAAGGTGTGTTGCTGTCTTCCTAAATGCAGGTATTGTGCACTTATATTCTGTGGTGTGCATGTGCATATTTTTGCGGGCGGGTGGGCGGTGCATCTTGCATATTTTGTTTGCGGAAGTAAGCTACATATATTTCTTTTTTCAAAATGGTTTGGGACTTCCGCCAAGTGACGCCTGATTCAATCAAATGCTACCTATCAGTTTTCCACACCTTACTACATATAATAATTATCCATATCTACTACTACTATCTACGCCGAACGCAAACATTTTCAATTAAATTACTAAATAAATATTACAAAACTATGTTCAGATTTTAAGCCGCCCTAATTTTTATGTCCAGCTCAATTTCCCCCAAAAAAATAATTCTTTAAAAAAAATAGGCTTTTGCCAATAGCAGCGGAACAAAAAAAACTATAAGTATAATCAAAACAAAAAGACACTCCAAAAATTACAAGAACGCCCAAAGTTACTTCTAACTCGTAATCACGCTATTAAATGGCCATCTCTCATCCGTACTATAAATACCCCATTCACAGCCACTAAATAAAGAGACGGCGCGAAGCCAACAAATCTCCCCGTCCCACAGTCATGTGTCTTTATTCTGTCTAATAACAATTTAGGCAATTATGTGACAAAAGGAAGTGTTTTCGTCGCCCGCTCTCCCCCGCGGCATGCGATGCGATCCCACATTATTGCCGCTGGTGATTTATTCGAACGCTACCAAACCTCCGATATTTCCAAATCACTCGTAATTGACTTGGCGCACAGTGGGCCGCTCTGATCTAATTTGTGAACCTATAAATATTATGCAAAAAAAACTTATTCTTTCAGATATAAAGATTATTACTACACACTTTACCTTATAAAGATTAATGTGCATATTAGTATATTTATAGTATTATTGACGGTCTTATCACTTTAAGCGATTTCTTCCAATCAATCTCGGGCATAATAGACAGATTTAAAAACACTGAGTATGGATTACTTTAGATAGACGATGTCAAAGAGCTGAGAACTCTAGTATTTAATAATGAAATGAATTAAATTTACATAAATAAACGTCGTAAATATAAAAGCTATTAGGACTTAATAAAACTAACACTAAAATTGTATTTATAGATCAGATGTAGGTTTATAATTTGTAGATATACATACATACACTTACTCATTGCTTTTTACCGAGCGATGAACAAAAAGTGCTTTGATCCAAATCGAACTAATAATGTTATTAGATTCGACCGCTTCGGTGCTGGTGGTCTCGCGTTTATTTATTACTGACAGCATGTAATTAGGCTCGTATGAATCTATAATATCTGTCTGTGTGTAAGCTGCACTATCTTATGGACGTTTTGTTGCATAAGAATAGAGCTATAAATAGAATTGTGTAGTACTTACCTATTTTAAATTATTAGTAGGTTTATTTATATAAAACCGTAATTTGACTGCACATGTAGGTACTTTATTCCACTGTAAAAATAATTTGTGATAAATTCTTACAGTTAAGACGGTCTTAATAATAACTTTAGGAACGCGAATTGTTATTTATAGGCAAGCAAATAATTTCTTCAATCAAATAAATTTGGGTATATTTAAGTAAGTATAAACCTAAAAACTTATATTAAGTATCCACGTTCTTCAGTAACTCACACAGCCGTAGTCATAGAAAGATCTCGCGTGGCTATAATTACTCGCACACATTTTAACACCAGTAAATCCGACTTTCCGAAATTTATGAACGCATCGATTTTCCCGCGCCATAAGCCGCGAGCAAATAAGTTTTCCGAGCACGGCGGGAGGCGCATTACGCGCGAGTTTATTCGACGCGATTTATGTCCACGGTTGCGTAATGTCGACACACTGTGGGAACGATGAGCTTGAAGTTGACTATCCTTGATACCACAGCAATAAACTACATCTGAAGCTATCACTAAGCAGGTAATCACTGTAAAAAAAACTTTGTTCAGCAATATCTGCTTCATAATCATATCATATTTAAGTAATAATTTATATCGTGTCACGAAGTTCCAAAGAGTGCAGTGCTGTATGCATGTTAATAGATTAGTCAGGTGTGAAACAAACATTTTACAGTTCACGTAAATACGTTAAAAAAAATTGTTTAAAAAAAACAAAAAACCGACTTCAAAAAACCTACCTCTGAAAAGCAAGAAATAATATTCGTAATAATAAAAATACGTCTATTGAAGTCGGGTGGGGCTTTCAGAATAAAAAAAAAGGAATTTGTACTCCAGCCCCACCCGACTTCAATAGACGTATTTTTATTATTACGAATATTATTTCTTGCTTTTTAGTGGTAGGTTTTTTGAAGTCGGTTTATTGATTTTTTTTAACTATTTTTTTAGTTTTAGTGTAGGTACCTTGTAGGTAAGGTATATTATATATGTAGAAAAATCGGCTCAGCCAAACGTAAGATAATCGCGGAGAAACATACTTAAATACGGGTCAAACTGAGAACCTCCTTTTTTAAGTCGGTTAAAAAACTACACTTATGATCCCTCTTCCAACAAAAAAATATTATCTTATTCAGTTCATAAACAAAGAAGTAATACGACCAATCATCGAGGTAATTCACACAAAATCATACTATTTTCGTGCTTTTTTCAAAATTACTTGAAAAGTACTGAACCGATTTCCAAATTTTGGAGTGAAAAAAAATGGGACCAATTTGGGAGTGTACCTAATGTAATAAACGAATCATTTCAATCGGTCCAGCCGTCTTCGAGTAATCGGTGGACATACACAAAAAAAAAAAAAAAAAACAAATATACAGACGAACATAGAACCTCCTCCTTTTTTGGAAGTCGGTTAAAAATGAAAGAGAACTTAATAAAGTTCTCTTTATAAAGTTCAAATTTTTTATAAAACATAAAATTATTACAGCGATTTCATCAAATATATTAACATGCGTACGTAAAAAGCCGAGAAAGGGTACTTTTTGCGCGCGAGAATATATAATTTTCTGGCGTTTCATCCCGATGAAATTGATTTACAAAAAACCTATTTACTTACAAAATATTGGTTCGAAGGGCGTTCAGAAATTAATCAAGGAATTTTCACTATGTAAGAAGTTTTATAAGCGTCATTAAAATGCGCCAATCTAAAGCGGGCGCCGATTGCCAGTTATAAATATTTTTTATTACTGCTACTACGTTTAAAAAAAAGAAATTCAAACATCGTATTGTTTATTCAGTGCCTTTATTACAATTTGCTTTGTAATACACTCAGAAGCATTATAAAACCTTTAACTATCAATAGCAGCCTACTGCTACATGTAATTAAGACTTAGTCATACCATACATTAATAGTCAACTATACCGCAACGCTTCCATAAAATCGTTCTAATTTCAAGGTAAGTACGACTATGAATAATGGTTCGAACGTGACCTTAATATAAAAAAACCCAGTTAATTATGCAAATGAAAATCGTGAAAGCCGTTAATTTTACTCGTTTTCTTAAAATATACGAGTTATTAAAAAGATTTTTAATGTAAAGAATAATTAAAGAGGAAACAAAGTCCTACATGAACCTATGGTATATAATATACCTTATATTTTGCTGAAGATCGCAGTCGACGTGGTTTATGGCCTTTTTTCGTTATATGGCAGATTCTGGAAATGGCAGATACTGTCTGTAGTACTAACATCTATGCTGTGACTGTAGGGTAAACCGTACTAAGGGATGGTAAATGGAGTTGGAAGACAGAATTGGAGATAGTTTTGTCAAGGACTCTAGTCTTGAGCCTCAGAATAGAAAACTCGACAGGAGCCCAACCCCAGTAGCACAACCTGAAGTATTTACGACGAGCTCATGAGCGGTTTACACTACGTTGTGTAAAAATTACATTTGGATGGAGTGGAGACGACATTTTGTCAGGTCAAATCGACTTTATTAAATGAAAGAGTCGATTTGATAATAAGTAAAGACCGGATTATATGCAAATGCATATTGCATATACATTTGCATATTTACCCCTGTTCAGTGGTAGTTGCATATTTTGCAAAAAAAATTAAATCGTGCATATTGCTCGATTTGGTTCATAGAAACAGAAATAGAAATATAATTGTGCCCAGTCACCTCAGTGCATGCCACAGTGAACATAGAACGGTCCTTACCGCTTACAAAATATATTAAGCAATCATAAACACAATTTGTCTTCAGAACATTTGGACCAGAACTTAGTACAGTACCAGTACCATATTTTTCTTGCATATTTGCATGCATATGTTGGGCTTTCTATGTTGCATATAATCCGGTCTCTAATTGTTAGAGTAGGGTGCGCTTGAGTGAAATCGGTGATGGTGTCACAATAAAAAGTCATGAATCTTTAAGTTGCGGTGAAAAGCGAATACGAAACAACTACACCAGTGTTTCCCAATTAGTGGTGTACGCGTGGGGTACGCGGGGCCCGGAGGTGTACGTAGAAAAAACTCATTGGGAACCACTGAACTAACACCATCAAACTCCTCCAGCTAGAGAGTATAGTCTTGCACATCTTTTGAGAAACATTTATTGGTCTTATGTTATATCATAAGACCAATTCATTTCATATAATAGATGTTGAATGATTAAAAAAGCAGTAAATAAAACATAAAACGAAGACGGCAGTAAACTCAAGTGGCTCCTCTGAAGGGATATAAATGGTTTGTTTTGACTGCTCCCGACTGAAGAGGTACTAAAACTTTCACTTAAGTGACGCAGGCAAACTCAACTCTACCTGAAGTGGAGTGGAGTCACACTATCTATAATGTTGGTTAAACAAATACGTCGGCATTATCGTAGACTCGTAGTGAGCTCTTAAGTTTGCGTAAGTTTAAAAAACTCTTTTAAACCTTTGAATTTTGATTGCTATCTAGCTCTGACATTTTAAAACTATTTAAACCACATAATGAGAATATCTACAGGAATCAAATTGACAGTCTAGGCAGTATGTTACCAACGCCTTCGCATTTTTCGGAATGAGAAAAAAAAACATCGACAATTAGGTCTTGATTTTCGTAATTCCGATTGCATGTGCCTTTGTGTGTTCGTTATCAACCCACACAGCATTGTTTATAACTTCATAGTATGTTGTATTCAAAACGGCATGAAATCAACAAATCTACAACGGTAATAGGCGGTGTTGAATCATTGTTGCTAATAAATGCTCATTTAGCAGGCACGGAGGTAGAAACCGACAATTTCAAGTGAGATCGCGATCTTAATGCTGTATTTTGCATTAAACACACACAGTGTCTGTTATTTATAAGATTTTGAGAGAATAATTTGCTGAAAATTAATAACTTTTTGGTAGATACACTTTTTAGGACTTGTTTTAGGGGTTTCAGTTATGTTCCTACAGATGATTTCAAAAATATTTTAAGAGAAGCAGAAGTGCTATATATATCTAGTGAATAAGAATCATACCTATAGGTAACCGTTTTTTTCAAAGCATTATATAATGATATGAAGTACAACGGAATTTAATTCGAAATACGGAAAAAAATAGTATTATTTTACACTTTTTAACCGCAACTCATACCTAATTATTAACAAAAGTGCTATATCAATTAAAATTGCGAGGGTATCTGCATAACCACTACCCATATTAATTAAAAATTAATATCTATACGTTTTTGGAATCATACTTTGATTTAAATAATTTGTATATACCTATTTATTGCATTAACAACACTGACGACACACAACATTTTTAAGATATTAAGTACTCAACAGTTTAAGTATCAATAACAAGAACCGCACAGTGTATCACTAGCCTTAAATATGACGGGTCGTATAGCAAACGCTCGATTTGCTCGCTTAACGAGAAGTTTATTTGCGTCCAATCTATTTTTAATAACGGCTGTCACTTATAGGATTAAACTACGTTTTTGCAAGCGGAAATGTTTCGAAATTATCATGACCCCGCTATTATATCATTAATATTAATTTGTTCATTGGTTATTAAATTATTTGTTTCCTCTTACGCAATAGTTAAGTTGTTAAATAATAGAGAAATTATTATTATTAAGTTATTAAATAATATTATAGTTACAATGATTATACCGTGTTTAATATGTATTTAAACTAAACTTGTTTAAAGTACTTATACACTAGTGGCATTATTAATAAACGAAGAATAAGTTTACACCTTGATGAACAAAAAAGTTTAGCAATAGTACTTAGCAAACAAAATAGTACTTAATTAGCAAACATTTTGGTTAAAAAAAACAAAAAACCGACTTCAAAAAAACCTACCTCTAAAAAGCAAGAAATAATATTCGTAATAATAAAAATACGTCTATTGAAGTCGGGTGGGGCTGGAGTACAAATTCCTTTTTTTTATTCTAAAAGCCCCACCCGACTTCAATAGACGTATTTTTATTATTACGAATATTATTTCTTGCTTTTTAGAGGTAGGTTTTTTGAAGTCGGTTTTTTGTTTTTTTTTAAACAATTTTTTATTTTTTTATTTTACGTGTAAGTACCTTGTAGGTAAGGTATATTATATAATATGTAGAAAAATCGGCTCAGCCAAACGTAAGATAATCGCGGAGAAACATACTCAAACTGAGAACCTCCTTTTTAAGTCGGTTAAAAAACTATTAAGATATCCCTCTTCCAACAAAAAATAATTATCTTATTCAGTTCATAAACAAAGAAGTAATACGACCAATCATCGAGGTAATTCACACAAAATCAAACTATTTTCGTGCTTTTTTTCAAAATTACTTGAAAAGTACTGAACCGATTTCCAAATTTTAAAAAAATGGGACCAACTTGGGAGTGTACTTAATGTAATAACGTTTGAATCATTTCAATCGGTCCAGCCGTCTTTGAGTAATCGGTGGACATACACAAAAAAAAAAAACAGACGAACATAGAACCTCCTCCTTTTTTGGAAGTCGGTTAACTAGGTGTAAAGTTACTCTTCGTTTATTAATAAGGGGGTAGATTGACTTGCACTTTGGTCTTAGCTAATCCAGAATATCTTATCTTAGCTCAACTTTTCCCTAGCACATTGTTTAACATACCTACATATCTGGTTATACTTTTTATATTCAGTATAAACTTGCATACTAGCAAGACGGTCATTACTCTGTCACGGACGTGAGTTGACTGCACTAACTGACGCGTGCAAACTTTTTGCGCAATATTTTATTTTAACATGATCAATATAAGTGAATTTCAAACAGTGTAATCAATAAAATAATAGTATCGAATGGTTAAAGAGAAATATAATCGAGAAATTATCAGAATTTGCTATAATTTTGTCTTTTTGATCCATCGGTTTTTAGGTAAGTACTCGAATAGAATTGGTTTTAATTTGATAAAAAGAACTTCTGATACACAATGCTCAAAATAATCTAAGGTAACTCAACTACCAGTTTATAACTTACTTAACTAATTACATAAGTAAAATTAAAAGCAAACTTTATTTACCTGAAATACATGCTATTTCACTAATAGTTTTTGCACAGAGTTTTTGTCGTATATTTTTTCCTTTCACAAAAATACCTCCATATAGATACCGCGGCAAGCGCCAGTGATTTATGCATCGGTGGTATTTTGGCGCCTTTGATCTACCGCTGGAGTATAGCGCCAAAAGTTACTGAAATTTTAATTAACAGTAGATCCCGTATACGTAACTTAAAGTTGAATGTATCGTCATATTTTTTTTATTTACTTTACCCTGTGGTACCGTATTCGTAACTAAAAGTGTTTTAAGAAAGAAATTATGTAAATATTAAATAAGTAAGTAAAAAAATATTTATATAACCAAAATAAAGATTGCTGAATGTTTCTGACGAATATTTTGCAAAAAAAAATTGTAAATCGATAAATCTTGATTTAATATTAATTTTTTTATGTATGAGATAGATGTAAAGATCATTATGAAACTCAACTGCACTTTGTCGATTGGGTTGAAATTCAAGTAGAACTTTTAATTTCATGTCATGAATTAAGTTTACATTTTCTAAAGCTTTTAATCTAAATCAACGGCACATTATTCCAACAAATCATTTGCAATAATAGCTCATAGCAATTACAGTCGACATTCAGAATGCGTACTAATATATGCCATACTAATTGCTCCTAATGAGACATTGTGCGCTGGCGCAGGGCGTCGATTCTGCGTATGGTAACGTCAATCGTGACCCTATGGTGTTTCAATAGTATTGCTTTATTATAACTACTATGCTAATAGCAATACTATTGAAACACCATCGAGACACGATTGTTCCGTTACCATTCGCAGAATAGAGGCCCTGGCTCTACGCCAACGTATTCCTTACAATTAATCTTATGTATTATTAACAAATTGAACTGTAATTAAATTTGTAAGTGGCTTGCATAATATTGGAGCCGAGTGCTAATATAATATTGCTTTGATTAAATTAGTTTGTTACTTATATTGGTGATATGTTTAGTTTAGACTAGGAGCGTTGTAAAATTAATTAAATAAGTATAATTAATAACAATAAAAGCAGTCTGAGCTTTTACTAAATGTGCTAGCATTTAGATAGAATAAAATAAAATAAAAATAAAATAGCCAAAACGTAAATTTTCAACAAATATTTTGTGTTGCTTCC
Source organism: Agriphila straminella (assembly GCA_950108535.1). Lineage (NCBI taxonomy): Eukaryota > Metazoa > Arthropoda > Insecta > Lepidoptera > Crambidae > Agriphila > Agriphila straminella. The sequence goes on along the minus strand of OX467326.1, from coordinate 5,294,983 downwards.
GAATGTAAGTAACTTATCAATTATTGTAATTATTTAGATATATCAATTGATTCTGTTCTGAAAAAGGTTAAAAGAAAGAACAACGACCACTTGTCATACAAGCGTTGACCTGTCAAATACCTATTTTTAAGTTGATATATAGATATAGTTAAATTATATTTGAATAGTTCCTATGACCTTAAAACACTAGTATTTATTGAATTTTAATTTGACAATCAGAAAAATATGTAATGGTAAAATCAATCCGTGTTATTACAAAAGATTTTTATACACTGTTTAACTATATACATGTTTAAATGTGATGCTGTCTCTTTCAAACAATATTGTCAAAAGTGACAGCATCACATTTAAACATGTGTTTAGTTAAACTGTAAACACGGAATATGTTTTAGTTTATATTAATTGTAGTTATTGTCAATCTTTATTATAAATTTTCTCTATTTCTGTACTGCTGATTTTTATTTTAGTTAGCAATCTATTAACAATAAAAATGCAATTTTTATGAGCTATATTAATTCTCTATACACGATAATTGATAAAATCAACCAATGATTTTATCAATCAACATTTTGACAGGTCAGAAATGGGCGTCCTTCTTTTCTACTAAGATTTTGTGTTGTTTGTTTCTGAATGAATTTACTGTTAGAGTTAGAGACTGAGACTTAATTACTAACATTACGTATCTTTTTAAATCTTAACATCAATTGATTCTGTTCTGAAAAAGGTTAAGAGAAAAGATGAGTCGATTTCATTGCTCTCAAGCGTAGTTGACTCTCTTTGATAAATCCTTCTGTGATTGGTTTGTGATCGATTTGAATGAGATAGTTGGACCATCGACCACATTCTCACGGCCGATTCACACGGTCACCAGCGATAGTGGAGACAAACCACTATTTTTATGGTGTGGCGTCAAACACAGCAGCCAGCGGGACTAAGTTATAAGAAATCGCTTTTGAAAATCTGTCCCGAAATATCAAAACATGTGTGTGTTACCATAAAATATTAGCAAATTGCGTAACGCACAACATGATTTTTACATGATTAATGAATCCGTTTAATATTGGCATGTAAATAATTTTTAAATTATTCAACACAAACATTTTCACGAAACAATTAACTGTCACACTGTGTGAAATTTGAAAATTAATTTTCTCCCTTTTCAGTACTTACTCTCACTTACTCACTTACTAAAAGTTTAAAGTTTTAAATATAACCGAATGAATCGCGAATGTTCTATCTGTGAAAGCTTGTAACTAGTCCTTGAGTACTTATATTTATTCCATAAGTTAATTGTAATTGATGCTGCAAGCTCCCCAAAGAAAATAAAATAAAATGTTGTCGAAGCCATTAATAATTTTGTATAGTCTGTTTATCTTTACTTGTCCTCTTTAGTCAACAGCTACTGACAGTCACGTCTTTTAAGTACAAATCGTAAATCAATCATAATTTGTTTCGTAATCTACATTTGGAAAACCATTTGTTGTATTTTTTTTAATAAACTGTTGGGTGAAGATTGTTTACCAAATAAGACAAATAAGAATAAACAGACTATCTATATGCTCTGGCGGCGGCCGGCAGTCTTGCTTTTGCTTACCATATAATCGCTCCGCTCTCGCTCGTCGCTACATCCGCGCCCACACCCCACTAGATATTACAACATTTGGGCGACCGACACCGCGACACGTACTCCCATTGGTTTTCCGGCCCGTTGGACACGATTGTTTTCAGAATACAATCGATTATCATGTCTATGGGAATTTTTATCCCAATTGACAGCTAACGGGACTACTGAATGTAATTGAAATATTAATATTCAAATCATGGTGGGCGACCACAAAAAATAAATAATCAATTTCACGATGCGAGCATGTACTTTTTCTTATAGAAACTTGTATAGTCAATTTTGAGTTTAAATTGCTTTTTTTACTTATCTTGTTTTGGTAAGTCTACTTTAAAATACAAAATACCTCTTCTCGATGATTTAGTCTGACAACCCAATTCAGAGTACATTTTTATTATTATTTTTCCACTTGTAATAGAAAAAAAATACCAAAACTAATCTGTAAAATTTCTCTCTGATTCAAGCTCAAGTATCAACAAGCAGTTATCTGCAAAAAAATGTAATCGGAAACGGAATGATTTTTGACATCGACCGCGTATTGACCGTAACGGAATATTTTATATCGACTCGATTTTATACGATGTCCCCATTTTGAGACAAGCCACTTTTTAACCGACTTCAAAAAAAGGAGGAGGTTCTCAGTTCGGCTGTTTTTTTTATTTTATTTTGTATTGTATTGTTTGTAGTGTAATTGTAATAAAAAGTCAGCTTATCAGCACTTCAACGACTTTAATGATTGTGTAGTAACTTTGATAGGAAATACGTTATTAAAATACCTAACAAGAAATAGGCAGCAGAAGTAGTTTAAAAGTGATTCTATGGTTTCGCGTCGCAGTCATTATTTAATTTTAACAATTAATTATTAACAAACCAACTAATGAAGTAAGTATCTTTTTGAAACACAGACGAAAGTAAAACATCAACATCTTTAAAAACATCTCGTAAAGATTCCCAATCTGTAAACAAATAAAAACCGACACTTAACCGGATACTTATCCCTAATTAAGAAGGCAAAACAGTGGCATAGTCACGGCCCATTATCAGTCTGCGAGTCTGTCCGTCTGTCACTATACTTATACGTCACAAATAGGCCGTGGCTGCAACCCACCCGTTCAAGCATTAAGACACTTTGTACGTGTTTTGATAATGCCGCTCGATGTGACACAAAAACCGACAGACATTTGTTTTTAAATAAATTTGGGCGTTGACAAACGAGACGTATTAACGTTTGTAACGGAGACTGAGGAGTTTCCTTTTAATCATAAAAGCTTTAATGAGAATCGCATTGAATTTATGGCTTTATTCTTTTGTTAATTTAAATATTACGCGCATTACATTAACGTTTCATCACAGTGTTAACAGACTATAAGTCGCGCTTGCACACATTACGTTTTAGTTACAATAAACACTTTTTCTAAAACAAAAACGCTCATTTGGCACCTAATAACAATATAACTGATACGCATAACCATCACATAACTGTTTTAATAGTGTTCCACCAAAGCAATACGGTTTTCTATGAGGGCTTTAAATCGAATAACGCATCTAATGGCATGACTTCAAACGATAACAATAATTGAATAGAGACGCCCCATTAGCTTATCTTTGACGAGTCACACCTATAACAAAATGGTGGTTCACTTTCGATGGAATTACTGGTAATTATGCGGGTCGTGGGTAACTAAAATGGCCGCCGCCACCGGAAATGCCGCCATACCGCGCTGCCGGAACTTCGCGAAATGGCACCGATCAAGTGCAAAGTCCGATACTTTTGTAAGTATATATTTGGTGACTTTGTTCCCAACTTCTAAAGTTGGTTAGCTTCAGATTTAATTCCACGAAATATATATGACCTACAATTTTATAATACAACTATAAAATTTACAAAACACTATAAATACTAAATAACTATAAATTTTATAAAACAACCCGAGTGCCGAATATATTAGATATAGGGACCATCAAACTGAACAACTTTTACTATAGGACCAACTCTGAAATCGCGAAAAAATCTGCTGTTTCATACATTTTTATAGTTTTCGCATGAAACAGCAGTTTTTTTTCGTTTTTGTAACACGTTGTAGGTATATACATAATTTTGAAAATAACTCTCTGAGTATAAATTTTATGTTCAGATTATTTTTACGATGTATTGAATACTTTATAATAAGTTTTCATATCAAAAACGAAAATCACTAATCTATTAGATAAAGATAGGTACCTACTCGTATTATTATACGAACTTGCAATTTCAAAAAACAATAAAACAATATCTCCATTACATAACAGCTCATTACTATTCATGCAATCGAGTCCATTTGTATCTAATTTGTAACTTTTCTGGGTGCTATCGTACCCCGTTATTATGCATAGTTTTTGTAATTGCAGTGTAGGTGTAGAATATTAGAATGACGACGATAAAAAATTGTGGCCATTAGATAGAGTTAGTGATTAAAGAAATTACTGATATTTGTAGCCGAAATAAACTTCGTAAAATTTAGCTAATAGTATAAAATCTACGCGGTAGGTACGTTAAAATCCTAATAGATTTAACTTACCTTATTTGGCATTCTGATCGTTAAGCACTCGTCACGTGCTAACATTCGGTTTGAGTCAAAAATAACTATGTCAACAACACTATTAGTGGTTGAGCTGAAAACGATTATGTTTTTGTTAAACTTATGGAACTTACTTACACAAGGTTTTAAGTTAGAATCTATTTTTATCGAATTGGAAATGAACTTTTGAGCTTTACTAAATAATATATAAGTTAGGAAACATTGGTGTCGATTCGGTTGGCAATGACTTAACTTAATTGACAGGACTAAACTAAATTTAGATTTCCATCCTTTTCTTTCTGTATCGAAAAGACAAGAACAGAATGCTAAAATTAAGTTTAGTCCTGTCAATTTAGTTAAGTCGTGCTAGCCGAATCGACACCATTATGTATTGTCAGGTTATCATGTAACTTGTAACAATAACATATAACATTATGAGAGCTTTTAATATAACAACTTTTTATAATTTTGTCATAATGTTTTTCGATGTCCTGAATTAAATAAGGACCAACGTAATGCTTAACCAACCCTAAATCTTTTGACATAAATAACTTAATCACTCGTCATGATCAATCGCAGAAGTCCGGACCTAACGAGCTATCAAGGTTGAATAAGAAATAAATTCCCCACGCCAGGCTCCATGAAATCCTTCCCAATCCTTGCAATCAATCAACCTTGTAAAAAAACCCACACGTACGCCGCATTTTCTACGCTTCTACAACCACAATGGAGGTTGGTTAGGAAGAAAGACTTTTTCAACAAATTCCTATACTGGCAGCATAACAAGGTGTGCGGTTAAAAAAATCACAGTTTCAATTTTGGAACGTTTGGGCAGTGTTCACGCCTTTTGTTCAGATGTCACGAACATTAAGGTGCTGTCCAAGGCTATGGCTGTCCGCGTGCAACGTTAGAGGTGAACGCTCGATGCGTCATTAGAACGGGATGGTGTGAAAGGATCCTTGTTTATTGTTGAATTTATTGCAAATTTTTCATTTACAAGTTCATGTTTTTAAATTATAATTGTAACTGAAAAAATGTGTACGTATTTCATTATCTTACTAACTTCAATGGGATGACTCCGATAGCTTCAATAAGTTTATCAATATCAAAATAAAATTCCAAAATAGAAAAAAATTTTTTTTTTTTACTACATTCAATAAAATATTATTTTTGACTTGTGTGTTGCTACAATTTGTAGAAGTTAATAGAGTTGAATAATTATTTTAATAACTTGAATTATTCGTTGCAATAGAAAACGCACCTTAATAAATTTCCCATCGAAAACTGAATCTGACGTGCGTAACAAACCGACTAAAGTTAACATCTTCCGGTCGATTAATTATGATGGTATTAAATATAAGATCAATGCATATTGCGTCGTTGACACACGTGCTACACGACATCTCCTTTAAAAGCAACCGATGGAAACGAAGCAAACGATGTTACAACTGTTAAATCGTCGATGCTTTTAGGGTCATTCTTCTGACCCTCACACACGGGACCCTACGTGACGCTATTGAAGAATTAATTAACAACCTAACTTCGATAAAACGATCCGAGATCCATTGCCACCCCCGTTTTTTGTTTAACAACATACAATCGAAGTTTTTTGCTCGCTTATGTTCCAAGAATTCAATGGATGCAGCTAAATGACAAATGAGCTAAAAACACGAATTTAAAAGCTCAATGAATTTTTTGACGTTTCGACTAAAAACTAAAACTAGGAGTGGACAAGTTTTATAAACTTAGTTTCTCAAAATAGTACTAAACAAGATGACTCACATCGAGATAAATCTTTTCGTGAGCAAAAGCTTTAGCTACCTAACCTATAGCTACCGTGTTAATGTTCGGTCAACTTTTTTACCATACCTTACCTGGATTTATTCAACTTGTCTAGATTTTCATTTCATGTTAATACCCACTATAATATTGAAAAACTATCATGAAGTTTCAAAGTAGTATGGCATACCCGTAAAGCCATATAAGTACAGATTAAGCTTAATTTATGCATTACAAGGATATGCTACAGACACACAGACTTAATTAAATACTTAATTACATCAAAACAAATTATGGTTTTATATGTTTGATCATAAAGAAATTAAGTCTCCGTGCTACGAGCGTAGTTTTATTTAAGCATACATACCTTACGCCCGCGACTTTGTCCGCGTAGATATTCGGGAAAAAACCCTAGGGAACCTTTGACCGGGATAAAAAAAGTATAATTATGTTTCTTTCAATCCAGGTTATAAACAATCTCTGTGCCCCAAATCCGTTCAGCGGTTTTTCTGTGATTGAGTAACAAACATCCAAACAATCACATTTATAATATTAGTGGATATAGAGTTACTCCTTTTCTTACCATAACCATACACCAGTGCTAAGTTATATTTAAGTTATGTCGCATTGCAATCATCAGGTGCACTCGCCAGTACCGTATCAAATCTGTTATTTTTTGCGGCGTTCTTAACGATGTCTTTGGTTCGGATCTTTTTGGCATTTTTCGTGTTTTATTCATTCCTAATTGAGGTCCAGATTCGCTAAGGATGCGATTAGGCTGTGATTAATAAAGCCGATCTGCCGTTTTATTTAAGTTAAAAAAAGCTTTTGTAATTCTTAAAATGGACGTGACGGTGACCGAATGGAATTTGGCGAATAATAAATGTGCAGTTTAACAAAGAAAGTGGGGTTTTATTTGATTGCGCTGTTAAAGTGTAATGTTTCTGTATAAAATGCTAGGCAGACGGAGTTAACGACGCTATATTAAAGTTTAAATGTGTTATTTTAATTTGTGCGGTCGCTGATGTGGTTCCCTGGCTGGTTATGATCTTCAAGAGTCACCATTTGTAAAGTATTTACGACCGTAAACGATTGGGTCCTTTATGCAAATGTGTTTGCAATTTGTAAGCATAAATTGAAAATATTTTAAACTAGGCACATACTTAGTAAAAATCATCTTGTAGTTTTATTGAGTTTCATGTTTAAGGACTTTGTACGTAATTCTTTCAGTCGAAATAGTAGTTTTTTAAACATATATTTTCATTCTTTTCATCACAGGTTTCATCACACTAAATAACTTAGTTATTAACTATAATTATTCGAAACTAACAGTAGCATTATTTTAGTGCGAAAACTATTTCACAGACCATAAACGTAACGAGCATGTTTCAGTAAATTACCTACACATTTCTGAAACTAATTGGAAACGTAGGAAAATTTTATGCAAATTTAAAAATGGGGCACACAACCGGAAGTCAAGATAACGCCATTGTGGAGCGCGCCTTCATTTCCGTTGTGTCTATTGCCACAGAAAATAAACGAAATCATAAATACCTGTAAAGATTTACAGATAAAAGATGTGTATTTTGATACTATTGTTTACCTACTGGTCTCAAATCACAAACAGATTTCTTCAGAATGATTATTCGGTTTGTTTTCGTCGTAATGCTCAAAACATTAGCCTTAAATTATGTGGTTCATGGTATGATAGCCTCTGTTTGTATATGTGAATTTTTAGGCTAACTGGTATGATTTTCAAGTTATAAAGAGACACTCACTGAAGTTGCATCTATATGTGGTGACTTCAAAGTTAAGCTATTACGGACAAAATAAAAACAAAATATTTGTTACAAAGTTAGCACAGATAATTTCCTTTCTTTAAAAAGCTTTTGAAATGGCCCGTATATGATTGTGTGCTCGTTAAAATATAACGATTGCTGGGTGTGTTTTATTGTGTCTTTTACGACTAAAAAGTTACATTTTAGCGGTGCGGGCACTTTATTGCGGTGTCATAGATTCGAATACTGTTTTAGTACCTGATAACGAGTTTCGAGAGCCTTACTTTATCTCCCTAATTCTATGGCCTCACTTTAACATCAGAAACGTGTTACCCGTATCGACAGAATTTATAATCTATGGTCTAAACTTGATTTTCTTTTGTTTCAGATGGTCAGTCGAATCACCTTAACCTCTTCAATTCGAGGCCACAACCAAAGAAGAAAAGAAAATCAAGAACGGCCTTCACCAACCACCAGATATTCGAATTAGAGAAAAGGTTTCTCTACCAAAAGTACTTATCGCCGGCGGATAGAGACGAAATTGCGAGTTCACTCGGTCTGTCCAACGCTCAAGTGATCACGTGGTTCCAGAACAGACGAGCAAAGTTGAAAAGGGATATGGAGGAGTTGAAGAAAGACGTCGAAAGTGCGAAAGTGTTGTCGGCGCACAAGAGTTTTTTAGAAAACGTTACTGATCTGGGCATTCTGAAGAAGAAGGCCATGAGCATAGGTGCGAGTGAGGAAGCTGCGACGAATCTTGTCGTGAACGCGTCCAAATGAAACGAGGCACGCGCTTGTGCGCCCGATGTCAACTTCAGTCGACGGTTACTCGATTACTAATCGAATAAATCAATCGGCTAATGGACTCATAGTGACGTTTGTTTTCTTCACTATTTTAGTATTGCGTAGTATTTAAATATGACTGTAAATAAACTTAGGAGTTATGTAGTATATTGTACAAAATGAAGATGCTTCGTTCGAAATAAATGTGATAGTTGATTTTATTATTTAAGTAAGTACTTAATATTTTATTGAAATACTTCTAAATTATTTATTGCGGCACAGTTGATTGCGGCTGGCGTATTGTGATTGCCAGTTACAAACTACCTATATAATAGACATAATTAAATTAAATATAATTACTCGTATTATGGCATGTGAGCCTAGACCTCAGTGAAAAATGTTTTAATATTTTTTTGAGAGAAAGTACTATTATATATTCTGTGGAACTACTATCATTTTTGGATGGTTGTGTACACACACACACACGTGAATATAAAAAATAGGTAGGTAGTTTTCAGACTCGAGAGTGATTCATATCAATAAAAATAGTATTACAACTTGTAAGTAACTGAACTATATTGTCTTCTCGAATACTCCGGAAGTTTCCGTTCCGTTTCCTTCCGTTTACAACGGAAGTGATCAAATTCAAAACGCTTGCAATACAAAACGAAGTAATTTAATTTGTAAAATTTTCTTGATTGAACTTGCAGAGAATCACTGTATATTGTCAATATAATCGCATTGTACCTGAGTGATACCGGGATTGAGCAATAAAATATATCAGCAATAATGTAAACTAAACTAAAACTATTTTTAACACTGGATCTTAAACGAATGTGCAATAATCAATTTCCTTACGTCAGCCGCATTAGCTAACAAAATGTGTACATAAACACTGTAAATGTAGTTTTCATTAGAAGTAAACGATAGTTTTAATGAATAACGGATTTTCACTGTAAAGATAATCTAATTTATTGTTAGTAAAGTAAATTACTAATTATAAATTAGCTGTAATTAAAAGTTAAACTAACATTTATAAGCAATTTCGAGGTTGATTACGTACTGATAATTTGATTTTAACCGTTGAACAGTTAGTAACTACTCGTACTCATTCACCTAATAAACACCAATATTGCTGTATAAACAAGACACAATAATTGAATACTAACGGCCGGATTGAATAATCTATCGTCAGTAACAGATAGGCCTACTATTATCTGTTACATTAGGCAACTGTTGCTATTTCAACAGAAATATCTAGGTTAAAATAATAAGCCTATATCTTAATGAGGATAGGTTATTGAAATAGGCCGTTAGTGTATTTTGAATTGTTAAAAAAGTGGTGTGGTTTTTCTTTACTAGTAGGTAATTAAAAACAATCTTCGCTTTAGTAGCAAAACGTACAACAATGCACAAGTATAAATGGACATACAAAACAGTAGAGTATTGATTTGTTAGAAATCCTGGCTTTTTCGCCTCTGAGGAAGTAAAGTATTTTTTCTGGAATTCTTTATGAATCATTATCGTAATTAGCCGAACGACGTCCACTCCAATATGTTGTAATACGAGTATAAGGAAATTACTAAAAAAAAATTTCTTTATTTGTGTGCATTGATTGTTTAGCGAAGAAGGTTTGTAAAGAGAAACTAACATTGTATAAGATCGAAGTAGGTATCTATTCGTATCAAAAAAATATTCCGAATAATTAACATTATCATTTTAAAGTCGTACTGGGTTTGGTTGGTGATGGTAGGGCTTATTTTAAGTCCTCCTGGCTAGCTACCACCATCTTACTTAAGTCTGACACCATAACAACATTTTAAAATTGTTGTGTTCCGTCAGTTAGAGGCCAATGCCGTAAGATAGCCAGTTCCTCAGTGATGTGGATTCCGGGTGTATAGTGCGCTTCCTCCTTCGGCCTTATCGTCACTTAACATCAGGTGAGATGAAGGCCAAGCACTATCCCGTTATGCATAAAAAATCTACTGTTAATTAGATTTCCCTGTAAATGAGTTGAATAGACCAGTGTAATTATTATTTAATTGATTAGTGTCAAGAATTGGCTTGGACAGAATGAAAAAAATCTGGATCTACATTGAAATATCTATATTTAAGTTGGCACTGAAGCAAAGCATTTCCAAATTTTTTTGTTCTAAGAAAATTTAGTTTTCTTATAGTTTATGTATTCATGAAAAGAGATAATATTTAAACAAATAATATTTGTATGTGTAAATACACAATGAAACTTTTCTAAGATATTCTTAGATTATCTTATGAAAAATCATTAAACATTTGAAATTCATCTATTATTTTGCAAATAACATCTATTGTATGTACTTAATATTTCCAATGAATTTCAACTTGTTTTAAATAATATCTTAAGTCATTAAATCAAAAATAGTCTTGTTAATAATTTGACCGCAAGGTCATTGACCTCTCGTTCCTACTATGTTACATGGATGTTCGAAAATGTAACTTTTATACAATGAATCACGGGCAAGTTTCCCTTATACTTACTATATACGTGAATATTACTTATTGTAAATAAACAACTATGTGTTCTAAATATCTGTTGTTTTGTTTTATTATACCTTTATACAACATGTCACATAAAATCCCTATGCCTAATAATAATTATAAAAGTTTATTTAAATCATGACATGAATACAAAAACATATTAGCGTTAACAACCGTTGTAGTCATAAGACTGTGTTACAGTTATTAGCGCCCACCTCAAATTAGACAGGCATTACAGACATGAAACAGACATGAAACAGAAAAAAATAAAATAAAAATATATGTAAATGTGTGTGTGTATGTGTGTGTGTGTGAATAAGTGTGCATGAGTTTGCAAAATATTTATTTTACCAAGGACTCAGCTGTTTCATAGTCCAGGCCAAGAAGCCACTTATATAATATCGTAGATAAGGACCATCAAGCCGAACAACTTTTACTATCCCTATCTACTATTCAACTTTAGGGGGTTTTTTGTAACACTTTGTATAGTTTTAAATCCGCTGTGACAGTTGAGCTATAATAATGAATTTAAAACTACTATACTATTAAAATCCAGAAAACTTCAATCAATCGTTTAGGTAGTAAGTGACTTGACTAAGTATGAAGATAAATTCAAATTCGTGTTCATCGCACAAGTAAACAATTATGCCACTACTTACCTAAATGCGAACCCAAGTCTTTTAGCTAAATAGATTTTTGATAGGAGCTCAAATGCCAAATTGTCATACTAGTTATAGTTCAGCTAACTTACGGAAAGAATGTTAGTAAACAAACCGTCCATACTTAAGTTAAAAATAGTTAAAAAAAAGTGCAAAAATTGCACAAAGTTTTGTTTACAAACATTCTTTCCATAAGTTGGCTCGAGTTTCAATATATTCGAATGCAATAGCAATATTCTAAAAAATCCAAAAACTCACACATTCATTTTAGTACCAAAATTAGCTATGCTTGTACTATAGTGATTTAATAAATGATTGGGAGAGGGATTCAATTAAAATGAGAACAAACATCCATAACTTGGGAATGCTTATGCTCAGCCTTCGATCAAGAATATTCTAGATACTTAACGCTTCACGAACTAAAACAGTACGCAAAAATGGCACCTCAAATAGCGTCCCACTTACAAACTTGGCGCCTATTTTGTACATAATCACCTCTTATTTTGTACAAACTCACATTTTATATCACTTATTTTGTACAAAATAAGCTTATTTTGTACAAAAACATATCTTTTATCACTTACTTTGTGCAAAATAAGCGCCCAGTTTGTAAGTGGGACGCTATTTGAGGTGCCATTTTTGAGACTCTGACCGGACATCTAGGGTATTCTTGATCGATGTGCTTAGCATAAAGCGTCAAATGCGTAGTGATTTTTAAATAAATAAATAAAAATTAATAGTGGAGCAGTCCAAATTAAACATTTCTTTGAAATTATTATTATAATAATATCTTATGTTATGTTATGACATCAATATGAGCTTATATAATGAAACGGGCCCTTATTGAACTTAATTTAATTTTCCTATATCAACAAAATATAATTATAGTGATAGACTACAAACAATACGAGTGGGTTGGGAATAAATTTGGGAATAAAATATAATGTGAAGGATGAATCATTGATTAAAGAAGTAAAAGTAAGATGTAATTACCTATGTAACAATATTTAATATACCTAAGTAAAGAATAAACAGTTTTTAAATTTGGTGCTGACGAATAATCCAAATGGGACTTGATCACTGCAATATAGGTAAGTAGTTCAACAAAATGACAAACTGAAACAGGCGAGGAGATAGTTCCTCAATTCCTTCCGATCACATTTTTAAGGTAAAAAGAGTCTAAACTTTTTAACTTTTTTAAAATCGACGACGCTAACGGCCCAATCATCAAATTTCTAAGGAAAACAATTAAAAATATTCCATAGTGTGCGCTCAAAATTATTCGCCTCGGCGTGAAATCCATTGGTTTCGTGTTACAGCTCGGTTTGGTGAAAATTCGCTGTCCGCTTCGAGGCGGCTGGACGCTCGTCGCGTGCCCGGATAAATAAGGTAAGGCTAGTTACACACGGGAAGTTACACTACGACCCAAAAGTGTAAACGTTGCCGCCGCCCCAAGCAAACCTGGTGACGCACTCTAATTGAAGAGAAGAAAAGCATCGGAATGACTTGAAGCGAAGTAAAGCGCGAGGCTATACCCACTCTACCCCATTTAGGGTATCTGTATGTGTAACATAAGAAAATAAGTGGATGCGGGTAGCATAAAACATAATATTGTCCTTGTATGTAATTCATAATGATGATTAAAATAGATGTTTACAAACAATAAACTTCTGATATGTTTTTTCCTTTGAAAGAAGATACAGGGTCATTTTGTATTCACCATCCAAATTTTGAGGATGAGTTCAGTCCATGAAACTGAACAACTTTCTCTGAGGAACACATGGCCAAATATGTAAAAAAAAAACGACTATCCATACAAATCAAAGAAATCACGTGATCATTTAGTATGGGATGACCAAAATTATGTGGCAAAATTCGAAACATAATTATGTTTCTTAGAGAAAGTAGTTTAGTTTCATGAACTGGACACATCCTTGAAATTTGGTCGGTTCAAGAGGGCTGCTCTGATTTAAAAAAAAATATTGTATGAGATTGCGAGTTCCTCAGTAAATCAGGGGTCCAGGTAAAGTCTCAGTTAAAAGGTAAGTTACCTATGAGATAAATTGTGTGTATTGGTGAAGACAATAAGAATTAAGTACAAAAATAAAACTTGATAATCCCATTAATTCATATAAAAAAGTTAATTGCATCATCCCTATTAATTTTTGTTTTTTTGGAAAGTAATAACTGAAAAAACACACTATTCACAACATTGTGTACCAAAGCTAACAGCACCCATGTCAAATTACGCCTTCACTTGGAACACAAATTGTTAAAACTGTACGAATGTTAGTTATGGATGAGAGTTTGTTAAACGTTAATTGGTCACCCACAAACACTTAGCACCAGCTCACAATCATCCTTCATCTCCTACACTTTGTACTAAAAGACAGGTCAAGTAAACTCGGTCATTAATCCCATCATGCAAGAATACTATGGTGTTATTCAAATAGTCTGTTCACGGTTGTTAACTCATTATTTAACTATGGTATCCTTAAAATGTGATGAACCGTAAACAATAAATAATTGCTAGATTGGCTTCAACCTACATACCTAAGGTAGGTATTTTAGTATGTTTGTCTGTTTTTGTAATACTTACTTAGTTATAATGGCACACGCGACCACGCTATTTTTTGAGCTATTTTGACCCACAATTTTTGATCGGTATTAAATGTGTTTAAACTAAACATTTTAACACCTACCTTTTCCAGACAACTAATAAAATGCATTGCAAAAATAAAAGCGTATAATATGATCGAGCCCAGAGGGCCTAGCCAAAGTAACATTTGCAAATCTTCGTTATCGCTTCGCTTTTGAAACATGTATGGGATTGACATAAGGTTTCGTTAACTATCGAAATTTAAAACTTCGCGAAACGATAACGAAAATTTGCAAATGTCACTTTGGCTAGGGGGGCAGGAATGATAGAGGGGTCGATTTTATGTTAACCAATATTTGATATTTTTAATATTGGAGCACAAGCGGTCTACAAGACGTGTAAAGCAAAAATCTCCTATCCGATAATTTGCGGACAAAAATTAGGTACTTACCATTTATTTATATCAATGATGATACGACATTATAGGTAAGACGAAGAATAATATGACAAATAATCAAACTTTACAAACAACATCTTTGTTACAACAACGCCTTACTGAATTATTTATATGAACAATACCACAGATTACATAATACACAAAACCTATAACCTTTCAATGTAATGTTTAAATTATGTGAGAACATTATATATTTTTGTTTAACAATATCACTCAGCCTTTTGTGCTCGCAAATAAATATGGCGAACAACCTTTTTGAAATAATTACTTGCTTACACTTACATAATTATATTACGAGTAGGTAAGTAATAGTGTATTGTAAAGTAACCCGTTATAGGTAATTGTGATACAATGTATTTATTTTCTTGGGTTCTGCTATTGGGTAGCTTTAAAAGAATGAAAACATTTTGTAAGCAAACTTGGAACATTTAAAACCAATTTCATGTAATTAGTTACGTACCTAAGTAGTAAAAAAAATCAGACATAATTCAAATTTTCTATATTATTATTCTTAATGTTCGATGATGGCGTTAGTATATGAAATATCTAACAAGTCGCTTATTACTTTCTTAACGATTGAGTAGCTCAAAGAATGGACTTATTCCACAAATACCCTTTTCAGGAGATTTGTGGACAAAAAGTCCACAAATCCACTTTGCATCACCGCAGGGGAATTTCAAGACCAAAAGTCTACGATAAAAAAATAATAAAGACTTTGGAATCACAGTCTTTATTACAGAATTGTAACAAGATGTTTGTATTTAAAAAAACACAAAGGTTTTAAAATTGTTTATAGAATTTTAGTCTAGAAATCTCCTGCGGCGATGCGGAGGGGATCATCTTATAGGGGTTTTGTGGAATAAAAACTATTATTGCCACTTACCAAAATTGGGGGCATTTATCAAACAGCCAGTAACAAATATTAAAGAGCGACAACAATTACTTTTTGTTTAATTGTGGCAATATTTAAATAAAATATTTATTACGTCTTTAATAATTATTGAAAACATATTATATAATAATATAACTTTCAAGTGATTTTAGTGGATAATTTTCGTAAAATGTGAAAGTTACACAACAAATGTACAACAACATATCTATTCAACGTAAGTAAATACAAGCATATCAAAATATAAAACAAGCGTAACAAGACAATGATTAGAGATTAAAGCAAGCGTAACAAGCAATCAACTAAGATTTCGCGCCATTTTTACATAGGTACATTTTAAATTAACTCCAAATTGATACATCTAAATCATCGCTGTACCAATCAGTTGTAATGACAAAATTGAAGTTTGACTGCAACACAAACAATTTTGACAATTCAATTTCAATTTGTTCTTACATTAATTTAACATAATTAGCAACACTCCATTCAACCTTTCTTGTAATTGTAACAGAAATTAAATTAAACGTCTTTCGCAAAAAAACATTAAGGCTTACCGCTGACGGGCGCTATTTTGTAGCTGCGATAAGCGCGGCGTTAATCGCGGCGATATCGCTGCGATAAACGCGGCGATAATCGCGGCGACAATCACGGCGCTTTTTAGTCGCTGACTTAGGTTAACCCTAAAAGGCACCCGGTAATAATATTATAGAACAATCACTTTTATTATTGCTAAGCTCTATAAAATAAAGTTTATGATTTATTTATGTCAGTAATTATATACTTTTCACAAATGAAGCAAACAATGTATACGATTCAAATGTCTTCAGTACCCTTAGCACGAACAGCTATCGAGAAAAAAAACGCACGTAAAATTACTCGATAGACAATTCTCTATGGAAAATTTCATTTCGCTTATCGGCGATAGATGGCGTTGTACAAATTTCCAATACAAAATTTATCTATCGAATGATTATTTTTTTGATAGCTGTTCGTGCTAAGGGTACAGATCCTTTTATCGTCAAAATAGTGTGAAGAACGAAAATTCTGCATTTACTTTATATGCGCAAATTCAAGAATTAATAAAAATTTGTTCGATACCTACTGGAAGGTTTTGACCCCGAAAAAATATTGCGAGTCGCTCGAAGTGTTTGTTTTGCAGACATAAGCTAGTTTTTGTATTACATCATTTTATGACATATTAAAAAATAATATTTTTATCCATGTTCCACAAACGGTATTTTTTATGTGTTTTAACTGTTACTGTGTATGTTACTATGATGAGATTTTGATGACATGTTATAGTGTGTTTTATATTCGCAATATACTCACAAAGCCAAAGGGCTTTGATATACCACATGGTATGAAAAAAATCTTTGTAAGTACTGAAAACTTTATGACATCACAGTTTCTACCCCCGCCATTTTCACGCTTTTCATCTTATATATTTGTGATCGGGGCATCGTATTGAATGCATCGATACCACATTTTTGTATTTTCGTGATGACTTGTGCGAAAAATAACCTCAAACCCTATAATTACCGATCGGCGGTACAATAGAATATTTTATTCATGTTTTTCGAACGTTATAGTTATCTTTTTTACTATAAGTTCTATACTATAAGGAAGGAACGGTATGTTTTTACATTTTTCATTATAAGTCGAACACTATGCGGCCTAAAAAAAGAGAAATGTTTGAAAATGTGCTAACAACACTTTTTCATTATGTTATGATACCCACATGCCCTACTAGTAGCCTCACTTCAAATTTTTAAGACCCCTTTTCAATTCCTGCTGTAAAAAAAACATCCTTATTTGCAAAATATTTGGGCAAACGTCATCTTAAACTATTCCAAATTTCAAGTTGATACCATTAATAGATAGTTATCTTGATATCCAGCTGTGACAGACAGACAGACAGACTGAGTCACACCATAAGGGTTCCTTTTTACCATTTTGCTACGGAACCCTTATAAAGAACCCATAGAATGCTTATGGTTTTTCTTTTTTTGTGTAAAAACTCGCAATAGGAAATAATACGTAAAACTTTTCGCAGATGGCGCCATTGTACTCTGTGGTAAACAAAAATGGTTTTGATTGGCTAAAATACGTCAGAAATTACATTTTACATCTGAAACATCAAATTTAACGAATTTAGGACAGTCGCATGTGGCGCCATTACTTCCTCAGTATTATCCCCTATTCCATGCCCAAAATCATCTTACTTAAAAAACTGAATCTTGCGATTCTTTTACGCAAAACAGAAGTAGGTAGGTAGGCATTGTTATGGAAAACATATTGAAACGGCGACTGCTTTGATTTTCAATATTTATAAATAAATAAAATTTACTAGATGTTTGTTCTTAGACAATCCGACAGTGCTTTCAATACGATTTTATTAGCGACTAGTCAAATTCTTTAGCTAACTTGATGTTTCTTTTGTTACGTTTACGTTAAGTTTTCCATAATAATATAGGTAAATTATAAACTTATGATAATCCCAGAACAATAATTGCCTATAACCGACCTTAGGTTCGTAGTGTGTTCCTACCTTTTTTGGAACAGGATTAAAAACTATATAAATTGGTAAGCATATCATGTAATAATAATTCTCTTACTTTTTATTGCAAACTCTACCATTACAAAAATAATTATGTCAGCCAGCGAAAAAAATTGTGGTGTCTTTTAGGGTTAAAGCCGCTTGTCACTCTTGTCAGTGTCATTTCGTGGGCGATTAGTCGCCGAGCTATGTGTGAGCTACTTTTTGTAGCTCGTGGGCGTTTACGTATTGAACTCCATATGTTCTATTCTGGGCTACAAAAAATCGCTCGGCGATTAAGCGCCCGTGAGCGTTGGCGCTAAAAAGGATACAAAAAGTAACCACTCCAATAATTAACGTAAACACACATATTGAAACAGTAATAACAGAGGCATGAGCTGTTAATTTATGTTGATATTCAATAATTAACTCCACATTGATGGAAAGTCTTGCACGACTTGTAGAGTCTTTGTTAAAGAAAAAATATTACATTTTGAGGTTATGTTGAGTGATAGTTCGAACACCCCTCTCTTTTGTGGATCAGCCAATTTATTAAGACCTCTGTTTGCATTTAAAGAACCTTTATTCTTGTATTCAGTTTGTATTAGAGAGGTCAACTTATCGTGGTTGTATTAACAGTTGTTGATTCCAAATGTAAGTGCCCACCCAAACTCCTGTAATTACAGTGCATAATGCTACGATATTATTATTCAGGTACCATTTGTTTTTGGAACCGCAGACACGGTAGAATTGGCTTCGAAGTGTTGCAATTGGTAATTATTTTACTGTGTGGTAATATTTAGTTCATTAAATGGTTCATTTTCTTTAGTAATGTTAGCTCAACAAGTGTTGACTTATCTTATCACCCTAAATTAAAAAGTAAGTAAATTCTATAATTAGAATACCTATTGAAGGACACGGTTTCTGATACTTCGCATCGAATCAACAAGAGACCCAACAATAAATTATTCATTTGACTCGATTTCCTAAATGGAAAGGAAATGCACAAATCTTACTGGTAAAAACCCACGCCTAAAATGCTCTAATTCGAAAACGATTTATTTTAAATTTTAAGAGAGAGGAAAAAAGTCGGTTAATTTCTTTTTGACAGGCAAATGTTTTCGTCTGACTCCTACCAATGTTTGAGCCTTATGGATGGTGAATTAGCAGGGTTGCCAAAATCGCACAATACCCGTTGAAAGAGCATTCGTATCTCAACAATAGGTGGTAATGAAGCGGTTTTGTCATGTTTTTAGGCGTTTCGCTGCGTGTGGGTATATTAAACCACAATTATGTTATAGAAGGGCGTTTATCGACTATTAACTATTATTAACGGTGACAGATCGGGTCTTGTGAAACTAGAGTATTGTTAACGGATGTACAGTCAAGCGAACAATTCCGAAGCCATTACAATAGAATTGTAAATTCAATTTATTTTATATATACATGTCATGAAAGGTGTCAAAGCCACTCGATAACAGCTATCGCTCTACCTGGACTTTTTAATGGCATAAATTGTTTTTATAATTATATTACAATTAGTTACAAATGCATGAAAATTTACGTTAATTAACGTGATTATATTATTTAGTAAATACATAAATAAAATTGGTTTCTATGACAAATAAATTAAATCTTAATTCTGTTTATTCGCAAAACTGACTTGCAATGATTCTGTGTCAACCAAATAAATTATCAAGATTAAAAATGTTTAAAAAGAGAATGGGGTTGGTAAACTTTTTCGAAGAGAATTGTTTTATATATTTTTTTGATAGCATAAGTTTGAAGAATAAAGAAAATAATATTATGATTTTTTTATTTTACCTTGTTAACTAAATATATTTTTTTATATTATAATCGCGATAAAATATCAAACATACGACTGAACACGAAGTTCCTTTGCATTTACTGATTTAAATAACTGATTGACAGATTTGACAGACAGTGACAAAGAGTAATCATAACCTTTGTTTTTTTGTTTTGAGCAACAACATAGAAAGTCTTTGGAGCAAAGGCATAACCTACGCATACAGCCGTAATAGTGATTTATTGGACTATGCTGTAAATTAAAAAATTAAATTTGTATTTAAATTAAAATTAAGCATTATAAAAATTCCGCAATTTGTTATTCCTGACTCCAAAGCCAAAAGCTAGCAGAAGATATATAATTCACAACAGTTTTGGAAAAGTTTACCAACCCCATTGTAAAAAAAACTTGGTCCTTTTCTCCAGGCTTAGAGCAATACGGGCTTCCCTACCGGACGGAACGGAAGCCGTGTTGCTCTAAGGCCAAGTCGAGTTTGAGTTTGGTTCTATAATACGAGCCTATGTCTCCACAGGCACCTTTATAATGAATCGATATTTTTAAAAGAAGATTTCTTTCTTACCACATTTATCTTATGATTATACCTACCTACGGGTACGTATCAGAATGTCTAAAGTTAGAATGTCTAAACTTAAAATGGCTAAGTTCAAAATATCAAAAATTCAAATTCAAATGGTTTAAAATGTCGAAAATCATTATGATTAACTTCAAAATAGCAAAATTCAAAGTATCAAACGTATCAAATACTTGACGAGTTAAAATATCAATGGTCATTAAGTCTAAGTTCACAATGATTTATTTGAATTGGGTTGGATCTTAAAACGAATCGCCTTCTTTGAGGCTAATTTAGTCTGTGGAGGTCTTTGGGCTTCGTCTGAAATGCTATAAAGCAAATTTAGCTGCCGGAAATGAGTCTTAACTATTCTACTGGGACTTAGAAACCGTAGACCGTAGGTCACGAAATAGGTGCGAGGAGCGTAGCGACGAGCATGTTAGGTTGACATGAACCCAGCGCGCGAGCCGAGCGAGCGAAGCGAGCGTGCCGCGGCAGCGGCCGGCGAAGCGCCAGAAAAAAATCTATTTCAAATTCAATTGTTGGATTTTGTTCGGCGGCTACTGAATCAGTGACTGGCACCGGCTACCGAATCAGGGAGCGGCGTGGCTATGGTGATGTGCGGCAGAGACATAGAGGTTAACACGCAATTATTTTACCTAATTAATTAGGTACCTAAATGAAAGAAAGGCATAAAGTTAATTCTATACGTCATTATATGTATTCGGACTATTAGACATTTTAAGTTTTGATTATTTGAACTTAGACATTTTTAGTTTGGACTATCTGACCGTTTGACATTTTCGTTTTTGACATTTTGAACTTTCGACATTTTAATCGTTAGACATTCAAATTTTTGACATTTTGAACTTTGCCATTTTAAGTTTAGACATTCTAACTTTAGACATTCTGATACGTACCCCTACCTACATAATATGTAGGTAGGTTTTATAAAGATGTGAGAACTTTAATAGCCTTTGACAGTGAGGTGACTGACGTTAATAGAACAATGACATAATAAGTTGACGGCTCCCGCCCACCTCACGACACGATGTGGAAATAATTAGTACGTAATTATCACCTCCAAGTTGACGCTTACAAAGTTTGCAACGCTACAAAGTTATATCGAAAGTCAAGTGGCCTATTTGACGTAAGAGTTTTGACAGAAGAAACCTTTTTGCCTAAGCATCGTATTCGCAAGTGGGTTTCAATATTTTTTTTGTAACTATGTACGTAAATAGATACTTAAATAAAGTCCTTCTTCGATCCTAAATTGGTACAACTTTTATGAACTTCCTGACTTGAATTTTAAAGTTTTAATTTTTCACGTGAGGGTTTCAGCAGCTAACTCTATAAGTTAATTTTTCAAATGAATGAATAAATGAATAATGTGTTTAGAATAGAATATGCGTGCATGTATGACGTTAAAATTTTTGGTAACAGCAGTATCGCACACTCGCACTATCAGTTGCAAGTTACAAGCCCGCGTGCCCATGTACTAACTACCTCTGTCCGTAAGCCCGCGACAATATTACCTACGTCATATGACATCACGATTATTGAAGGCTAAATGATACCACCGGGTCTCGTACTGATGTCTATGTCGTAAATATAACCTTAAAATTTTGCCGGAAGTGAAGGATTTTCTCAAGCTTCCGGACAATTTTATTTGCGATAATATTCTGATCCTCGCTCTGCACAACATTTCCGACCGTGTGCCATGCATTTCATCGTGATGTCATATGACGTAGGCAATATTGTCGCGGGCTCATGGACTAACTATCACCAAATAACACAGAACTTGCAATACTAAATAATATACTAGAAAAAATACGACTCGCACCAGATCAATACTCAGACGGGAATCAAACCCGCGACCTTTGATATCCGGACCAATGCTCTGACCGCTGAGCTACCGAGTCACTAGTGACATCGTCGAGTTTCTTCTAGTATATCCTACTCTTACGCTGCAAGCTAGCGTTATTTCACTTATGTGAGGAATTACCTCGACATTCAATTGAAATATCTTTCCAGATATTTGGCAATCGATTAAGATGAAATAGCTATGTAATTTTTAAATTTGAGATTTTTGCATTCACAATGCTATTTTATATACAATATTATTTAGTATTGTATAAAAATAGCATTGTGAATGCAAAAATCTCAAATTTAAAAAAACAGAACTTGCACTTAATAGACATTTTCTTATGCCCTTACTAATAAAGATTGTGTTATTACAAAAGATTTTTAAACACTGTTTAACTAAACACCTGTTTAAATGTGATGCTATCTCTGTCAAACAATATTACTACTTGGTGACGACAACGAACAGACACAAAAGTTATAATTTAATAATAATTCGGAAGACGATCAATCGAACGACAATCCTATTTGAATAAAGAGCATTATAAGGTCTCTATAAGATTGTTTTTCTGGTGTTGGCTATTTCATTTGCCCTTTTATTATTGTGCCAGAAACTTATGGTGTGTGTAGTTTGTCTATTATCATACAGTAATATCACAGTTTAAATATTATAACCCTGTGGTCATATGCCGGCTAGCAAAGGCCGTCACAGCCTAACAAGCTTAAAGTGACGGGTCCGTCTCGTTGGCGGGCGGTGCGGCGGTCACATGATACCAGTCACAAGCACCTACTCTGCGACTTGACACGTGCTTAATCCGTATGGGACAGGGTCTGCCACAGAGATACCACATCGAAAAAAAAGCCCAAATTTTTATTACAACTAAATGCAAAATTAATATAAATTTGGTATAAACTATTATACTGATACCATTATTGCTTGTTGTTGATTTGGAATCGCATAATAACGAGTAAAAAGAAATTACCTATATATTATCAAAAATTGCTACTTTCTTAATCAATGGCAAAATATAGTACTAGCCATTATACCACCAAGTTCCTCCTCCACTCCAAACAACATAAAAATTGCCAAGATAAAATCACTAATAATATTATCTATCCTTCCCTCTCGTCTTCACATAAGTTTTCCGGATCTCTTCGGTCGGTCGACTGGGTCAAAACAACTAACTTTATCTACACTCACAACGTAATGTTCCAAATATGAATTCAAAAAAGGTAATATAAATACGTACTTTATTTTCGTGAATAGGTAAAATTAAAAAAAAAACTCATTACGATGCAGTCAGCTGCATCATAAAGTAACTTTTTTTCTCATTACGATACAGGGCAAATCCAAGAAGAAGGTAGTGCAGTGATATTAAAAAAAAAAACGATATTTTCCCCAATGAAATATGACTCATCTCATTTTTTTTCTAATGGAATGCGCGCCATTTTTAGAGCATTACAAAAAAGTTTTGAATTTTCATTTCAATTTTTATATTTTGTTATACTGAATTTCGTAGGTGTTTTTTATCCTTGTTTAAAAATTTGAAAAAAAATTGACTGCAAAATTATTTTAGATGCAGCTAAGGAAATGACTTATAATAAGGTAGGTAGGTACATAGCTAATACAACCAAAGTCTCTCTCTCTTTTCTAACGTTGATCTTTTATTTAGTAGGTTCAATCACAAATGTATGAGTGTAGATAAAGTAGTGTATGAAACTGCACATAACTAGGTATTAAAACACTCGTGTGATACTATAATCACACAATACTTTAAACACACACTCATGTTTTAATACCCCTCATTATGCATCAGTATCATAAACTACTATTAGAATTTCCTCTTTTTCATTTCAAGCGCGAATATAAAGTAATTTCAGACATTTTTCTTTTGATCACCATTTTTTTACAAAACTGAAGCACCATCTCTACAATCTTCGCCAACTTATTAAAGATCGTATGTTATGTTGGATCTAAAAGCATTTAAATGCTCTAAGTGTTGGATGGTAGTAAGAATTTTGGTCTAATCTCTATGGCGTTCTAAGGTAGAATAACCAAAAATCCTATTTGAATAGGCTTGTGTATCAATTGATTTGGGATAAGTACTAATGAGGCTCGGTGCCTTTTGACGAGACCGTGCCGTCTGTCGCGCGCCAGATTTTAGATACAACCTTATCTTTAACATCACATACACTTGAAATTAGACCCTATATCTCAGTATTAAGGGTGTCGTAAAAAGATTTAATTAAACGACTAAGGTTGTCAGCTTTTAATCCGATAATAATATTACCGGTATCTATTTAACGTCTGATATGTACGTCTAGTTTGAAATATGTTTTGTTTGCGGCAGTTTTTGTTTCAAAGCGGTCGGATCATACTCCTTTAAAATTTGCCGAAGACAAGCCGTTTTAGTAGACCTAAAAATAAAGCTGACAAAAAGATTAAACCGGTATGTATCACTCCTTAAATTGATTAGCCACATTTAGTGTGAGTTGCACCAAAACGCTGCCTAAGTTAAAGTTATCGTCAAATGATAATGCTACCTATTTGTCATGTCAAACTTGTCAAAGGACATCATGCTGGCTGGCAACCTTTTTTTTTGGCTAACTTGTGCTTAACCGGTACTTTAACAAGCTTGTTATTGTTAAAGTTAGATGGTGCAACTGAGCCTTAGTGCCGTGTTGTTGATGTCGCTGGTTGCTATCATTAAGTATTAAGCTTCATAATAAAATTCATAACAATGTAGGTAGGTATGTAAATAAAATACTATCCCCGTCAATTGGTAATGCGCTGGAACCTTGTCAAATTAACATACACATCAACGTCATCCGCAACTAAAAATGACAAAAAACAGGAAAATTCTAATAGGTAATATAATATAATATTAATTATTGAATTCTTATTTTCAATAAGCAAGGTATATAAAAAAATTACAATTGTTTTTCGTTGTTGAGATTAAAATCATGGCCGCCAGGCGCATTACCAATTGACCGGGATAGTAGGGCTTGATCGACTCTTGCATAACTTAGATAAATATCATATCCTACAGATTTTTGATTAGGTTCCAAAATTTTAAAAACTTAATTATTAAATCGCAACTCGCTTATTCACCATCAATAATTTTGTAATCCTGTTGATCTGATTGAAACTGCCTGCATCACTAATTTGTTTTTTTTAAGTATAAGTGAACATTAATTCATTTAATTTGCAATGTTTTATTTGTCCTCAAAATTTTTCTAATGTCAATCAAAGATAAAACTTATCATGGGACATTTTTCGAAACAACAAATGTTACTCTGCTACCCAAGAGACCAACCTTAAGGTCGCTTTTCGGCGGTTATATGGCGCTGTTCAAATTTTCCATTCAAAATTAATAACGATAGTGTAAATTTTTATATTATCTATTATTATTACGTGCGTTTTTTTCTCGATAGATGTTAATGCTAAGCTAAGGGTATTGAATATAAAACTTCAGCAAATTATGATATATCAGTAATGCAGGTAAGCATAACTCAATCTCCGTCTAGCCCAAATATATAAAAGAGACGGAAATATTAAAATGATAACGACTCTCTGTTTCATATCACAGAGCGACCTCGACTGGAATCATAAATCAATGAAGGATGTTTAGAGCTAATCCTGCGCATTTAAGCATCAAACGCATGTGATCTTTAGTTTAGTCTCAGCAGCAATTACTGGCATGTGGGTAATAGGTTCCGATAAGAAAGATTATAAATTAATAAAACATAGCCGTGTATTTTAAAACGAGTATTACCCCCTTACTAATAAAGATTGTATAGCAGATGTATAGTTAGTTACACAATGGTTACTCTCTGTCAAACTATTTGAGTTTGACATTGAAAGGAAAGTGACAAAACACTGTGTAACTATACATCTGCTATACAATCTTTATTAGTAAGGGGGTTAGAATATAAGCAATTATCTTCTGGAACTTATGTTTATTATTGTTTGATAAAGTTACGCTTTATAAAAAAACAAATTAAAGATTTAAGTTTGTCATCCGTTAATTAAGGTGCCCTCCACCGCACATCTTCCATGCACTACGCCCAAAATCAGATCTTCCACTGGCAAGATTATTATTTAATTATCCTGAAAGCTACTGAGCTTACTTACTGAAGTGGCTGACGATGCTTAAACCCCTTGTAAGACTTCAATGTCTTGTGCGTATTTTAATAAGACCAATAGTAATATAAATAAATGACCTACAACAACTACTGTGTCAAGCATACTTCAAATAGTAATTTCACCCAAAATCTGAATGGTATTTCGTTGAAAATCTCCCTCAAATAGTGTTCCTGTTTACATTATAATGATAAATAGCAAACAAGCTCACATCAAAGGCGCGGCGTAACGATTATGATATTCGTACGGATTAATTACTATGGAACTCTGGCTGCGGGACATAAATCAACTCCTGGATTTTATCGTATCCTGGTACCAGAATGGTTACGTGATACGTTTGATATCTCTATGGTAAACGGTGGTATAGAGTATATAACGTGTTTCAAAACGTGACTAATTTCAAATTTTCAATCATTCATTGTGAGAATCTTATATTGTGAAATGTTGTTAAATTAATTAAATTTTGTCCTTGGAGATAAGATAGTAAGTTATGTTTGCGGAATCATAGGGCGGAGCTAGTCCTTTATATAATAGGGATGTTGACTATTTTTTTTATTTTATGTTACATAAATTACCTCTCAAAAAAAGAAACATTGGTAAAAGAATTAATTCGCTAGCATGAAAACTGCCCGAGATATCACAGTGTGAAATGCACACAAATGGACTCGATCAAAAACGCTCCATACTAATGGCTTGCACGTTATGACGTCACGCCGTGCTAGTTTGTATGCAACGCATAGGAAATTTGTTCAGCAGCTATATTAAATATTGTGTTTATCAAAATGGTTTCTTCGACAAATTTGCTATACATTTTACGGACTAATTAAAGGTATCATTTATTTTAATAAATTTTATACTTTTTAAATGGACTTGCCCACCCAACTTTGAAGGGTCATAAAACAAATAATATGCAATATATAAAACCAAGAGGTATACAAGCTACTCTAAAAGTTTAATATGTTAACGATTTTTATTAGTATTTCGTTATTTTATTCATTAGTCAACATCCCTATTCTGACCGTGATTTTGAACAATATTTATATTAGTAATTGTGTAATTTTAACCCTTCAACGCCCGGAAAATGAGACACAATAGAAAATCTATTGTGTCTCGATCGCCAGCGACCACTCCGGCGTTAATGAATTAATAACAATACAACTGATAATTTAAAACATTGTACATTTTTACATACAAATTAGTAATTAAGAAATTTATATCCACACGATTAGCTTTGCAATTAATAATAGTGAACAAATATATTTTGGAGAAAAAACACAGCAACTTTTATTGTGATTTCACTATTGTGTTATTAAATATTGCAATCAAAGATCGTAAAATTTAATTTTATAACAAATCAAAAAGACTTCTAATGCTTATTATGTGGTTCTTCAATATAAGAATACGGCTATTAAACTATTATTTTATTATGTGTTAAAATGCTTCATTTGTTTTGCTAATAAGATATCAAAGTAATAAAGAAAAAACAACTTAGTCGATGGTCGTATAAACTTTGAGTGTAACTATTTTGGATCGTTTATTATATTTAACCTTTATGCATATATGAAAATTATATCAAAACATAAAAAGGGATTCAAAAATTTCATCCCTTCTGCAGTATGCAACTACCAGATGTCCTCCCAACCCCAATCAATATTAATATCCCGAAACCGTAAACAATGCAAACTCGCATCCATTTTGGGAGCGGAGTCCTAATTATGTCGAAATAGGCGTTAATATGACATTTAATGGCCACCTTTATAGCTCGCCGCCAAAGAGGTTTAAGTTTATTGCCCACCTTTTTTCTATCTAACATTTTGGGTAAACACGCCGCGGCCGGAGGTTTCAATCCGGCAATTTGAACTTTGGTTTATAATCCCATCAGGCTGTAGGTGTATTTGTTTTTGTTGGTATCGGTTTCCTGTGAGTAATAAGTGTGCTAATGACTTTGATCAGTTTTGCTAAGCATGAGTAACGCAGCGAGATTTCTAAAATAATAATCTCATGTCCATCAGCCATTTTGATGTCCCCACTGCTGGGGCACAGGCCTTCCTTATGGGTGGTAAGGAGGATGGGCCATAACCCACCACGCGAATAATCTCATAGGAATGTAAAATTATTCTGTCAATAATAATAAACTCTGTAGCGAAAGTCGTAATGGGGTTGGTAAACTTTTCCAAAACTGTTGTGAATTATATATTTTCTGGTAGCTTTTGGCTTTGGAGTCAGGAATAACAAATTGCGGAATTTTTATAATGCTTCATTTTAATTTAAATAAAAATTTAAATTTTAAATTTACAGCATAGTACAAAAATCACTATTACGGCTGTATGCGTAGGTAATGCCTTTGCTCCAAAGACTTTCTATGTTGTTGCTCAAAACAAAAAAAAACAAAGGTATGATTACTCTTTGTCACTGACTGTCAAATCTGTCAATCAGTTTTTTTAATCAGTAAATGCAAAGGAACTTCGTGTTCAGCCGTATGTTTGATATTTTATCGCGATAATAATATAAAAAAAAATATTTGGTTAACAAAGTAAAATAAAAAAATCATAATATTATTTTCTTTATTCTTCTAGCTTGTGCTATCAAATAAAAATATAAAACAATTCTCTTCGAAAAAGTTTACCAACCCCATTACGAAGCCAAGGAGAACGCCAAAGTTATGATCTACCTATGCGCTAGTTTAACAGCCATTCCAGTGAAATACCTACCATAGCATTTATTTATATGTTTACTTTAGTTTTGTTAAAATTGTTGAAGGCTGTGCCTAGGTTCAACCGTGAGATAGAAGAACAGTGCCCGAGTCAAATATAATTGGGGAGATAAATGCCGGCCCGACTTTACTGGCTAGGACATGTAGAGAGAATGGGAGAGGATCGAGCAGCCAAAACAGCGTATCTGTGGCAACCGAATGGACGCCGTCCAGTAGGGCGTCCGAGATATCGCTGGAGATGAAGTTGTCAAGGATCTAAAAAACCCAAAAGTACCCGTATTATGGTCTGAACTGGTACAAGATCGTACGAAATAGCGTACTTTAATTCCACTATTTAAGTTCCACTTCGGGTCGCTGAGCCAGTGAAATAGTTAAGTATGCCTAGGGAATTTTGGACAATTCAAATGAGAAATCTCAATTTTTAGGTAATTATAACCTATTTATTGACAACGTAACGTTTATGTTTAAACTAAACGTAAGGTTTTTTCGTTCAGAATAAGTGTGATTGGGCCCTAGTACTCTCACTGATTCCCTTAACTCAGGTAGATTCGTCACATTCTTGCTGATTAGTGAGCAAGACCAAAAACCGATGGAAAACCCACCCGTCAAATAAAAATCGACACTTAAAATAAACAGTGCTACGCAGCTACGAAGACGCTACGAAAAATCGTAGCACTGAAATAGATTGCTTAGCGTTTGAGTAATTACTTACCTTTTAAAGGTATAAGTATTCTACGGATACATACATAATTATGTATATTTTATTATACAAAATAAATTCTCTCGTCGTGGATCATAACCGGGAACTTCGGAGCAAAACCGACAATCGCCTTAGAAATACTCTGCCCGACTCTGGTTATTACAAAGAGTCGTTTACGATTACGGCGGCTAGCCTATGGAATAACCCCCTATCAGAGCTTCGATACTCAAAATCCCTTGCCGTATTCAAAACTAAATTGCACGTACCTTTTAGCAAAATCCTAGTTTGCAACACATATTTATATATTTAGGTTAATGTAGTTTTTTTTTGTTTTTTGCACTGTATGTTAGTCTATTGATTTGTTAACTTAGATTATGTAGGTATTTAACTTTCATTTTTATATTTAGCACTGTCCTTCAAATCTCTTCTCAGCTATCTATCCTAAACCAAACGTTGTCTGGAAGAGATCGCTTCCAGCGATAAGGCCGCCTTTGCCCACCATAGATTTAAGTTTTAGTTTGTGATTGTTCTTTTATAATGTGTGTGTGCAATAAAGTGTTCATATAATCTATCTATCTATCTAAATTCCACAAATCAGTACCCTTAGCACGAACAGCTATCGAGAAAAAAAACGCACGTAAAATTACTCGATAGACAATTCTCTATGGAAAATTTCATTTCGCTTATCGGCGATAGATGGCGTTGTACAAATTTCCAATACAAAATTTATTTATCGAATGATTTTACGCGAGTAATTTTTTTCGATAGCTGTTCGTGCTAAGGGTACAGAAGTGAAGAACTTAATCTTATTTGTAAATACCGACATAACCTACTACTAACACTCCTCAAAACAGCGCATTATGACTTACATCTGATTTACCATTTAAAGTGCAAACTTAGGTACTAAGTAACCATAATGTTGCCATGTTTAAAATAAATAAATGTTCAGATTGTTCAGTTAAAATGGCCTAATGAATCCCACCGACCACCGGGGATATGAGGGCCTTAAAAGAAAATTAATTCACTCAATAGTTAGTAGGTAATGATAATGAGTTTTTCATATTGCTTTTGTTAAGAGATTTCACTACTTTAATAAAATTGAAGGTTTATATTTTAATGTCTGAATTTGTACGTATTTTATGTCAAAATGTCAAATATTTGATTTTTAGGTCAACCCGTCTACAATGAGCTTTCATAATAATGATTGAAACTTTGAAAAGGGTTCAATTTATAGTTTTTTCTGGCTTAAGTGTGCATGATAACATAGAATAGATAGTTTATGATGTTTATGCTCGATAGCGTGATTGCGGAGGTTAAGCAACTTTGGCGGAGGTCATGGGATGGGTAACCAAAATTTTATTATCTCGATCTCCTCCTTGCTTCGGAAGGCACGTTAAGCCCTTGATCCCTGCTGCATTTGCAGTCGTTTACACCCACCAGCATTCGGCCCGCATGGTGGGTTATTATGGAATATCTTTCTCATCCACCCTGGTAGGTAGGCCTGTGCCCCAGCAGTAGGGAAAATAAAATTGGCTGATTGTCATTATCTTTTGATGAAGAATATGGTACCCAAAATAGTAATCTTCCGTCCATCCGAAAATACTAACTCTATGCAATCACGATCAGAGTAAAGAGATGTAATGTAACCTAACCAACAGACAGACAGATACCATTCCTAACCAAAAGAATAGGACTATTGCGCCATAATTTATGGCGAGGCTACAGGGCTATACGGTATAATAGCTCGGCAGACACCTCTGGCGAGTGGGCGGGACGCCGCTATACGCGCGAGCGGGACGCGCGACCAGAAGCGCCGCTCCACGTCAAAATACGTGCTTCATTCGTTTTATTACCTTGCGGTGATCGTTGGCGCTGGGGCTATCGATATCGATGAATGTGAGTGATATTTTATTTACATATTTTATTTTTTAAATCAATCTTAATATGTAAAATGCAAAGTATGTCAGACAAAATCAACTCTTTAGTAACTTCCACGCGAATTGCAATGCAAGTAGCATTGTTATTAATATAAATGATTATTGAAATTTTATTATTAAATAATTCACACATGTTTTGTTTATGTAAAAACTAAAAATATTTGTAAAACAAAAACTACTTATTTGTTTTTTTTAATTCAAAGACGTTAAGGGTTTAAAATATTATGATTAGTTAATTAAAATATTTTATATAATAAAAAATCAAGTCCTTAGTTATGTTACGTCACCAAATTATTATATGGTCTTTAAAGTCAACGCAAAAAATTTAGACATTTTCACTCTTTTATCGATAGTTATTTTCATCGACATATTCCTCGAAAGCGCACCGCACTGAGGGGGCACCACCGCGGCAACATCAAAGGAGCCCACCTCTTTGATGTGGCCGCCGGCGCGCGCCTCCAAATGCCGTAAGCGACAAATCCATACGTCATCCCGCTGTCATTATAAGTATTATAACGCCTCACAATCGCGATGGGAATGCGGTGTACTTACGAGACAATAAATTGACGAGGAGTTGTGATGGAGATCATCGGTGTGAGTGCGTGTCATTCGAGCTCATTGACTTGACTTAATGGACAAATTCAGTTTTCAATTGACCGTTTTTGGATCGGTGGACGGCTGATTGGCATTAACAGAACGGTGAAAATAGGTTTTAAGACATTTGATGAGTCTACATTAACCGCTTTGTGTTAAAGAAACTTTCTTGAGAAAACTTTTTTAATACAATGAAATGTAAGCGGATTTTTTAGGCTAATGATAGGTATCAAATCAATGATTTATACAGGTTTTAATATTTAAGATTTCTAATAGACAAACTGGTTAGAAGATAGTATAAAAACTAATTGAACTGATAAAAATTTATGACTTCATTATTATATGAAATGAAATAGTTTTAAATCGAATGCATTTGCATTACTTATTCGATTTTGGATTTGCTGAGAATGGGGTTGGTAAACTTTTCCAAAACTGTTGTGAATTATATATTTTCTGGTAGCTTTGGCTTTGGAGTCAGGAATAACAAATTGCAGAAATGCTTCATTTTAATTTAAATAAAAATTTAAATTTTTAATTTACAGTATAGTACAATAAATCACTATTACGGCTGTATGCGTAGGTTATGCCTTTGCTATAAAGACTTTCTATGTTGTTGCTCAAAACAAAAAAAACAAAGGTATGATTACTCTTTGTCACTGTCTGTCAAATCTGTCAATCAGTTTTTTTAAATCAGTAAATGCAAAGGAACTTCTTGTTCAGCCGTATGTTTGATATTTTATCGCGATAATAATATAAAAAAAAATATTTTGTTAACAAGGTAAAATAAAAAAATCATAATATTATTGTCTTTATTCTTCAAACTTGTGCTATCAAAAAAAAATATAAAACAATTCTCTTCGAAAAAGTTTACCAACCCCATTATAAGTCATTCAGCCACCGCAAATAGCTGATAGAAAATGATTGGTTTTTTTTCATGAAACATCGCTTATGGATACAATGAATGAAACAACTGTAATTTTCTTTGTGAAGAATGTTTGCGCATTTTCATAAAATAGGTGAAATTAAAATAAATCAATGATTGTATTGAACAAGTTTTGCATTTCTTTAAAACATCAATTGAACGAGGTAATACCTATCCTTACAGACATTAAAAGATAGAGAGAAAAACTTAATGAATATTTCTTCGAAATATGAGTTTCCAATGCGACATAAGGAAATTCAATAAATATATGGGGTATGGGTTTTCCGACTTTTCCCATCGTGTGGGCTAACAGCTTAATTCAATATTAGTTAAATAATTAATTACTTAATTAGTTTGAGTTCAGAGCCATAATTATGTACTACTTTATCCTGATTAAGGATAGCAGGACAGACTCGCACGCGAAACGGTTTTTAAAGCACAAACAATTTTGTTTTAATTTTGATTGTTTTAAAACATAAATATTCTTTTTTATCACCTTCGTTTGTTTATCTGTCAGTGCGTCGTCAACTATGTTTTTTATACAATACTAAATAATATACTAGAAAAAATACGACTCGCACCAGATCAATACTCAGACGGGAATTGAACCCGCGACCTTTGGATATCCGGTCCAATGCTCTGACCGCTGAGCTACTGAGTCACTAGTGACATCGCCGAATTTCTTCTAGTATATCCTACTCTTACGCTGCAAGCCAGCGTTATTTCACCAATGTGAGGAATTACCTCGACATTCAATTGAAATATCTTTCCAGATATTTGGCAATCGATTAAGATGAAATAGCTATGTAATTTTTAAATTTGAGTTTTTGCATTCACAATGCTATTTTTACACAATACTAAATAATATACTAGAAAAAATTAAAAATTATATAGCTATTTCATCTTAATCGATTGCCAAATATCTGGAAAGATATTTCAATTGAATGTCGAGGTAATTCCTCACATTGGTGAAATAACGCTGGCTTGCAGCGTAAGAGTAGGATATACTAGAAGAAATTCGGCGATGTCACTAGTGACTCGGTAGCTCAGCGGTCAGAGCATTGGACCGGATATCCAAAGGTCGCGGGTTCGATTCCCGTCTGAGTATTGATCTGGTGCGAGTCGTATTTTTTCTAGTATATTATTTAGTATTGTGTATAAATAGCATTGTGAATGCAAAAATCTCAAATTTAAAAATTATATAGCTATTTCATCTTAATCGATTGCCAAATATCTGGAAAGATATTTCAATTGAATGTAGATGTAATTCCTCACATTGGTGAAATAACGCTGGCTTGCAGCGTAAGAGTAGGATATACTAGAAGAAATTCGGCGATGTCACTAGTGACTCGGTAGCTCAGCGGTCAGAGCATTGGACCGGATATCCAAATCCAAAGAGTCGTATTTTTTCTAGTATATTATTTAGTATTGTGTAAAAATAGCATTGTGAATGCAAAAATCTCAAATTTAAAAATTATGTTTTTTATTTCAGAGATTTTCATTTGAAATGATCGATGTTAATGTTAACGAGCGTTTGAACTTCTAGTTCAAAAAATCTTTACAAACAGCTCCGGATAATAATGAGCATCGATTTCAATCCCAATAGCATGGAATCAAAATCCCATAAAAATCTAAAGAGTTGTTATAAAGGCGCGAATCATTTTTAATCTATCGCTCTTATTATGCAAGTCTCTCTGTCGGACCACCCCGAGTCACACAGATTATATTTATATCTTTTCGATACCACCTACGGAGACATGGTATAATATAGAGATTGATGAAACGTGGACATTCACACATACTCTGTGTGGAGATTATCATCGACGTCTTTGAGATTTGTTTGTGCTGATAAAAACGGTGCGTTTCTTGACTGTTCTTACAAGGCAAACAACTTTGGGGAGTAAACAAAATGTTGTATTTTTTATTGTTTGTTTTGGTGATAAAAATTAGGTAACAATCACGAGGTGACAAAGTTATAATCACTATACCACTATTCGCAATTGTATTTTTTTAAAGCTTTTATACTTATTTTAAAAAATATGTGTTTTTGTACTTGTAAGATGTTTGTTACTGAATTAAATGAGGCTAAACGAATTTGAATGTCAAAAGGCAATAATATCAATAATAATGTCATTATTTTACGTTAGAAAATGTAAAAGATTACCTTAGGGAAATAAAGTTTTTTTTGGCCTGATGTTAGTGACGATGAGGCCGAAGGTAGAAGCGCACTACACCGGGAATTCTCATCACTGAGGAACTGGCTATCTTACATCTTACTGCCGGAACTCAACAATTTTTAAATTGTTGTTATGGCGTCAGACTTAGGTAAGATGGTGGTAGCTAGCCAGGTGGATCTCTTGAAGTAGGCCTGCCACCAACCAAACCAAGTACAAATTGTACCCCCCTGGGAATTGAACCCGGGACCTCTGCGTCTTACACGGGTGGGGTCTACTTTTCTCTGCTCTACTTTTATTACTTATAGCAGTTAGCTAACTATAATATATTTTTTGTTGATAATTAATGATTTTGTGCCGCCCACACATTATTGTGCGAATTTCTATATTGCCTAGTACTTATGCCGTTTCAGATATACGCCTTACTAACAATAGATGGAGCCTTTGTACGGCATAAAAAGAAAATTACAGGTTGCTCTCGAGAGAGGTATTGTGCTGGATAATTTGGGTACCCTTTACGTGTGTCGGCGATTCGATTCTTTGTTGTGTATGTTAATTTTATCAAAGGCTGGCCGCGGCTTTTCGGGTGTGAAATTGTAGCCACTGGTGACCTTTTAGAGGTTGACCTATGCTATAGCAATCGCCCGCGACTGCGCCCATTTGGACTTTGTTTCAGCCTGCCTAGCATGACCGATTTATATCGCGTGATATAGCATTTTATCGACACTGCCTGCCTAGCATGACCGATTTATATCGCGTGATATAGCGTTTTATCACGTTCAACTGTCAAAAAGACAAAAGAATTTGACAGTTGAGTGTCGATAAAATGCTATATCACGCGATATAAATCGGTCATGCTAGGCAGGCAGAACTGTCAAATTCCTTTGTATTTTTGACAGTTAAACGTGATAAAACGCTATATCACGCGGTATAAATCGGTCATGTTAGGCAGGCTGGTACCCATAGGATTTTTGTTAATAACCAATGCTCCAAACTTCTTTCAGCAATGCAACTGCATACAATTCGTATAGTAGTTTACGTCCAAACATACAATGCGACTAATTTAACTTTGTTACAACAGAAGTGGCCAACTTCAGAGCGCTTGCGGGTAAAATTTGCTCTTTGCCATACATTCTCGCGAGTAAAGTTGCCGCGGATTATCTACTCTATTATCAATTATTGTACAACAGAGACAGACAAATTAAAACAGACACTATTTTATATGTACATAATAAATTGTAGTACTTAAATGTCATTACCTAGTTGTAATAATTTTGACTAAAGAGTTGTAAATAAATGAAACCAAATTAATTACCTAAATACATGAAGATTAACAGAAATACGTTAAATCAATTATGGCAACATAATTAATTGCATCCTGTTCTATTAATCATTTAATTTACTATCTACCAATATGGTAAAATAAAGCTATTATTATTCCATTAATCAATCCCACAAGGAATTGTTAGATCTGACCAGTCCATCTTATAATTAAACCTAACCTACGGATAACCGTGAATAATTAACAAAAGTACGTACTTTTTCCATCCGTCAACCTTTATCAACGAGAAAAATCGTCTAATTCTCACCTCAAAGAGTCCAAATTTGACGTGTAGCATCGTTATTATGTAAAAAAATACGGCCCTTGTCAAATTAAGCGCTCTAAAAAATCAGTTGAACTCTACAAACGGAGGGAAAGAATCCTTATTCGAATAAGGTTCTAAATTGAGACAGCTTTTGCCCAAATTAATCAAGTGGACCCTAATTATGGCATATTTTAAAATGTTTTCGGACGGAACGACACAGTTTTGACAGAGCTGAAAAGATAAATGATCGTTAATTACCGAACGGTCCGCTAGGGGGCGGGTTTGTGTCTGTGTCGGATCTAATGGCCCTGCAACTGTTGCCGATTTGGTCAAGTCAAGGCTGTTGCGAAAATCATTAATGATGAATTGGTTTTGATTGCGTTCACTTCAGAATACTCTCGGCGTTACCAGAACTCTATTGAATGTAGGTAATAAAACTGTTAAAATGAAATTAAAGCGCTATGTATTTTTGAAAAATTAAAGAGCTAAAAGGAATAAAGACATATCTTCGCGGTACGAAATCAAAATAACTCCTCGTATGTTATGTTGCCCTGATACTTTTGACAGCATAGTAGTTGTGTCATGGGTTCGGGTTTAGTAGTTGGTACCTCAGTTGTGTAGAAGACTTGAATACCTAGGTACGTTGTTTTTAGTAATTTCAAAGTTAAGAATTTTTGAGAGGTATTTTCGAAATTAAAATGTATTGAGCCAAAATCACTGAATCAATGTTTCTGGTTCAATAAGTGTCTGGAGAAAGATATAAAGAAACATATTATCTTAATCTTAATTTCAGATCAGCTGTAGGATCTTTCAGCGACCTATGGCATTACATAAAAAGTCCTCCTCTTAACTGACATAGATTGTTAACTGATGTAGGTATATTCGGAACCTGTAAAAGTTTTAGACATCCATATAGTACGTATAAATGCTTACTAAACATGTTTAGTTCCATTTTCATTGTGATTGTATGTAAGTGTAAGTATGTAGAACGAGATCCATTGATTTTGATCATAAAACGTTCGGTTAATAAAATACGTGTACAAAGCGCCTATTTTATAAAAAAAATAGGTTCTTTCATACAAAATGTTCAAAATGACTGGTTTTAGGGAAGCAAAAAACAAATAATTTCATAAAAACTGTAATTTTTTCATTGTCACTGCGGGTGCGTCAAGCAAGAAAAATGACTGACTTGTCACACCTCAACATAGTTGGGCTTCATTAAGTAATTGGTTTCTACAATTAATCATTACACACGCCTTAAAAAAAGACACGACATTCCCACGAATACCGATCTCTTTTGGTAATCTTTACTTATCATTTCGCGATCGTGAGAAACCACTAAGCGCGTCGGTACTTCTGGACGAAAAGTGTCTACTAGAATGACTCAACAATCTTTATGTTGACCAATGACCAGCTTAGCTGACCTACCTCCCTTCTCTTTCTTCTTACAACTGCGTCCTCAAAGGGGTGAAAAGCACTTCCTTCAGGGCTCAAAGTTAAGTGGGCGTATTAGACCTAATGAGTAGTTAGCTTTTCTTCTCCGAGTGAACGTGTCATAGATAATTCGATTTGATGGGGGGGCCCGTTAATTATCGAATTAGGGACGTCTGTTACGATGTGATCTTGCAACTGCGATTTTTTTTTCTTGTTTATATAGAAATTACGTGGTAGTAGCTAGCGCAGGGTAAGTAAAAAAATCGTGTGGTAATATATAGTACATAGTTTGTAAGTGTCTGTGTAGATCTGATGATAGAATAGCTACTTCGGGCAAATCTTAATTTTTATTTCTTGGTTATATCTCTTGGAATAAAAACCTGTTTTTTTGTTTTGACTTACTTAACATAACATAATTTATACTTATTTTTAGAAAAAGTTATAGTGCTAGTCTAGACTGATCATTTGTGGTGATCCTAGGTAGGCCTTTTGTGGGTGGAACTGTATAGGTGTCATGCAAATGATTAATTTTGAAAAGATACAAGGTTTGACAGGTGCTTTCTCTACAAGTTTTTGTTTAAATAAGTATTCTATCTATTTCAAAACTCTGTATGAGTAATTATTCCTCACCAATTGAAAAGATTATTTTTCTATACACAAAATTGCAACGTCACGCATAAAAAGGAGCTTCTATCGAATTAAAACAATACTGATGCATTAAGCTTTTAATTTCAATATACCCTGATGGTTTAAAGCTGGTAAATATAAGAGGTATGCATCTATGGAATGGGGTAGAGTGATTTTGTTGTTTTTAAAGTGGTCGTGTTATAACGTCATTCTGAGATCGAGGCGTCTCATTTATAAACAATACGTCAATGACGTAAGCTTCTTTAGCGGCACAGATTTATTGCTAGTGATGTGCCTGGAGACGATGCTGTTAATATCGATCGATAGATTATTTATTTATTTTTAAAATATTATAAAAAACAGATTATAATAGATTACTTATATGTAAAATAAAAAAATAATTTAATGCTGATGCGCAGAAAACATGTTAAGCATGGAAAAACGTAATATAGATACATTATCTACATTACATTTTCTACCGTTGCTCTAAGAAGAACAAAAAAAAATTCGTTGAAATTCCCACCACGAATAACAATTCAAAATAAATAATTATGTTTTAAGCACCAAAAAAACATAGGTAATTCAAAAGCCCTAAGCACAAAGTTGCATGTCACGAGTTAAATGTACCTAGGTACTTTTTTATAACGGGTTAGGTATGAAATAAGAATATTTTTGTGATCGTAGCTGGATGTCCTAACAAAGTATGAAAATTTATAAAAAATACAGGTGTAGTTTGTTTAATTAAAACAAATAATTTAATTATTTCGGACTCTCTGGTTTTACAGATTACAATGACATAGTCATGCATGACACATGCAGTTTGTATTCCCAATCTTATCATTAATATTTTTTCGAATACAACACCATTTTTACAAATCTACACAAAATCAAAACATAACAAAAATAAACCATTACACTATCGACGAGCCCTCATCACTAGCAGCCATTCCATTGAATCAACCCGTTCACAGCCGCAAACACTCTCTCTACCGTCCCCCTCACACCCACCACATTCCCTCTCTCCGTCCCCCTCGCACACTGAGCGGTCCTTGTGGTGTGCCGGCGGCTCCTTTGAAGTGAGGCCACGCCCCCCGCCCCCCTTGCCCGCGGTTAATTCGTCACGCGGTAATGACAATGGTTTTAATTACGGATGTCAGATTGCGAGAGGTGCTCGGATTAGCGCGAGGAAGCAATTGGAGCTTCGGGCTTTGTTTCAATTCATATTGCACTTAAAGGGCTCGTAAAGGTGCTCCAAAAAATGCTTTTTGCTGGATATCTTGCTGAAAACTATGAAATTTTTACAGCGATATTCTAGCTGCAATATAATTTAGACATTGCCACAAAACTAGGCCTTTAATTATGGTCAGATCAAATTCTTAAGCTGTGTAGGTACGATTGTGTTAAATTCAATTTTGAAAAGTATAAAATGTAAAAGCTTCGAGCTTTTTGATGTTCGTTTCAATCATTTTGCACTTAAACTATAGAATAGACTAAAGATAAATTTCAAAACATAATAGCGAAAAATATAGTAAAAAACTTACAATTTTTGTTGTTCCTTCTTATTGCAGTTTGATTGAGCTTTTTACTATAGATGTCGCAGCCAACTAGTTAATTCAGCCATTTAATTAACGACCAAAAATATCATAGCTATATAATATTTAAAACATTATTAAATTAAAAAGCACTAAATAATTGCTCTAAAACAATGTGAATTAAAAGTTGCATTATTTTTTTAAGATTAGAGCTTTATATGCTACGTGCTACGTCGTAGCCAAAATTCTTACTTAAATTCTTTTAGCAATATTTTCCTTCATACTAAAATCCTATGATTAAGCGGAAACTTTGAAATATTAACCTGTGACTTGCAATCTTGAAATGAAATTGGAAGAGGTAGAAGCAAACTTTGATACAGGAAGCGGGCAATATTTACACAATGAACATAAAGAAATTTCCCATTACACGTAGCTAGTGTTTACCACACAGAAACGATCTCACATTTCAATTTGACTGAGTCCTAGGAACGAAAAGGCGGCCGGCGAGCGGTAACCGAGCGAAGAATCCAACCGCTCTTACATAATTATAGGCGGCCGCATCAAAGGAGCCGACGCGCGGTGCGGCGTCTTTGTAGTCTAATAAACGAGAGATACGATACAATAAAAAATGGTTTTTGTATGTAAGACGTTAAGGTGTGTTTCAGGTTGGCAGGGGCGAGTTTTCTTAACACCTTCACAGTGCAAGGGGTCATATCAGTTAGGGGTTTTGCCACGGATATGTCAAAAAGAGCTTTTATTACAGCTCTAAATGAGACCGCACGGGGCGAATGAACGAATTAGGTCATTCGGTTGTTATAAGGCTGTTTGTGATTGATTTAGTTGGCATTCCAGTGGAATGATGACAGGTTGTGATCAAAATAGCCACCAGTTTTTATCTGGAGCGCTGTAAAATGTGATTGCGTTTGAAACTGTCACGCGTTTCAATAGCTTTTTCTTTTATTTTCCCCAAAGGTACATTTATGATTTTCATCTCAATTTTGAAGGTGTGTTTTTTAGTTGAAAAAAATATCACCTTACCATTAAAAACGTTAACTTTTCAATATTTAACAAGCAATGGTAATTTCATTTTCATTTAATAAAATAATAATTTATGGTTGTTTTTTAAATTATTAATTTTTCGTGAAATAAACATAGGTAAGTATTCCTAAAGCTTTGTTTGACGAAAGTTAAAAGTAATAAATTCAGCACACATTTATTGCTGAAGTTAAGTGAAACTAAGTGAACACGTTTGTTTCTCTTTT
Source organism: Agriphila straminella (assembly GCA_950108535.1). Lineage (NCBI taxonomy): Eukaryota > Metazoa > Arthropoda > Insecta > Lepidoptera > Crambidae > Agriphila > Agriphila straminella. The sequence goes on along the minus strand of OX467326.1, from coordinate 5,252,941 downwards.
GAATTATGACGAAAAACACAATAAATTACCAAATAGTCCAATCGATCTTACCAAAAGCCCCACAGTCACAATCTAACATTATTTGTTTAAACAACTTTATTGCGTGATTCGCCGCTGTAAGTAAAACGCGTTTATTTTTCGTACGAGCCTCTACATCTACAGCTCTACACGACCATTGATCGCCTATAGTGAGGTAAGGCGAAGACATAGACAGAAGAGGTAGCGGCTTTATGAAATATAAAAAAAATGCTTTACTTCCTTTAATATTGATATATAAATAATGATTTTTACATTATAAATGTTTTTTTTGCATACTGTCGTTTGTAGCAGCCTCTACATGACCATTCATCGCTTAGTAGGATTTGCCGAACCCATAGACAGAAGAGGTGGCGAAAAATTTACCATAATTTCTTTAATCTATACAAACAAGTATATTTTTCGTAGCAGCATCTACACAACCGTCGATCGCCTCTGCTTGGGTAAGGCCATGGGCCAAACCACGAAGTAAAAGCGGAAATTAACGATGCTTTTTATTTTTTATTACGGTACTTAATGTTAAAAAAAAATATTTGATCATCTACGCTGATTAAAAGCTTGTTAGAAGGTAATGATTGAATGCTTCGATGAAATGGAAATGTGTTTAATTTGAAAAAATCTACACAGATAAAGATTGTTTTTGCTAGCACCCTTGACAATAATGAGGTCAAAATCAAAGACAGTCATGCATTATAATTTTAACTTTCACAAGTCACTACCCACATGCTACTGTTATGTATGATGTCTATCGTTACTTCACCCGCTATTGAACCCGCTACCGCGTACACAATACGTCCACCGCACGTCGACACCAGTCGCCGCACGCAGCGCGGTCATTACTGCCTAACTCGCGCCAGTCAATTACCGAGATGAAATTATTAACACACCCGAAGAGGTTTTTTTATGACAAACAACGGTACTGGGTCTTTGACAGCTCAACTTTGCCGGATTTCACAAGCGGGAATGAATTAATCATATTTAAATCATGGAAGTTAAATTATGACGGCCGTAATTATTCCAGTATAGTTTTGGTGAATTTTTCCAACAGATAAAGATATCAAAAATCTTTAAAAAAAAGGAAAGTAAAAATATGTACGTTCCTGGCTTTATAAAAAGGAGGATTTGATTTAGATTATACCGCTACTGCACCCAAGAACACAAACAATACTTATCTTCTCACTTCCTGCAGGCGTAGTATGACGCAACCTACAAAGATTTTGTCTACCCCTAAATGTAATTTTTAACAGTTAAACAAAGTGTTTGTCTACGTTGGGATGTCATTTTTTACATTTCAACGTAGACAAAACTGCTCTCGAGTTCGTCATGCTACTAGGACAGGTGAAGTATTCACAGAATCTAAATATCGTAAAATATAGATTTTTTTTTAAAAGTTATCTAGTTTTGTTTTAATTTATGAAAATTTACACAAGGGTCGATTTTTTCCTGACATTAAAAAGTTGATTCACCCAACTAACCAAAAGTTAACAAATATTTTTCAGTTGCTGCGTGAGTAAGCTGCACAATATCAAAATGGCGCAGGCAGCTTCGACTTCTGATGTGATTTTAAGTAGTATGACGATCAATTTCAACGGATAGCGTTCAGGCAGATGATGCGAATAAGTTTCAGATTGGAAGGCATAATAGATCCATTGTTTAGCCGTATACGTCATTAGCTGGCCACCCGCGAGATGCGCTGTCCTGCTCGCTCGCAAGGTGGTCCGTAACAACTAGTAACAAGGGAGTAATTGGGAGATCGTGCGAGTTTTAGGCCTGTCTCAACGTTGAGAGCTTTCTTGAGATCATACTAGAGATGCTCTCCTTTTAGGAACAGCATCTCAGGTATAATCTCAAGATAACTCTCAATGTTTTTTATTTTATTTTATTTTATTTATTTGGACAACCAACAAGTACATACACCCTTACATGCTAAGAAGTAAATTATATTATTTTTAATGAGTATACATGGTGTTGACTTAATTATAGGCTGCCACGGAAAGCATTAACTGTATTAGTTGGATGGGAGCAGGAAGCATCCCCTAAGTTAAATTAATTTTACTAAGTTACCTAATTTTCCAATATTATAATTATTGTAACGAAAAACAGAAGAAAAAAAAACGTAATTTTGTCACATGACGTAATTTTGACCGGAACTGAAGGATTTCCTCAAAGAAATGCAAATAATTTTAAAATGTGCCAATATGTTTTTTGCAATCCCAGGCCACAATGGTCATGTGGAACTAGTGTTTTTGTATTTTTTTTTATCCGAGGCTTACCCTATTTTTGTTCCAAATGTCCCGGCCGGCATCTCATGTTTCAGCATTTATGACAGCCCTAAACTAGCTCCTATTTTCATATAAAATCTTAAAGAAAGAAAAGCTGATAGTCACTTGTAAACTAAATTTGGAATCTATGCGAACAAGTAGTTGTCATGATTTTCATTTAGTTATTTAAAGACACCAAACACAATCAATGATACATTTCATGTCATACAAGTTAGCCAAGTTAGCAGATGGCTGCATGTTGGCAATTGAAATTGTAGATTTCCATGCACAACGACGTGCAATGTCAGCAAGTGAATTAATTAGCTGCAAAGGTTTATATTCGTTTTTTATAACATGCCTGCCTATGAACCAGGCGTGAATAGCGGTCAAGCGCGTGTAGATTAAAGAAAACACTGTATAGTATATAAGTCCCAGATCCCAGGAGCCCTATATTTTAAAAGACGTCGATCGGTTTTACTACTAAGTACTTCATTCGATCCCTTTTAAAAATAGGGCCCCAGTATTCTGGTTTTAGCAGTTAGCGTTTAGCAAAACTTTGAATGACGTGGCAGAGTCGAGAGTAGTCACCAAAATATCTTTTTTATTCTTTACTAGTTACAATTGGTATTTCTTAGTGCTCACGTTAGCCACAAAACGTCGACATTATATGATTAAAGATTTCATCGAACGAAATAAGTACCTAATCATTTTTACTTTATTTCGAGCGATGCACCAATATTCACCAGTCGAACGGGGAAGGCGAATCGCAACAAGCAACGATCATTTTTTATGCGATTACCGCAGCGAGTGTTTATAATAAATCGCGCGAACGTAATCGATGGGACAGAAATAAAATTGCATTAATTCGTACGGCACTCGATACGAGGCGAGTATTAATCGAGTACTGAGTAATCGTATCGAGAGAATATATACGTTTAATTAAAAAGATGTAGACGGTAGGAGGATTATGCGACTGACATTGAAAGTGACTGTAAGTACTTATATTTTACTAGCTGATGCCCGCGACTTTCAGTCGAAAATCTAAGAAGATTTATACAAACTTTCATCCCCTATTTTATCCCCTTAGGGGTGGAATTTATCAAAATCCTTTCTTAGGAGATGCCTACGTCATAGTAGCTTTATGCATGCAAAGTCTCAACCCGATTGGTTTAAAATTGACAAAGTTTCATACAAACTTTCATCCCTTATTTTATCCCCTTGGGAATAGAATTGATCAAAATCCTTTCTTAGCGGATGCCTACGTCATAACATGTAGATGTTATGACGTAGGCATCGATAGGATCGAGCTGAAATTTAGCATGCAGGTAGCTGCATGCTAAATTTCAGCTCGATCCGTCCAGTGGTTTGGGCTGTGCGTTGATAGATCACTATGTCAGTCAGTCACCTTTGAGTTTTATATATTTAGATTAATTTCAATGTGATCGCATAACTATTTTTTTCGCTGAACTTATAGAATTGGTGAAGTTTTATGTTTACTTAGAGCACAGAATACACAAGTATTTTTTTTTTTATTCTCACTAACTTTATACGTGTTCAATAATGAAACGTGTAAGTGAGGTTTGTTTTGTGTTTTTTTCCGTAATCCATATTTTAGAAATTAGCAAAAACCAAAGACAAAATTCGAGGTTTACCGAGCGTTATGCAGCTAGCAGGGGTCTTTCGAAGCTGTAAACTTGGTCAACACTAAATACACCCACCAAGCACCAAAAAACAAGACAGTGTAATTCGATAATTGAGCGTAGATATAATGATTGCTCTACATGTTAGATAGAAGTGCTGTATCTTGGGTTATTGCCTGCAGAACTACTATTTGTGCTCAAATTGTAGCAAACATATTCTTGAAAAGTGATTCTGGTAACTTTTCTCCTAACTTAAAAACCTTGAAAATAGCCAAATGTTTCTAGTTTATCCGAGCACCACGCAGTTAGCATAGAACTTTGAAGTTGCAAACTATGGATATCCTTACAACTTCCCAAAAAAATCTACGCCATCTTCATTTTCACCACGATTGTAACCGAAAGTAACCATCACATTGCAATATTGTAAACGTGAAATTAGCCACCCAACATCATCAGTACTTATTTAGGAACAAAGTATCTTATTATCTACGTAAGATCCATCGCAACAATCGGCGACAATCATAGTGCTCTTTCGCACGCTTTCGGATCATTCTTTTGTTTGATGTCAGCATCATTGATTTTTGATTGCCTTCAGTATCGATCAATCAAGCGAACGTGGTATCACGAGATTTTAATGTGGCAATTTAAAGTCCTTCTAAAAAGTGGCTTTGACTTTTGAACTTTTAAGACCCTATTAAATAATTAGTCAACCATTCAGATGCCAGAATTTTCTGCGCATTATTGACATGACATTTAGCTGGTGGTAGATAATAGGTTTGACAAATCTATTACTTTTCCATATTAGCTACCTACTTGTATTTATTTTTCTATTGTATTTTCTTGTCTTAAAGTATTAAATCTTCGTATCCAACGAGTTTACAAACTCTACATAGTAACCACCAAAAAAATCTATAATTACCTGAAAGATGGGCTCGCATACTGTACTCTATGTCGCATACCAGCTGCTATCAGCTTGTGAAAATTTAAGACATTCTGATTAACTTGACATAACTACTGTTTTTTACTGAAATAAGAAGGTTACAAGACCGTTCTCAAAGTTGAGGCCCGTTTAGGGCCCAGTAAAATGTCACAGCACAGGGAGAAACCTAATGAAAAAAGCATCGGAAAAAGAGTTTGTTCGTTTATAATCGTTCACCTCGGAATAATTGGATGCAGAACAAACTTTATTTGAACTTTGGAAAGGTATTGCGAGTAAAAATCACGTTGTTAGTATAGATAGCGGGTCATGTGACAGAGAGACACAGTCACCCGTCTCTTACTGGGCGGGGCCTGCGCACGAGTTGCCCATCGCACATGACACAAGTTCCATGTGGGGTCCTATAATTTATTGACCGACCTCACACAAACTTTCGAAAACTCGACAAATAATTCATCCGACTTTATTATAAAGATGTTCGAACCACCTTTCTATTCATAACGGAGTAAATCTGTGATAATTAAGACATATAATAATCTATTAAGTTAACGATTAATTTAATTAACATAATATATTGATTCATTTTCACACGTTTTTAATCTGGATTATGTTCGAAATTATTGGACGGGTTTCGTTACTCCTTTGATGGCGCGGGTCGGCTAGAAACTTTTTCTTTTAATTTAAATTAGTGTGTTATATTATCTCTTTTAGTATATTTTCCATGAAGAACAGGGTGCTGTGCTATACCTATTTTTATGACTAAAAAAGAGTAGATCGGCAAGACCTAGGTACAATTTTAAAAAATAAGCGCAAATCATAAATCCTAATATATTAGGAGTTAAGGCCAGTATATTCCAAAAACTCTGTACCTGTCTTTTTCTTTACGTGTAAAGAGTAATGAAAGTAACCTCACTTTTTCATTTTTTCAATGTTTTTGTTGTTATTTTGACCATAAAGACACTTTTTGAAAAAGTAACCGTTGAATATTCTTCTTTATGCCATTACCTATTTTTCTGTATAATTATTTTTCGTGAATAAGGGATTGATAAACTTTAAGTATTATCCAAAAAATATAAAATTAATGAAAATGTTCTTAGTCTTTGCATATATTTTTAGTCGAGTGAAGATACGAATATCGTATTTTTAACCGTAAAATAATAAAGATTGGAATATACTGGCCTTAAAGTATGAAATTTCCGATTTGTACCTACTGAAAAAAAACTCTTTTTTTTTTAAAATGAAACATTTTAATAAAAATATAATCTTTACATTGTTGCCATCTAATCGGGAGTTCATTTATGTCTTTGCGATAGAACTCTAGGATCTAGATTCGATATCCTGTGTGAAAGCATTTTGTACCGCCTCTTAGGAAGAAGATTTTTGACCACGTAGAAAATTATCTAAATCACGAAAAAAATTGTCCAATGAAGCAAGGTCTGGTGAGTACGGAAGATGACGTGTATGGGTATCTAACTGCAGCTCCTGTAGAATTATTAGGGGTTTTAACAATGAAACTGCCGTGTTGTATGGAGAATTATAAAGAATTTGCATTTTCCCATACTAATTTCTTCATATTCTTAAACAACCATGAACGCAAGTTTTTTTAAACTTTTATGCACAAATGTTTAAACACTCAGCTAACTAATGCCATAAGTAAAAAAAATAGTATCGGCTAAGATACACTGCTAACGAAAAAAGGAGTCACTTACCAAGATCATCATCATCATCATCAGCCTATCATCGTCCACTGCTGAACATAGGCCTCTCCGAGAGCATACCTAGATACGATACTTTTTTACTTTCAGGAAAAAAAACAGAAATATTTTTTTGCTGATAGTGGGCCGTTAGTTATTATCATAATTCGATCGAAATAATAATTATTATTATACAGTTTATTTGTTACATGTATTTTCTTGTAGTAACAACTTTATGTTTTGTATATAAAAAAATAATTCCTATTATTACAGACATGTTACGGACCCTACCCATTATAAGGTTTTCAACACACTTGCTCGTAAAGTGAGCCTTAATACATCGCTTTTAGGGCCATAAGCCGAGCTGTAACAAACGCGTGCAATAATATATAAAACACTAGTTCGTAATAGAATTAACCCTACAAAGTTAAATTAGTACCTTACTGCAAGTTCTATGCGAGTAAACAGAGCATTCCCAATTTAGCCGGGTAATACAGTTATTTTTTTTTTACAACAAAGAGGTTTTATGCTGCTAAAAATTCATATACATTTATGGAATAAATAAATGTGTTAGTCCTTAATTAAGGCAAATAAATATGTATTATTATCAAATTATATTATTGAAATTTTGCGTATACGATTCACTATTTTTCTAACAATTTTTCAGCATATAAATCATATTGATACGAACTGTATTTCTTAATGTGTCTGCTATCTTGACGTCAAGTTAGCAGCCTCACCAAGATACTCAAATATCTTCTAAACCATAGTATCACTATTTATATGGGTTCACTATTTCTCACTATTTACTAACAATTTTTTGACATAATTAAAACCTTCTAATTTCATGGTGAGTCTGCCAACTATACACCAATGGCGTGTTAACGCGTGGCGTCAGACAAATGTGCCCGCACCTTATATTTTAACCATGGAAAGTGATTTGTATAGTTTAAAGTTAACTCTATGGCGATCGGTGACTCAATGATTTGTCTGGCAGAATGCGCCCAATCACGTCAATAACAAAAAAAAACATTTGTCACTGTCACTGTCATGTCAGTTTCAGTCATTCATTGATTTGAGTTGATTTCGTTCGTCGCGATTTTATTGTTTACAAAATACAAACATTTAATTTTTGTACTAACCTATGTGAACGATGAATAACCAATTAATTGAAAAAATCATAGAATCTAACGGTGCTACTTGTCCAGAACTAGCATTTACAAATCCGCTTATTGACAGAAATGTTGCTAAATCTTTGTCAAAAAGTTTTGTGAAGATACTGAATTTGTCTCAACAAAATTCTAATATTAACAACAACCTGCGCTTGGCGATATTGGAAAATATAAAGAAATTGTGCACCCTTGAACCAGAAGGTCATCTATCTGTTGACGAAAATGTAACGGAACCTCTTACGAGAGCTTATACCGAACAGATCGCGTCGACATCTGTAGACTCTATAGACAAAGATCTCGACGCCTTCATCATTAGGAGATTCAACTCTCTTCAAATAGATCCACATATACAAGCCAATGTGAACCCTGAGATCGTTAAGGCTCTTCTTAATCTGAATAAAAACGGTGTGTATCTTGAAGTATTATCAAAAGATATTGTTCACTTGAATGCAAACCAAGGCAAAGTGATCAATCTAATAAAAGCTCTATGGGATCATGAAGATATGATAGATATGTATGATGACATTGCTATTAAAATGAAGCCAGAAATCGAAAAGCTGCTACTTCAGACAAGTCATTATATACTAGAAAATAAGATAGTGGATATAGAAAATTTACTTAACACAAGTGAAACACTGGTACAATTAGTTAAAAGAGCAGCAACTTCATCACAGTGCTTTCAAATCTGCTGTGGAGTATTTAACTTTTTATTTGTAATGACAAACTTCGACTCTAGATTACAAATGTTTATACAGATATTTGTGAATCAAATAAAAATCCAATGCTCTAAGTTAACATTTTCTGTATTATACCCGGTACATATAAACTATGTTGTTGTATTGCTTGATATAGAGATAAACAAATTGCCGGAGTCATTAAGGTATAGTTACATTACACCAACCATGAAGCACCTTCAAAATGTCCGTGATAACTCAGAATATGATTTCATTATGTTACTATCTCATTTTCCACAATGGTTTGACATCTATTTCCAAAACCCTATTCCAAAATAATAATAAGCAAGCGTCATAAAATATATTGTATATTATTTTAATTGAAAAATTTAAAAGAATTTTTCCACTTTATTCCTCTTTTTGATGTTTTTCAAACGCTGACTTTAAAAACTTCATCTTTTCACATTCTATCTATAAATAAATACTTTGACTACTCTTCAACTGTTAATTTTAATTGTAAGAGTACCTAAAATATTTTTATATGAATGTATTTACTACTGAGAACTGACTAAAACAACTTTGAAAATATTAATACCTATTTATGTTATGCATAATAACAAAAATAGTTTTTGTATTTGCCTTATAAATATGTAGGTATTATGTTATGAATAAAAAAAACTCTAAAATAGGTAAGACTTTTATTCAAATTAAAACTAACAACTAAAAGAAAAACAAATAGGTAGGTAGCACTTTTATCCAAAGTAAAACTAACATAGGTAAGTAGTACTAAAAGAAAAACATTGTTCAAAAGAAAAACAAAGTTAATGCTTTTATTTAAAGTAATACCATAGAAGAAATGGTAATACTAACAAACTAAAAGAAAATCAAACTTAAATCTATAAACAAGTAGGTATTTGATATTCAAACTTCACTGCAATATACCTAAATCCAAAAATTGAACATATAAATTATCAGGATTCTTGCTGGTCTCCACAAGAGTATTTACATAATATTGTTTCAGTAATTCCTTGACTAATTCTGAATTGTATATTCTTTTTAGTCTATGGCTCATAGTTTTTAGATGTTTGTCCATTAGTTCCCAAAATGGGAACACCTTATTGCAGACAGCGCAATGATACAAATTAGGACGAATCTGTGAATAAAATAAAATATTGAATGATATAGGTCATTTAGAAGAAATATCATATGAAGCAGTAAAATAAACTTTTCAGATGTTACCTCTCGCACTAATTCACCTGCTACAACTAATACCTTTGCAGCTAAAAACTGTCTCTTATGTTTGTCGGTTCTGCAGTGCTTCATTTCTGAACCTGTTGGTAACACAACATCACAAACAAAGCACTTAATTTCTGTCTTATTCACATCCATATCAATTTGTTTAGTGAATAAAAAACCAGCATCATAGACGCATACTTCTCGATTTATCAATAAGATCCTCATGGACCGTGAGTGATACAAATCTTCCAAATATTTCGTTATAGACACACTTCTGATTTTCGGAGCTTTGTAATCCTTCTTACTTCGAAGCCCTTTTAACTCTGAATGACCCCTGTGACATGCTCCTTTTACATGTTCCTTGAAAATTTTAATGCTAGCAGATAAGGTCATATCACACAGCCTACAGTATCCTTTACTTCCTCCAGCATTAAGCTTTATATCGTTTTCCTTTCCATATGTTGATAACTCAGACCTTTGCTGACCGTGGTCCTGAATTTCACAATAGACCACATCACCTTCCTCAGGCTTAGGCCTTGGATTAATACCGTGGCTCTTTCTTTGGTGTTCCAACATGTCCATGAAATCTAACACCACCACTACATTGCATACTTTGCATGTAGCATTTTCCTTTGCCTCATTTATATCATAATAATTTTGTAATTGGTTTAATTCTATAAGTTTTCTGCCTAACATTTTCATTTTCTCCTGTTTAGAAGTTTGGTTGCTCGTGTTCTCTTTACCAACATTGGCATTTTTAAGCTCACAATGTTTTTGTTCAGTCCAGTGGTCATCAAAATCTTCGTAAGCTACAGTTTTCTTACAGGTGAAGCAGTAAAACATCTTGTCGTCGATCTGAAAACTCAGAATTATAATGAGTAAGTATATTAATAAATAAAAAACTACAAAATGTAGTAAAAATTAAAATATTGCTGTTATAGGCTAGCAATATTACTATTGCAAAATATGTCAGTTAGGTCTATTTGTGTATTCTCTCTTTATGCTGACCACTGTCCTACACATAAAAGGATGCCAACTGAAACTTTACCCATTTGTAGGAGATAAAAAGTACCTAGGTCAAATAAAATATAACCAAGTATTTTTATCCAAACTAACCTTTCTATAATAGTTATTATCCTTGATTGTGATTTTTGCTTTTATTAATTTTAGCACATGATCGGTTGTAGCTATATGATCTTCATAAAACTGAGCAGCTTTCTGGCACAACAAACATTTCTTATCAACTATGCAATGCCACTGCTGCTCGGATACTATTATGTCTGAGATTATAACGTAACCGTTGTTATACCGACATGTAGTTTCAATTGCTTTATCAGAAATTGGTGCCATCAAGTTCTCTTTATGTGAATCTACACTTTTATGGGAAGTAACTTCACGAAACGATTGCATTGCACAGTTACATGCTTCACAATAGAATAAGTCTCCAATCTGAAAATGAAAAACACCAACAACTATTATTAGGTACCTATATTGCAAAATAAAATTAGGCAAGGCAACTTAATAAACTTTAGTAGGTATGTAATTTAAGAAAATAAATTCAGTATAAAATTAAGTATAAGCTTTAGACTTGTGTCCACCTTAATAAGTACAAATTAATCAGAAGTAAACATAATCCACATATCTATATGAAATATTTAGATAATAATATTTTATACTTTGTCCAGACATAAATGTGAAAGTGGCCTAAAAAACCACCCTTAAGTAACTTTGTCGGTTGGTACATTACACTTAATGGCCTAAAAAACCACCCTGAACCACAAAATAAAAAGTCTAATTAAGTGTTTTTATTTTGTGCCTGTACCCCTGAACCAATTTTGATAAATTATAGTAGGTATATTATAGAAAAAGGAAGGGCATTGACACTCCCTTTTGTTATAAAAAATAATAGAAAGAAATGAAAAAGGGGGTGGAAGTTGGTATCTGCATAGTAGAATAAAATCTACTATGGTATTTGGCTGGGACCGACAAAGTAAAAGAGTAGGTACTTTTGTAATATGAACAAGGTATCCACTCCAAGTAGGCGGCCACAAATTTTTTATAACAACCACAGATGTAATAGAGAACTATAAAACAAGAGTAAATAAGTAATTTGGAAGTAGGTATGTTCAAAAACTACCTTGTAAATTAAATCCTTTTTACATTTTCCAAAGTAAGATTGCTCTTTCAAAACTTTTCTGTGGTTCTCCCAGCGGATGTGCTTTTCTAAATCTACCAAACTTTGAAAGTTTTCGCGGCAAAGAAGGCAATGGTAATCAGCATCTCCACATAAAATAAAATTCTTGAAGTATTTATTCATGTTGACCAAGTAAGATAAGATAAGACCAAGTGAGATAACGTGGCGTCAGGTCAGTTTCAATAAACGTAAAACGGCACAAGCAGACAACCCGTTTTTATTTACTACCCACATTAATTATCTTATTTTCAGTGAAAAAAAAAAATCGATATCGCGGGTGTTTTTTTTAAATGTCAGTGATTCCATCTTTATATAGTTTACGTCGACGCTCTCAACAAAACCACACAATTCAACATCAATAAATGTTTGCTAAAACAAACAAACCGAACGAAACCAAACGAAAAAAAGTGACACTAAAAAAATCGCGCCAAAACTAGGGTGCATTCCGATTCAAACTCGTTGACGTTTATCGTTGTTAACGACGCTTTATGACAGTTGGGATTGGGACTATCGATGATTCGGAACACTCGTGAACGCGCTCACCGGCCTTTCTATTGACTAATTTCAAAATCTATTGTAATATGATTGTAATCGCTTTCAGGGTGTAATACATTGATGCTTTTTTTTGGCACAAATAAAAACTTACCAGAGAAATGCATCAATGTGTCATTCATCTGTGTGTGATTTATTTAATTCACATTTCCATTCAGTTTTTGAGGAATCAACATTAGATTCACTTGCCACCGATCATTTGGCCCCTCCTATTAATGCTGTAATCGATATACGTTCTATAAACATTAACGTAAATCTTGTTTACAAAACATTTAAACTCATTAAATATTCATAAAGGAGCTGGACCAGATGGAATCCATCCTCTGTTCATTAAAAAATGTGCCTCGGCACTGGCACTACCAATTTCGTTATTGTTTAATAAATCAATGACAGAAGGTTGTTTTCCTGTTATATGGAAGGAAGCTTGGATTACTCCTATTCCGAAAGGTCCGGTTAGTAAAGATATAGAGAAGTATAGACCAATTTCTAAGCTGTCCCAGTTTGGCAAAGTTTTTGAAAAAATAGTTACTGAAGAACTATTTGAAATAGTTCGACATCATATTACACCTAATCAACATGGCTTTTACAAAGGGCGTTCTGTGGACTCAAATTTATTAGTTTTTACTAATGAAATTCTAACTGCTGTGGACAATGAATACAGCGTGGATGCCGTGTATGCCGATTTCGCCAAGGCATTTGATAAAATTTGTCATAAAACCTTATTAATGAAGCTTAGGCGACTTGGTATACACGGTGATTTGTTCCGTTGGCTCAAATCATATGTGGAGAACAGGAATCAATGTGTTGTACTTTCTGGTTACATGTCGCAAAAGAAACATGTCAGTTCTGGGGTTCCACAAGGGTCCTACCTCGGTCCCCTTTTATTCACATTGTATATTAATGACATTTGCAACTATATGTCACATTCAAGTGTACTACTTTATGCGGATGATACAAAAAATTTTCGAATTATCCGGGATAGAAATGACTGTGAGTTACAACATGATTTAGATAATTTCGAGAAATTTTGATAATGGTGAAACGGATTTTATTTGATTTAGAATAAAGGAAAGTTTAAATTATTTGTATTCCAACTGCAAAACGAAGACTTTGTAATATTAATGACATTTAAAGTTCTTAGTCGTTCCGGACCTTAGAGTGAGTTAAAAAACAACCTAACAACCGCACTGAACTGAGCCACTGAACGCAACCCAGATGTACTGACCTACATAAATTGAAAAATGCGGAATTTGGACCTTTTTGTTTTAAATGTGTTCATAAAATGTATAATATCTTCGACTATTACTTCCATTGTATGCTAAAAGAATTTTCAAATATTAATTTACATGTAATGCACCTGGGGGCTTACCATCAGCAAATAAGAAACCGTTTAGGGGCCTTACTATGAGCTCCTAAAGCAGGACTTATATTGAGCTGCCTTACTTTTTCGTACTATGACCTCAACGGTTAGTATGAAAGCAGGCCTTATGAAGTCCTGTTTAAGGCCTGCTTTTGAACTGAACGGTTTCCTATTTGCTGATGGTAAGCCCCCTGTAATTTGACAGATGGATATGATACAATGCTTCTTTTCTTTGGTATGTTTTTATTTGTGCCAAAACGAAGTAGCAATGTATCACATACATCTGTCAAATTACAGTTAACATTAACTTCATTGTTTTTAGCCGGTAGACCCGCTGTTTAAGGCCCGCTTTTGAACTGAACGGTTTTTTATTTGCTGATGGTAATCTTGCCTGTCAATGATACTTTCTATTATGGTTAAAATGTACACTATCATGGCGATCGGTGACTCAACGATTTGTCTATCGGAATGCACCTAATGCTGTCAAGTGTCTGTCAAGCCACAGAACAGTACACAATTACTCACTTCACTCACTGTCACAAGAGAAGTGTCAGCAGTCAGTCGGACACAGACAGTTTTTTGAGTTTTGTGAATTTATTGCGAAGGGAAGCGAAGCTTTTAGCGACGCGTTTCTATTATACGTTTCTTATATAGATCGCATGAGTTAACTCAAATTATACTGAAAGGGAATTAAAAATGAGATTTCTGTTGTTAGTTAATGTGAAAAAATAGCCAATCTGTTAATATTTGCTCGTGTCTGTAATAATAAAAATCAGGATGAGTAAAAGACGCCGGGCATCTTCGGTGGCCAGCCGCGGGGCCGACGACGACAGTGATGATGGCCTCAGTAACCCGGGGCCACCACCTTCTTCAAGAAAAAAGAAGAAGCTGGACCCTGTAAGTATAGCTTGCAAACTTTCATCTTCATCAATCCAACTTGATTGCCTCATGCAAATTAATTACGATTGTTACTGACTATCTACAGCATCAAAATAATTACTCTATATCTTTAAAAATCTTTATATATTCTCGTTAATTTTGATGATAATATGTGCATGATACTCAATACTATAAAAGTTAAGTGATATTGATTTAAATGAAAACAATCTGTATGATACGTACTGCGAAAGTGCAAATAAATAATTAAACAAGGTACTTACCAAATGTGTTTTTGTGGTCTAGGGAGAAATATGTCAGCAACTGTATGACACCATAAGATCTCATAAGAAAGAAGATGGGACTCTGTTGTGTGATTCTTTCATTAGAGCCCCAAAGAGAAGGCAGGAGCCACAGTACTATGAAGTTGTTTCGGAGCCAATTGACTTGTTGAGGGTAAGTTGCTTTTTTTATTGTTGCTTCTGTAGCGCGTCGGGGATGTTTGACGAGGCTTGGGTGGACTGCTTTTATGCGACCATTCGCAAGCGGTGTACATCCCTGGTGCGCTGCGTGCAGGCCAGCCGCAATGGCATCCTGAGCGCATTTGCAGAAAGATTTGACTGCCTGTACTTGAATCACTGCAGTATGGTTCATGCAGCTATACTGCATAGTGAATCGGTGGGGTGGGATTTTTAAAAGGTAAGCAGTTGGAAATCAGCTTGTATGGAACCCTTCACCACTGGCAAACATATAACTACCAATGAAGTAACTAGTTTTGATGTGAATAAAAAAGAATATGGAACAACATCAACCCATAAAAAGTCCGGAACTGGTAGGAAAATACAGACAATTCATAAGCGCTGAATTACTCTGAATAAAGATATTTTTTTGACTTTGACATCATGTCTCTACTACAGTCAAAGTCATATTTTTATTTCAAAATAGGACATAATGAGCAATTTTTTTTTATTTTTTGTTTCAATTTTACTTATTTTATTTTGATTTGAATTTACTTACCAAATGAATTTTAATTTTAGCTTTAATTTGATAATAATGAACGAAATGATTTTATTTTAAATGCCGTCAATATTAATTGTTTATTATTTAATTTATTATTGTTCAAATGTTTATATTCAAAAACTGATCTATGGGTATTAAGCCTCAAATAAATTATTTTTATTTTTATTTATATTAAAGGGTAGTCAACAAACAAAGCATTTAATTTTACATTGTCTTATAAATTTTAGTGTGATAAACAACTTTTCAACCAATTGAGCAAGACAATAGAAAATATTGCTTAACTAAGCAATTTAAATGAATATTAATTTTATTTTGCAAATACTTGCAATTGTTTAACTGTATGATTTTATTCCAGGTGCAACAAAAGCTAAAAACGGACACTTATGAAGATATTGATGAATTGTCAGCAGATATTGAGTTGCTTGTAAATAATGCAAAAGCTTTCTACAAACCGGACTCTTTGGAGTATAAAGATGCTGTAGATCTTTGGAAGTTATACACTCAAAATCGTCAAGCTTTAGAAAATGGTATGTTTGTTGTTTATTTAATTGTATTTGCTCCCTTTTTGGATGGGTTCAGTTGCATTAAACTGTGTTAGCTGCTATTGTTTCCTTCCTCAAACTATAATTTGTATAGGTAATCATAGGTGAATAAAACCAGAAACAGTATGAAAGTGAAGATGGAATTCCAACAAGGCTGCGGCCTTGGGCTCTGAGCCTCTTAATAATAATATCACAGTTATATATCTCTAGAGTCTCTTAATAATAATATACAATTTGGAGTATAGCGGAACGTGTGGTTGCATTCTGCAGCCCATCTCGGAATTCCACCTTAGTTCTTGAAACTGGATTTATGGCAAAAAGCATAAAAAAGGTATTGATTAAAAATAATCTAGATGTTATATTATATTATTTAAATAGGTGAAGAGTTAAAAGCACCTAAACTGTCCCGCAACGGATCCTCAAGCAGGCGGTCAGATATTGCAGAAGATCTGTCAGAAACGTCCACAAACAATGATGAGGACAACATATTTGAGGAACTATTCAATGCTGTAAGTTGTAGTAGTTGTATTTAAAAGTAGTCTTCCAGATGAGATGAATGGATTTTGACAGTTGGTTGGGTGTTGTTAAAACGCTATATCACGCGATATACGAACATCAGCTTTGTCTAGGGATACAGGTGTTATTTTCATACAAACGAGGTAGCTTTGAAGCCTTGGGTTTTCTGCCAGGGATGTATCGTGCTGTGATCTGACGATAGCCATCCAGGGGGTGAATGGAGGAGATTCAGATTTTTTAAACATGTCGGTTTTTTAAACATGTCCGTTAATGTTTTAGAATGTTAGTCAGATCAGTTGGGTGTGTAAAGCGATCTGAATCTCCTCCATTGGGCGGTTTTCCACTTACCGGCACGGCGACGGGACGGCGACGGCGACGGCCCGACGACGGCTGCCGTGGCAGCATAAATGTATAAGTTTATATGGCACGCTTTTCCACTTACCGGCACGGCGACGGGACGGCGACGGCACGGCCCGTTGACCCCCACCGATGCCGCCGCCGGCCGGCAAATCTGTGTGTGTTTTGTATACGTACGTAGCCGTGTGCGTGCGTGTGTGCGCGCGCGGGGCAGGGTTCAGCCTGTACAGTCGCGAACGCAACCTTATTGTTGACAAGCTTACATTTGAGGTCGTATGCACTTATTTTGTATGAAATGAACTACAAACATAAGTTTGATATTGTTTTTTTATGTGATATAAATTACAAATTACCATATTTAATTTTTTTATACTTAGAGCATATTACAAGATATTCTTATTATTTATACCACAACATAAAAGTCATTTGTACGTAGGTACATTATTGTAATAGTTAGGTTAATTGATAAATTCCAAATATAATAAAAATTAGTAATAATTATTAGTACCTATATAGTTTCAACTGTAGATTTACAGTTTTTTCGATATCTTTTTTTCTTTATTGTGCTAGCGCCATCTATTCTATTCGCTGCATAAGCCATACCAACACAGTTTTGGCAAACTCTACGGTACGGCATACGTAATATTCAAATTCAACTGATTGCACAGATGGCGTTAGTGGATAAACTGTTTTTCGATCGGTGCGTTCAGTCGAAAACTGTTTTTGAAAAAATTTAGTATCCTTCTTTTGGATTGTTTCACATAAATTCTCCAAAAGATAATTAAATGTTTCTTGAGTCATTCGAAAATAGTTAAAGAATTGCTTATTGTTCATTTTTAGTTTATCAAATAAAGTATAGTAAGAACCCTTTAAATACCTAACTTTAATAAGTGGATCGACCCAAAAATTTACTTTTCTACGTTGTAGATATTTTCTCCTTAAATGTAAAAGGTAGAGCAAATAAATAGTACGACGACTAGACGAGGACATTTTTAAGTCTTGTAAAATTGGCGTGCGTGTCTGTACTCAGCGTAGCCCGCGCCGTCGCCGTCGCCGTGCCGTCGCCGTCTAGTGGAAAAACAGAGCGCCGGCCCGTCGCCGGGCCGTCGCCGTCGCCGTGCCGGTAAGTGGAAAACCGCCCATTCACTCCCTGGATAGCCTTCATCAGATCACAGCACAGTACATCACTGGCAGGAAATCAAGGCTTCAAAGTTACCTCTTTTGTATGAAAATAACACCTGTATCCCTAGACAAAGTTGATGTGTGTATATCGTGTGATATGTACAACTTTTTACACGTGCAGCCTGTGGGCCAAATGTACTCGTCGGTCTTACAATGCCCTGAGAGTTCAATTCAACAATGCGTTCAGGGTGCTGTTGGGGTTGCCCCGCCACTGTAGTGCATCAGGGATGTTTGCAGAAGCGCGGGTAGACTGCTTCTACGCGACTATGCGGAAGCGATGCGCCTCCCTGGTGCGCAGGGTGAGGGGCAGCGCCAACAGCATCCTGAGCATGATTGCAAGCAGGCTGGACTGCCCGTACGTGAATCATTGCTGCGTAACATCTGCCGGGGTGGTGCGTCGGTGATTCGCGTGCGGACGGTGGCACCATTATTATTATGAAATATGATTTTACTAACATAGGTTAAGTAAAAACTTTGTTACTAACAAAAATGAGTCCTTGTAACTTGAATTTAATAAAATAAAAATAAAAATAAATATAGCGTTTTATCGACACCCTACTGTCAAAATCCATTGTCCATTTGTCCTTATATCATATCATGTTTTGGTAGTCATGCTAGGGGGGCTGATCTAAGTATGTTACTACATGCCAGACTTACTTAGCTCAAGTATTAGTCAGTTAGTTACATCATGGTTTATGTATTAGTTTATATTATTGGAAATAAGAAACTGACATATTTTTGTCAATAATCCTGCAGGTACTGAATTTAGTTCCCTTACTCTACCAAATAATTAATTTCAGGTAATGCTTGCAAATGTAGATGGAAGGCCACTCTACCGTTTTTTTCAATTTCTACCATCAAAAAAACGCTATCCAGAGTATTACAGTGTGATAGAGAACCCTATAGATTTAAAGACAATCGCACAGAAAATACAAGGAGGAGAGTACTCGAATCTCACTGAGTTGGAAAGGGATCTGCAGCTCATGGTCAGAAATGCATGCCATTTTAATGAGCCTGGGAGCCAGATCTATAAGGATGCAAAGGCACTGAAAAAGGTAACTATTATGATTTAGGTATGCAAAAATAGTAGATCATAAAAAAAATCTTCAAGTTTTCAAAATGTTTTTGTCAATGTAGAATTCTGTTTCTATGGAGACATCAAATTAATATATTTTATACCACTGAATACTTTCAATAATAAAAGCAAAAATGACTGGTGTGATCCACTTTTTGTTAAGATTCAAACTGTACAAATTGAATTGTACATTTTTTTTAAACCACCCTTGTCAAAAAATATGATTTTTCAGGAGAGAGAAAAACCTTTCCACAATTATTACAGAGTGATTTTATGTTTAAATTACTTTGAATTATATTTTCTGTTATTATAGCTTCGCCTTGGAATATATTTTACAAATATCGATATTTAGTAGTCAATGAAAACTTAGTCTGACTCTGAAAAGATCGTGACAAAGACTATTTCTGCAGGAAATACAACAACAACAAATACCTTTACAAGATGGCGTACTTAACTAATTTCTTTCTTTTTCTTTCACTATTGGGCAAAAGTTGAGGGGGATGGGAAGGGTTTCCAATGAAGGTACAGGGGCCCTACCGGCTAACTTTTCGAACTTCGGCAGGTCTGCTGAGCTTCAACATAAAACAGATAAATCGAAGTAAGGAAGTTCGTATTGTACTATTTGCCGAAGTTATTTAGAAGATATAAATGTTCGTGTGACATCATGAATTGAAGTTCGCCATTTTGGCCTGACTGGGGCTTGATTTAACTGTTTTAATTTGAAGCTTGGCAGACTTGCCGAAGATTATGTGTTAGTCGGAACGGCCCCAGCTGTGGAAGGAGGATTAAGGTCCTTAATGGATGGGTGAGATGGTCCGGCACCATTGGGCTTATACCTTAGCTCACCAAGAGATAAGCAACGGACAAGCAAGGGATAAGCCAGGCAACAAGCCTTAGCTTGTTGCCCTCCGATTCCAGACTGGGGCAAGAAAAAGAGGTAGAGAGAAAGAGAAAGAGGATAGAGGAAAGAAACTCAACCGGATTAGACTTGGCAGGAAGTTTAGACTAGTCAGATAGTTATGTTTCTCAATTTGGGCGAAAGACGACAAAGTTACTCCCTGCAGAGTCGAAGACATGTTTCTAACATGTTTATTGATGTAAATGTTTTTGTATTGAGAAAATTAATACTATCATCCCAGGTGATTCATGTGCGCAAGCAGGAAATCGACCAGCACGGGCGCAGTGGGCCCGCCAAGACTTCGGAGCGCATACGCAGCAAGCGCACCTCGCGCGTGGGGCCCGTGCCTTCCAGTAAGGCGCTCGCCATCATGGAGCCTCCTGGATCTGACGCGGAACCGGAAGTTAAGGTATTTATATGACGGGGTTAGTTTAAATGAAGACTTTAGGAACCATAAGACATCGGAGCTACGAAGCAAGCACACATTTTAAACGAATTGGTCAGGGAAATTTGAAAAAATGGTCAGGGAAAAGTCGGGGAACTTTGGACACCCTGATTTTGTAATGTAAATAGAACTAAAAAAACCACACTAGTTGAAAACTGTTTTGGTTATTCTTTCTGCAGTTAAGAAATTTAGGTAATAATTTTTTTTTCTTCGTAATGAAATTGGACATTCCTTTTTTTTTTGTTTCATAGCATTCTGAGGACAGCGCTGGTGAGAGTGATGAAGAGAAAATTGAAAACGAGGATTCTCCACAATGGAAGCTCCTAGAAACTATCAAAAACAATTTGGGGCCTAGTGGTAAGAAACAAAACTGACTTCAACTGTTTGTTACGAGAAATAGTTTACTCTGTTCAAGGAGAGCTGATAAAATAAACTATGTGCGTGTGGTGTGAGTGTTCCTATCCTAGAAATTGATTTGACCATACGAAGATTTTAAGAAATAATTGTGAAAACTTGATGGTGAAATCGAAAAATTTGTGAAACCTATGTAGACTAAGTTATGGTCGATTATATAGAACACTCACACCGCCAGTCTCGCGAAAACGCCATACTTGATATCATAAAATATACTAGACGTATGTTAATAAAAGATATATGGAAAATTTGTGCTGAATTTGTGACAACTATTCACAAAATAATCAATTCATTATCATGATTAATTTGGATTTTATAAGGGTTTTTTAGGAACACTCACACCACACGGTGTGTGGTGTGAGTGTTCCTGAAATTACTAACTTTAACTGAATAATATTGAAATTTTATTATTGTATATGATAATTAGTATTCAGAGTAAATTTGTGACACATAAATCTTGACATAAAACGTGATAGATCAAGAGCAATTAAACATTTTGTTTCTTCTTCAATGCTCGTGTGAGTGTTCCATATTTTGGCATTTATTTGATTAACCAGACCTCGTATACAAGTGGAGGCTGCATCCAAAATTGTGAAAAGTTTGTTCTTAAAATTTAAAACATCGTCTATTTCCGTAAGTGTTATACTTTAATAGTTATAATTTTTTTTACATCTTCAAAGGAAAGTCTTATGTAGGGTGACCATGCCTATGAACAAAAAGCGGGAAAACCCTTTGTTTAAGCATTTTATTACAAAAAATAGATACAACACGAAATGTAAAAAAAATATATTTATGGTTGATAACATGCAATTAAGGGTTGCGTTTATTGTTACCAGCATCTTTATGTAACGGTTATTTTGTTACTTACGCTATAGTACCTAGGTATTACATTTTATTGGGCTCGATAACATCTTTTTAGGGTTCCTTAGCCTAAAGACAAAAAACGGAATCCTTATAGATTCGTCATGTCTGTCCGTCTGTATGTCACAGTCACTTTTTTATTTAAGTCTAAAAGTCCGTATGACAGAGAATGTAAAATAACAGGATCATCTTTACTATTGTAAAAATTTTCCCCTAAGTAAAATACGGGAACGGGAATAGGAACGAGAACGGGAATTACTTATATTAAAAATGTGAAAGTTTAATGTTTTGGATGTTTAGATGTTTGTTACTCAATCAACCCCCGACACACGGCTGATCAGGTCATGGTTACCTTACCTTAAATACTTCCAATCTCATTGAAATAACATGATACTAAATTTCGAATCGATAGGACACATGAAAGGTAGTCAGATCCTCTCATCAAAAGCTCATTAAAGTAATACTGTACCAAATTTCAAATCGATAGGATATATGGAAGTTAGTAAGATCGCCTCATCAACTATTAAAGAGCTGATGATCTTCAAACGGCTGATCAGGTCATGGTTACCCTACCAATCGGTTCATCCGTTTAGGAGCTACGATACCACAGACATATACACAGACACGTTAAACTTATAACACCCCTCTCTTTTTGCGTCGGGGGGGCAAAAAATGGCTGAACGAATTTGGAATGGCACACAGATTCTGCCAGATTTGATTGCAACAGAGTTACATAATTACCCCCCCGGTCAAAAGTTCCCTAGGAATTTTCCGAATATCCACGCGGACGAAGTCGCGGGCAAAAGCTAGTATTAGATAAAATAAATAAAAAGTACCTATAGAAAAATATAATAACTTACATGATTACTTGTTATTAATAAACAGAAACACTGGAGAATTTAACAACAGACTGCAATAAAAATAGAATTATTACAACGCCAAACTACGAGTAAAGGTTAGCCAATACGAGGGTAGACGAAAATTGTGTCCGACAAAATAATAAAGCATACCCACCCTACATAAAATATTCCTTTGAAAATGTAAAAAAATATATAACTATTTAAGTATAACACTTACGGAAATAGAAGATGTTTTAAATTTTAAGAACAAACTTTTCACAATTTTGGCTGCAGCCTCCACTCGTATACGAGGTCTGGATAATCAAATAAATGCCAAAATATGGAACACTCACACGAGCATTGAAAAAGAAACAAAATGTTTAATTGCTCTTGATCTATCACGTTTTGTGACAAGATTTATGTGTCACAAATTTACTCTGAATACAAATTATCATATACAATAATAAAAATTCAATATTATTCAGTTAAAGTTAGTAATTTCAGGAACACTCACACCACACACCGTGTGGTGTGAGTGTTCCTAAAAAGCCCTTATAAAATCCAAATTAATCATGATAATGAATTGATTATTTTGTGAATAGTTGTCACAAATTCAGCACAAATTTTCCATATATCTTTTATTAACATACGTCTAGTATATTTTATGATATCAAGTATGGCGTTTTCGCGAGACTGGCGGTGTGAGTGTTCTATATAATCGACCATAACTTAGTCTACATAGGTTTCACAAATTTTTCGATTTCACCATCAAGTTTTCACAATTATTTCTTAAAATCTTCGTATGGTCAAGTCAATTTCTAGGATAGGAACACTCACACCACACGCACATAATAAACTGATACGAATTGTACTACAACGGTTTCTGACAAAAGCTGCGTGCCTCGTACCACAAAACTCGGAACGCATGGCAATAAGCGATTACTTTCGTACGTACCTATTTGTACTATTATGTATTCTGTGCCTATACTAAAATTAAGCGACGGTAGCTCTACCATAAGTTGATGCAAACTGTTTATGTTACCGAAAACTATCGGATATACTGCTTACAGTCAATGCGAGTGAAAGAGAGAAAATGATAGTTTACGGTAGCGAAAACAGTTTGCACCAACTCATGGTAGGGCCACAGTTGCTATTCTGAGACGTTTTTATAATACTTACCAACTCTAAAGAATCAGACAGCGTATACAGTACAGTTGGCCCACGAACATGTTGAGCACTTTAGTACTGTGTCAAATTAAATAACAGACTCCAAAGAGTCAGTGACATGTTAGTATAACAGAAGTTTTAATATAACAAGGTTCTCAACGTTTTCATGGGCCGACCGTACAGTCGAACTCGAGTTCAATAATATGTCCGCACCTTTGACAGTTCATCAACTCTATGTCTTTGTAATTAATTACAGTCAACATCTGTCATAAGTGCTTACATATTTATGAACTACTGTACATGTAACAAAGGTACAATTAGTAATTTGTTATTAATCTTTGTATGTCACACGCTAGGGACTCCAATGGCGGAACCTTTCTGGAAGCTTCCATCTCGCCGAGCGTATCCAGATTACTATAGGGAAATTAAAAACCCGGTTTCTCTGAACCAAATCAAGAATAAAATCAGGCGAGGCAGCTACGGGACCCTCTCAGAAGTGGCTGGCGATATGAACATTATGTTCGAGAACGCCAAGCAGTATAACGTTCCAACTTCGAGGCTGTATAAATATGCTGTCAAGCTACAAAGGTGAGTCCTATCCTATACAATAAGTTTTGTATTTCCATTAAGGCTTAAGGTGGGTCAAATACTCAAATCCCAATATTTAATATTGAATTTATACATTTTACCATTCACAATGCTATTTTTATATATTAAGTTACTTAATATAATTGAAAAATACTAGAAAAAATCGACTCGATGCTACCGAGTCGCATAATTGGTTAGTGCATTTAGCCGGAATCCTAAGGGTGCGGGTTCGAGTCCCGTCTGAGCTGCTACGGGTGAGTCGATTTTTTCTAGTATTTTTCAATTATATTAAGTAACCCAATATTTAATTCAAATTATTGAAAGATTACGCGCGTGAAGCATGGAAAAAATATATAATATACTTAAAAAAATACACAATAGATTTAATTGAAAGCATTTATAAAAATGTACCTTTGATGTAAAAAAATATTCCGTGGACCCTGTTTCTGGTCTTATTTGCAAAATTTCTTGGAAACAGAATATTCGTTTCGTTTCTGTTAAAACCAACCATAAAAATCGGCGATGTTAATACCTTCAATCTTAATTGAACAGATTTTTTTAACTAACTTGAAAGCGAAGAAAAGTAATAAAAACATGTAAAAATTGAGAATTCGGTGCAAGTTCTTAACGCAAGCGCCGCGTTGGAACGCGCACTGATTTGAACCCAACTTGAGTAGAGTTACGTTCGATATCACTCCATCACGGATCGACCCGCTCGGATTGACCCACCTTAAGGCCTCAAATGAAGTTTATCTACAAAAAAATTAAATAAAATCTACATTTTCAATTGTTTATTCAGTATCCCCCTTACTAATAAAGATTGTATAGCAGATGTATAGTTACACAATGGTTACTCTCTGTCAAACAATTTGAGTTTGACATCGAAAAGAAAGTGACAAAACAATGTGTAACTAGACATCTGCTATACAATTCTTATTAGTAAGGGGGTAATATTACAATAACAATTAAGCTGATTTTTTATTTACTTAGCAATCACAACCTTGCATTTGACTTTATTTATAGATAACTATCTACAGAATAGATATAACTATAGCAATTCTAGTATAGGTTTAACAATGATAATAACAACTATACAATCGCTTATCTAACTAAACTTATAAGCAATAATAATTTTGCATTTGACTTTATTAATGAGAGACATAAGTTATCTACAGAATAGATGTAACTATAACTTAATTTTGATAAAACACTACGACAACATAATAAAGTTGCTACAAGTATCAAGTTTAAAGTTTTGAATCTTGTATTCGCGGTATTTTTGAAGAATGAATTTTGCGTGTTATATTTCTGGCAAAACTGAACTTAAGCGGGAATGTAACATATTGTTTGACAGCTGACTTTCTGGTAATAGCGGTAAAATAGAGAAAAATTGTTTATTGTCTTGCTTTAACATATTTGTAATGATTTTTATTACATACGTTTTGAATTTTTTTTCGTTTAGGATTCAGACCTAAGGGTCATTAAAAAATGAATGCTGCTAGTGCTCAAAAAGCATCTGATTTGTCGAATACTACTGCAAACAAAATGGTTCAGCAGCAGCGGAACAATTTTGATGATAAAGTTGTTCCTCGCTGTGGTATCTTTATTATTTTTAGTAAAAAATAGTACATTATGAGACAAGTTAGCTTAGGTTGCTCATTGCACACAAGGCTGTGGGTTGCAGCCCGAGCTGCAGGCGAGGGCGTAACTCAGCCGAGTGTGCAATAAGCAAGAGCTCACGAGTTTCATACGACGTTTTTCAACACATTTGCGAGGAAAAAACAAAGTAATTTATCACACAGCAACAAATATGGCAAAAACAAAATATGATAATTATGGGAAAAGGCGCGCATGTTTTTTTTTTTGTTTTTTTTTCACACGCCCAACGCAAGAATATTTTGTGAACAAAGGGGTGAGGAGCATACAGCCTACTACTAATACTTCAAAATTATAATTTTAAGTGACAAAATGCAAATATTTTAATATTTTATAACAAAATATTGTGAAATATAAATAATTTGATAATAATTATATATTTATTTGACTTTATTAAGGACTTACACATTTATTTATTCCAAAAATGTATATGAATTTTTAGCAGCATAAAACCACTTTGTTGTCAAAAAAAATAACTGTATTACCCGGCTAAATTGGCAATGCTCTGTTTACTCGCATAGAACTTGCAGTAAGGTACTAATTTAACTTTGTAGGGTTAATTCTATTACGAACTAGTGTTTTATATATTATTGCACGCGTTTGTTATAGCTCGGTTTATAGCCCTAAAAGCGATGTATTAGGGCTCACTTTACGAGCAAGTGTGTTGAAAATACTTTACATACACTCACGCCTGTTTAGGGTACACGGGGTAGGCAGAGACTATGGATCCGCCACCTGCTACGATCCTTACATAGACGATTCAAAAGTACTTAATAATTAAGTTTATTTGAATAAAGCTTATTTCACTTTCACTTTCACAAACTTCTTTCGCTTCTTTCACATCCATCAATCTTTTCATACATGCCCTGCGGTTTATTGTCACTGCGTACACCAGCCTTTTTAGGGTTCCGTAGCCAAAATGGCAAAAAACGGAACCCTTATAGATTCTGTCTGTCTGTCTGTCTGTCCGTCCGTATGTCACAGCCATTTTATTCCGAAAGTATTAGGATTACACAGTTGAATTTAGGGGGGGGGGGGCCCATACATGGAACTGAAACTAAAAAATATATGTTTTCTTCATACCAATACTTGCAGGGTGTCTATAGATAGGTCTTTAAAAATGACATTGAGGTTCCTAAGACAATTTTTTCTCAAAGTCAACAGTTTGAAAGATAAACACTGCCAAAGTGGTAAAATGTGTGTCCCCCCCCCCCTCTAACTATCGTGAAATAAGAGAGTGAAAAATCTTAAAAAAAATATGCTATAGATCTTAATAAAAACTTTTTTTAATAAATAAAAATTTATTTCTTTGAACAGTTCTCTTAAGGTATCTCTCCGCCGTAGATTGTATATGGCGCGAACAGCTCTTTTTTGGAGTACAAAAATATTTTCAATACTGGCAGCAGCATTATTGCTCACTCTATCACTCAATTTGACTCCACATATTTTCCTTAACGATCGCATCTCTACCACATTTATTCTGCTTTCATTCTTCTTCTGCCATACCCAAGATTCACTTCCATACATCAGTGTCCATAAATACCTATAACACGGTTCAACTAAATTGAATAAATATTTTTATTTTCCTAGGCTGATGCAACAACGCGTTCAAGAGCTATTGGACATGGGGCAGAGCTCCTCCAGTGATGACGAGAGCCTGTCCTCAATGAAAAACCAAGTCAACCCACCTCGTCCTAGAGGTAAAAACCGTGGTAAAAACAAAGAATAAGTACCTATTATGAAACTACATTTTTTTTAAAAATATTTATGTTCTTCTTCTTCGTTTGAAGGCGAATCAAATGTTATATTGCCAGTACTCCGACACAGCCACACCTCGGGGAGTAGCCCTCCGCAAGTCGTCGAGAGTGCAGGTGGTGGGGCAACGTGGGCACTCACTGCCTCAGGTGTTGCATGGTATGTGGTTGCCCGCATAGGCAGGCGACACTAGCGTCCTCCGGCAGGATACCCCACTTCTGCATGTTCTCCCTAGAGCGACCGACGCCACATCGCAGTCGGTTTAGGGATTTCCAGTTCGACCACTTCAACCGCGATCCAGCAGGCAGTCTTTCGGCGGGCTCCACCACGGTGTCGTCCTCGGCGAGTTGCTCCTTCCACTTTCCCATGCGCGCTTCATGAGTTCTTACGCCATTCTCCAAGGCTGTGGTTCTGCAGAAGCTTCTCCGGGACTTCAGGCGGCTCACGACTGCCTCGTGCATGTGCATTGTATGTCGGGGGTCGCCCTCCTGTTTTCGCTTTTCCATCGCCGTAGTCACCTTACGTCTCACAGCGGGGGAGCGATGCCAGCTAGCTGGTATAGGTAGGCGACAGGCGTCGGTTTGAGGCAGCCAGTAATGAGGCGACATGTCTCGTTCACCGCCACATCTACTTCGCGCGTGTAGGCCGAGGCACTCCACACGGGGCGCGCGTACTCTGCCGCTGACATACAGAGCGCGAGGCCGGTGGTGCGCAGGGTGTGCGGGGTGGCCCGGCAGGGAAATAAAATCTAAAAAATCAATGTTACTAAATACTTTTTTTAATAATGCGAGTGGTTTATTTTTATAAAAGTAATTTAGCGTCATTGTTTAAAAAAAATATAAGTAAATAACACTTTTTAATTGAGATAATTTTTTGCCTTTCGATAATATGGCATTCGAAGAAATGTACTATCAGTGATATAAGTTTTCCGTCAACTAAAAGCCATTTGACGGAAAACTTATATCACCGATAGTACATTTCTTCGAACGCCATATTATCGAAAGGCAAATAAGGTGAAATGACCCTTGTAAAATACACCGTCGATGATCTGTCCTAGACAAGACATGATCGTGTTAAGGGAAATACACACAAAACAAAACAGTCATTAAAACGTGAAGTGCATTACGACTAGAGATGGGCAAAGGACCCGGTTTTGATCAGACTGCTGGGTTAAAACCCACTTAACGTCCATATACCATTTTGTTGAACTAATTAATTTCAACAGGCCGCCCTCGAGTAAACCCTCTACCAGTAACAGCGCCGTCTCCCGCGCCTTCGCCTTCAATTCCCAAACCGAATGTGCCTCTGAGGAAGAAGCTACATTACGTAGCTAAACAACTGGTGGAATACACCTGCCCAGACGGCAGGCAACCTATGTTGTTGTTCATGGAGAAGCCGAGCAAGAAACTGTATCCCGATTATTATAATGTGATCGATAGGCCTATCGATATGCTCACCATTGAAGCTAACATTAAGGTAAACTTGTGATAGGTAGATTCAGTAGTCAAAGTACCTCCCTCCTTTTGAAGTCGGTAAAAATAGAGAGAGGACAGAAGTCATGTTTAGTACATGTATACTACGCGCGGAACGCACACACACACATGGACAACTCTCACCGACCGACGACACAGTGCGTCATGCACTCGAACTTGTTTTGAAATTGGCCTGAGATTCCGATTATTCCGTGTCGGTGAGAGGGCGCCTATGTGTGCGTGTGCGTGGCTCGAGCGCAGAGGCGCGTTCCAAACCTACACTCAAAGTGCAACCTAACCACAACCGAACGCTCTAACGGCGTTCCAAACATTTGAGCGTGACGTTCGGTTGACACAACCGTGTCGTTCCAAACGTCAGAGCGTTGCAACCAAACAACCATCAAAAATGATGGTTGTAAAACGCTCTGACGTTTGTCTATAGAAAAAATGTCAATGTCATTTGACATTATTTTGTATTTTTGATGTTTCTATGTCTAATTTTTAAAATAATCATGGTAGATCCTCAAAAAACGGATTTTATTTGATTTAGAATAAAGAAAAGTTTAAATTATTCGTATTCCAAATGGAAAATGCAGACTTTGTATTGACATTGACATTTAAAGTTCTTGGTCGTTCCAAACCTTAGAGCGAGTTAAAAAACAACCAAACAACCGACGCTCAAACGTTCTGAACGCAACCCAGTATAGTCAACAACGAAAGTTGCTTAGCACTTTAGTATCTTGTCATAGCAACTCTTTTGATAAATGTTCCAAACTGTAAGACATCTGTAAAAAAGTTGCTATGACAAAGCACTTAAGTGTTAAGCGACTTTCGTTGCTGACTGTACTAAGCTTGACTTCTGTCCTCTCTATTTTGTGATTCAATTATATTGAAATTTCCTCGATTACTGTCGAACTGTTTCTGTTAATAGCAAAGCATAGCCTAGCATAGCAAAATACTACCCCGATTACTGTAATGTTATTCACAAACCTATACCAAGATAGATATGCTCACCATCATCACTACCATAATGATGATGTCGTAATGTTGCCAAAATGCGCAATCCTGTTGTTAGTCAGATTATTGTTGACCTTTTTGGTAATATTACGACATCATCGCTGTCAGCAACGCAGTCATTATAAACCGCGGCAGTAATGTACTATACACCGTTATTTTTTAAGTATATCTAAAAATGAAAAGGGTTCTTCAGACCACCTGAATGAACAACTTTTATTATGGGGCCAACCACGAAATCGCGAAAAAAATCCAGCTGCTCCATAGAAAAGTACAACACCGACTCGACTATAATGTATGGAACAGCTGATTTTTTTTTCGCCATTTCGTGGTTGGCCACATAGTAAAAGTATGTTTATTCACGTGGTCTGAAATCAACGGTGTATATTGTTCTTCTTATTCCTAGAATGACCGGTACATCAGTATCGACGAGCTCGTCTCCGACTTCCGTCTGATGTTCTCCAACTGCCGCCAGTTCAACGAGGAAGGCTCCATGATATACGAGGATGCGAACCTTCTAGAACGAGTGCTGAACGAACGCCTCCGCGAACTGCACACCGGCCAGGAGAGGAAGACCCCTCAGAAACATATCAAAGTGATCAAGTCTAAGCAGTTGACGCCGTTCGAACAGAAGCTTAGGACTTTGTATGATGCTATAAGGGACTATAGGGATCCTAAAGGTTTGTACATTTTACTTTTTTAGTTAATATTATAGTCTGTCTGTTCTACGAACTGAACACCGGCCAGGAGAGGAAGACCCTCAGAAACATAATAAAGTGATCAAGTCTAAGCAGTTGACACCGTTCGAGCAGAAGCTTAGGACTTTGTATGATGCTATAAGGGACTATAGGGAGCCCAAAGGTTTGTACTTTCTAGCTATTATAGTCTGTTCTCGGGGGTTCTGTCTGTTCTATCTAATAAAAAAGAAAAAATCAATGTAAGTAAAAACTTACTACAAATAACGGCTCGCTAATTATTTCCATACAACAACTAGCGATCCTGTGCTTGACTGCAGCTGTGAGCCTCGTACTATAAAATTCAGTCCGTGCGGCGATAAAGTGAAGCCGGTCATACAGATTGCGATATTTAAGCGACAGTAGCTTCTTTTCCATACTAGTTATCAACTCTCAGTGAGTTTCATCATCATCATATCAGCCGCACGACACCCACTGCTGGGTATAGGCCTCCCCTAAGGATCTCCACGACGATCGGTCCTGCGCTGCCCGCATCCAGCGGCTTCCCGCGACCCTCACCAGATCGTCGGTCCACCTTGTCGGGGGCCTACCCACGGAGCGCCGTCCGTTGCGCGGTCGCCATTCCAAAACCTTTCCGCCCCAACGGCCATCGGTTCTTCTCGCTATGTGTCCCGCCCATTGCCATTGTAATTTGAGTAGAATGTATAAATAAATAAATAAAAATATTAAATTAGCTTTAAGACTCCGCGCTGGACACTATCCATCGGCAAAATTTGCATTTCTAATTGAAAAAGTACAATCTGACAAATGTTCAACGTGCCAAAAAGTTTAGGACGTGCAACATTTGCTGATGGAGTGTGTCAGAAACAGCAATGAGAGGCAGCTATTAATAAACAAACACAATTTAAACACCTTTGATATTGGCCTTGTTCAAAGTATTTTGTCAGAACCACGATCAGAAATTGCAAAAAGACTTTGTCACTTGGTTACGGTTTTTCAATAGCTCAATACCTCTCCTTTGAAAAGAATAGTATAAGGTCACGATAGGGTTGGCATGTCTAAAAGATAAAAACCCCGTTAATTTTCATCTAGATAAAAAAAACTTAGTGAACAGATTGTATCAAAGCAATGCATAGTTACAAGAAAAATGATACAATACAATGCGATTATATTAACTATGTACAGTCAACAAAGCTATGTGTGTGTGTTACCTTAAAGTGTGAAAACAAATTCGCTTGCAAGGGTGGCACTAAAAGTTCGTCTTTTACCTGCCTCCATTGTTTTTATACAAAAGATGCTTTTGGGTAAATGCTAGACAATACAGACCACTCAATCTAGGAATGAACCTTATGGTGTTCAGCTCATAACTTTGCTGACTGTACATACAACAGAAGTGACCAACTTCAGAGCGCTTGCGTTACAAAAAGACGCATAATCTGTATTTTTTCTTTGCTATACAATGTCTGTAGTCAATTTAATCGCAATGTACATGTCTTAACCATTCTATTGTAGTAAATTGTGATTTAAGATTATTTTAATAAAGATTTCTTATTATTATTATTATTCTTTTTGATCTTTATAGCTAACCGCCAACTGGCCCTAATCTTCATGAAGCTCCCCAACAAAATCGAGTACCCAGACTACTATGAGTTGATCAAAAACCCCATAGACATGGAGAAGATAGCGCACAAACTAAAGAACAACGTATACAACTCCGTGAACGAGCTCGCGTCAGACTTCATACTGATGTTCGACAACGCCTGCAAGTACAATGAGCCAGATTCGCAGATCTATAAAGACGCGCTGATATTGCAGAGGATGTGTTTACAGACTAAGCAACTGCTCAGGTATTAAGCTTTGATTGCCGGGCAAGTGTTTGTGTGATACGATATTTCTTACCCCCATATCCAATAATCAATTCACAGATAGAGATACCCCTAATCCGGGGGCTAATGGGGTTGGTAAACTTTTCCAAAACTGTTGTGAATTATATATTTTCTGGTAGCTTTTGGCTTTGGAGTCAGGAATAATAAATTGCGGAATTTTTATAATGCTTCATTTTAATTTAAATAAAAAATTTAATTTTTAATTTACAGCATAGTACAATAAATCACTATTACGGCTGTATCCGTAGGTTATGCCTTTGCTCCAAAGACTTTCTATGTTGTTGCTCAAAACAAAAAAAACAAAGGTATGATTACTCTTTGTCACTGTCTGTCAAATCTGTCAATCAGTTTTTTAAATCAGTAAATGCAAAGGAACTTCTAGTTCAGCCGTATGTATGATATTTTATCGCGATAATAATATAAAAAAATATATTTAGTTAACAAGGTAAAATAAAAAATTCATAATATTATTTTCTTTATTCTTCAACCTTGTGCTATCAAAAAAAAATATAAAACAATTCTCTTCGAAAAAGTTTACCAACCCCATTGTCTGATTTCAAAATCTATCGCAATTGCTTTCAGGATGTTGATACATTGATGCTTCTTTTTGGCACAAATAAAAACTTTCCAAAGAAATGCAACAATGTGTCACATCCATCTGTCAATTGAAAGCTATTTTGAAAAGTAGACAATAAGTAGGCGGATTAGTTGCTAAGCAACTGTCGTTAATTTTTAATTAATATCAACTGTTGCATAGCACCTTATCTGGGGTGGAATTGCGTAAGGTAATCTTATTCATTTGACAGTTCATATCGTATTCCATCGGCTGTAATTTGTATGGGATGACATATATTATGATATGACAATATGAACTGTCAAATGAATACGATTGACTTTACGCAATCACCTAGCTGGATTAGGCCTACACCTACCTGGATTGATTTATTGGGACTGGCCGTTAGTGACATAATAATGTCTAGTTTAACCTAAAATATTTAATTGCGTTGTACGTCCCAAACTACAGATGGCATCGAAAACAGTAGATACATAGTAATACATTTTGGTTGAGTGGATATTGATGTTATCTATGGAACAGCAGATATATTTTTGGCTCTGATTAAGTTTGTCCCATAGAAAAAGTTGTTAAGTTTGACTTTCCAAGCCACACCACAAAATTTTACTAATGTTCAAAAAAATCAGCCTGTAGATTTTTACTTATTGTTTTTCTAGGGAGGATGATGACTCAGTGCCAGATGTTCCGGCTGCAGTACAAGAACTTCTACTTAACTTGTTTACTACAGTTTACAACCATCAAGATGAAGAGGGCAGGTATGTTTGACAATACAGGAAAGCTTCCAAAAAAAGGCAGGTAGAGTTGCTTAAACTGAACATCTTACTCCAAGAAACATAGGTAGAAAACAAAAAAAAATATGTTTCACACTCCCATACAAAATCTATTATACAGGACAGTTGACCGACTTACTATGGAAAGGCGAAAAGAAAAACGTTTTTCGACCTATGTTCCTAGATGAAAGTTGTTCAGTTTTAACTCTACCCCTACCTTTTTTTCGGAAACGTTAGCCTTACATCCTGTATGCGTATTGCAATAAAAGTGTGACGTGACACATGTGCGTCAAAAATCAGTATACGAACGGCAATAATAGTCTGAAGTGACAATGTGACAAGTGACAATGCTGTCCGTTTGTGGAACGCACTTCCGGAGAGTATCAGGAGGGTCGTACATTGAAATCTTTCGGCGACCAAGTCAGAAGACATTTCCTTTCACCTGTCTAGCATCCTTACTTCTTATTTCCTGTCCTATTTTTCTCTTTGTTTTTATTTACATTATCTGTCCTTTCATTCTATGTATTTATATCTTCTATCCTTTCTTATTTGCACCCACTCCCCCTTCCCAGCTCCTTCCTCTTATTCTCTTAATACTCATGATTACCTGGAAGAGATTGCTATTTAGCAATAAGGCCGCCTTTTGTGTGCTATTGTTCCGTTAATTGTGTTTTCCTGTTTACTATGTGTTCTATTATTAATGTCTTGTCATCTCTAATAAAGCTGTTAAATAAGTCACTGTGACTTTCGTTTTCAAAACAAGTGTTTTTGTATTATTTTTCGTAGATGTTACTCGGACAGCATGGCCGAGTTGCCAGAACACGACGAGTCAAACAACGGCGAGAAGAATCGCGCCATATCCCTGGATCTGGTCAAGCGGAGGCTGGACAAGGGACTCTACAAGCGACTAGATCACTTCCAGCAAGATATGTTCGCTGTGTTTGAGAGGTGAGTATCGACAACGGCAGAAGAATCGCGCCATATCCCTGGATCTGGTCAAGCGGAGGCTGGGCAAGGGACTCTACAAGCGACTAGATCACTTCCAGCAAGATATGTTCGCTGTGTTTGAGAGGTGAGTATCGACAACGGCAGAAGAATCGCGCCATATCCCTGGATCTGGTCAAGCGGAGGCTGGGCAAGGGACTCTACAAGCGACTAGATCACTTCCAGCAAGATATGTTCGCTGTGTTTGAAAGGTGAGTATCGACAACGGCAGAAGAATCGCGCCATATCCCTGGATCTGGTCAAGCGGAGGCTGGGCAAGGGACTCTACAAGCGACTAGATCACTTCCAGCAAGATATGTTCGCTGTGTTTGAAAGGTGAGTATCGACAACGGCAGAAGAACCGCGCCATATCCCTGGATTTGGTCAAGCGGAGGCTGGACAAGGGGCTCTACAAGCGACTCGACCACTTCCAGCAAGATATGTTCGCTGTGTTTGAGAGGTGAGTATCGACAACGGCAGAAGAACCGCGCCATATCCCTGGATCTGGTCAAGCGGAGGCTGGACAAGGGGCTCTACAAGCGACTCGACCACTTCCAGCAAGATATGTTCGCTGTGTTTGAGAGGTAAGGCTGGCCACACACAGACGTAATCCCGAATCGGAATCACGTACGTACCACCACACACAGACGTTTTTTTTCGTTCGGAATCACGGCTCAGTCAGACGCTAACCTTTGATGAGGAAACATTGAGCGAAGATGAATTATTTTTCTAAATATAAACAAAAACTACTTAATTATAGACTATTTATTATTTATATTACGTACAGGGGTATTCTATTGCTTTTTTGGAAACTAGAACTACATAATAACTAAGCAAAATAATAAAGGGTTTGCCAAAAGGCTGGTATCCAGAGCTGTAATAAAAAAGTTGTACTTGTTTGTATACGTCACTCACACATAGGCCTTGCGTGTGTGCGCATTCCGTACGGAATAAAAACGGTTGTGTGTGGCGACCAATACAAAATATATGGTAGACGTGCGTTCGGAATGCATTTTTTCCGTGCGAGATTCCGAACGCACTAGCTCTCATGTGGAATAACGTACGGAATAAAATTACGTACGGAATGTTAACGCTCGTGTGTGGCAGGCCCATAGATTTTATATGCAATTGCTGCGTTCGGAATTCCGAATCGGGATTCCGTTTCGAGATTACGTCTGTGTGTGGCCGGCCTAAGTATCAACAATGTGATTAAATTGACAATGAACAACTCAAGTGGTGAACTTCAGAGCGCTTGCGGTACAAAACGACGTATTTTAATCTGTAAAATTTACTCTTTGCCATACATTCTCGAGTGAAGTTGCAGCGGATGTCTATTGTCAATTTAATCGCGTTGTACATATTTTGTAAAAGTATATTTGTTTGATCATTTGATTTATTTTTTTGTGCATTTTATACAACGTGTTAATAAATGAGTTGTTTCATACAAAACTTAATAACTAAAATATCAAAATGTATGAAGCAGCTAATTTGTTTTTCGCGATTTCAGAGTTGGTCCCATAGTTAAAAATTGTTCCGTTTGATGGTCCGATGCAACGGTTTTCCCATTTTTGGTTTATTCATTAACACCCTGTATAAGACTTTGATAATGAAATCGTCGCTTTTGAATCGGCAAACTGTTCAACCGCTTTTATTGAGCGAAAAGGAATTCAAATGAAAAGTTATTGTTACTTCCAGAGCTCGCCGCCTCTCTCGCACTGACAGCCAAATATTCGAAGACTCCGTAGAACTCCAAGCGTACTTCATAGAGCAGAGAGACTACCTCTGCCGCAACACTCTACAATCGCCTGCGCTGTCATTCACTAGGGACACTCTCACTACTAGCGTGGAGCTAGTGAAACAGTGCAAGTTGTTGCAAGAGAACGAAGATGAAGACGAAACTATGTGAGTAAAGAGACAATAAGCCACATAAATTGTACTCTTCAGCAGTTAGATAGTGTTCCATTTCCCATCCAATCATGACATAAAAGTGGCATTCAGCTACCAAATAGTGCGCATTAGCAAAATAAATTTAGTTAGTTTTGATTTTTTAAGTAGTTTCCAAACATACATTTTTTATTATTATTTTATTATACGTTTTCGTACTCAAATATTTTTTTTATATATGAAATTAATATTAGTTATATAAAAAAACTAAGAATTCAGTAAGACAAATTATTGGTGACAAAACGTCAAACATAAACTTTATTTTTCTTTTTGAGCTATGGATAGTTTAAGGTGTATTGTTTAGCCTGTTCAAAATGAAGATAATGTTGAAAGAGTATCTATTCTCATAAGTTTTACCAAACAACATAATATACTCAATAGCAAATCATTGTATAGATGATTATAGTCAGAAATTCTGTCGTCTTGTCAGCATGTATCGACTATGATAAATATAATCAAGTCTATTACTCAATAACTCTCTGTTTTGCTTCGCCGTAGTCGAGTAAAAATTGGTCAACATTCTGCTTAAGCTGATAGATTATTGAAAATCTTACTCTCTAAAGATCGAGCACCGACGACTCGATGCCAGTGGGCAGCGCTCCGCTCCAACAAACTCGATACAACAAGGGGGACTTCGTATACGTTCTACCGGAGAAGGGGAAGGAACCGGGCATAGTGCAGGTGGAGCGAGTGTGGACCAACAAGGAGGGCGTGCCTATTATGTACGCCAACGTATACTACAGGTCAGTAGGAGATAAACAAATAATCAGTAGAAATAAAGGGACTTTGTACACGTTCTACCGGAGAAGGGGAAGGAACCGGGCATAGTGCAGGTGGAGCGAGTGTGGACCAACAAGGAGGGCGTGCCTATTATGTACGCCAACGTATACTACAGGTCAGTAGGAGATAAACAAATAATCAGTAGAAATAAAGGGACTTTGTACACGTTCTACCGGAGAAGGGGAAGGAACCGGGCATAGTGCAGGTGGAGCGAGTGTAGACCAACAAGGAGGGCGTGCCTATTATGTACGCCAACGTATACTACAGGTCAGTAGGAGATAAACAAATAATCAGTAGAAATAAAGGTACTTTGTACACGTTCTACCGGAGAAGGGGAAGGAACCGGGCATAGTGCAGGTGGAGCGAGTGTGGACCAACAAGGAGGGCGTGCCTATTATGTACGCCAACGTATACTACAGGTCAGTAGGAGATAAACAAATAATCAGTAGAAATAAAGGGACTTTGTACACGTTCTACCGGAGAAGGGGAAGGAACCGGGCATAGTGCAGGTGGAGCGAGTGTGGACCAACAAGGAGGGCGTGCCTATTATGTACGCCAACGTATACTACAGGTCAGTAGGAGATAAACAAATAATCAGTAGAAATAAAGGGACTTTGTACACGTTCTACCGGAGAAGGGGAAGGAACCGGGCATAGTGCAGGTGGAGCGAGTGTAGACCAACAAGGAGGGCGTGCCTATTATGTACGCCAACGTATACTACAGGTCAGTAGGAGATAAACAAATAATCAGTAGAAATAAAGGTACTTTGTACACGTTCTACCGGAGAAGGGGAAGGAACCGGGCATAGTGCAGGTGGAGCGAGTGTGGACCAACAAGGAGGGCGTGCCTATTATGTACGCCAACGTATACTACAGGTCAGTAGGAGATAAACAAATAATCAGTAGAAATAAAGGGACTTTGTACACGTTCTACCGGAGAAGGGGAAGGAACCGGGCATAGTGCAGGTGGAGCGAGTGTGGACCAACAAGGAGGGCGTGCCTATTATGTACGCCAACGTATACTACAGGTCAGTAGGAGATAAACAAATAATCAGTAGAAATAAAGGGACTTTGTACACGTTCTACCGGAGAAGGGGAAGGAACCGGGCATAGTGCAGGTGGAGCGAGTGTAGACCAACAAGGAGGGCGTGCCTATTATGTACGCCAACGTATACTACAGGTCAGTAGGAGATAAACAAATAATCAGTAGAAATAAAGGGACTTTGTACACGTTCTACCGGAGAAGGGGAAGGAACCGGGCATAGTGCAGGTGGAGCGAGTGTGGACCAACAAGGAGGGCGTGCCTATTATGTACGCCAACGTATACTACAGGTCAGTAGGAGATAAACAAATAATCAGTAGAAATAAAGGGACTTTGTACACGTTCTACCGGAGAAGGGGAAGGAACCGGGCATAGTGCAGGTGGAGCGAGTGTAGACCAACAAGGAGGGCGTGCCTATTATGTACGCCAACGTATACTACAGGTCAGTAGGAGATAAACAAATAATCAGTAGAAATAAAGGGACTTTGTACACGTTCTACCGGAGAAGGGGAAGGAACCGGGCATAGTGCAGGTGGAGCGAGTGTGGACCAACAAGGAGGGCGTGCCTATTATGTACGCCAACGTATACTACAGGTCAGTAGGAGATAAACAAATAATCAGTAGAAATAAAGGGACTTTGTACACGTTCTACCGGAGAAGGGGAAGGAACCGGGCATAGTGCAGGTGGAGCGAGTGTGGACCAACAAGGAGGGCGTGCCTATTATGTACGCCAACGTATACTACAGGTCAGTAGGAGATAAACAAATAATCAGTAGAAATAAAGGGACTTTGTACACGTTCTACCGGAGAAGGGGAAGGAACCGGGCATAGTGCAGGTGGAGCGAGTGTAGACCAACAAGGAGGGCGTGCCTATTATGTACGCCAACGTATACTACAGGTCAGTAGGAGATAAACAAATAATCAGTAGAAATAAAGGTACTTTGTACACGTTCTACCGGAGAAGGGGAAGGAACCGGGCATAGTGCAGGTGGAGCGAGTGTGGACCAACAAGGAGGGCGTGCCTATTATGTACGCCAACGTATACTACAGGTCAGTAGGAGATAAACAAATAATCAGTAGAAATAAAGGGACTTTGTACACGTTCTACCGGAGAAGGGGAAGGAACCGGGCATAGTGCAGGTGGAGCGAGTGTGGACCAACAAGGAGGGCGTGCCTATTATGTACGCCAACGTATACTACAGGTCAGTAGGAGATAAACAAATAATCAGTAGAAATAAAGGGACTTTGTACACGTTCTACCGGAGAAGGGGAAGGAACCGGGCATAGTGCAGGTGGAGCGAGTGTAGACCAACAAGGAGGGCGTGCCTATTATGTACGCCAACGTATACTACAGGTCAGTAGGAGATAAACAAATAATCAGTAGAAATAAAGGGACTTTGTACACGTTCTACCGGAGAAGGGGAAGGAACCGGGCATAGTGCAGGTGGAGCGAGTGTGGACCAACAAGGAGGGCGTGCCTATTATGTACGCCAACGTATACTACAGGTCAGTAGGAGATAAACAAATAATCAGTAGAAATAAAGGGACTTTGTACACGTTCTACCGGAGAAGGGGAAGGAACCGGGCATAGTGCAGGTGGAGCGAGTGTAGACCAACAAGGAGGGCGTGCCTATTATGTACGCCAACGTATACTACAGGTCAGTAGGAGAT
Organism: Agriphila straminella; assembly: GCA_950108535.1. Taxonomy (NCBI): domain Eukaryota; kingdom Metazoa; phylum Arthropoda; class Insecta; order Lepidoptera; family Crambidae; genus Agriphila; species Agriphila straminella. The sequence goes on along the minus strand of OX467326.1, from coordinate 5,212,163 downwards.
AAACAAATAATCAGTAGAAATAAAGGGACTTTGTACACGTTCTACCGGAGAAGGGGAAGGAACCGGGCATAGTGCAGGTGGAGCGAGTGTGGACCAACAAGGAGGGCGTGCCTATTATGTACGCCAACGTATACTACAGGTCAGTAGGAGATAAACAAATAATCAGTAGAAATAAAGGGACTTTGTACACGTTCTACCGGAGAAGGGGAAGGAACCGGGCATAGTGCAGGTGGAGCGAGTGTAGACCAACAAGGAGGGCGTGCCTATTATGTACGCCAACGTATACTACAGGTCAGTAGGAGATAAACAAATAATCAGTAGAAATAAAGGGACTTTGTACACGTTCTACCGGAGAAGGGGAAGGAACCGGGCATAGTGCAGGTGGAGCGAGTGTGGACCAACAAGGAGGGCGTGCCTATTATGTACGCCAACGTATACTACAGGTCAGTAGGAGATAAACAAATAATCAGTAGAAATAAAGGTACTTTGTACACGTTCTACCGGAGAAGGGGAAGGAACCGGGCATAGTGCAGGTGGAGCGAGTGTGGACCAACAAGGAGGGCGTGCCTATTATGTACGCCAACGTATACTACAGGTCAGTAGGAGATAAACAAATAATCAGTAGAAATAAAGGTACTTTGTACACGTTCTACCGGAGAAGGGGAAGGAACCGGGCATAGTGCAGGTGGAGCGAGTGTAGACCAACAAGGAGGGCGTGCCTATTATGTACGCCAACGTATACTACAGGTCAGTAGGAGATAAACAAATAATCAGTAGAAATAAAGGTACTTTGTACACGTTCTACCGGAGAAGGGGAAGGAACCGGGCATAGTGCAGGTGGAGCGAGTGTAGACCAACAAGGAGGGCGTGCCTATTATGTACGCCAACGTATACTACAGGTCAGTAGGAGATAAACAAATAATCAGTAGAAATAAAGGTACTTTGTACACGTTCTACCGGAGAAGGGGAAGGAACCGGGCATAGTGCAGGTGGAGCGAGTGTGGACCAACAAGGAGGGCGTGCCTATTATGTACGCCAACGTATACTACAGGTCAGTAGGAGATAAACAAATAATCAGTAGAAATAAAGGTACTTTGTACACGTTCTACCGGAGAAGGGGAAGGAACCGGGCATAGTGCAGGTGGAGCGAGTGTGGACCAACAAGGAGGGCGTGCCTATTATGTACGCTAACGTATACTACATAGCCCAGTAAACGAAAAGATATAGAGGTAAATGATTGGAACACAATTTTTGACTTTGTAACTTTGTTTGGACGAGTTAGGAGATGAACATATCAAAAGTACAATAAAAAACATATCAATACCTTGTGGTCGTCAGAAGAGATAAGAGCTAAGCGATACTTTCTATAGAAGCTACTTTTAAGTGAATTCTGTTGACAAGGAAGACCCTACACCTATTTTTAGTCACGTAGGGTTGGCTACAGCTAGGTTTAGCCAGCACAAAGACGGCTAGAACTAGTTTTAGCCGAAGGAAAACTACTAAACCTAGTATTAGCCGCGAATAAATCGGCTACACCTAGTTTTAGCCGGCTAGAACTAGGTTTAGCCGCACTTCAGGTATTAGCCGTAACATATATAAAGTTTTACACATAAACTAAGTAATTTAACACGCATAATTTTAACGCAGACCATACGAAACGTACCACATCCTAACGCGCAAGTTCCTCCACCAAGAAGTATTCAAGACGGAAACCCACCGCACCATACCGCTGGAGCAAATCAGCGGCCACTGCTACGTGATGAACGTGAAGGAGTACTTCAAGTTCAAGCCTCAAGGTAATGAGGTCATTATTATTAGCAGATTTCTCGACAAACAGTGAGATTTGTCAGAAGTATTTAAGTCAAGACAGAAACCCACCGCACCATACCGCTGGACCAAATCAGCGGCCACTGCTACGTGATGAACGTGAAGGAGTACTTCAAGTTCAAGCCTCAAGGTAATGAGGTCATTATTATTAGCAGATTTCTCGACAAACAGTGAGATTTGTCAGAAGTATTCAAGTCAAGACAGAAACCCACCGCACCATACCGCTGGACCAAATCAGCGGCCACTGCTACGTGATGAACGTGAAGGAGTACTTCAAGTTCAAGCCTCAAGGTAATGAGGTCATTATTATTAGCAGTTTGCTAGACAAACAGTGAGATTTGTCAGAAGTATACAAGACGGAAACCCACTGCACCATACCGCTGGACCAAATCAGCGGCCACTGCTACGTGATCACCGTGAAAGAGTACTTCCCAAGGTAATGTCGTCATTATTATTAGCAGATTGCTCGACAAACAGTGAGATTTGTTAGAAGTATTCAAGTCAAGACAGAAACCCACCGCACCATACCGCTGGACCAAATCAGCGGCCACTGCTACGTGATGAACGTGAAGGAGTACTTCAAGTTCAAGCCTCAAGGTAATGACGTCATTATTATTAGCAGTTTGCTAGACAAACAGTGAGATTTGTCAGAAGTATTCAAGACGGAAACCCACTGCACCATACCGCTGGACCAAATCAGCGGCCACTGCTACGTGATCACCGTGAAAGAGTACTTCCCAAGGTAATGTCGTCATTATTATTAGCAGATTGCTCGACAAACAGTGAGATTTGTCAGAAGTATTCAAGTCAAGACAGAAACCCACCGCACCATACCGCTGGACCAAATCAGCGGCCACTGCTACGTGATCACCGTGAAAGAGTACTTCCCAAGGTAATGTCGTCATTATTATTAGCAGATTGCTCGACAAACAGTGAGATTTGTCAGAAGTATTCAAGTCAAGACAGAAACCCACCGCACCATACCGCTGGACCAAATCAGCGGCCACTGCTACGTGATCAAGGTGAAGGAGTACTTCAAGTTCAAGCCGCAAGGTAATGACGTCATCATTGTTAGCTATTACTGGACAAACAGTGCGATTTGTCAGAAGTATTCAAGACAGAAACCCACCGCACCGCTGGACCAACGAGTACTTTAGGTTCAAGCCCCAAGGTAATGACGTCATCATTATTAACACCACTATAATTCGGAAATGTTTTCTTCAGGTTATGCTGATAAAGACGTGTACGTATGCGAGAGTCGCTACAACACCAAGAATCGGTGGTTTAAGAAAATCAAGGTGTGGGAGGGAGCAGAGAAAGAAGCTACACTCATTCCTAGGGAGGTAGGTATTATACAATACAAGCATAACATTTACTTATACAAGTGCTGTTAAATTGATTTTAACTCTAAAGTTTAACTTAGAGTTTAAATTGATAAAAAATAAAGTACATAGCCGATGGAAAGGAAAAGAAAAATATGGTAATCAAAAAAGAAGATAAAAGGTGAGCTTATACACTTTAGATTTCACTATCTCGTGATGTTAATTAACTAAATTGTCAGATCAAATAATCATTTTGTAGGGTTTGTAATTATTAATTGTGCGTTTATTTTAGATTTTACTTTATAACTGTTATTTGTAAAAAATGTATTTCAATATGTTTGATTACTATGTCTAGTGCATACTCTTTAAAAGGCGTAGGAAACCCTAAGTATATGAATAAAACTGTTTTTCCTTACATTAGGTCCCGTTGGAACCAAACCGCACAGTCTCTGTATTCAGGGAGCGCGTCGAGAAGCATAAGGATGAGTTAGCAGAACTTGAGGTCTTGGAAAATGTTCAAGAAAAGGAGAGGCCTGTAAGTTATTATATTAGATAATTATTTAGCCTTATTTTAGTAAATGCTGCCGATACACGGCGTTGCCGTCGTAGGCTTATTATAATAAACAGACTCTTTTGCTTGGGATTTAAGCGCAGGCTACACGAACCTAACCTTTCTTTCGCCATATACTTCTGACTATTATTTTATTTAGTATCCGTTATTTGTCCATCGACTGGCATCGATTGTATACCCACTTTTCGACGATCAAATGATAACAAAACATATTTCCATGCTTTCGTGTCGTGACGTCAGTATTAGCGAATATTACGTCACACGACATTATACCAAGTTAAACAGTTGAACTGCCATCATAACAACTTTCGGGCTCAAGATCGACATGTTACATCTGAAGTACTGCCATACAAATGAAGATTTTTGATTATAGGACGTAGTGATGTACAACCCCCTCGGCACCGATGACGAGAACACGTACTACGAACAATACAACACTGTGTGCTCGGGCGTCATCAAGACGGGCGACTACGTGTACGTGGTGACGGACGGTGGCAAGCAGCTGATCGCGCAGGTCGACACTATATGGGAGACGGGCGAGTGAGTACTGCACTACAGTGTTACTGGCTCATACTATAGGAACCATACAATACAACACCGTGTGCTCGTGCGTCATCAAGACGGGCGACTACGTGTACGTGGTGACGGACGGCGGCAAGCAGCTGATCGCGCAGGTCGACACTATATGGGAGACGGGCGAGTGAGTACTGCACTACAGTGTTACTGGCTCATACTATAGGAACCATACAATACAACACCGTGTGCTCGTGCGTCATCAAGACGGGCGACTACGTGTACGTGGTGACGGACGGCGGCAAGCAGCTGATCGCGCAGGTCGACACTATATGGGAGACGGGCGAGTGAGTACTGCACTACAGTGTTACTGACTCATACTATAGGAACCATACAATACAACACCGTGTGCTCGTGCGTCATCAAGACGGGCGACTACGTGTACGTGGTGACGGACGGTGGCAAGCAGCTGATCGCGCAGGTCGACACTATATGGGAGACGGGCGAGTGAGTACTGCACTACAGTGTTACTGGCTCATACTATAGGAACCATACAATACAACACCGTGTGCTCGTGCGTCATCAAGACGGGCGACTACGTGTACGTGGTGACGGACGGTGGCAAGCAGCTGATCGCGCAGGTCGACACTATATGGGAGACGGGCGAGTGAGTACTGCACTACAGTGTTACTGGCTCATACTATAGGAACCATACAATACAACACCGTGTGCTCGTGCGTCATCAAGACGGGCGACTACGTGTACGTGGTGACGGACGGTGGCAAGCAGCTGATCGCGCAGGTCGACACTATATGGGAGACGGGCGAGTGAGTACTGCACTACAGTGTTACTGGCTCATACTATAGGAACCATACAATACAACACTGTGTGCTCGGGCGTCATCAAGACGGGCGACTACGTGTACGTGGTGACAGACGGTGGCAAGCAGCTGATCGCGCAGGTCGACACTATATGGGAGACGGGCGAGTGAGTACTTTACTACAGTGTTACTGGCTCATACTATAGGAACCATACAATACAACACCGTGTGCTCGGGCGTTACGTCTACAAATATGTTTACAGTTTAGAACTGTGTCACTTTAAAAGCAATTACTTCTTTAAATAGAAATCAATGAAAAATGAATCTACAACAACAAAATGACAAAGTTCTAAACTGTATACATATTTTTAGACGTGACTGTACGTGGTGACGGATGGCGGCAAACAGCTGATCGCACAAGTCGACACGTGAGTACTTTACCCCCTTTTTTTATCAAAATTAGATCGATGCTTTAAATACAAGAAAATAACATTTTACTAGATTGGCATAGATCTCGATTTTCGTTTTGTGTGTCGGTGCAGTGCTTGGCTTTGAAACATACCAATGATTTCGTGATTCTTTTCTCACCGTACGAGAATAATGTCTTGACATGTTGGTCGCACATTCTCTGCAAAAATTGGATGTATAAGCCATAAGCAAAAGCCAGCAGAATCAATTGTAGTCGCCGCGCGCCGTAGCCGAAACCAGCTATAATATTATAGGAATAACATCCGTTTAAAAAAAGGCGATTGAGAGACAAAGTCAAAGAAAACGCAATGTTTTATTTTCATTTGGTTTGTAATGTTCTCTTTATTGCAGTAACAAGTGCTACTTCCGCGGTCCTTTCCTCATTTTCCCGTCCGAAGTTGCCAACATTATTAACAAGGTAATTTATATTTTGCATTACTTTAACAACTTACTATTTAATTTTATGCAATCTTATTTTTTTAAAAAAAACTTGTGAAATTAATACTAAAAATACTCATTGTAGATAGAGAGTTCAACTTAAAAACTTCTGACAAGTTATAATGAAGTGTATGTATGGTCGATTAATTCATCCGATAATATTATTCAAACATAAAATGTAATACATACTTGACTGTTCATTTATTTGTTCTTAGCCGTTCTACAAACAAGAGGTGCTTCTCACCACTATGCTCGACACGAGCCCTCTGGTGGGCATCGTCGGCAAATGCTCCGTGTTGGACTACGACGATTACCTCAAATGTAAGTTCCCATCTCAGTAGCCTTACCAATTAGTCTTACCAGCTTAGAATAATATAGTTCTTGCATTTCACGAATGCGCGCGTCAACACTCTTAAGGCAATGCAATAAGATTGAAACTCGTTAAAATCACGCTCATTCGTGGATGCAAAGCTATAAGGTGATTAGTATCCTCAAGTGGCGCCCTCATCTTTATTAATTTTAGTGCCAAAAGTGGCCACTTTTTGGTCTTTTGCCTACTACTACTACAACAAACTGTATTTTACTGAGGTTATTGTTTGTAAATAAACTATAGAACTTTAGCTTCAATCGCAACGTTTGGATTTTCGATACAGTATGTACTTAGCGAGAAATTAATTTAATTCAGGTGAGGGCGCCACTGTGAGGATACTAATCGCCATAACAACCTAGAACGATAGTTCCCAAAACGCAGTCTAAAGTGACGCAAATAAAATTAATACAAAATGGCTCAGTTTTCAGATTTTTATCCTTCATACGTTACTTAATCGTACCTTTAAGACCGAAAAAGTTTTAATTTGCCTATAGGCGATTAGTTACTATTTTATGGGATTTTAGTTACGAACTCAGTTTTATTTGCCCTACTTTACATACAAGGACTCGGCTTCTAGGTGTTATTATTCTAAACTTACCAGCTGTAATTCTGGGAATTATAATCCCAATAAACTTAGTATAAATCCATGGGAATGTTGGTGCCAGAACTGCCTGAAAACAAAACATATTGGTAAATATAATTACAAATTTTCCTTTGGTAGCCTCCAGATAATAGGATTTTAATAACTATGTTCCTTTTTCTTGGTTTAATAATACACCTGTTGGAGCGCGGGCGGCGCGCTCGTTATCCTTCGGCGGCGGTCGGCTATCGGGCCCACAACCTGGGACCGGACGGCGGACGGCCCCCCCACTTGGCCATCCACGTAGCGCGCGAACGGGCGACCATAACGGCATTTCTCATACATCTTTTATTTTGTACCACAATATATTAATTTACTACAGTCCGCTGCTTTTATTCCTTAAAGGATCCATCATAAAATGGTCCTTTTAAATTAATCTCGCCGGAATACCGCGATCGAGACGTCGTTAATTGTCTGCAAGTAGCGCGGATCGCAAGTGGACTTCGACCGTGCCAACGTGGGAGGTCACCACTTCGAACTATCACCATCGAGGAAGCCCAAGTCACCTACTTTCTGGGAGTATATGTACAGATAAACAGTGAGTTCGTTCCAATTAGTCCTTTTCTATCCCCATATTCAATGTTTTTGCCGATTTAGAAAATCAGTGTCATACCTACCTGTCTTAGTTTTCCCTAATAGCCACTATTTCTTTGTGTAATAGCACTAAAATCATTAAATTCATCCATTAAACTGCACATCATTCCCGCTTATTGCACAAAGCGAAATATAAATACTTCCGCAATCGAATACCGGCCACGTGCGCACGCACCTTGCTACTGAGCCGATCCACATTCCATGTCTTTTGTGCATCGATTGACAAAAGATCTATTAATAGAATAACTGCTTATCGCACTCAGCTGTTGACCCATATTTTTTGTGCGCATTCCTTTGTCGCAGCTACTTAGTGCATCTATTCGCATTCATTGCACTTCGATTGCATTGTCATCTTCATTTCAAAATGGCTGATATTAAAATTTTGTATAAGAAACGCAGTTCTATGAAATCTAAGCTTACAATTTTTGACAAATACCTAAAATCAATTAAAAACATTTCACCCCTATCTCAGCTGCAACGTTTAGACTTGGAAGAACGCTTTAGTAAATTTGAGTGCCTATATTCTGAATACGATGTTTTACAGACCGACATCGAAGTCATGTTGGAAGACCCTCTGCCAGCGGTCGCTGAGCGTGAGGAGTTTGAGTCGCAGTACTACGCGCTGTCAGCACTCGCACGCAGCTTGATGAAGGTCACCGAGGTCACCGAGGTCGCGGGTTCAGTGACGGGCTCAGACAACTTTTACTCAGGTGCACAAAACAATAAACACAATTTTATTCGTTTACCCAAAATCGATTTGCCACATTTCGACGGAAGTTATCAGTGTTGGTTGGAATTTCGAGATACTTTTGTTTCATTAATTCATTCTAGTAGTTGCATTGATGATATAAATAAGTTCCATTACTTAAGAGCTTCACTCAGGGGAACAGCAGCATTAATTATTAAAAACATTGATTTTCGGGGGGATAATTACAAAATTGCCTGGGATTTACTATGCGAACGCTTTGATAATAATCGCCTTTTGATTAATAACCACATCCAGTCTATTTTTGATGTTCAACCAATATTAAAAGAATCTAGTATTTCTCTTCGTAACCTTGTTGATACTATCAATAAAAACATAAGGGCGCTTACAACTTTAAATCAGCCTACTCAATATTGGGACACTCTTCTCATCTTTATTATGGCAAAGAAATTAGATTCTGTTACTAGTCGCCACTGGGAAGAGTTTCGCAATACTTTAACTGATGATCCCACTTTGTCACAATTTTGTATATTTATTAACAGGAAAGCGGACTTATTGGAATCGATTGAATCGAATCATAATTCATCTAATAATACTATAGTTGCTCTTAATAATACGCACTATCCTAACAGTAATAATAATCAAAAACATAATCAAAATAAAACTAATAAATCAATAATAAATAAAACTTATACTATAAATTGTCCGCTTTGCTCCCAGTCTCATTCTTTATTTTCATGTGAATCTTTTCGAAACTTGTCTATTGAGAATCGAATCCAAAAAGCAAAGGATCTTAAAGTTTGTTTAAACTGTTTGCGTTTAGGCCACGGTGTTAAATATTGCAAATTAACACACTGCAAGTATTGTAAGCATAAGCACAATACTCTTTTGCATTTAGAGTCGAATGAGGCCAAACCTCTAGTAAATCCTTTGCCTTCTCCGTCGACCTCCAACGATGTCGCACTGTCGGCTAACTCTGTGCAGCTTGCTACTTCTTCAAATGTTTTACTGTCCACAGCGATGGTGCGAGTGGTGAGCGCGACCGGTGAGAAGTACACGGCACGGCTGCTGCTGGACAGCGGTAGTACGGCCAACTTTATCACTTCGAGTTTGTGTGATAAACTGGGTTTGTCACAACGCGGTACGAGTACCAAGGTCACAGGTATCAACAATCACGTATCCACTAGTACACAGTCTTGTAATCTCACAATAGAGTCTTTATGCTGTGCGTACGTAACGGATATTCAGTGTCTTATTTTGCCTGAGATAACTAACGATCTACCGTCTTCTTTTATTAATATTAATCATGTCCCCATTCCATCAGGTCTTAAGCTCGCTGACCCGAATTTCAATATTCCGTCGGTCATTGACATCCTGGTAGGAGCCGAAGTATTCTGGAACGTCTTAGGTTCCAATTCTATAGAACTCGGTAAAAATCTTCCTCGTTTATGTGAAACCAAGCTCGGCTGGCTTGTTTCCGGCAGCATTTCACATAATACTCGTAATTTTACCTCTTCGCAGTTCTGTAACTTCACACATTCTTCTCCTGACCTTACAAAATTTTGGGAACTCGATAATGTTCCATCTCATCATTCTTTATCAATGCAAGAAAAGGCTTGTGAAGAAAATTTTCGAAAAAATACCTTTCGTAACGACGATGGTCGTTTTGTAGTCACGATGCCTCTTAAAAATGACCCATGCGTCCTAGGGCATTCTTACGGTACTGCAAAAAGCCGCTTTTTATCCCTAGAACGTCGTTTCCAACGGGAACCTCTTTTTAAATCAAGATATTTAGAGTTCATGCGTGAATACGAACATCTAGGCCACATGTCAAAGGACACTATTCCTCTTACTAACTCCGACAACTCCCAAGTCAATTATTTTATTCCCCACCATGGTGTTGTTCGGGAATTAAGTTCAACCACCAAACTTAGGGTAGTGTTCGATGCTTCGGCCCCTACCAGTTCCGGTATTTCGCTGAACGACATTCAAATGACCGGGCCTGTTGTTCAAGACGACCTTTTTTCTATTTTAATTCGTTTTCGTCAACACAGGTACGTCGTGTCAGCTGACATCGAAAAGATGTACAGGGCAATCGAAATTAATACGGTTCAAAGACCTCTTCAAAAAATCATTTTTCGATTCGATCCAAAAGACCCTCTTTCAACGTACACTTTGGAAACTCTTACGTATGGTACGACCTCAGCTCCATATCTAGCTACCAAATGTCTAAGTAGTTTAGCAGCTGAAGCTCCCGACGAAAACGTGAAGTCAGCCATATCACGCGACTTTTACGTCGACGACTATTTGGGTGGGGGAAGCTCTATTTCAGCTACAATAGAGGTTGCAAAGTCAGTACAGTCTATACTTTCATCCGCCAAATTCAATTTGCGCAAATGGCGTTCAAACAACCCTGAAATATTAGCTCAAATCAGTAATTCAAACTGTGAAAGTAACACTTTAATTTTTTCAGAGCAGGGTCAAGTCAATACACCTTCAAAAACGTTAGGCCTTAATTGGGTCAGCGATACAGACTCCCTAACGTATACAATTAATTTAAAAGAAAATAAAAAAGTTACTAAACGTGTAATCTTATCAGTGATCAGTCAAATATTCGATCCTCTTGGTCTCGCCGGTCCATGCGTCGTAGAGGCAAAAATAATCATGCAACGCCTATGGATCGAAAATTATGACTGGGATCAAACTGTATCAACCGAAATTAATAGTCTTTGGTCTACCTTTGAAAAAACTTTAATTTGTCTAAATTCTTTAAATATTCCTCGCTGGGTACTTTGCAATAATTCTATTTCTCATGAAATTCATGTTTTCACAGACGCATCCGAGAGGGCGTATGGAGCGTGTCTGTACATACGGTCTTTCGACGACTCGGGCGCAGCGCGTGTACAGCTGTTGACCTCTAGGAACCGTGTGGCTCCGATCAAGCCCACAACAACACCACGGCTTGAGGTTTCCGGGGCTCTTTTAGGTGCAAGACTGTGTACTAAGGTTCTAGAGTCGCTTAGTTTGCCTATTGATTCCTGTAGATTCTGGTGTGACTCGACCATCGTTTTGGGTTGGCTGTCTACTTCAACCACTCAGTTACAGCCTTTTGTACGCAACAGAGTACATGAAATACAAGAAAGTACCTGTGGTCATACCTGGAACTACGTACCGTCGAAGGACAACCCAGCGGATCTCGTTTCACGTGGTCTTAGAGCCGACATTATCGGCAACACTCCATTGCGGTGGAACGGCCCTTCATTTTTGCTACATGATAAAAATGAATGGCCCAAAATGCCAAACAACGTGAAACGGGATACGACTGAAGTAGTGACGCTTCACAGTAGTGGCGATAGTGCTAGTAGCTGTAGCAATAGTAGTACGCTTATTAACATAGTGCAAAATTTAGTAGATAGGTATTCAAGTTTTTCAAAATTACTAAGAGTAGTCGCTTTTATTAGAAGATTTTTATTTAACCTTAGAAATAAATCAAACAAATTGTGTGGCAATCTTACAACTAAAGAATTACTAGATTCTCATAATTATATTTTACATTGCGCTCAACTTCAAATGTTTCCAGAGGAATATTCAATTTTAAAAAGTAATAAGAAATTGCCTCGCAAAAATAGGTTAATTTCTCTTTCACCCTTTTTAGACCAGGACGACCTCATCCGCGTGGGCGGGAGGCTTGAGAATTCCCCTTATGATTTTAATGCAAAACACCCAATTTTACTTTGTAGCAAGCATAGTCTTACTAAACTCATATTTCAAATGCAACATTTAAAATATTTACATGCTGGTCCTCAGCTACTCTTATCTTGTGTTCGTCAAAATTATTGGCCACTTAATGGCAGGAATTTATCAAAAGTAACTGTGCATAAATGTCAAATTTGTTTTAGACATCGAGCTCAAATCGTGCAGCCTATTATGGGGCAGTTACCTAGTTCAAGGACGTATCTTGAATTTCCATTCCAACATTCATTCGCTGATTTTGCTGGACCAATCCTGATAGCTGATCGAAAGGGGCGGGGCTGTAAACTAATAAAATCATATTTGTGCATCTTTGTTTGTTCCGCAGTGAGGGCTGTCCATTTAGAGCTCGTCACGGACCTCACCTCAGAGTCTTACCTTGCCGCCTTAAAACGTTTCGTGGCACGTCGAGGCAAGCCTCGAAGTATCACGTCGGATAACGGCACTAACTTTGTCGGTGCGGCTAATGAACTGCGCAAGTTTTTGCAATCTTCAAATGTTGCATCTGAGATAGCTCAGTAGGGCATCGAATTTAACTTTGTACCTGCCTATGCTCCACATCTTAATTCTTTAGCCGAGGCAGCTGTCAAATCTTGTAAGCATCATTTAAAAAGGCTTTTACATCTTACTCATTTCACTTTCGAGGAAATGTGTACTTGTTTGTACCAAATAGAGGCAGTTCTAAATTCACGTCCTCTCACTCCTCTGTCTTCTGACCCTAATGATTTTTCGGCTCTAACTCCTGCGCACTTCCTAATTGGACGACCACTTTTATCTGTACCACACCCACAGGTGACCACCAGCAACATCACCCGCTTGGACCGGTGGAAGAGGACGCAGTACATCGCGCAGCACTTCTGGAGGCGTTTCATTAACGAATATGTTTCTCTGCTGCAGACCAAATCGAAGTGGTTCTCATCCACAGGCGAGGTGAAGACAGGGTCTCTCGTCCTCATAAAAGACCGAACTGCGCCACCGCTGCTGTGGCGTCTGGGGCGAGTCATGAAGACCTATCCTGGTGTGGACGGCGTCACGCGCGTAGCTGAAATAAAAACCAAGAGTGGTACCATTCGGCGGGCTTTCAACTGCATCTGCCCACTACCACTCAATTGAAGTCATCATCGCTTCCCACTTCAACCCGGGGAGCATGTTGGAGCGCGGGCGGCGCGCTCGTTATCCTTCGGCGGCGGTCGGCTATCGGGCCCACAACCTGGGACCGGACGGCGGACGGCCCCCCCACTTGGCCATCCACGTAGCGCGCGAACGGGCGACCATAACGGCATTTCTCATACATCTTTTATTTTGTACCACAATATATTAATTTACTACAGTCCGCTGCTTTTATTCCTTAAAGGATCCATCACACCTTTTTTATTGTCACAGAAATCATTTTAAACCGAGAAGTTGTGTTTATAACTAATACGTTTTTAGTTATGGTTAACATCTAAGTTATTAATAGGTTTTTAACAAAAATACCCAACCGCCCAGAAGTATATTTTGTTTAAAAACTGTTATTCAATAAAAAAATAAATCATACTTTTCTATATTAAGATTATTAATATAATTGAAATAGCATTGTGAATGCATAAAATCTAGAAGTTTAAAAAAAATCATACTTTTCTCTTTGTCATACATAGGCCGTCCGACAGAGATCGCTGAGGGGGACGTATACGTATGCGAATCAGTATACGACGAATCAAATCGCGTCGCGCGCAAACTCAAGTCGGGCTTACGGAAGTTTGAACACACGAAAGACGTCACTGTTGATGAGGTAAGTTTTACTTATATTATCTTTGGTTTTACAGTTTTTTGACAGTTCTCGTAAGGGAAGATTTTGGGCACAGCTGGTACGAAAACTACTGAAATTATAGTTATACATACATACATACATTTGTAAATACTTTAAAATATTATGGTCACCTGTTTTTACGAATTGGCAGTTCATACGTCACTATTTTTCTATTCTTTCCTGTTACTGTCACCAGTCATCAACTCACTCTCACTCTTCACATTCCATCCATCTTTTCTACGATCTTCTTCTTCCAACAACGTTGATATCAATCATTCTTCAATTCTAATAACATCACTTTGTCCTTTCTCATAACATGTCCTTACCTTTCAACCAGACCGTTCCCTTTCAACTTTTCTATTACTGTGGATCTACCGCGCAAGTGTCGTCGACTTCGCCGTCGCTTTCATTTGACAGATGCATTTAATACATTGCTACTTTTCTTTGGTAAGTTTTTATTTGTGCCAAAAAGAAGTAACAATGTATCTCATCCATGTGTCAAATGGAGCCGACGGCGAAGTCGACGACACTTGCGCGGTTGGGCCCAAGGAGACCAATCGCGGTAATTCTGAACGATAAAACCAAAAGCGTTACGTTGTCATTTAGGTTATATTTACCGAAAAATCTTTGGTTTAGCTTCATAATGCTCAGTGGATATACATCTTCGTGGTCACTCATACCCTCTGGGGTTCCTCAAGGCTCCCTGCTTGGTCCTTTGCTCTTTATTATTTTTATTCACGATATAGGTCAGTGTTTTCTTCACTCTAATTATCTCTTATTTGCAGACGACATGAAAATTTTCAAAATTGTTAATAATAACGACGATGCAGTTCAGCTTCAGGATGATCTCCGAAGGTTAGACTCATACTGTTACTTAAATAAACTAGATTTGAACGTATCCAAATGTTTTTCTATAAGTTTTACTCGTAAAATCAATCCCTTTAATAGTAGTTACAGTATCAAAAACGAAAAATTATCCATTCGTCAGGAAGCTAAAGACCTGGGAGTCATCCTTGATTCTAAACTGCTATTTGATAAACATATTGTCAGTACTATTAATAAAGCATCTCGTTCACTAGGGTTTATTATGCGTCTGTCTAAGCCTTTTAAACGCATGAAAACCATCAAAATCCTTTATTGTGCTTATGTCCGCAGCCATCTTGAGTATGCCAGCCAGATTTGGAACCCCTGTTACGTAACATACATAAATGATATAGAGAAGATCCAGAAAAAATTTACTCGGTTCCTAAATTTCAAATTCAAAATTCCGAAAACATCTTACGAAGACCGTTGTACTAAATATCACTTGCTACCGCTTTCTGTTAGACGTAATATTGCAGATGTTACTTTTCTACTCAAGTTGATTAGAGGTTCAGTGGATTGTCCGGAACTACTTCATAAAATTCGTTTTAAAATACCTACAAGAGCACCCCGCAACGATTCATATAGACCATTTAGTATTCCTTCTATGCGCACCAACTACAGGCATAACAGTTTCCTTATTAGAGCTTGTTCCGCCATTAATAAAGCTGACGCCAATATTGATTTATTTTTCAACAGCATCACGACTGTTATTAAGTTATTGTTTAAAATTTAGTTTAATGTTACTATTTTACGCACCTGTCCTTTCTGGGCTACGATTACCTACTTTACGATCAATTTCCTTTGAATTCTACATGTGGTAGCTTGTCAATAGCTTTTAGTTTTATATATTTGTTGTTATTTGTATGTTTATAAGCTGTTAGCTATCCATAAACTATAAATAAATAAATAAATAAATAATTTTCACTTAAGTTGTCCCAAATTGTAGTCCTAGACTCCTTAAGCAGAGTATTTAACAATTTTAACAAAACTAAAGGTTTAAGGTTTAAGACATTTATTCTCATTAAGAATTTACATTAATTCACTTACATGAGAACAACACAATTAAACAAACAAAAAATAGATATTTAGAGATACGTACTAATGGACGCGATTATTTATCTGTAAACGAAACTGAAATGGTAACGATTTAGCTTTGGTTTTATCGTTGAAAATTAGCGCGATTTTTTTTCCAGGTGCCACTTTAAAGCTTCCTCTCACATTAGTTTTTCAATGACTGTTGTGCAGGTGTACTTCTTCCCCAAACCGCTGGGCCCGCCGCCGCTGGCGAGCTCGCACGACGTCCACGCTTCCTCCAACGTGTTCGGCCAGAAGCAGTTCCATTCCAGCGTCAGCATCGACTCTATGGTAACTACATAAAGCGTGACTTTTATAAGTTAATCAGTTTTATTTTAGCGTCAGCATCTCTATGGTCTGTATTTAAAGCCTCAACTTTGTTATTTAAAGTTAACAGGAAATAATCTTTCTGATGCCATATCCAGACTTAATACCAGGGACCGGAAAACCCATTTTTTTGGTTAATCCAGTTGATAGGGAAACCCTATTAAAAAACTTACCAAATGATAGGGTTTCCCTTTCGATAGTCGACGTTATGCTTACCGTATTGATAGGCTTTTTGAAATACCCAATCAAAAACCCCTTTAACGGTAAGCGGTTCCGGTCCTTGCTTAATACGCCTTTTTTGACTGCGCTCGCGCAATATAACTTGAACCCAACCATAGATAACTAGGCTTGCGCACTAAACGTTTTTGTGCCTAAAATTGCTACTGCGTAAGTCACATGGTACTAAAATTTGGGTTGGTTATTTTGCGCGAGCTGTACTACTACTTACTTGAAACAAATTTAATTTTTAGTATTACCTATGTTAACATTTTTAATTCATCAACGCCCGAGCTGTCGCCGGCGTCTGGACAACAATAAAAAATCTATTGTGTCTCGTTTTCCGGGCGTTGACGAGTTAATATTCCAGAAAAATATTACTTAAATGAAAAAGACAGTTCTCTACTGCAAAAGAAACATTATCACAGAATGTAAGTTATCTCGATTTTCGTCTTTTAATGTTTGGCTTTGTGTTTTGAGACATTTTATACAATGATATTAAACGTAAAGATAGGTTATGCGCCAACATCATTGCTATTCAAAATAGCGTAAAGGTACTATAGATACACACATTGGCCGCTGCATGCGCATTGGCTGCCAATTGACAGCGCGTCAGCTGTCTCCTTCACTCCCACCTCCCACACGCAAAGCAGACAGCTCGCTCTTTGTACAATATGGCCGAATAAAGTAATAGAAATTACATATTTTTATTAAATACAGTACTTACGTGTGAAATAAAGCATTTTTCCGATCTCTGACCGTTGCTGTATAATTTGTACATCGTCTATAGACGCAAGTAGACATTTTTTTATGGTATTTCACAATTTTATTGCGTCTGATTGACGAGAGCCGCGTGTGTTACCGTGTCGCGAGACTGTGCCTAATTGAAAGTCGGGCAATTACCTGACTTTCGTCTTGCCATTGTGAAGCGCGGGTAACCTATCTTTACATTTAATATCATTGATTTTATATGTGAAAGGTGTAAAGTAAAAAAGGTGTGAGTGCGGGGTGAGGCAGGGAGGGTTGAGCTCACCTACGCTCTTCAATCTGTATGTGGATGAGCTCATTGGCACTCTCAGCAGCACCAGGGTCGGATGTCATATAGACGGTATCAGCGTCAATAACCTCAGCTACGCGGACGACATGGTGTTGCTGAGTGCGTCAATCTGTGGTCTTAGGAAGTTAATAGCACTATGTGAAGCGTACGCTCGTTCTCACGGGCTGGTCTATAATGTAAAGAAGAGCCAGGTTATGGTCTTTGAGGCTGGAAGTAAACGACTGGAAAATATTCCTAGTGTTGCTTCTAATAATACTGTGCTACAAAGGGTATTCAAATTTAAATATCTTGGTCATATATTAACTTCCGACCTCAAGGATGATGACGACATTGAAAGAGAAAGGAGGGCGTTGTCGGTGAGAGCGAACATGCTGGTGCGTAGGTTTGCACGCTGCTTACGTGAAGTCAAAATCACTTTTTGTACAACTTTTTACACGTGCAGCTTGTGGACCAGATATACTCAAAAATTCCTTAACGCTCTTCGAGCGCAATTTAATAACGTGTACATGATGTTGCTGGGGCTTCCCCGTTACTGTAGCGCGTCTGGAATGTTTGCGGAGGCGCGTGTAGACTGTTTCTACGCAACCATGCGTAAGAGGTGCGCGTCTCTAGTACGCAGAGTGCGGGGGAGCGCCAACAGCATCCTGGATATGATAGCGAGCAGACTTGACTGCATATATGTGCGTCATTGCTGCGCCGTGTCTAGTGGGATGGTGCGGAGATAAATTACATTTTGCCCTATTATTATTACTAACCTAGTTTTTAAGTTAATACTAACCTTCTGAGTCTTTGTTACTTATTTGATTGAATCAGGCGTCACTTGGCGGAAGTCCCAAACCATTTTGAAAAAAGAAATATATGTAGCTTACTTCCGCAAAGAAGTAAGCTACATATATTTCTTTTTTCAAAATCTTTGTTACTTGTTCCAATAAAATAAATTGAAAATTATGCTTTATTGTATACCTATATTAAAGTATCCTATCCTATTTGAAATTATGTTGCGTTAGGACGTGAAGCCGCAGTTCACGAACCTGATCAACACGACTATCGGGAGTCAGGACGTCGAGATGCTTCTGGAGAATTCCATGGATGATTCTTCGCTCGCCTCGCCTGCAACGCCACTCTCTATAGGTATACTAACATCCAAGTTTATAGGCAAACATTAAACATTATACACACAAACAGAAAAAAATTGTAAATAATGGTGGTGTCACTTTTTGTTAAGTTGTACAGTCGCCGTCAGATATAATGTAGCGGACAAGGTGACGAAATACTTCTAAACAGTTTAAAATGTCAATAAGTTCTCTATCTGCAAGTTACCAATAATTTCTAAACATTCACTATTTCATTAATATGTGAGCAGATGCATGTCAATAATTTCTATACACTCTACTAACACAACACACAAAAACCAAACAAATAGATGTGTGTATAGAAATTATTGACATGCCACTGCTCAGATATTAATAAGTGATTATTTTGACTGAAAATTAATGAGTTTGTAAATGTTCAGATATTATTGGTAACTTGTAGTGTATGGAACCTATTGACATTTTAAACTGTTCAGAAGTATTTGGTCACCTTGTCTGCTACAATACAACGTGTTAATGAATAAACGCAAAACCTCTTAGGTGGTGATTGTGCTCATGAATATGAACAACTTTTACTATGGGGCCAACTCGGCAACTCAACAAAAAAATCTGCTGTTTCATACAAGTTGTCAATACTGATTTTTTTTGTTGAGTTTGCAGAGTTGGCCCCATAGTAAAAGTTGTTTATATTCATGAGCACAATCACCACCTAATAGGTTTTGCGTTTATTCATTAACACGTTGTATATCTGACGGTGACTGTACTTGTATGACAACATTGGTCTACTATTGAATTCAAAAACTGACGGCCTAATACGTGTCACTAATAAAGTTGATACTTTTGATTTCTAATTATAATTGTTCAATCAGGTGGTAACAGCAACCCCTACAACCCCTCAATGTCAGCAACCCCCAGCCAAGAGCGGTCTACCACCCAAACTGCGACGCCCGCCTCCAGCAAGAAGAAGAAGGAGTCAAAGCAAAAGATAGTCACAGGGTACATTCTCTACTCCAGCGAAGTGCGTAAAGCTATCGTCGCCAATAACCCTGAATGCACGTTTGGTAAGTTTCACCATAAAAACCCATTTTACCCATTAAAGTTTATTAAAGCCCTACCGGCTAACTTTTCGAACTTCGGCAGGGCTTCAACTTAAAACATATAAATAAATAAATCATACTAAGGAATTTCGTATTGTACTATTTGTTGAAGTTATTTGGAAGATAACGATGTTCGTGTGATTGGGGTTCGCCATTTTGTCCCGATTGTAGCTCGATTTATCTGTTTTAATTTGAAGAGCCGGTACAACCCCTGAACGTAGCCTCTCCCGTAGGAAAGATCTATCATAATCATAATCACCGCCTCATCATAATCAATTCATCGTCGCCGATGAAATGAAAACATGGGTCTTGAATGTCTCAATATTCCCGCAATTACTACAATAATATAATTGAATCTGTGTTCTTCCTTTTCATCTTCTACTACTATGATTCGCGTGCGATGAGAATGGGATGGAACCCTGTCAAAGTAAATCGAAAATTGACTAATTATAGGTAGTTTTGTTTAATTTAAAATCAACTAATTATTTACTTGTTAACTTACTTGAAGTTGCTACAGCAAAAGTTCTCTCACCTCGGATGCGTGAAACCGTATTTTTGGATATCCCTGTAGCTGGCCGGCTTACCGTGCGCGTCTCAGTTTGACAAGGTTCCATCCCATTTTCACCGCGCGCGGATTATACAATTTGTAACTAATCATTTTTTTCAGTGTCTCCGTCGTAATCGTAATAGGGATGTTGACTATTTTTTTTATTTTATGTTACATAAATTACCTCTCAAAAAAAGAAACATTGGTAAAAGAATTAATTCGCTAGCATGAAAACTGCCCGAGATATCACAGTGTGAAATGCACACAAATGGACTCGATCAAAAACGCTCCATACTAATGGCTTGCACGTTATGACGTCACGCCTTGCAAGTTTGTATGCAACGCATAGGAAATTTGTTCAGCAGCTATATTAAATATTGTGTTTATCAAAATGGTTTCTTCGACAAATTTGCTATACATTTTACGGACTAATTAAAGGTATCATTTGTTTTAATAAATTTTATACTTTTTAAATGGACTTGTCTACCCAACTTTGAAGGGTCATAAAACAAATAATATGCAATATATAAAACCAAGAGGTATACAAGCTACTCTAAAAGTTTAATATGTTTACGATTTTTATTAGTATTTCGTTATTTTATTCATTAGTCAACATCCCTATTAATATAATTTATATCATCTTTGCCATATCATCTTCGATGTGTTCATTACTATGTCTCTATCATCAATGATGTTCTCTTTACTGTGCTATCTAATATAAAATTTGTTTTACTGAATACTGGAAATCGATCAACTAAAATATACTTCAAATCTTCTAGGAACCAATTCAACAAAACCTATCTTTATTTTGTAAATATTTATTGTATTTTTGTGTAACATTGGCAATAAAAAATTTACTCATCTGTAATATTTGTAAAATTTAGCATCCAAGGAAACCAAACGTTTGAAATTAGGTAGGTGTCATTCATTTACTTCACTTTTTGCAGTAGTTGGGAGTAGGCGCCTTATTACGTAATTTATTTGTTCTATCACATATAGCGATTCTGGAATAAATGAAGGAGGATGCTACAAAATATCTCCGCGACCAATAACGATGTACTATATATATTAATAAATTTATATTATTAAATTGTAGACTAATGTACACGCAATTAATTTGTTAATTACGAAATGCTGTGTCAAATCATTGAAGGTAGAGTAAAATAAATGGTTTCGTACAGTAATTGTTCTGCTGTGGAAAAATTTCGGAGAAGAGTGGTCCAATATAGCTTAACCCTAAGGGCGACTGCTGCGTTAAGCGAGATTCCGGCGTGGGTACACGGCGCGGGGATGTAGATGACTTATTCGTCAATTTGCCATATCGAATCGAGTTGACGAATTTCAATTTGTGAATGCGTCAACTCGCCATCTCAAAATCTAATAAATCAAGCTAATTTTATACCAAATTTCAGCAGTGTAAGTGTGTATGTCTGTTTGTTACGATTTCACGTCTAAACTGCTTTAATTTGGTATAAAATTAGCTTGACTTATTAGATTTTGAGATAGCGAGTAGACGCATTCACAAATTGAAATTCGTCAACTCGCCGCTGGGCCAGATTCGATATGGCGAGTTGACGAATAGGTCATATAGATTGCTGGTTTTCTGACGGACAGATGCTTGCAGTGCATGAGTAAGCTCTAATCTAGGTCGACCCGCGCGCGTGTCCCGCTTAACGCAGCGGGCGCCCTAAATTAAACAGGGTGTCTAACTTTGAGGAACTATACTCTTTAGAATTTAGATACAGATTTTTGTAAAGCACTTTTTATGGTTATGTTTTGTCGGTACTGGTCGCTGGAGACTCATTTTTCCATTATCCTTTAGTAAGGAAATAAACAGTAAATAATGCATGTTTTTACTTGATAATATTGCTTTAAGATAAGCTTTGTTGGTTTGGTAGATTATTGTTCTTATTTTATTTTCTGCGTTTTGTTTACATATAATACATATAATATTTGTGATGCATGAGAGTGTTTTTTTTTTATTATGACTAAATTATTTTACTCTGACATTATATAATTATAATTATGACATAGCTGCAATTTGTAATGAATGATACTTGCCCTATGCTGTTTTTATTTGCTATCAAATAGCTATAAATAATATTTAATGTTCAAATATTTGCACGCTGTATACATACGGCAGCATGTAATGGCACATTTTATGTTAAAGACCTTTGTTTCACCACATGCAAATAAACAATTGATTTCATTTGATTTGATTTGATTTATAATTTCACAACACGCTTTATAAACAGTTATTATTTTAATTCATTGTATTGTAATAATCTATTTATCTACCTAATTATTATATGCTTTAAAAATACTATGAGAGTTCTGGGTGAAGAAAACGCAAATATGTATATTGCATGACAAACTTTAATTTAAATATACTTAGATTTGTACCAATATTAAAAAGCTTCTGTTTTATTAGTAGGTAAAAATTCATAAATAGAAATGAGAAAAAAAAACAGTGGTGATACATTAAAAACTAAAGTAACTAATCCCGGAGCATATTTATATTGGCATATTTTTAAATGAACCTACCGATTGCTATTTGTTATGAATCATAACAGATAGCAATTGGTAGGTTCATTTATAATGTATAATTTGGCGTCTTACACATTATGGCACAATTAAAAAGTCGCTTTGCATTCCACTCTATATAAATTCCGCGATTGTATACCTATCTGTTCAGAGGGTCTGCTTAAATGGCCATTCTACTAAAATTAACGCTAGTAGAATAGAATGTAAATGTATGGGACTGACAGGAGCTAAGCGTTAGCTTCCATTCCCATACATTGTTATTATATTCAACTTGCGTTAATTTTAGTAGAATGGCCATATGATCAGGCAAGATATACAACTATCACATAGGGTCAACTTATAGATTAGGAGGTCATAACAAATTTGGTAACGATCGTGTAAGTGGCTGAACTTGGGTTCACATGATGGAGAGGCACTTTTTGATGTTAGCATCGGTCTGTTTGCGTGAAGTGGTTTCGTTCTTTTTATATGCAGCCTGAACTATTGCCAGCCATTTACCTTATCGTTTTTTTTTGGTAACGATAACACAATTTTCAGCCTGCATATAAAAAAACTCAACCACTTCAAGCAAACAGACCGATATATTTAACATCAGAGAGTGCCTCTCCGTCCTGTGAACCCAGAGTCAGCCACTTACGCGATCGTCACCAAATTCGTCATGACCTTGCAAAAGATTCTAAAGACGACATTCAACTATTCAAGTTGCTTTATACGTATCTTGACCTGTTTAGGCGAGATATCTCGCATCGTGGGCAACGAGTGGCGCTCCCTGCCGGCGGCCACCAAGCAGACCTGGGAGGAGCGCGCCAAGTGCTGCAACGAGGAGACCTCCGCCAAGCTCGCGGAGGAGATGAGGGAACTGGCGCAACACGTATGTACAGGGTTATACAGGGTTAGAGTCTGTTCGGAAAGAGAACTCGAGAAGAGTCTGTTGTGACTGATTACCGTTGTTTGTCAGGTTGACGGCACTTTTATACGTAATTATTGAGCGACTATCTTGACTTGATAAATATCAAGATATTACAGTCACACCAAAACCTTACGGTGCCGTTTGAAAATTAAAATGAAAAAAAAATATTTATTTCATAAAAACAAGTGGGTAATACAGGGTATGGTTGATTCCTCCTTTTAAGTGTAAAAACACTTGTACCAAGAGAAAATCGCTCTCTCATAACAATATCAGTTTTTCGTGTTTTTAAAGAAATAAAACAAACAAAGAGAAAATTGAATAACAAAAAAATATTAACTCTTAAACTCTAAAATGTGAGTGTGTGTGTGTGCGTGTATGTGTGTATGTGTGTGTGTGGGCGCGCGCGTGTGTGTGCGTGCGTGTAGATGTGTGTGTGAGTATAAATGTGCGTATGCGTGTGTGACCTCGTATGCATTTGTATGTAGTGTTATATTTATATAAATAAAAATTAAATAAAAAATAATTAATAATAAAATTTCCGAACAGACTTTTTGTAAAACACCAACAACCTCGCAGAAGCAGATTACTAACATCCTAAAGAACAACATTAAATTTTGTTCTACGACAAAGCAAACAAAAATTAACGACTTTCCATTGAAATGTCCGAATAGCTGATCGAGTTTTGTATGAAAAGTCAATTTTTTTGCCTGTTTTCCAAAAAGTCGTTGATTTTTTTTGTTGTTTATGATGTTGGTAATATCGAAGTTGTTGAAGTTTTACACATAACCTTTAAACGAGATCAACCAATGGCGCTCCCTGCCGGCGGCAAGCTTTCTTACATATAATCACACCCCGGGCACTCCATACAAGCGCCGCGTTTCAACTACCTATTACACAGACGCTACACAGATGACGTTTTGCACACGCGCAACTGTGTGCGTGAAGTCTAGAGCTATTGAATGAGCACACGATTCGGCACACGAACTCGCGCGGTGGGGTGAGGAATAGGGATGTTGACTATTTTTTTTATTTTATGTTACATAAATTACCTCTCAAAAAAAGGAACATTGGTAAAAGAATTAATTCGCTAGCATGAAAACTGCCCGAGATATCACAGTGTGAAATGCGCACAAATGGACTCGATCAAAAACGCTCCATACTAATGGCTTCCAAGTTATGACGTCACGGCTTGCAAGTTTGTATGCAACGCATAGGAAATTTGTTCAGCAGCTATATTAAATATTGTGTTTATCAAAATGGTTTCTTCGACAAATTTGCTATACATTTTACGGACTAATTAAAGGTATCATTTATTTTAATAAATTTTATATTTACTTTTTAAATGGACTTGTCCACCCAACTTTGAAGGGTCATAAAATAAATAATATGCAATATATAAAACCAAGAGGTATACAAGCTACTCTAAAAGTTTAATATGTTTACGATTTTTATTAGTATTTCGTTATTTTATTCATTAGTCATCATCCCTATTGATTGTGGGGCGGGGCGGAGAGTTTCCTTTCTGTACGGTAATACTTATATCTATTCTGTGATATAATATAAAAAATATATTTGTCAACTGTAAGACTTCCATATAGCCTTGAGTTATTAGTTTTTTTTACCGATAGACTGCGTATTGTTTTTTTTTATAACAGACACCTATGGAGCAAACGTACGAATGCGCCTTCGACAACTGCGACTACCAATTTGAAGAGCTCTCCGACTGCATGGAGCATTGCATCGGCGAAGGCGGCAGTAGTAAGTGTTTTATGAATACATACTCGAATATACGCCTTATCACACAGTTATTAAGTTGCTTATCGACTGCCATGTCACTGACAAACAATAGATCTTATTGGAAAAAAATATTACAGAGAATTTAACGCAAGGTTTCACACTAGGGCCCTTTTGTTTTCAGTACAATTACAGAATAGTACTAAACGTACAGAAGTCCATTCGTGCGAGGACAATCAAATAATAAGCTACTCTCGCTGCACGATAATAAAGTACAATTTCAATTTGCACAGCGCTGCGTGCCTATTATAAGCACCTCCGAAGCGCTTCTCTTTCTGTCGCGTAGCTCTGTCTCAACCGACACATAACATCGCAGTAGGCTAATATAAAAATTTAAGCGCGGAGTAAGACCACCCTGGAACAATGCCAAATTGTAATTGGTGTCCAATATCAGTATTTGGCCGAGGCCTCACTACTAAAGTAATTGTGTGAGCAACACTGCTGTGTTTCATTGATTTGATTTACAACAATGATACTGCTATAAAGTTCGTGTTACCTTCTGTACAACGTTATGTTGCATGTTTGTTTTTAAATTAATATGAACTTGAAGTTATGTTTGTTTCTAATCTGAATGTGTTAATAACATCTCATGTGGAATGGTGTATGTTTTTGTCTTAATTTAAAATAAGTTGAGAAACTGTAGACAGAAAGGCTTCAAGGCTGGCATTGTAATGACTATTCTTTCGGGTAACCATCCATTTTATTCAAAACACTTAGGGCCGTACTCAGAGACGTCAATTAAGTTTAATGTTTCATTAAAGTTGGTGCTATCTCTTTCTTTTCCAAAGTGATAGTATAAGACGACACGAAACTTTATGAAGCATTAAACTTAATTGACGTCTCTGAGTACGGCAGTTAGTCTTAGAAAGAGAAAGAGATGGCGCCGCGCCGAGACGCAGCGATCACATCAAAGCTGTGAAAATATTATAAATGTTTCTGTCAGTGACTAAATTATATTAATAATAATGACAAATAAATACTGAAGCCTTTTTATTGACAAAGAGGAAGAAATGATGGATCGTTTAATTAATGAGAAGATGACAGTGATAGTAAAGAATGGGATATAGGATAGATGCAGAAATATGATGTCGTAGTAGGCCTTCTATCTTAGACAATTTTTTTTGCTAATTATTGTTATTCGTTAAAATGTGTCAGATTATGAATTTATTCCTTGCATGAAGTGTGACATTTAACTCTGTTATTGACCATGTTTATCTGTCGTTTTGTTTTATTAATAAATTAACATCTGTATTTCGTTCTGCCGTTGCGGTGCAGTGATCGGAACGTATGTTGAGACAAAGAAGAGTAAATTGGAACGTGAGTATGGTACCGTAGAGTAGAGCAGTTAATGTGTATATCTGAGTAGAAATCATGCGCCTTTTTTGTATTATTTTACGCCTTTAGAGTTTCTCATCTGCATGTTGTTTTGTTTTGTATTTCATCACCTTTAGCATGACGAGCTAGAGAGGGCTTTTGTCTACGTTGAATTGTCTAAAAGACACCCGATGTAGACAAACCATTCGTTTCTCTGTCAAAAATGACATTTCGATGTAGACAATTTTATCGGGTTTGTCATGAAATATTGAAGATGTAGTTACGAGGGTGGGTCAAAAAGTTCGCGGAATGGAGGGGAAAAATTAAGAAATTAAACACAAAATTATTTTTCCTTTTCAATATATTCTCCCTTAACTCTAATACATTTATCAGATCGGTGAATTAATTTATTAATACCCTCGAAAAAAAATGTTTTATCTTTGTCGTCAAAATAGGCCGAAATTGCGCTTTTCACCTCTTCATCGCTGGAAAATTTCTTCCCTCGAAGCTCTTTTTTCAATTTTGGAAACAGATAATAATCGCACGGGGCTAAATCTGGGCTATAGGGAGGATGTTGCAAGATTTCAAAGCCCACTCTTTGTACAGCAGCCACCGCAACTTGTGCCTTGTGTACGGGTGCATTGTCGTGCAAAAGGAGCACCCCTTTGGACAATTTTCCCCGCCTTTTCTCCCTCACAGCATCTCGCAGTCGTTCCAGCAGTGTAGCGTAGTAAGTTCCAGTTATGTTGACACCCTTTTCCTTATAGTCAATAAGAAGGATTCCCTCTGTATCCCAGAAAACAGTGGCCATGAGTTTTCCGGCCGACGAAGACACTTTGAATTTCTTCGGGGGTGGTGTGCCCTTTTTGTGCCACTGCATCGAGTCGTGTTTGGACTCAGGCTCATAATGATGAACCCAAGTTTCATCTCCAGTCACAATCCGGTCTAAAACTTCGTCCTTGTTTTCACCACAGAGAGCCAAAAACTCGCGACAACACTCAACTCGCCGCTGCTTTTGGTGTGGCGTGAGCATTCTCGGCACCCATCTTGCGCACACCTTTGACATGCCAAGATGATCGTGAAGGATGTTCAAAATGGTTGTAGCTGATACTCCGATCATTTTTGCAAGCTGCTTCTTCTTCAAACGGGCATCTTCCAATATATTTTTTTCAAGTTTTTCGACGTTTTCCACCGTGGTCGCCTCGACAGGGCGTCCAGGCCTGGGATCGTCTTCAATCGAATCCCTGCCTTGCTTGAAGAGGTTGTGCCACTTGTAAATCATGGTTTTACCAGGACAAGCATCCCCATAAACAGAAAACATCTCATTCCAAATGGTTTGAGGAGGTTTTCCTTGCTTGGTAAGGAACTTTATGACTGCACGAAATTCAATTTTTTCCATGTTTTAAATTTTCTTCCGGATTAACTTGTTGATTGACGTGTATCTCAGTGAATAATGACCTGTTTTTAATAAAAAATTATATTTATACCCTTAATGAGTGGCACAACTAGTGCAGGTAAAAAAAAGTGACCTTTTCCCCCTCCATACTCCCCATTCCGCGAACTTTTTGACCCACCCTCGTAGATATGCCTGCTGTTCTAGCATGTATTTTGTTTCTTTGATCAAGCATGTTTGTGTATACAAAATACAGTTTTTGGGTTGTTTTCTTCTTTCGCTGAATGTGACTTTGTAGAGCGAAAATCCTTTGAAGACAAAAAGTTTAGAGAATATACCATAAACTGTCATATTAATCACTTGTTAGAAAGAAGCAGGGTTCGAGATTTTTCTATAAACACTCTTGTAAAACTATTTATGTATAATTTGCTATGCATTTTTGATGCTAATGCATAAAATATTGCAGCATGTTCATTATATGCTATCACATTGGAATAAATTGTCATATATTTGGCTTAGGGTTTCTGTTTCTAATATTTAAAACATCGGATAATATTTCATTTCGTGCAAGCTTCGCTTAAGCGGTAGAAAGGGTGATAATCGCTCAGCTCAATCCTACAAAAGAACCTAACCGTAGTTGTACAACGTACAAAGGTATATTGGTGTATAATCATTAATCTTAGTACCTTATGTATTTGACTGAACACACATTTAGCTTATCTCTATACCCAAACAAAGTCGTGGCTGATTTTGAAAAAATAGGAGGATTCCACTGAACGTACTTAGATTTTCTCAGAATCTATATAGGTATTTATTTGCACAATATTGTGTACATTACATTGAGATGGATGACTTTAAGTTGTTTGAATAGAACTAAAGCATTGCCTTTTGCTTCTATTATTTGAAGATTTAATGAAAAATTAAGTCATTATTCAACAAATCCGAAGCATTTACTTCAAATAATAACAAAAACCCAATGCTTTAGTTTCCATTTTACGCTAATGCAAAATCCGTCCTAATGGACACATTTTGATTACGCGAAATGACACATGCGCACATGCGATGCCACATATTATTCAAACGGCTCAATGTTTCTAATCTTAAGTTTAACCGAACGTGATGTGGGAAATCCCATCACTTTCAAACGCTGGGCTGCATTGGACTGCGACTTTGAATAGGTACAGAGATCCGCCTTTCTATTGTCTAATTTTAAAATCTATCGCAATCGCTTTCTGGATGAAACACATTGATGCTTCTTTTTGGCACAAATAAAAACATACCAAAGCAATGTAGCAATGTGTCGGATCCAACTGTCAAATGAAAGCGATTGCGATAGATTTTTAAATTAGACAAATATATGCTTCCATTATGACCATAGACAAGCGGGTGTTGTAACCTCCTTTTCCTCCAACATGCACCTCGTTAGCGGGCCACGTGCAGCAATACTACCGAGGTTCCTTCTCGGAGTATCCTTGTCTATGGCGGAACTGCGCGCGCGTGCGCAAGGGACAGGCGCCGTTCCCGAACCTTCCGCGGCTGCTAAGGCACGTGAGGGATTTGCATATCAATAAAGGAAACGGGAAGCCCATGCCGATACACGAGAGGTCTAGGTAAGACTAAGGGCTGATTTTTCAATGCCTAGATAGAGCTTTATCCGTTTGATAGCGTATTATACTGCCAAATTGAAAATGCTTGTCATTCATTTGTCTGTCTCATTATCGAATGACTTTTATTAGATTTTGTTAATATTTAAACTGACTGATATCTGTTATCTGAGGATTGAAAAATCAGCCCTAAGACTGTTTATCCTTACTTGTCCTATTTAGTCTTCGATCAAGAATATCCTAGATAACGCTTCAAGCACTAAAACAGTACGCAAAAATGGCACCTCAAATAGCGTCCCACTTACAAACTTGGCGTTTATTTTGTACATAATCATTATTTTGTGATTTTGTACAAAAACACATCTTTTATCACTTACTTTGTGCAAAATAAGCGCCCAGTTTGTAAGTGGGACGCTATTTGAGGTGTCATTTTTGAGACTGACCGGACATCTAGGGTATTCTTGATCGAAGTATTTAGTAAACAGATTTTATTTATTTATTTATTTATTTTATTTAACCATTTATTTCAGGCTACTAAACAGTTTTTGACGTTTGTCAGACATCTTTTAAATTCAAATCGTAATGAGGGATTTTCAAATTGACAAAAAACTGTAGGCTCAATAGCGTTGATAAACAGGCAAGTGTCAACTGTAGAAAACGTAAGAAATAGAAAACCCAATTCACTTTTACAAAGCTAACGTTTTTACGTGACGCGATCTGTACTACCCACAGTCATAAATATGCTCTCATTTTTATTTTCAGGAACTTTGTTCCGTCGACGAAGAAACCGCCGAAGACTTATGGGCTCAGCTCTCGCAGTGGAGTGCTGTCTCCTGGAGGTAATTTTCTTTTTTAAGTAATTAATGTATAAATAAAAATCAACCGAACTGAGAACCTCCTCCTTTTTATGAAGTCGGTTAAAAATAAAGGATCCTAAATTGTGAAAATAAAATGTAATCATTCCGAATTGAGCGAGATTGTAATGTAACACACGAACGAAAATGTAACCAGTTAGCGGAACTAACGCAACTTTGTAGCGTTTAGTCGCATAATGCCTTATTCGCGATATGGCACCCGAGTCCGGAAAGGACTAATTCGCGAATGGACTAATTCTTAAAAAGACTAATACGCAAAATGGCTTATTCTTAAAAGGACTAATTCGTGAAATGGGTAATTCTTAAAAAGACTAATTCGCAAAATGGCCAACTTTTTTCATTCGAAATTTCACCCTTTTAGGGATTGATTCATGTTCAGCGTGTTGAACATCAAAATAAATGCCATTGTTTACGCCAATTGGCTAATTTAATTTTCGCGCTCTTCGTGATGTGGCGTCCTTCAGGTTATCCCTTTCCTATTCCCTCTTATACATCACCATACGTCGAGTGAAAGAGAAAGAACATTGTGCCTACAACAGCGCCAAAAGTGATGAACTATTTGACCGCCGTTACTACATATTGAGAACCAAATTGGACTCGACGCAGTGATTTTTATCTCCGCTTTTAAATCCAAGTAAACCGCAAAAATATACTATTCCCGCATCTATAAACTTTAATTAGTGCCCTATATAGTGATCTGTGATGTTTAATTAGCCGGCCGGCAGTAAAAGTGCAAATTTACGGTCTCCGAGGTGTTGGGTGTGAGACGCTCAAAGACGGCGTTCTTCTTCGGCTCCAGCTGCTGGTCAAGAGACGTTTTGGTGAGTCCCCTTGCCTTTTCCCCCGACCCTCGAATTCTCCACATCACATTATCTCAACCGCCCCGCTCCGCAAAACTACAGTCCACAGAAACCGCTATACCATTTTCTGGTCTGACTTCGAACCGGATAATAAGGACCTTCCTTTCGCGTTTTTCATTATATTTGGTGTTAAACTCTGATAGTTTACACGTATTCAACCCGCTCATTTCATTCTTAGTTGGTGCCAAACTCCGATAGTTTTGCACGTAAATCAAACCGCCATCTTGTAGGTGTATTGTAATTACACATCGATCGCACTGAGTCGATCGCGTTTCCCGCCTTCTCCCGCGCCGCTTATTATTGACCTATTTAGGTGTTCATTTATTTGCAAATACTCACTTATTTTATCGTTTTCACACGCTAATCGTGATAGGAAACGTAGAAGTTTACCGCATATACATAGGTTATTACCTATTTTACATCGCATTCTACCATATTTACTCATTAAACTTACCTACCTATAGGCGTGCTATAGGTGTATTTACGCAAATATCCAGGTATTTTACCTACCTATCTTAACTACCTGGTCTGATATCCGTATTGGTAGGCATACTATACGTCTCTCGTGTATACCTACATAATTGTAACCGCTTACTTTACTTACTTACCTACCTAAGTTACTTACTTACGGTACATATTTGTTTCTTACCTACGCACCATTTGTTTACCATGGCAGCTAGAATAGCCATATTACAAGCTAAAAACAATGCAATTTTCGCTCGTTTAACTAGTCTCAATGATTTATCTAAGAAAATATCTTTATCTACCTCCGATCGTCGTTCTACGGAAACATTCATGGCAGAAACAGAGACATTATCGGTCATACGTCAAGAATTCATTCGTAATCTAGACTCCATTAATGAGCTAGGATTTGTCGATAACCCAAAGTTTGTGCCTAATTACGAAGCTCTCAATGCATTTGAAGATGTTTATGCTAGGATACAGAGGGCGCGTTTCCGTATCATCGAAAATTCGTCTCAGCAAACCTCGCGCTCATCGTGCGAAAATAAAGGTCCGCTTTCGTCACTCCAAATTAAATTACCGCCAATATGCATTCCTTCCTTTGATGGAAAGATGGATAGTTGGCCCATATTTTATGAGTCGTTTAAATCTAATATACATTTAAATGAATCGTTAACTGATGCTCAAAGAATTCAATATTTGACCGGGAAATTGACTGGTCCCGCATTAAAAATAATCGCTGGCATCATTCCATCAGGCGAAAATTACTCGTGTATTTGGGAAGGTTTAGTTAAAAAATACCAAGATAAAAGAGCTTTAGGGTGTCATTACATGTCCATACTTTTTAATATAAAACCCGCGACTAATATTTCCTCGTCATTAAATACTTTCGTTGAAACTTTCGACGCCGCTGTCTCCGCTTTGGAGCAATTAAAATTTGACGATTTAAAAGATTTCATTTTATTAAATATTGCAATGCGTAAAATCGATTCTGCCACCGCACATGCCTTTGAATCTTTTATCAGAGACAAGGAAATTCCTTCTTATAAGGATTTAATAGAATTCACAAAGAGTCAAGTGAAAATATTAGATCGTACTTCGTCATCGCAATCAAACCGCTCAGTGCAACCGCACCTTAACAATGCGAAACCTATCCGCGCGCGCGACACCTACCAGTCGCAGACGTTTTTTACGAGTAACGGCAAGGGTGTTGAGTCTTGTATGATGTGTAACAAGTCTGATCATCAGCAGTTATACAAATGTCCCGCATTTAAATCGCTTCCCGCCAAAGGTCGTTTTGATTTTGTTAAATCCAAACGAGGATGTATAAATTGTCTTAGTTTATCTCATACCGCTTCGCATTGTAACTCCACTTTTACGTGCAAATCTTGTAAAAGGGCCCATCATAGCCTGTTACATTTGGAGAATAATAATAACGCGCCATCTTGGCAACAACAACCATCGACAGCGAACCCGCCCGCGGGGCCCCCCGCGCCCGCGCTCCCTGCGTCTTCACTCCATGCGCCCGCGCCCGCGCGTCTTGCGCAATCGCTTCCCGCGTCGGGCGCTGCCGCTGCCGCCGACGCCACGAAGTTGCCGTCCCGCTTGCACTCGCAGCCTGCTCCCGCTAACGTGTCGCTATGCGCTCGCTCTGATAAAACGCCGCTTCATAATATAACTAGCCCGCCGCGTACTACGGTACTTCTTTCAACCGCTCAAGTAAATATTTTAAATAATGACAAACAAAACATTTCGGTTAGATGTTTAATTGATAACGCTTCGCAGAATAACTTGATTACTTCCGCATGTTGTGAACAGCTCAAACTAAAACCTATTTCGCTTGCAAATTCGTTTATTAAGGGCATCGGGTCCGCTTCACAAACGGTTCGTGGCTACGTTCAGCTGCTTGTTACCACAAAGGATAAACAATGTTCTTATAACATTACCGCTTTAGTTGTCGATAACATAACCGACCGCATGCCGTCCGAATATGTTGACACTTCGATAGTGCGACATTTGGTTGACTTACCGCTCGCTGATCCGTTTTGGCACATTCCGGGTGAGGTCGAGTTGATACTCGGCGCTCAGCTGTTTCCGCACTTGTTGCTAGGCGGCAGGGTTGTCGCGCCCCCCGCACCGTCCGCTATTGAAACCGTGTTTGGTTATATTCTAATGGGTGACGCTCCTATTAATAATTTTAATAAAAATGATACCGTATGCGCATTTCAAAATATAAATACCGCTACTTTCTTCACGTGTTCTAGTGGCACGTCGGAGACGCGTGATCGCTTCGATGAACTTCATCTTGATAAAACATTGACTAAATTTTGGGAAATGGAGGAAATGCCTTCCAAAGGGTTTCTTAGTCCAGAGGATAGTCAATGTGAAGACATTTACACCGCTACCGTGTCGCGTGATGTGACTGGTCGTTATTGCACCGCTTTACCTTTTTGCCGAGATCCGTCTGAACTAGGGAATTCTCGCGCCGTCGCTGTTCGCCGATTGCTTTCTTTGGAGCGCAAACTTCAAGATCCTGAGCTACGGGTCAGTTATAATGAGGTTGTACAGGATTACATAAATAACGATTATTTGTCCGAGGTCCCGCCTAACAGCGAGGATTATTCGCAAGGTTATTTCATTCCGCATCATGCCGTCGTTCGCCGCGATAAAGATACTACGAAAGTTCGTATTGTACTTGACGCTAGTGCTAAATGTCATAATGACATTTCACTCAATGACATTCTTCATACAGGGCCGAATCTCCAGGCTGACATTTTTGTGCTGTTACTTAATTTCCGCTTGTTTGCAGTCGCGTTAGCGGCAGACATAAAACAAATGTATCTTAGAATCCTTCTTCAACCAGAGCACCGCAAATATCAAAAGATTTTATTCCGCTTTGACCCCGCGCAACCTATAAGCGAATTTCAGTTTAATCGAGTCGCGTTCGGTTTAAAGTGCAGCCCCTTTTTAGCTATGCGCACAGTGCGACAGCTAGCGATCGATGAACGCGATCGCTTTCCGCGCGCCGCTGATGTGGCGTCTCACGAGTTATATATGGACGATTTAACCACTTCTGTCCCTACAGTGGACGAGGGAAAATCGCTTTCACGCGAGCTCATTGACTTATTTAAGTCTGGTGGGTTTCATTTGACTAAATGGGCCAGTAACTCACCTGAGTTATTAGATGCTGTGCCACAGTCTAACCGCGCCGCTATAGAATTTTCGGATAATCAAAATATGAAGGTGTTAGGCCTTAAATGGCTACCCACCCAGGATATATTTACTTTTTCAACTTCTCCTACAAAGGAAACATTTACTAAAAGGACCATTCTTTCAAGCATCGCCCGCTTATGGGACGTACTTGGGTTCGCCGCTCCAGTGATATTATTCGCCAAACTCTTAATTAAAGAGCTATGGCTACTCAAAGTCGATTGGGACGATCCCTTACCCGACAATATACTTTCTTTATTTCAAAGTTTTAATGAACAACTACCGCTTCTTTCCGCATGTAAAATCCCGCGTCATCTAGGGGTAACCAGTGGTTGCACCACCCACATTGTAGCGTTCGCGGACGCAAGCATGAAGGCGTACGGTTGCGTCGTATATCTGCACGTCACTGACAGCGAGGGAAATGTGCATGTCAATTTAATATGCGCCAAATCTAAAGTGGCCCCTGTCAAAGTAGTTTCGTTAGCCAGACTGGAATTATGCGCCGCAGTCCTTATGTCGAAACTTGTGCGTCTGATTCATGAAACATACAGTGCTCGTACAAAAATTGATAATATATTCGCATTTTCAGATTCGAAAATAGCTCTTTCATGGATTAATTCTTTACCGCATAGATGGGATATTTACGTTAGTAACCGCGTTGCAAAATGTCACGAAAATCTTGATTCGCGTCATTTCTATCATGTCAGTGGGATCGAGAATCCCAGTGATTGCCTTTCTCGAGGTCTTTTGCCAGAACAATTGCTCTCTCATCCTCTATGGTGGCACGGCCCTCCTTGGCTTTGTGCTCCAGTATCAAACTGGCCGATCACCCCTTTTATTCCAGAGGCCTGTGAGACCTTGCCTGAATATAAAAGTAAAACTTTCGTGTGTTCGACTTCTAAATCCGCTCCTGGCTTACTTTATGACCTTACGCAGAAATTTTCATCCTGGAATAAGATTATTCGAATTATTGCATATATTCTGATATTTACTAAAAAATTACCGCGTAATAATCGACTATCCGCTTCGCAGCTCATAATAGCTGAAAGATATTTAATCCAAATTGTCCAGGGTTTTCACTTTGCTCAATTAATTCATGACTTAAAAACGAATAAAGTCATTTCTTCGCCGCTGAGAAAATTAGACTTGTTCATCGATGATCACGGAATTGTAAGAGTAGGAGGTAGACTTTCAAATAGTAACTTACCATACGAAGCTCAACATCCCGCACTATTACCTAAGCATGACCATGTTACTCATCTTTTGATCGATTACTATCACCGCCTGCATTGTCACACTGGTGCCAATGTTTTGAGTTCTTTATTGCGCCAAAAATATTGGATTTTATCTTCAAGAAATGTGATTAGGCAACGTGTTCACGCCTGTAATTTTTGTTTTAAAAATTCTCCATCGCATCTTAATACTAAAATGGCTGATTTGCCATCTTACCGAGTGCAAGAAACTAAAGCATTCGTTCATACAGCCGCTGATTACGCAGGTCCCATAAAAATTACGTTATGTAGACGCCGAGGACAAAGAAGTCAGAAGGCTTATATTTGTTTGTTTATCTGCTTAGTAACCAAAGCAGTTCATATTGAACTAGTTTCCGATCTGTCATCCGAAGCTTTCATTTCCGCGTTCAAACGCTTCATTTCGAGGCGTGGTCCAGTTTCGCATATGTATTCCGATAATGGGACGAATTTTGTAGGCGCTAAGTCTCAGATAAACGAACTGCTTACCGACCATCGCATCGAATGGCATATGATCCCGCCCCGTGCTCCTCATTTCGGAGGACTCTGGGAGTCTAATATTAAAAGCATGAAGCTTCATTTATACCGCGTTATTGGATCTCAGTTACTTACCTATGAAGAATTGTTAACTGTTTTGACGCAAGTCGAAACCATTTTAAATTCTAGACCGCTTTGTATTTTATCAGAGGACCCGCATCCCGAGCCTCTTACTCCCGCGCATTTTATAATGGCTTCTCCTTTGACATACCTACCTACCGCGCCTGTTTCCGATGAAACTAAGACTCTGCGTCATAGAAAAGAATTGTTGGACCAAATGGTGTGCAGTTACTGGAAACGATGGCGTTTAGAATATCTTAATTCATTACAAGTGAGGCAAAAATGGCTTACTAATACGGAAAACATTAAACCAGGTATTATTGTATTGATACATCAGGATGATGTTCCCCCGCTCCGCTGGCCGTTGGGCATTATACAGGAGGTTTATCCGGGTAAAGATGGTAGAGTCCGCGTCGCCTTAGTTAAAACTGCATCTGGCATGTTTAAACGACCTATCGTCAAACTCTGTCCATTGCCTTCTCAATAACTTATAAAATAATTTAATCCCCATAGTTTAGGTAGGTAATTATAATAAGTATTTCGTATGTTACCTTGATAATTTGTCCCCTTTGTCTTGACCGCGATTTTTCTTTTTTTTTGATAATACGTCGTATTATCAAGGCCGGGAGGATGTTTACGCCAATTGGCTAATTTAATTTTCGCGCTCTTCGTGATGTGGCGTCCTTCAGGTTATCCCTTTCCTATTCCCTCTTATACATCACCATACGTCGAGTGAAAGAGAAAGAACATTGTGCCTACAACAGCGCCAAAAGTGATGAACTATTTGACCGCCGTTACTACATATTGAGAACCAAATTGGACTCGACGCAGTGATTTTTATCTCCGCTTTTAAATCCAAGTAAACCGCAAAAATATACTATTCCCGCATCTATAAACTTTAATTAGTGCCCTATATAGTGATCTGTGATGTTTAATTAGCCGGCCGGCAGTAAAAGTGCAAATTTACGGTCTCCGAGGTGTTGGGTGTGAGACGCTCAAAGACGGCGTTCTTCTTCGGCTCCAGCTGCTGGTCAAGAGACGTTTTGGTGAGTCCCCTTGCCTTTTCCCCCGACCCTCGAATTCTCCACATCACATTATCTCAACCGCCCCGCTCCGCAAAACTACAGTCCACAGAAACCGCTATACCAGCCATTTTTACAATAGTCATCCCATAAAACCTCAATCTATAATGGAATCAACCACTAAAAGGTTGAAATAGGGGTGAAATTTTGAATGAAAATAGTTGGCCATTTTGCGTATAAGTCTTTTTAAGATTTGCCCCTTGACGAATTAGTCCTTTTCAGAATTAGCCATTTTGCGAATTAATCTTTTTAAGAATTACCCTTTTCAGGAATTAGTCCTTTTCAGAATCAGCCATTTCGCGAATTAATCTTTTTAAGAATTATCCTTTTCAGGAATTAGTTCTTTTCAGAATTAGCCATTTCGCGAATTAGACTTTTTAAGAATTAGTCCATTTGCGAATTAGTCCTTTCCGGACTCGGGTGCCATTTCGCGAATTAGTCATAATGCGACTAAACGCTTTGTAGTAGTAGAAGTCCGGTTGATTGAATTCCTTTCTCCCAGGGTTGTCACCGATGGCCCGCAACACGCCATCGCCCGGCGCGGGCACCGGCATCGGCGAGGTAGCGGGCGCGCTAGTGACGGGCGCGCGCCACGGCCTCGAGCCACTGTTCGTGAGCGCGCCGCCAAGGGCACAGCGCGTCACCCACTCGGAGGCTTACATACGGTAGGCATAAACAACACAAATGCACTACAAGCTCAAAACTTCTCTTTTAAAATGAACCTATCTCAATTACCAGGCTTATTGGGAAATCAGACTATAGTTTACACAGTAAATACATAACTCTACATGACTAAGCTGTACTGCGGCAAAGGCTACACTCGAACCACTTTTCGTTTGTGAGCGCGCCGATGATGTGGTCACAACGTGACGCACTGTCAGTCACGTCAGGAGTATACAATAC
Organism: Agriphila straminella; assembly: GCA_950108535.1. NCBI lineage: Eukaryota > Metazoa > Arthropoda > Insecta > Lepidoptera > Crambidae > Agriphila > Agriphila straminella. The sequence goes on along the minus strand of OX467326.1, from coordinate 5,173,284 downwards.
ACGTATACAAGATGTATTTGTAACCACTCTCCAAATTTTAAGGATGTGTTCAGTCCATGAAACTGAACAACTTTCTCTCAGAAAAATAGGGTCAAATATGTAAAAAAAAGACTTCATACAAATCAAAGTGATCAGTTTAGTATGGGATGACCTAAACACATCCTTAAAATTTGGAGAGTGGTTACAAAAACACCTTGTATACTGTACACACACAGATTTACATTACATATACAGTATATACACATACACAATCTTGTTCTGCTTCTTTGTATAAAAATTAAAAAAACCTAGTTTTAATTCACTTGGATAATACAAAGTATTTATTTTAGTCATTTTCAAAAATGTAAAAAGAAAGATAACATCTATTTCCGAAATTATCACGTGTATCGAAGTTCCACGTGAACGAAGCCGCGAGCATTAACTAGGTATAAAAAGGTTCTTTATAATTTCCAGATACATTGAGGGCTTACACTCCGACCAAAAATACATCACTCCTTGGGAGAAATCTCTAACACCGATGCCTCTGAATCCAGACCCGGCTCAATACAACATGCACAAACTCCCAGCTCACTGGATGACCGAAGAAGCGGTCAACGGGTACTTAGCCCAAGACAAGAGTCTCTCAGAAACTGACATACAGAAAATGGACAACAATACCAAAATACTGAAAGGCCTATGCGCCTTAAGAGATTTCATGATGAGAGATGCTCTGAATATATACAAGAATATCTGATGACGCAAGAGACGAAAATGACTATTTTAGATTTAAGTTAATTAAGTGGCAATCATGTATTTTCAATAACTATATCTTTTACGGCTAATAAATCAGGTAGATATCTACTTACTATAAGTTGTTTTTTTATTTTGCAAATAGACAAAAATGTTAGCATTAAAGTCATTTGGAAGGTCTAAGGGAAAGTATCCTAAATATTAATGATTGCAAAGTTTACTAAAGGAAACATTCATTTAATAAATAAAATGTTTAAAAAACAAAAAACTGACTTCAAAAAACACATTTTATTTATAGTGGAAGTACCTTCTGTATTAGGTAGGTATATGTATATTATATTGGTAGAAAAATCCCCATCGGGGCCCGTCTTCGGTTTATGCAAGAATTTTATATTCATACTAGAGACTGCCCGCGGCTCCGCCCGCGTGGACGAAACTATACTATGACAAACAATTTATTATTTCAAAACCACAGTGATAATAAGTACTAAATAGTTACTGTTTATGCTCTGAAAAGATTTTAATGCATAAAATGTTATTTTCAATACAGTTGCTCGAAAATGTAAGTTTACGATGACAGTCGAGCGTGCGGAAAGTTGATTTTACCGCACGCCGTGCGTTTTTGTTTACGGAGTAGTACAGCGTGCGGAAAGTTGATTTTACCGCACGCCGGCGCCGTGCGTTTTTGTTTACGAACGTTTTTTTAATTTCTACTAGCTTCCGCCCGCGACTTTATCCGCGTGGACAGTAGAAAAATATTGCAACCAGTTTAAAATGACCCCTTTAGTGTATGAAAGCTAGTACTACGGAGAGTTCAAGGTGTTTCCCTGGTTCCACCCACCTGAATTTGATGAAACATAGCTTAGATTATAAGTTGGACCTCAATCTACTAAATTGTGAAAAATCCATCAAAATTCGTTTAGCGGTTTTTGCGTAATTCGCGCACAAATATTTAGAATTTACAGTTTTATTATATGTATAGATTACAATTTCAGCAGTACCTATAATGTTTTCTCGCAAATGTATTGAAAAACGTAGTATGGCACACGGTTGTTAAGGTTTTTTAAAACTCGTGACGATTATAAACCCTCGCCTACGGCTCGGGCTTATAAAACGTCAACTCGTTTTAAAAACCTCCTTACCAACCTTGTATCATAAACTACTATTACATAATAAATTATGTACAGATTAGTTACATAATAGTGACATAGTATTTAGAGATTATTTACAATGTTGTTAACAATTAATTTACAGAAAATGAACAGTTTAGGACCTACAGTACATGACTAGTATAAAATCGTTTTCTAAAGTGGACTAACAAACAAAGAAAATCTTTTTATACGCGACTGTACCACCTAAAAATTACTATTATGCTGTTTTTTCAGATGGTTACGCTCAAGTATGGCGCGATCGCTTTTTCGTAACCACCGTAATTTAGTCGGTTTATAGGAGAATTGCTGGCACTTTCTTGTTTTTAACTTTTAATCCATCCGAGATTTAAAGCTGAAACTTTCAGGGATGTTTTTTAACAAAATAAACATGTGTGTTCACTATAGTCTACCGTTTTGTATTTAGAGGGGCGTATTCGATCGCCCAAGTAGAAATTTGAGAAGTAAGTTGAAAATTTGATGAAATCTCTTCATATCGCGTAAAGTTTGTTAATCCAGATTTGTACACCTTTTAAGGGCATATCATAGGTATATGTAATGGGTTTTTATATGTTTTCAAATGTACTAGATTAGAAGTAAATCGTTTTTTTCCAGTTTTTTAAAAAATATTAATTATATCGATATTTGTTGATGAATCGAAATACTTATGTTTGAACATATTTGAACAAATGAAAGCCTATAACTGGTATTTTTTTCAAACTTCTGCGACAAACAGATTTAGAGATATGGGAAATCCCAAAACGTTACCGCAGCAAAATCTTGAATATCTCAAAAACTATAAGTTGAACAGATTTTGCTATTGGTATTCATTTACAAATCATCAAAAGCTATCTTTTGATGTACTTGGTTCCAGGCTAAACGCCTTTTTTTAAAAACATTTTGCTAGGGTAATGTTACCCCAGCAAGATCAGTTTTTCTCGAATAACTTAGAAAATACAACTTGAACACATTTTGCTATACTTGAACAAATTGCATCTATCTATGAACTAATTATCTGTAATACTCTCATTTCTCTAAGACGCAACATTTTTTTCCCACCCTGTAAAGGTATTCACGCATTAAAACACTTCAGGTAAATATGAAGCTTATATTAAGTGATAATAAAATATAAATACAATGTATCGAATGGCATATATGTCGCAGGCGTGGTGATACAATGAAGCACAGTTACACAGCTTCCACTTCTTCCTTTATAAGCCTGACTAGGTTATTGAATTTCGACCCTTCGAAAATGAGGACCTAGAACAAGACAGAAACAGCAAATAAACATGATGTTATATCTACCTCGCCTCGTCCTTGTTACATAATGATAGTCTGCCGCAACGGGCTATTTTCAGAGGCAAAAAAGTCGATAGATAGCGGGTGAATCTACGGACTATTTGAACCCATTTCTTAGCACATTTTCATAGTTTTAGAGTAAGAATATTCTGTCTCCGTGCGCAGTAACGATATAATAGGTCCCAGACGAGAAGCGTTTAGCAGCATAAGTTATATAATTTTTTGCAACCTCATGACTTTTTTTACTTCGAGGACAATGACGGCGTACAAAACGCCCGTAGATTCACCTGGTGTTTTATGAAAACCGAACCGTCGAAAAGTTGCTTAATATATATTGTATAATATCTATCGCTTCTCTATCTTCGTTTACTTTGGAGAGTGCTCCAAGGCGGTCTGGTTTTCCTATAGCATTTGCGACCAAAATAAAAAAAATGCATGCGATTAATATTGCTGAGTGTGAAAGGGGTTTAACTTTACGGCTCGGCTTTCATAAAACGCAATCTATCGAAATTTTTTGAACTATATTTTTTATTATACTCTTTATTGCACTCATAAAAACAGTTACACAAAAATAAATTGAGATATGTACACAAAGGAGGACTTATCTCTAAAAGAGATCTCTTCCAGCCAACCTGAGAACGTGTTCGAGATTTCGATGTTAAGCGGGTGACATAAAGTGCAAAAATTAAATTAGAAAAACTGTCAATTTAAAGTCTAAAATATAGTACCTACAATATATAAATAAATAAATATACCTAATTTACCTATACAAACACATACATACATACATATTAACCTATATTATAAATATACATACAAATAAATAAATAAATAATAATATTTGAGCTGTCAGAAAATCTGAAAACAAAACCGGAAAGAATCTGAATCAAATTCAGTAAAAAATTATATATATTTTAGCCCTCCTAGCATGATCGATATATTGGCCGCGTTCCGAATCACGCTTACAGCACTGTGAGCGCGCTAAAGGCCGGTTCGAAGTAAGTTGAAGTGACGTCACAGATGACGTCATCGCATGTGCTAACGACGCTCAGCGTATTCCACCAAAGCACTGTGAGCGTAGTCGGTGTAGCTGTCAAACTTCCTTGCCAAAGTTCTTTCTTGACAAAAAATACGTGGTTAAATTGTGAATTGTTGTAGATGTTGTGGTTATTATTTGTATTTTTTACAAAAGATGGCTGAATTTATTGACCTGCAGGCGTTTTGTAAAGATACGAACGAAATAATAATAATTAACTGATGTTGAAAGACCTAGCAGTGGTAATTTTGAAGCTTGCTGAAGCTGAAGAAGTATTTTGAAGCTTTGAGTGTTTAAAATTTGGTAGGTAAATAATTGGTCTCAGTGAAGGAACTTAATTCGTATTCATTAGTGCCTTTTTATTTACCCTATCCCTTAGAATAAATATTTACTTTACCGAGATTTACCCTTTTTGAGGTTACATTGTTCTATAATATCTACAATCCAACGTTAGCGGCCTTATCGCTCTCACAAGCGGTCTGAATCAATAGTATCGTGAACGTGCTGACAGCGTGCTAATGATTTGGACCGGTATAGAATGACGTCACACGCTGTGAGCACTGTTGGCGTAATTCGGAACGCGGCCATTATATCACTGTTATAGCGTTTTATCGACACTCGACTGTCAAAATCCATTGTCTTTTAAATGTTAAACGGGATAAATCGCTATATCATATCGCGCGGTGGGGGGCAGATATCAGTGAAATATCAAACGGTTAGAATTATAATATTTGGGTTATTGACCTTCCTACAAGGCGTCAAGGCGCCGCCCTCGTAGTCCCACTGCGACAGATCAGCCTGCTCCGTCACGTCCACGTCGAAGCTCACCATCGCGGCATCAGCTAGCGGCTTCTCCTCTTGGTTCGCGAATAGCACTTCAGATGATTCTGGTGAATAAATCAGAAGTTTTGAATGAGAGAAGAAAAAAATAAAACATTGTGCGTTTTCATAATTCTGCACAGCACGATATTACTGTAAATGCCGTGTGAAATTTTAGGGACACAAGGAGTCTGGCGATAATCAAAATGGCAATTTAGGCACTTCCCCTATACCATTCGAATAAAGCACAAATGAGGATCAACGAGGTTTTTAGTTAAATATGTAGAGTTTCAGTCACATCAAAATAATAGAATTATTGAAATTGGACCAAAAATGACGAAGATAGAGCGATTTTCGTGTCGCATTCTCAAAAACGCTCCCCAATTCACGATTGGCTGATGACGTCATCAGCCACGTGCGCCACTCAGCGGCGCGGCAGGTGTTTGTTCGGGCGATCGTGGCACGTGACGTCATCGCATGATCCGCAAGGGCCGGACGTGTTTTTTTAAACTCACTTTTTAAATCTTTAATAACTTTGTCATTTCTTGAAGGATTTGAGAAATTTAAACAGAGATTTACTCAGATTCAATTGTCGTGTTGATCCTCATTGAAATGAAATGTCTTTTGATTCTTTTTCCCACCCAACATATTTCTCTAAAATCGCAAAAAAAAAAACATCTAGCAACTCTGGTGGACGTCAACTTCCACGATATCGTACCGTGCAGAATAGGGATGTTGACTAATGAATAAAAATAACGAAATACTAATAAAAATCGTAAACATATTAAACTTTTAGAGTAGCTTGTATACCTCTTGGTTTTATATATTGCATATTATTTGTTTTATGACCCTTCAAAGTTGGGTGGACAAGTCCATTTAAAAAGTATAAAATTTATTAAAATAAATAATACCTTTAATTAGTCCGTAAAATGTATAGCAAATTTGTCTAAGAAACTATTTTGATAAACACAATATTTAATATAGCTGCCGAACAAATTTCCTACGCGTTGCATACAAACTAGCACGGCGTGACGTCATAACGTGCAAGCCATTAGTATGGAGCGTTTTTGATCGAGTCCATTTGTGTGCATTTCACACTGTGATATCTCGGGCAGTTTTCATGCTAGCGAATTAATTCTTTTACCAATGTTTCTTTTTTTGAGAGGTAATTTATGTAACATAAAATAAAAAAAATAGTCAACATTCCTATTATAAAAGCACTTTGAGATCTTGATCAGAAGCTTGTGTGATATTTTTGGTGTCTTAATAATCTTTGGTTTAAAAAATTTAATATAAATGGAAATGGAAGATATTATTCCCTTTTGTACCAATTTAAAATTAAAGTTACGAGAACCAACCTCCAGTGTTATATGTTTTGCATATCCATATTAAGTATTGGAATGTGTATGGCATATTTTTTCTCACTGCCTTTTCTAGTTCAGACTGCAGAGATGAGAACAGGGGCACACTGATCGCAGCTGGAATGTTGAGGATCCTGCAAGAAATAAAAATAATAATTTTAAACAGGTAACTTAAAAACATCGTACTTACATATTATTATCTTTTCATTATGCACATACACATGTTAAAAATTCACAATTTTATTATTTTGTCCAGCCACATATTGAGAATGGACAGAGATGACTTAAATATTCAATTACTGATAAAAGAAAAACCTGTTTCTTACCTTTCATTTATAACAAGTCCTACTTGAGAAGCATCATCTGTGAGAATCTTTTTGATGAGGGCTTTTGTTTTGTCATTCGCATTGTCCTCAGCAAGAGTTGTCAGGAGGGTTCGAATTTGTTCTACGCATTTCTCACCCTGAAATTATAAAAAAAAATACCCTGTAATTATATTCCAATAGGCGAACTTTTATTAAATTGTTTTGTATCTACATGTGGTAGCTTGTCAATAGCTTTTAGTTATATATATTTGTTGTTATCTGTATGTTTATAAATTGTAAGCTATCCAAAAACGATAAATAAATAAATGTCACGAAGGCGCGTCGGCTATGAATGTTGTTAGGCGTGCACATGGACATTGCTTGTGTGTAATACCACAGATAATATAATACTATACTAGGTAATACACTATTATGTATTCTGTGGTACTACGAAAGCCTGCAGACGCACACTAGAACAATGTGCATGTGCACACCTAACACATTCATAGCCGACGCGCCTTTGTGAGATAAAACATCAGCCCCCCTAGCCAAAGTAACATTTGAAAATTTTCGTTATCGCTTCGCTTCGAAACATGTATATGGATTTGACGTTTTAAAATTCGATTGTTAACTAAACCTTATGTAAATCCCATACATGTTTCGATAGCGAAGCGATAACGAAGATGGTTGTGCGGGCGATAAAAATGGACTGTATTGATTTTGGAGCGGAGAAAGCTACTGAAAATATACGCGAAAGTCGACAATAACAGTGGAAATTTGGAAAGGGCACAATACCTTGACCGCCTCGTTGGGTGCGAGATGCTTGAGGTTGCCGGGGACGTCCCTGGTCCTGGCTGCAGCAGGTTCCTTGAGTTCCACTTTCACTGAACAGTTCACACACACGGTGTTTGCGTGTTTAGGCCACTAAATCCAAAATTAATGCGGAAAATCGGTGCGAGCGCGCGAGCGGCCAAGCGGGTCCATTGCGTCTTCTATATCAATGTGTTGGCAGCATTGCATTGCGGTGCAACTTTGTACCGCTAGATGGCGGTGACAGTTGTCTCGCTCTTTCATACGCGAGCCAAGATATGTGCGATGGAGAAAGGAAATGGAAGTTTGGACGGGAGAGTCGACAACTATTTAATTAAATAAATTTAAATCGGCGATGCAACATGCAAATAACAACGCGGCACATTTAAATCTATACCGGCGCAACCATTTCCCCCCGGCTTGAAGGGTTACCTTCAAAAAAAGGAAAGAACAAACTACCTATATAGTTGCTTCTAAGCTAAACTTTTAACTAAACTATAATGCTATTGAACTAAACTAAGTTAAACCTAATCGAACAAGCTAAATTATGATTGTGGTTGAAGTTACTGTTGATTAGGCAAAGGACAAAGACGAATAACTGGACGTAAGTACGAGCCAGTTGCGGTCTTAACACGAACTATACGGGTGATCCCATTTGACCCAGGAAAAACTTCTTCTACTAGCCCAAGCGGCCAATGTAATGGAGGCATGTTTTCGGTTAAAATAACTACGACAGTACCGACAGTAATAGGGTTCGATGGAGTATTCCATTTCTGACGTGACTGTAGCGTATGCAAATAGTCTGTTCTCCAACGCTTCCAAAACGATTGAACGAGCTTATCCAATAAGACGTGACGCGAGAGAAGATGAAGTCGATCTTCCTCTATTTCTAAAGCGGGCAAATATTTTAACGGTGTCACATTTAAAAAGTGCGCTGGAGTCAGTGCAAGCGGCTCCGAGGGATCACTAGACAAGGTTCTACAAAGAGGACGCGTGTTCATAACGGCCTCGACTTGAGTGAGCACGGTGCTCAGCTCTTCGAACGTAAGAATCTGTTCGCCTATAACGCGAAACAGATGCGACTTTAAACTTTTAATGTTAGCTTCCCAATTGCCACCAAAGTGGCTAGCGGCGGGCGTATTGAACGACCACTTAACCCGGCGTCATTGTGGCGGAAAAAAGTTACACTAACGTTGAGGTGGGTCATCATGACCCTGGTTACAATTGTTAAAATTTTGCCTAGTATAAAATAATTTTAAATTTTTCAAATTTTATATTAATTATAAATACTGTATTTATAATCAGTAGCAGCAATAAAACACATTGGTAATGAGTGAAATAATCTTTATTTTTCGTTTTTCTTATAGACTATTAATTATACAACAAAACTGTAACTCTTTTCTTAATTTTCTTATATCAACAAAAAACAATATCGTTTCTAACAAATACTTACTTAAATAAAATCTATACTACCTTACCTCTCTATCATTGGAAGATAAGAACGAACGACGAACACTAACATGATCTTCATATAAAATATATATAAAAAGTATATGGCACAAAACAGCAACGTCGCCGTTGAGCTGGGTCATAATTACCCTGTCGCAGGTTCACACACGTGTTGCTCGTTGCGCTGGTGATGGACGAATGAAGTGAGATACGCGAAGGGGAGGGGTGATCTTTAGCTGCAGCTACTGAGACAGACAGTTGTGGGTGGCAATTATTTCTAAGCAGTTTTCCGTATGCAAAACATGCAGGGTCATATTGACCCTGCCTCAATGACGCCGGGTTAATGCGGTTTTCAGCTAATACGTGGGCGAATTCCGTGTTAAAATGTTTCGACCGTAGAAAATTATGTAGTTCAGAGAGGCTACGACGAGCTCCGACGTAATTCGTACCGTTGTCCGAATACATTCGAGATACGGAACCCCGACGCGACAAAAATCTTTTAAATGCAGCCATGAAGCATGGCGTGCTCAAATCACTAGCTAATTCAATATGAACGGCGCGAGTCGTCATACAAATGAAAAGACAGACATAAGCTTTCGTGGAGCGTATACCACGACCGCGATAAGCTGTTACCCTGAAGGGGCCCCCGTAATCAGAGCCTGTGTGTACGAATGCTTTAGCAGCCTGAACAACGCGACAAGAACGATGGTCGGCCATTTCGGGCGCGATTGACTTCGGGCGAAGTTTGAAACACGGAATACATCTATGAACTATCGAACGAATCAAATTGCGTGCGGAAAGAATCCAGTATTTCTGGCGCAAAATCGACATTAATAAATCTGGACCAGCGTGACAATTCACCTTATGGTGATATTCGACTAAAAGATCAACGATATGATCTTTGCGCGGGAGAACTATAGGATGCATTTGATCATAGTTTAATTCGGACTGGCTCAAGCGACCACCAACTCGAATGAGGCCATCCTTCAAAAAAGGTTTCAAATGTTGAAAAGCGCGACTACAAGGTTTATTAATTTCTAAATTTCTAGTTTCAGACGAAAAATAAAATCGCTGAAGTTCACGAAGTACAATTAACTCGGCCTTGTTCAAGTCAGAGGCGGTAACGTACTCGCGACGCGGAAGGATTTTCAAAAATCGACAAATAAAAACAACACTACGCAAAAGAATCGACCACGAGGATACACGACTAGCCAACGCTAAGATAGTCGATCTTTCGGCAGGCGGTGCGGTAGCAACTAAAGAGGTTTTCTTTTCCTCTGGTGGTGTGGACACAGTATTGGGGTTGAAATGACTTACAGGCCATTCATCAGGTGGGGTTCGGCACCAGGAGGAGCCATGAAACCACAACGGATGATTCAAAATTTGTGCAGGTGTTAACCCACGAGACAAACAATCGGCAGGGTTGTCCGTACCTGAGACGTGATAAAAGTTTTGCGGCGCCAATTCCGACTGAATTTTTGCCACCCTATTTGCGACAAATGTATCCCAACGATGGGGCGAGGAGTGTGTCCAACACAAAGCTACGGTCGAGTCCGAGAATGCGAAAATTCTATCTATATTTATGCGGTTGCGACAACTATTAATAATTGAACTAACGAGCTGGGCTAGAAGTAATATAGCGCACAGCTCGAGGCGAGCGAGAGAAACTACTTTACTAGGGGCTACTTTAGATTTAGCGCTGATGAGGTGGAGCGAAATGTCATCACCATTACGAACGTGGAAGTACACAACACCCCCGTACGCTTTCTCGCTAGCGTCTGCGAAACCTAAAATTATTACAATACTATCATTTGAGATGCCAACATGGCGCGGTATTCTAATTTGCTCGAGCACCGGAAGCTCGGCTCTAAAGCGGTCCCACAATTTAACAATGTGGTCAGGAGGAGTGTCGTCCCAGTCACAGTTGGACAGCCAAAGTTCCTTTATAAGAAGCTTTGCATACAAGACGACAGGTGCTACAAATCCCATAACATCCCATATGCGTGCGATACACGACAATATGGTGCGCTTAGTACAGGTTGACGGTGTAGGGCAAACTTTCAAACTAAACATGTCGGACGAAGGTGACCAACACAAACCGAGAACCTTATGCGTATCATTACCATCAAACTCCTTGACGGTTGACAAGCGATGCGTCGGTGGAATCGAATCCAAGACCGATTGCGAATTACTATTCCATTTTACGAGATCAAAATTACCAGCCTTCATGAGATCAATAACTTCAGCCGCAGTTGCGACAGCTTGATCTTCACTCTGCACAGAATAAATATAGTCGTCCATATACAGACCGGTTTCTACAGTCTCCTTAGCCTTTGGGTATTTGTCCCCCTCATCGGCGGCGAGCTGCTTGACAGTGCGAAGAGCGTGGAAGGGACTGGATTTAAGTCCAAAACAAACGCGATTAAATTCGTAAACCTGTAAAGGTTCCTGCGGCGAAAATCTATACAAAATGCGTTGGAATCGGCGATCCGATTCGCGAACACCAATACAAAGAAACATTTGTCTAATGTCGGCTGAAAGCGCGACAGCGAATAAGCGAAAGTTAACTATAATTTCAAACAAATTACCTTGGAGATTTTGACCACTATGTAAAATATCGTTTACCGAAACATTCGAACTAGTTTTGGCGCTGCCGTCTAAAACTACGCGCAACTTGGTGGTTAGTTTATCCTCACGGATAACTCCATGGTGCGGTATGATATACGAAGGAGCATGCTTCGTCTCTTCAGCTTCGGGAGGCGCGGGTCTAATAAAGCCTTTATCCAAATATTCGATTATTACGTTATCGTAAGCCTCCTTCAACTTTGGAGATGCTTGCATTTTTCGTTCTAAACAGAAGAAGCGTTTTTCGGCTGACTGATAAGAATCTCCAAGCGAATTAACATCACCCTTAAAGGGGAGTGCGACAATATAACGACCATCGCTATCGCGAGTAGTCGTGCGACTATAAAACTCTTCACAAAGTTTATCACCAGGGCTGACAACAGGAGGTACGTTCACCTCTTCCATCTCCCAGAATTTACGGACGGTGGAGTCCAGCGGCTCGACGGCGCAACAATATGACACTGTCGAGTTACAATCTAAACAAGCGGGTGCGGAACCAACAATAACAAAACCAAGAACCGTCTCTAAGGCGAGAGGCGCGGGTTGCGACGAGTGACCTTGAACCTTACGCTGCAACAGGAGGTGCGGGAAAATCGAAGCGCCAACTAACAAATCAATATCTCCTGGAACGGCGTAAGTATCATCGGCCAAAGGCAAATCTCTAAAATTAGTCAATAATGCGGTATTGACTGCGACAGTCGGTAAAAGTTCGGTTACTTTATCGACAACTAGCGAATCCATCGAAAAACTAAGGTTATAATCAAAACGCGAGTGAAATTTAATTCCTACAGAACCTTGAACGGCTTTAGTGGAACCCCCAATACCTTTCACAACATTACAGGCAGGGCGGTTATTTATATGCAAACCAAGACGACTACAACAATTATTACTAATAAAATTACTTTGAGAAGCACTATCTAAAAGTGCGCGTACACTATGTTCCCTACCATGTGAATCGTATACAATCACCCGAGCGGTTGCGAGAAGTACCGTAGTAGGGCTTGTGTGCAAACTCGATAACGAGCACAAAGCAACATCGTTCGGCTGCGGACGCGCGGCAGTGGCGCCGCGGTCGCCAGGAGCGGGCGGGGACGAAAACACGCGAGAGCGCTCCGAGTCGCCGCTCCACGGCGCGGGCGGCTGTGACGTCACAGCGAGCGGACTACGGCTAGGCATGGCGTGGTCGGACACGGCAGGTTCATTACTAACTACAAGCGAATTATTTCCATTAACGCGCGAAGTACCAACTGTGTTTAAATTGGACGCGGCATTATTATTTTCAAAGTGTAATAATGAATGGTGTTTACCATTACACTTGCGACAAAAATGATTCGAATTACAAATTGAAACACGATGTTTCTCACTGAGACAATTGATACATAAATTATTAGCACGAACAAATCTATAGCGATCGCTAGGGGTGAGCTTATTGAACTCCGAACATTTATAAAGTTGTTCGTGATGACCCTGACACAAAGAACACTTTTTCGAATGCGCCGCTTGCGAAGTTGCGGGTTCGAAATTAACAAAAGAATGCGTGGACTTCGTGGCGTGCGGAGAGTGCGTCGGTGGCCTATTGTTACGATTATTCGGACTAATTTTCGTAACTCCGTGGTTTAACGAAGTTCGTTGCAAAATTCTAATATGTTGACGAACGAAAGTTTCTAAATCGTCGAACTTAGGTATTTGATAGCCACGTCTATCCATTTCAAATAAGCGAACGGTTTCGGAATCTAATTTCTTTAACCCAATATACAAAAATAAAAAGTCACAGAGGTCATCGACCTTGAGATTCTTAAGGGCGCGAACAGCTGATGCAAAAGTATCTAAGAATTTTTCTAAGTCGTGTTCATTGCACGAAGAACTATTTTTCAAATTAAACATTTGATCTAAATAAGCGGTTGTTACTAAACGTTTATCTTCGTATTTGACCTTCAATGTATTCAAAATTAAACTATAATTTTCGGCGCAAAGCGTTATCCCGGCGCAAATGGTTTTTGCTTTCCCGGTAAGCTTACTGACTAAATAATGCAATTTTTCGTGATCCGATAACGAATTATTATTATGGATCGTGTTTTCAAAACTAGCGAAAAACAAGGGCCAATTTTTTATATCGCCATCAAATTCTGGTATTTGAATGGGCGGTAATTTAGGTCGGTCCCGTTTTAACAAATCGAAACCGGCTAACCCGGGTTTCGACTCGGTAACTACTGCGGGCGCTTGCAATGACTTGGCGACACGTTTTATTCGACAAAATAAATCTTCGAATGACGACATGGCGTCGTAATTTACTAAGAAATTGGCATTCAATTCTAATTCAACGGAGTTTATTTTATCGAGAATATTTTCGAAATCTAAGCGCAAAGTATCTACGGTTTCTAGCGAAGATAAAAACAAATCTTTTATTGATTCATCGGCGGTCTGCGATGAATAATCACAAATCAATTGCATACGCCTAAAAAGGCTATCCTTTTTAGCATGTAATATTTTTAACTGTGTCTCCGGAGTCATTTTCGGAGGCATTGCTACAACAACAAACTAACTAAAACTGCTAAACTAACGAACGATCAAATTGAAAGCGGTGAAGATCAGCGACGCGAGCGAGCGTAAGTACTTAGTGCGAGCGTGACTACCTACCCGCGCACAAAATATATTACTATGCGGTACAGTCGAAACTACGAACTATTATGCGAAATAAAGTATTTAAATGCGTTCATTCCCTATGGAATGAAAAACTACTATGCGTTTATTCCTTATGGAATAAAAACTAATGCGATTTTATGATGAACTATTGCGAAATTTGCGAACTATGGCGAACTATATGTAGGTAGGTACCTACTATGTACGACTATAAAATGGATCAAATCCGGATCGTATGGACCAGAAAATGGTTGTGCGGGCGATAAAAATGGACGGTATTGATTTTGGAGCGGAGAAAGCTACTGAAAATATACGCGAAAGTCGACAATAACAGTGGAAATTTGGAAAGGGCACAATACCTTGACCGCCTCGTTGGGTGCGAGATGCTTGAGGTTGCCGGGGACGTCCCTGGTCCTGGCTGCAGCAGGTTCCTTGAGTTCCACTTTCACTGAACAGTTCACACACACGGTGTTTGCGTGTTTAGGCCACTAAATCCAAAATTAATGCGGAAAATCGGTGCGAGCGCGCGAGCGGCCAAGCGGGTCCATTGCGTCTTCTATATCAATGTGTTGGCAGCATTGCATTGCGGTGCAACTTTGTACCGCTAGATGGCGGTGACAGTTGTCTCGCTCTTTCATACGCGAGCCAAGATATGTGCGATGGAGAAAGGAAATGGAAGTTTGGACGGGAGAGTCGACAACTATTTAATTAAATAAATTTAAATCGGCGATGCAACATGCAAATAACAACGCGGCACATTTAAATCTATACCGGCGCAACCAGAAGATTTGTCAATGTTACTTTGGCTAGGCCCTCTGTAGCTGTACAATTGCATTGGTTTGCGTCACTTTACAGTTACACATTAGGAAAAAATTTTTTTTTTGGCAAAGAAATATTTATTTATATTAGATTTAATAATATATATTTATATTATTTAGCAGTGGTTTTGACAGACAGAAAGAGAGTGAGTGACAAAGTCAATATATGAATTTGGAACTACAGGCTGTTCGCATTGACCATGAAGGTTTAACACCCCCCCGCAATGTGAACACCCTGTATCTTCCTATACCTATGTGCTCCAAAAAATATACATTCGACATATCAAAGAACAAACACCCTATCTATACTTTATACAAACACAATTCAAAAATAACATCATTATTTACACCTTACTTGCTAACCTTACATACTTAGCTACCTACCAGAAACATAACATGATGAAAAATTAACGCACAACTAAAAAAAATTACGAACCTATGCTAAACCTAGAGAATTTGTACATTTACAATGCTTCAGTTTCGACAAAGGTTTAGTCAATATATCGGCGATCATGTTGTGTGTAGGTATGTATTCGAGATGTATGTCGTGGTGTGCAAGTGAGTCTAGTTGGATTTAAGTACCTGTAATTGATGCAGTGGCAGCAGCGCGTGGTTAGAGTAGTGGTGGTATAGACGAATACGAACACTGAACACTAAATATCACTTAAGTTCACAATCACAACACGTTTTTATTTTAACACACAAAAACCGAAGAAAAACAGTCATTTCATTTTTTACATGACAGTTACTAATGTCTCGTTTTATTTTCTTCTTTTTCAGAACACAAACTTTTTAATTGTCAAAAAAGGTTTTATAACTATAAAACTCAACACTTTCCCTCAATTAAGTTTGAAGCACTGAGCTGATAATAACTACGTTTGTTTATAGCGCCATCAGTCCAAGCTCGACGCATATTTGATTGAGTCGTGGTCTTGGTACTGGCTTAGTCAATATGTCTGCCAGTTGAGTGGCAGAGCTGGTCTTAGTCACAATCAAGCTTCCGTCCTGCACCATCTCACGAACGAAAAAATGTCGAACACGTATGTGTTTGGTTCGTTTATGAAACTCAGGGTTGTGGGCAAGTCGAATGGCTGCCTCATTGTCAACTCTTAGAGTAGGGGTTTGGATGGGGCCAACCATAAAGCTATATACCCGTTGAAGCCAAATGAGTTCTTTGGCCGCTTCGCTTGCAGCAACTATTTCCGCTTCAGTCGTCGAGATTGCGACGGATGGTTGTCTCTGGCTTAACCAAGATATAACACCTCCGGCAAATAGGCAAGCTACACCTGAGGTAGATCTTCCAGTTGAAGGATCGCCAGAGTGGTCTGCATCACTGTATCCTTCTATAACATTGCTGCCTTTTCCTCGGTGATATCTAATCCCAACATTGATGGTACCTTTGAGATATCTGAAAACTCTTTTCACCTTCAACCAATCCGTTTTGCTTGGATTACTGAGTTTCCGGGATAACACACCAACTGCGAAGGCAATGTCTGGACGAGTGCCTGTCATCAGGTACATCAAGGCGCCAACTGCCTCTCTATAAGGGAAGGTATCAGTATCAGCTTTCCCTGATTCTGAGCTCTCTTCTTCACTCTTGTCCATAGGTGTCGAGACTGGATTACAATTGGCCATGTTAAACCTTTCTAAAATTTTGTTAACGTAAGCCTTCTGGTTTATCACAATTGAATCTTTCTCTTGTCTGATTTCTAAGCCCAGGTAGTAGGATGCTGGCTTCGTTGTGATCTTTAACTTCTTTTGCAAATCTTCTAGAAACTTGTTCGCAAGAGTTTCGCTTGAAGCTGCCACCAGGCCGTCATCAACGTACAGGGCTATCAAAATCTTTCCCTCTTTGGTTTGTTTCGCAAAGAGACAGCAGTCTGCCTCGCACTGCTCGAAGTTTAAGTCCAATAGGATTTTCTCAAAGCAGGAATTCCAACAGCGCGGCGCTTGCTTGAGGCCATAGAGACTCCGATTGAGTTTCCATACCTTGTCTGTCCCATCATCAAGGCCTTCAGGCTGTTTCATGTATAGGTCCTCTTCAAGTTTGCCGTTCAAAAATGCAGTCGCTACGTCAAACTGAATTAGGTGCATGTTTTCTTTTGCACACACACTGAGGAGAGCTCTAATGGTTGTCATTCTGGCGACTGGGCTAAAGGTCTGGTCATAATCAATGCCTTTCCTTTGTCTAAAGCCTTTAACTACAAGGCGTGCCTTATACTTTTCGATAGTTCCATCAGGATTCACTTTGATGCGATATATCCATTTATAAGGTAGTGCCTTTCTACCAGGCGGTAAGTCACACAGTGTCCAAACATTATTCTCCATTAAAGAGTTCATCTCGCTTTTCATTGCTTCCAACCATTTTTCACGATCTTCCCGATTCATGGCCTCTTTATAGCTGCTTGGAAAGTCATCTGTTGCCACAGTGCAGATGAAGTCATCATATTTCTTTGGACGTTGAAGATTATTGCGGTCCCTTAAGTTATACCTAGGTTCTTCGACCACAATTTCTCCCTCTTCTTCGCTACAATCATAAAATCCTTCCTGATGATCTATGTTCTCATTTGGGAGTTCTTCTTCATTTACTTGACCAAAGTCTTCAGTATCACCAGTGACTTCGTCTTGTTGGACTCGATCGTAATCTCCATTATCATTCTCATCTCCCTCTAGATTACGACTTGAGGATTCAGCAGGCTCATTTAAGGTTTGTTCTGGATTTTCATCCATGACTCCCTCTATTTCTCTGGGTTTCCGCTCTGCTGTCCACAAAGAAACTTTGAATTCTACGTCACTTGTAAAGGAAACGTCTCGAGAACGCATGGTTTTCGTACCATCCCAGATACGATAACCGTCATCGTTTTCATACCCAATAAGCTTTCCTTTAATAGCCTTTTTATGTAGCTTCTGACGTTTTTGTTTTGGTATGTGCGCATAACACACGCTGCCAATAATTCTTAAGTGGCTAATCTTTGGCTTTTTGCCGTGCCATAGCTCAAACGGTGATTTGCCATCTTCTTTAGTTGGTCCTGTTCTATTCAGAACATATGCAGCAGTGTTAATAAGTTCTGCCCATAAATATTGCGGTAGCCCTTCCCTTGCATGCAGCATTGATCTTGCAGCTTCAACCAGTATTCTATTTTCCCGCTCACTACACCCATTTTGTTCGGGCGTGTATGGCATTGTAAGTCTTTGCTGTATGCCGCGGCTGTTCAGTACTTTTCTGACTGCTTCATTGTCGAATTCTCCTCCGTTATCACTTAGCAATGTTTTCACAACATGTCCGATGGTATTGAATTCATTGAGTACTTGAATCAATTTGTCTTTAACTTCAGACTTGTGTCTTAAAAAGTAAACATGGCGATAGCTAGAATAATCATCTTTGAAAACGACGAAGTATCTGAATTTTGATCCACTTGGAGGAAAGGGTCCACAGACATCGGTGTGTAGCAGTTCACCAGGTTTGGTTGCCCTTGGCCTAGTCCCAAACTTGAGTCTATGTGCTTTTCCGAATATGCATGCCTCGCATTTCATCTCATCGGCTGGTAAATCGACTTTAAATTCCCTTTTGACTAGAGCTCGAACATGTCTCTTGTCTTGATGAGCGAATCTTTCATGATATACCTGCAGCATATTTGTGCCCGTAATGGCATTTACTTCTACTAAATTTGACTGCTTTGCAGGGATGATGGTCCTTAACTGTAGTTTATATAGTCCTCCTCTTGGATTTCTTCTCCCTACAATTTTTGTTTCTCCATCAATGTCAAGTTTACAACTTGTGGCAGTCGACGTGAATAAACTATTCTGTACAACGTCTTGTGCTGCTAAAGTTGAAAATAGGTTCTTTGTCAAAGACGGTACAAGCCAGACATCTTTCAGTTCTATGGTTTCCTTCTTGTTACCTACTGTTGACTCCACCATAACACGTCCTTTCCCAATTGCTGGTACGACTGTTCCATCTGCCGTCTTCACAGATTGGTTGTTGGAATCAAAAGGTTCGAATTCGCGAAACACATCTTTCCTTACTGAGATATGCGTTGTTGCTCCGTTGTCTACAAACCAATTCTCTCTGTCTTGAATTGTAGTCTGAGCACATGCATTAACCACCATTAATGTCACGCTTTGAACTTGTTTTGACTGCGACCCTGATGCTAACGAGCTTGAAGTTGGTTTAGGTGGCCTCCCATCCTTAATCCACTTTTTGCACTTGCGAACTCTATGTCCTTTTTCAAAACAATAGTTGCAAATCAGCTGCTCGTCCTTCTTTTGTTTTATCGGTCTCTCATTACGTGTAGTCATTAGTGTGTCTTGTTGTCGAAAGTTTTCTTGAAGGTTCAAGTCCTTTTCATATTTGCACAGGTGACTTGTCAGACTGTCAATTGTTCTCTCAGATTGTGTCAACATGAGCCAGCTTGACTTGAAGTTGAAAAATCTGTCATCAAGAGTATCTAACACCTTGCAAATCAAAAACAATTGAGGGAGCTTGGCAGTAGTGTCTATTTTTGAAATCTCTACACTTAAATCATTCCATAAATTCTTTAGCTTCGACATATGAGTTTGAATGTCATCCTCTTTATTATATCGTGACCCAAAAAATTCTAGACACAGGTCAAAGGCTCTGTCCTCTGTTTGCCCATCAAACAATCTATGTAGTTCTAGCCACACCTCGCGTGCAGTCTCAAACCTCATTACTTTCTTTAGTGTTTCTTCCGTCATATTTGTAGTCAGTATCAACAGAGCGCAACAGTCTGCCTTCTTATATCTCGCTAAAGCTTGAATACAAGGTGCGACAACTGCGTCACCTGCCCCTTGTATGGGTACTGGCTTACTAAGTCTACCATCTACCACTTCCATCGCGTCTGCTGTTCCTCGCAGGGCAATAGATATTTTGTATTTCCATGTCGACCAATTTGATTTTCCTTCAAGAAAACCAATAGTTAGTTTCGTGGAAAAATTTTCCATCTTGCGGGAGCTTGCGGGCCGGATAACCGTTGGATTTAAGTACCTGTAATTGATGCAGTGGCAGCAGCGCGTGGTTAGAGTAGTGGTGGTATAGACGAATACGAACACTGAACACTAAATATCACTTAAGTTCACAATCACAACACGTTTTTATTTTAACACACAAAAACCGAAGAAAAACAGTCATTTCATTTTTTACATGACAGTTACTAATGTCTCGTTTTATTTTCTTCTTTTTCAGAACACAAACTTTTTAATTGTCAAAAAAGGTTTTATAACTATAAAACTCAACAAGTCTCGTATGAAGTGGTGTCTGACGTCGATGTGTTTAGTGCGTGAATGGTATGTATTGTTATTCGCTAATTTGATCGAACTTTGATTGTCAGAATGAATGACGATGGGATGACACGTTAGGAATAGTTCACTAATGAGTGACTGAAGGTATATTGCCTCCTTGCAAGCTTCTGCGAGAGCCATATATTCGGCTTCTGTTGTAGATAGCGCGACGGTCCGCTGCTTGCGAGCTTCCCATGATACTGGGGCGCCGCTCATTAGGAACACGTATCCAGTGAATGAACGTCGGTCCACAAGACTGTTTCCATAATCCGCATCGACATATCCTTGTGGATAGAATGGAGCACCAGGTTTAAAATGCAGTCGGAGGTCTATGGTACCCTTAAGGTATCGAAGAACTCGCTTCGCAGCCTTCCAGTGTACCCCCCCGTAATGTGCATTGAACTGAGATAGATATGAGACCGAATGGGCAATATCGGGTCTCGTACAAATTGCAATGTACATTAGTGATCCAATAAGTTCCTGATATGGAACTTCTGCATTTTCTTCATCTTTAGTCGGAAGGTTTAACTTTTGACCAGGTTCTAGTGGGGTGGACACAGTAATGGCATCTGTCATACCAAACTTAATCAAAAGTTTCTCTATATATTTTGTCTGGTCGAGAAATATGTTTCCAGAGTTTTGTTCTATTCTCATGCCAAGACAATCCTTACAAGGACCAAGATCTTTGATAATGAACAACTTTTTGAGTTCATTTTTGAAATGATTCTTCATGTCGTCATTTGAGCAGACAATGAAGAAATCATCAACGAAGACAGCTACGAGAAGGAGATCATCGCCTTCTCTTCTATAGTAAAGGCAGTGTTCATTGGCTGTCTGCATGAGAGATAGTTTGTGCATTGCTTCACACACTTTAGCGTTCCATTGACGCGGTGCTTGTTTAAGACCGTAAAGGGCCTTTTTAAGTAGACATACCTTGCCTTTTGCGTTGTCAGAGAATCCTTCTGGTTGTTCCATAAAGATCTCTTCATCTAAATCGCCATTTAGGAATGCCGTTTCGACATCAAGGTGATCTACCACCAGCTCACGAAGAGCAGCAAATGCGAATAACAGCCGTACTGAAGACAGTCTAGCAACTGGTGAAAAGGTTTCACCGTAGTCTACTCCGGCTACTTGAGTGAATCCTTTAGCTACCAGTCTGGCTTTGTATTTTGTGACATTCCCTGATGTGTCTCTTTTTATTTTGTAGACCCATTTGCATTTCGTAGTTTTTCTACCTGTAGGTCTGTCAACAAGGATCCATGTACCGTGTTTCTGTAACGAGTCAAATTCAGCCTTCATAGCTTCGAACCATTTTTCTTTTTGCGGATGTTCCACGACTTCCTTATAGGTTTCCGGCTCTAGCTCTGAGGTCATATAAAGATGTTCCTCGTATCTTTGAGGACAGCGCCTGTCTCGAATCGGATATCTCCTTTGAGGTTCAGGTGCTTGCTCTAAATATTCATAATTTTCTGATGGATTTTCAGACGTAGGAGCAGGTTCATCCGACTCTGCCAAATATTCAGAGGTTGACGTAGTTGGCGTCATAGATATACCTGGCAGGGGTTGGGGTTGTGTTTGAGGAACAGGTTCGTTATCAAGAGGTACAAAGATTTCTTGTGATTGGGTTGGGAGTTCCACTTCGCCGCTAGAGGGTCTTGGAGGTGACTGCTGCAGTGTTTTATCTTCTATAAATACTACATCGCGCGCAACTATAATAGATCGAGGGTTTTTGGGATCTATAAGTCGGTAGCCTTTGCTTTCAGTAGCATAGCCAACAAAAATACACGATTGAGTTTTTGAATCCAGCTTAGTTCGTTTTTCTTTTGGAACTAGCATGTGGACTTCGCAACCAAATACTCTCAAGTGAGAGAGGTTGATTTTCCTTTTTGTCCACACTTCTTCAGGGATTTTGTTTTTTAAACTTTGCGTAGGTACACGGTTTTTCAAATAAATGGCAGTGTTTACCGCCTCTCCCCAGTATGCTTTAGGCAAATTCGAGTCTCTAAGCATTGATCTGGCTTTCTCGATTATCGTTCTATTTGCGCGTTCGGACACTCCGTTCTGTTGAGGAGTATATGGCACTGTCGTTTGATGGACAATACCGTTCTCCTTTAAAAAGGTAGACAAGTCTTTGTTGACATATTCGCGACCGTTATCTGAACGTAAAACTTTAATTCGTTCGCCTGTTTGGTTCTCAACCAAGTGCTTAAACTCTATAAACTTAGTAAAAACTTCGGACTTTGATTTCAAAAGATATCCAAAAGTTTTACGACTAAAGTCGTCTGTAAATGTTAATAAATATAGGGCTCCGCCCCACGAGTGTGTACTCATAGGTCCACATAAGTCCGAGTGAATTAACTCTAAGACCTTACTCGATTTATTTTGCGACTTTTTAAACGGTTTTTTAGATAATTTCCCTTGTAGACACGGGATACAATTTTCAGAGAAAGTTCCGTTGTAATCTATGCCTATGCATTTATTTTTTAAAACTTGCATACTCTTTGCATTTAAATGACCAAGTCGTCTATGCCAGAGTATTGGGGACTCTTTAGTAGGCGTGTAAAGAGCATGCGACCTATCTAGATCTAGCCTAAACATTCCTTTATGGTTTGAGGCTGTCGCTATTACTCTTCCTGTCAGTTGACACCCACCTGACAAAGTAATTGACGCCCCTTCTGATGTAAACAATACATCGTAACCTTTTTTCACTATATTACTTACTGATAAAAGATTTGTGGCTAAACCAGGAACATAAAGAACTTCGCTTATTTTGGTGACACAATCGGAAATATTAATATTTACAATACCTTTCCCATTACTAAGAAGTTGGTCCTTATTGGCAACTGTTACAGGAGTGATATGGGAGGCCAAGGACTCGAACCAATCTTTCCTGTTGCTCATATGAGAGCTTGCACCAGAATCTAGGAACCAATCTTGTGAACCTGAGGATGAATGTGTAATTAAACAAGATGAAAGTGTAAATTCAGTTGTATTGTTTGAATAAACCTTTGACGAAACTCTCTTGTTTTTAATCCTGCATTCCGAAACCAGGTGACCTAATTTTTTACAATAAGTACAGAAAGTTTTCTTCCTTTGTTTTGTCAGTAGTGCCGCCGTGGTTACAGGTCCATTTGGTGTTTGGGTATTTGAAGTGCAGCCAGCTCGCGAATCTTCTTGTAACAGAGATGATACTACACCCTCCGATGTGATTTTTGCGTTGGAGTGTTCAAGAGCCATGACGAGTGGTTGGTACTTGTCTGGCAGTCCAGCTAACATTATTATTGCTAGGAACTCATCTTCGACTCCAGCTCCAATTTGTTGTAATTCCTGTTGCACAACTAGTGATGAATTTAGGTAAGTCTGCATATCACCTTTGAACTCGTTTGTTAAAAGTTTTTTCATCAGTTGTAATCTTCGCGTCAGTCCACTGTCAGCATACGCCTTCTTGAGACTTTTGAAGGTCTCAAACGCGGTTTTCGCAGATCTTATGACCGGATAAATTGATTCGTCACATGCAAGACATATTTTGGCTCTTGCTTTTGCATCTTTACGTTTAGCGTCAGGATCTTCATCATTGATGGGTTTTGTGACTACATCCCAAAGGTCAAGATCAGTTAGCAGACATTCTACAGCGAAAACCCAAGTATTAAAATTCTTTCCATTTAGTTTAGAAATGGAAGTACCTGAAGTTGACTGGTGAATTGTTGACAACGAAGATGGTGCCGGCTGGTTCGCCGATGGAATATTATTCTCCATAGCACGATAATTTTCTTGTTCTGTCGATCACAGCAATGGGCTAACCATAACCATTTATTTATATTAGATTTAATAATATATATTTATATTATTTAGCAGTGGTTTTGACAGACAGAAAGAGAGTGAGTGACAAAGTCAATATATGAATTTGGAACTACAGGCTGTTCGCATTGACCATGAAGGTTTAACAGAAATACTGTTCAAATGATGGCCAATGAGGATCAGTAACAGGTTTTTTTTTTATACTAATACCTCTAATGCTAAGTCAGAGCCTATTTTAACAATTGGTTTCTACACTTTTATACAAGTTCTCGCATTAATGCCTCTCGCACATTCATTCCGCATACTACTCATACATTCATCATCTTTTACTCTGTAGCAGGTGGGATTCCTGCCTAGTCAGTAACAGGTTTGAATCCTATAGTTTTATTGGTATAAAAACATAGTGAAAGATTTTTTGAAATGGTTGAGTTATAAGGGTTTTGAAGGAAATGCCAAACTCAATGCAATATGTGCTTTATCACGTTCACGTACGACATAAGGTTCGCGTACGTCTCGATGACGTCATAATAACCCCCCAAAATAACAGTGTTTTAGCTCGTATAGCTTCTCAGGTTTAAGAGATATCGTAAAAATTTCTTCACAGTAAATCAGTTAATCATGTGGCATAAGCTTTTTGATAAGCCACTAAACAAAAATCGTTACTGATCCTCATTCATGGGACCATACATAAATTATTGTGTGCAATATTTTTTCTTTAAAAATATTTTTATTAGCTGTAAACCATACCTTTCTCTTTGTAATGTTAATTATAGTGGTGATGCCGAACACTCCATCACTGCCGTCATCCTCATCATCTTCTTCTTCGGGTTCATTATCCAGACACTGCTTCACAACACTGCCAATGTAGTTTTGTGCTATAAAAAACAAAGTATAGTGTTAATAATCTTGACATTCAATGGAATGGACTAACATGGAACACCCATATTCAAGACCAATATTCAAATGACCCTTTATCGAAAAAAATCTAAGGCTTTTGAAAAATCCGAGGATTTTTAAATATCCAGGGATTTAAAAAATCCAAGGATTCCGAGATTAACTAATTTTCGTGTATACTCCCCTGAGATAATAAATAAATCCGATTTGACACAAATTCCAGTTGGCCTGTTACAGACATAATTACTGAGTTGCTTTTCCCTACTTTCCTTTTATTTTTGAATAATCAAACAATCTTTTTATGTTGTAACAAGGCCTATTAAACCTCATGGGAATATACACATTTTAAGAATTTTAAATATTTTAAGAAGCCACTTCCATATTATGTTAGTGAACAATTAACTTTTGTGAATTTGCATCCAATTATCCGATCTCTAGTTATTAATTATTAAATAATTGTCCTTTTTAAATCCTTCTTCCTGTAAGGGCATTTATAGATCTATAAGTGTATTGTCAACAACACCACGGGGGTGTCATTTACAATTCTTTTTTTACCACACCACTGCCGACTATTGATGTGTAACATGACAATGTTATGTTGTGATCTTGACACGATGCGTGATCTTGGTGTGGTCATGGATAGCGAGTTGCGTTTTGTAGCTCATATTGATGCGATAGTCACTAAAGCTGCGTCCATGTTAGGTTTCTTGAAGCGTAATACGAAGAAATTCAAGCATGTATCCACCAAAATTCTTCTATATAATGCACTCGTTCGGAGCATTCTCGAATATGCCTGCGTAGTGTGGTGTCCGTTTTATACAGTACATTCGCAGCGAGTCGAGAGTATTCAGCGTTCCTTTACCAGGCATTTAGCGTTTTTTTCCCAAGGCATTACTCATCGCTGTTGCTATGACCAACGTTTGAATTTTTTCAAAATGCATACTCTGCGCGACCGTCGGAAGCTCCATGGTGCAATTTTCCTCCACAAGCTTATGAACGATGGCCTTGCTGATGATGACACTTTATCTCGCATTTCTCTTAAGGTTCCGTACACTATCCCTCGACATCCCAACACCACCATATTTTATACACCGCCATGTCGCACCAATCTTGGTCGGTCTTCCCCCTTAATCAGAATGTGTAATGAGTATAACGTGTTAAATGGTGCACTGAACGATCTCGATATTTTTCACGACTCTTTGCCCGGTTTTAGATCTAAAATACTGGACTCATTTGCCAAATAATCTTAATAATGTTGTGTTTCTGTTCGATGTGTAATAATACTTGTTTCCTGTGTTTTTTCTAAATATTATTTTATTGTTATTAAATTTTTTGGTTTTTGAGTAGGCACCTATATAATTTTCACTTAAATTTTCTAAATTTATATTTTAATTATTAACTATTTGTTGACTGTGATTTTGTAATTGTGAATGCTGTACATGCCTGTTATAGGTTTACACATCAGGATTTTATATGTTCAACTTCGTATTATGTAATGTTTTATGTGTACTCTGTTGGCGTGTCTTATCAATAAAATAAATAAATAAATAATAATTATTGATATTGATAAATGCAAGTTTAGTATTAGAACAGTCAGTGGTGTTGTTACCAAAAAATATTGTTAACAACACCACAGTGGTGTCATCCAGTGGTGTTGTTAACAATAAACAGATCTTTTCCTTCTCCTATAAAAATTTTGAAGAATCCTTTAAGACAAGTTTCTAAAGTAGTTTAATTTAATAATGAATACTCAAAGAATCTGGCCAGAGATGAGGAAACATGGTAAGAACTGGAGGAGGCCTTTGTGTCCAAACGACAGAAGGACAGACTTACAAAGGAAGCTGCTGAAAATTTATAAAAACACTGTAATTAACTATATGTATACTTAAATTCTGTTTTCTTTGAAGTAAATAAAGGCTTATAAAATAAAAAATAATAAAACTCAAAGAATCAAAGTCTAGCTTCTGCTAGACATTGATTCTAGCAAAAGCTAGACATTGAGTTAGTTATTACTATAACTTAATAATTAGTATTTATATTAAACTTACAAATTATGATTTCCGCCAAAGCCCCAAGATCAACATTGGATTTGAGAAACAATTGACGCAGTAGTTGCTTGATGCCATGAAAGTCGCAGTCCTCTGGATTTCGGCCTTCAAAATCTGCTTGAAGTGTCTAAAATCATTAAGTTTTGACGTAGCGTAAGTGTATGGTTACACTCTTGAGATATAGAAGTTAGTTAGTTGGAGTGCAGGATGAAAAGATCGCTATAGATTGAAGTTGAGATGTATTTACGTAAACGTTACAAGTAAGTTAAAAATAGACGATTCTTTTCTCTAATGTGTGAAACCGATTAAGTTGGCGTTATAAATTGCACTGAGCTAAAATATGTACTTATTATAATAATTAAATATGATACTTTAGGTTACTTCGGGTCGATGACGCGTGAGCCGCGACGTTTGCTGTGTTAGCAAAGTAAAATAAATATGTACATGTAAACCGTACATCTTGGCAACCCAAGAAAACAAAAAAGTTAACAAAAACAAAAGAGAAAAGAAAAGCCTTCACAAAGCAATAAAAAAGTCACTAATCGAAATTGAATGCAACGTTGCTTGATCCGGCGTTGTTGAGACTTCGGGGCGGCTTCGGCGGCGCTGTTACCACGGCGTCGTCGCGTTGTCTGTCCCTTCGATAAAAGGTTTGAAGTTCGATGTCTACAGGATGTGGTCGTTGGATAGCAGTCGAGCTTCTCTTATTTTTCTTTAAACAGTGGGGGCTGTATTTCCTCACAACCAACACAAGAAAAACAGCGACAGCTGACGCCAATAATACGTAACTGATGACGTATTGATGTATGTCATGACTTGATATGGTTGGCAATTTAGCTTCATGTTCCTTCAGTTTTGTAATGTTTTCTTCGATCTGTTCTGTTTCACGAGCTGTAGATCGGAATATAAGTGGCGTGTTATGGTGAGTTAAGTTCACTATCTTGTTTACTGATGTATCCAATGTTGTAGGTGCGACGTTGTAGTTCATCTTCATACGACTGCTGTAGTGGTTGTGCGAGTAAATCGATAAGTCCTTAGATTGTAGTACACATCCTTGTGGTAGCGTTACTATTCCAGATGACGTCATAGTGTATGAAATGATGTCACTATTGCATATGGTACGTAATGAACACGTATCACAACATAGGGCGAGCCACTTGTTAGCTGAATGCAACTCGATCCACGCGTCCTTGCATGACGCGCGCTTAACGTCACAGGGCTCAATGTTTTGATGTGACAGCAGTTTCGCCTCGCACGGCGCACTATCGCTATGCATATCAAAAATAGGTCTGTTCGTTTTGCATATGAATTTTTCAGTTCTTTGTTGTTGACAGTGGGCAAGGTCATCTTCATTTAGTGAAATATAAATGTTTTTCTCCAAATTCACTGCAATGTACTTTGAAGTTGTTTGTACATATGCCGCCGCGGTCTTCTCTATTTTTACAGGTAACGGTATGGCTTGATACAAGTTGAAGTCTTCGTTAGTTATCAGCGGTATATGCATTTCAAAGAGAAAATAATTTTCGGTGACTCGTGCTTTCACGTAAATTAAAGCATAGAGGTCCTTGATATCTTCTTTGTAGTTTTGCACCGGCAACGATAAATCCTTCGGAATGCTTCCAGATATTTCTGTTAGTTGTTGTATAAGATGGGCTGGAGATATCAGGTGCACGTCGATATGACCTCGATACACGTTGGTGAGTGAGTCGAAAAGCATGTTCTGGAACGTTCTTAGGCTGTTAATGAGAAGATACGCTGTCAGCGACGCGGAGTTGAAGTAGGTGGTGGCAGAAAGTATTTCCATTTCCGATTCCACATTCGCAAAGTTTACGTTAGTCTGGTTGATGAAGCGCTCTATCATTTGGAACTGTCGTTGAATGTTGTCCTCACTTTTTCTCAACACCTTGTTTTCCAATTCAACTATGCTTGTCTGGTTTTTAATTAGTTCTAATAAATAGTCTTCGTTACTTTGGATAGCTTGAATATCATTTTCGTACTTGTCAGCGAACCGTTGGTCTAGTATTCCAAACAAGCTATTCGCTACGTAGCCCACTCCATCCAGTAATCCTCGTTTTTTTCTACTGCTCAAATGTCTGTGGGGATTCATGAGAATAGAGTTGTAGTGGTCAAGAATTTCCATCTCATGGCTTAGTTGGTCTGTTGTCGTCATACAGTGTTCTAAGTTAGCACTGTAACACAAGTTCTTCACAGTATTGAAATAGTTTTCGACACGACGAGTTCCTTCCCAATAAGTTGTTATGTTGTAATACATAATTAGCGTCCATTCATCGTGCATCATTTGCATTTTGCCGACTGCGTCATAGTAGATAGGGCGTTCACGTTCTAAGTTTGTAATTTGAGCGCCTGACGACGCGCCGTCAATGGAGCCATATGATCCCGATAAAAATGTAAACATTGTTAGCAGCGTTATTAATAGATTTGATGTTTTGTTCCCTCCTTTTTTCTTCGTGGTTTTTGAGTTTTGGTTTTGATCTTGATTAGATGTAGGATCTTGTTTGGGAGTTTCAATTTCACTGCTTAAGGGGAGGGGTGACAGTTTAGTTACAGGGCGCTTGATGATTCCCGTTTGAGTTTTGATGGTAGTAACTCGAACGTATCCGTCAGAACCAGGATGAGTTTCCAGGACGCGCCCCAACGCCCATTTTGCTGGGGGTAAGTTGTTGTCTTTAACGAGTACTACCTCGCCGATTTTGATGTTCTTTGTGGGTTTGTTCCACTTGCTACGAGTTTGAAGTTGTGTAAGATAATCGTTCGACCAATTTCTCCAGTACCGCTGGAACATTTGTTCAACAAGTTGCCATCTGCGGCGCACACCAATGTGGATATCACTGTAATCCGATACTGGCAGCGTCATTATCGGAGTCCCAGTAAGAAAGTGGCCAGGGGTCAAACAGTTGTAGAATTCTTCGGGGTCCTCGGTAAGTGGGCACAGGGGCCTCGAGTTTAGGCAGGCTTCTACGTTCGCCAGGAGAGTAGTCATCTCTTCATAGGTGAGTTTCTGGTCACCTAGCACTCGTCGCAAATGGTATTTCATCGACTTGACGGCTGCTTCCCACAAGCCGCCAGCAGTTGGCCAGGCGGGGGCGTTAAAATTCCATTCGATTTCCAGTTTAGTTAGTTGGTCGAAGAACTCGGGTGTTATGATTTTCTTGAATTCTTCAAATTCTTGATGAAGCACCTTTGCAGCACCGACGAAGTTAGTTCCACAATCCGAATACATTTGCTTAGGGGTGCCACGTCTCGCACACAACCGTTGTAGGGCTGCTATGAAGGTCTCGGTGCTGAGATCTGAGACAAGTTCAATATGTACGGCTTTAGTGGCCATACATATAAATATTGCTATATAACCCTTCGAAGTTTTAACGCCTCGGCCTTTGTTTATCTTGAGTTCGATGAAACCAGAATAGTCAACCCCGGTGAAGGTGAAAGCTCGACATGGTGTAACTCTTTGTTGTGGAAGCTGACTCATTATCTGATGATTATCGTTCTGTCTGAAACGGTGGCAGCGCACACATTTCCTTAGTTGTGTTTTGACAGCCCTGTTGCCGCCGACGATCCAATATCGCTGCCTTATATGAGTCAAAGTTAGTCGCGCTCCGCCGTGCAATGTTGTTAAATGCGAATGTTCTATTAAAAGTTGCGTAAATCGGCTAGTATGTGGGATAATGATAGGGTTCTTCATTTCCACAGGCAAGTTCGAGTTCTGGAGGCGACCACCGACACGTATGATCTTGTCGTCGTCTAAGTAAGGGCTCAGCTTCATAATAGCACTTTTCTTAGATAATGTTTCTTTATTTTCAAGTAGTTTATATTCTTCAATGAAATAATTTTGCTGTATGTGTTTTATAATAATTTTATTTGCTGCATTTATTTCGCTAGTCAGTAGGTATGGAGTTTCCGATTTCCGTTTAGCGCGCATGTTTGTTATACAGCGAAGTATCCATGCTGTTATTCGTAATATTCGTGTCATTGAACTAAAGTTAGTCAGCAGCTTAGTTATAAAATGTTCTTTTTGATAGTTTTGTACAATTTCTTTCTGGCAAAGTTGATTGTTTCCGATGTTTGTGTAAAATGTATTGCAGCTCAAAATTTCTTCTGATTTGATTTTCTTCAAAAAATCAGGTCCTTGGAACCATAAGTCGAAGTTTGCTAGTTTGCTTGGTAGCATGCCACGTGACGCGCAGTCTGCAGGGTTTTGCTCTGATTTGACGTAACTCCATTGTGACGCAGGTATGATGCGTTTGATTTGCGTGACTCTGTTGGCTACATATTTTTCTCGCTTAGATGTTTCACCTTGGAGCCAGGCTAGGACGACCTGTGAGTCACACCAGGCTTGTATTTTTAGTTGATATTCAGATAAAGCTTGCTGTGTTTTTTCCATGAGCTTAGCCAGCAGCACGGCCCCATTGAGCTCCAATTTTGGCAACGAAGGTCTCTGTGCTATCGGGGAAACTCTAGTTCGCGACACAAGTAGTGTAATTATTGGGGTTCCAGTTTTATCGGTGACGCGACTGTAGATAACACAAGCGTAAGCTTTCTCGCTTGCGTCACAGAATCCCAGTAATTCGATGCTTTGTTTTGTTTCGCCAATCCATCGCTTTAAAGTTATTTGTTTAATGTGTGGCAGTTCCAATTTTAGCTTCGTCCACTCTCTCTCAATATCTTGCGGAACCTTCTCATCCCAGTCGATGTTACTTGTCCAAAGTTTTTGAAACAATAGTTTTGCAGTGATCGTCACAGGAGAGAGCCAGCCCAACGGATCATAGAATTTCGATATTTCCGAAAGTAGTAATCGTTTCGTTAGTTGCTTCGAATTTTCTTTTACAGGCCAGTTAAGATGGAAAGTATCAGTGTCGGTATTCCAGCTCAGTCCCAAAGTTTTAGAAGACTCTTCAGTTTTGAAGTTATAGTTGTTTGTTGTTGAAATCTGCTCCTTTGGTAAGTTTTCAAGTAAAGCTGGACAGTTGCTGGACCATTTCCGCAGATTCATCCCCCCGCCCTTCAATAAAGCGATTAGGGACTCTTGTATCTTCTTAGCTTCTTCAAGTGAATTATTCCCGCTGACAAGGTCATCAACGAAAAAATCAATTTCCAGTACTTTTGCAGCAGTGGGGTGCTTATGGCCATCGTGAATGGCGAGTTGTTTAAGGGTGCGTAGTGCCAGCCACGGAGAGGGCTTTAAACCATATGTCAGAGTACAAAGATTGAATTCTTGAAAACCTTCGGTTAGCGAGTTTCGCCAAATGATTTTTTGTAGGTTCTGCTGTTCTTCATGAATCCATATACAGCGGTACATCTTTTCGATGTCGGCAGTATAGGCAAATTCATAAGTTCTCCATTTCAATATTAATGATTGAATGTCCTTTTGAAGGTTAGGTCCTTTTTCCAGGAGGCTGTTCAAACTGTAGCCGCTCGAGTTTTTCTGAGATCCATTAAATACAACTCTTAGTTTAGTTGTTGTAGAACTTTCTTTCAGAACGCCGTGGTGTGGTAAGTAGCAATCGTTAGGTAAAATATGAGCCGCCGGCGCCATATGACCCATATCTTCATACTCTTTCATAAAAGCTTTGTACATAGTTGATAGTTGTTGGTTTCTTGCAAGTCGTTTTTCCAATTGAATAAATTGAGAAATAGCTATTGATCTTGATGATCCCAGTTTTTCTTCATAATCAGGGAGGAGAGGCATCTTCACGATGTATTTTCCTTCAGGGTCCCGTTGTACAGTTTGTGAATAAAATTGCTCACAGTAGTCATCTTTGGAAATATCTTCGGAGTTTAGGATTTCTTCGCTTTCCCAATATTTAGTCAGTTCTTCTAAGTTAATCAAAGTTACATGGCAGTTAAAAGTTTTCATTTTTCCACACAGAATCCATCCCAAATGAGTTTGTTGTGCTACCGGAGATTGGCAGCTTCCTTTCAGGACTCCGTCGAGGATAATTTCAGAATAAACATCGGCTCCCAGTAATAAGTCGATAGGGCGCGAAATATTAAATTCAGGATCAGCTAGTTTCAGGTTTTCTATGTGCGGCCAGTTAGATTTTTCAAAAGTATTATTGGGTAAGTTGTTTGTTAGTTTTTTCATTACAAGCGCCTGCATTTCGAAGCTGTAGTCAGAGTGAATCGATTTACAGGTCAAGTTTAGTTGTCCCCGGCAATCACCAGAGACTGAGCCCACCCCTGAAATGGTTGCGGCCATCTTCCTTCGGGGCAGTCGCAGCAGCTGGGCAGCGTTTTCAGTTATTAAGTTAACCTGCGAGCCTTGGTCTAGAAGGGCTCGAAGGGTGACGTAAGTTCCGTCGATAGTTTTTATTTTCAGTTGAGTTGTAGTTAGTAAAATCTCAGTGTTCTCAGAAGAAGCTTGTTGTTTAGATGTTGATGGTTGTTGCCCAATGTTATTTTTCCCATTTGACGAAGATTTCCAGTTGGAGTTATGCAGCAGCGTGTGGTGTTTCATATTACATTCCTTACAAGTTTTAGTCGATTTACATTCTACATTGTTATGACTAAAAAGGCAGTTTTTGCAAACTTTCAATTTCGCAACTGTGTAGTTCCGCTGCGCCGTGTCCATGTCGATGAACTTGTCACATTGCATTAAAACGTGACTTCCGTTGCAATTGGGGCAATTTCCATAAGCAGTATAATAAGTTTTCTTTAAATCATAAGTAGATTTTTTCATAAGTTGTCTGTTCATAGGTTTCCAAAATGATGTTTTTTCTGAAGTATTATTTCCCTTCACAGATTTCGTAGATTTTGCAGTTTCATACGCCATAAACTTGCACTCCAGAAAATATAAAAAATCTTGTAAATTTTGAAGTTCTCTATGATCTCGTATTTCATTCATATAATCGTTCAAGGTTGTCGAATCCAGCTTCGGTAACATTAAGTGGACGATCATTGGATCCCATGTTGAAGTATCCAATCCGATGTTAGCTATGCCGTTCATGCATTCCTTAATGACGTCATGCATTTTCTTCAAGTTATTGGCGTCCGGATGCTGGATGACGGAGAGGTTAATCATTGCGTTGAAAAAAGATGAAAATTGCAAGCGGCGATTATCGTAACGTTGCACTAAAATTTCCCAGCAGGAGTTGTAGTTTTCAGCACATACAGACAAATGTTGCACCAGACTTTCGGCCTCACCCTTCAGTTTAGTTTTCAGATGTTTCATTTTCTGCGCTTTGTTTATTTATTTATTTTATTTATTTATCTATTTATTTCAGGCAACAGAAATATCGTTTACAATATTAGGCCCATATAATAAATACCTTACAGACTAACATACATAATATATTATATCTTAACTATTTTATTTGTTTACACGTATAGAAGGCGGCGACGTGTTACGCAACGTAGTGTCCGGTAGCCGACCTCTAAACCGGCGGAATAGGACACCCTTCGGCCAAAAATCTTCCTTCATGAAGGTCGACAGATGTTCAGTCGGCACCCTCACCACAAATGAATTGAAATTCACGTTATGGCGGGACTCCAACCGCTCGACCCTCAGCGTTTATTTGGCTTTTATTCTGATGTACTCCACGATGTCATCGGATTTTGTGGAGTAATGCAGGCGGGACACGTACACCGGCATTGTCGGGATAGCCGGCCGCAGCAGGTGATTGTGTCCAGTCGGTGCAGTGCCGCACAGGTTACGACGAGAGGCCTTCTTCTTCTTTTCCACCTTCTTAAAGCCATCATCATCGCATCCTGCATCCTGTCTCCGCGGCGCTTATTGCTGGGTTGTTATGGATGGTTTCAAGAAACAAATCCTTGAAAGAAATCCACTTGCTGTAGTTCCCGGAGAAGTCTGGAAGTTCCATTTTTGGTACTGATTGCTGGTAGTGGGCACTCGACCAAATCGTGGAGTGAAGTTGTTTTCGCAGTTCATCATATTTATCTTCAATATCCGAGAACATTTCGTAATATTCTTTGTTGGACCCCTTCAGCTGAAAGTCGATTTCCCAATGAAGTTTGTCGATGGGTTCCCATTTAGTTTTTAAAATATTTAAGTTATCTTCCAGCTCCCATTTTGCGGTGTCGCTCGTGACGTTAATTTTGGACATAGCACGGTCGATAGCATTAAAATTGCATTCTTGTTTGTTAAGTAAAAGTTGAATCTTCGTAGTTTTATCATCTTCCTGATCTTGAGAAGCTTCTCCCGAATTTTCATTCAAGTCGAACTTCACATTTCGTTTTTGTTCTTCCAGTTGTTCTAGTTTATTCCGTATGTCCATCTTAGTTGCTAAATACATCTCTTTAGTTTTGCCGAATATGTCGTCAGCGAAATAGTTAATAGTTTTATCTTCAAGTTCAAGTACCAAGAGAGCGTGTCTCGCCTCGAAGTCCTTCCATTGCTCAGTTAGCGACGTCAAACGAAGGTTGAGATACTTTTCAGTTTTCCGAGATGAGGAATCCTTGCGATAGTTGACACACAAGGTCTTGATGTTTTCAAAACAGGTTGATTGAAGTTCCAGTTTAGACATGTTGTTGTTGAATTAATAAGTAGTTGTTGTTGAAAGTTCCGACTGCTATTCACAAGGTGTGCGCGCCTGTACCCTAAATACGATATGTGCGCTCTCGTCTCAATTCAACCGGTGAGACCCGCTGGTGGGAGGCCGGCCGAACCGATTTGCTATCGCAAAAAAAGGCACAAGATCACACACTGCGAAGATGCTGTTTGCAGTCACAGGTGACAGATGACAGTGTCCACAGGTTGGTGTCCGTGCGCGCAGGAATAGGTAATCCACAAGTATCACGCACTCGCGAACTCTGGTCCCGCTTACACGAATTCTCGAAGGACCAAAAAGAATGTATGGTTACACTCTTGAGATATAGAAGTTAGTTAGTTGGAGTGCAGGATGAAAAGATCGCTATAGATTGAAGTTGAGATGTATTTACGTAAACGTTACAAGTAAGTTAAAAATAGACGATTCTTTTCTCTAATGTGTGAAACCGATTAAGTTGGCGTTATAAATTGCACTGAGCTAAAATATGTACTTATTATAATAATTAAATATGATACTTTAGGTTACTTCGGGTCGATGACGCGTGAGCCGCGACGTTTGCTGTGTTAGCAAAGTAAAATAAATATGTACATGTAAACCGTACAGTAAGTAATTTTTATAAGTTTCTAACTACACTACTGAAATATTGTTGTGAAACATTAGACAGTTTTTTAAGAACTTAGGCATCAATACTTTGATTATGATTCCAACATAATTAATCTTTGCTTAAGCCGTTCCGTCAATGCCCGCACGGACGTATAGGGCTAGCATATATACAGCATGGATAAAACGCCAGCCAATGGGCCTCCCCCCACTGGCTAGTTCCCTTTTTTTATACAATGCGGCAGGCGCAGAAAAGTTAAACCAAACAAAATGAGACAAACGATTTTCCATTGTTTTTCGGCCTCTGCAGCCACCTCGCGTTTAATGAATTAATGCATTCATTCATTTACTATTTAAATACCTATGTAATTCATTTACCTATGTAAATACCGCCCTGAACTTGACTCCGACCAAATTCTGCATTCACTAGTTTCCAACATATTTTGTTTATTACTGTTATTAGTATACATACTTTGCAAAATAAGCTGCATGAACACATTTCAATGAGTGAACGTTATTTAATGACTCATTGTTTAGCAGCATCATGAAATACGAAACAAAAGGCTCAACAATACGGGCTGAAAACAATGATTATCATTGGCTGAAAAAAAGTATCGTAATTCCATCTCAAAATCTAGCTGAAGAGACTTAGTCCTAAAAAATACAAATGTGGAGTATCAATTACAGTTTTTTAAGCAAATATTTATTTAGGTACGAAATTATACTGCACTAAAATAATTTGTTGTGATTCGCCATGTGTTAGCGAGGTTATGTTTTGTTTTACTCACTTTATCGCCGACAAAGTTTCCATCCGAATCGAAGTCGGAATCGCGTTCGCTTCCTGAGCCTTGCTCGTCTTCACTCTCGCTCTCTTGTTGATCAATGTCTTTGTTTCTTTTATTGGACATTTTAGAAGCCAATTTATTCAAAACACCACACTCGCAAGCAAAAAAACAGAGCTAAAAAAAAAGCAAAAACTACCGTGCACAAAATGACAGCTGTCAATGTCAGACCAGTTTTTTTAAGGCTTTTTAACGGCACTGGGTTTTCTAGCCCTTTTATGCCCGTCTTCTTCTTCTTATTTTTGATATGGCAATCTACTCCTCTTCAGGGAGTAATTTTTGACAGTGTCAAGTGTTAAATAATTCAGGGGGCTTACCATCAGCAAATAAGAAACCATTCAGGCCTTAAACAGGACTGCTTAAGGCCTGCTTTCGAACAAACCTTTGAGGTCATAGTACGAAAAAGTAAGGCAGTTCAATATAAGTCCTGCTATAAGTGCTCATAGTAAGGCCCCAGTGGTATTGTTTCAGTTTACATTAGAATGCGGGTGCATCACATTCCAATGCTGCTTGGAGCATTTGACATCAAATATATCGATACAGTTTACCCGGTAAGTTCTGCCGAGGTAGCCACCACTACAATAAAAGTCTCAGCTTCACACAACCAAGATCGCACCTTTTTCAATTTAACCCACATATTGTTCAGATGCGTAGACACTTGTACCACAAAACTGCACCAATTTTAAGACACAATATCCACTATGAAACAATTTGCATTCCAAATAATTAAAATAGCGACCGAACTGAACTAGAAAAAATGCCGCCAAAAACTCCAAGCCCGCCGTCTTGCCTTGACACCGAAGTCAAGTGTTGCTTGTGCATAAAATTTTCTGTGCAAATAAAAAATATGGGAATACGAAAATAATGACGATAGATGAAGAAATGAAGTAGTGAGAGGAAACTATTTCATTTTGTAAAGATTAAGAAGCAATGTAAAATAAGACCAAGCCGTTTTGATTAACTGAAACAAAATCAATAAAGTTTTTATTTAATAAATTGGGGTGAATAACAACAATATTATTTATACGAGTAGGTAAATTCCTTTCTACATTGTTTACAGCACGACTAGACGTGGTTTTTCTGCCGTATTCAATTCAATCTCTTATTCAATCAATTTTCCCAGGTGCGATCCGAGCTAATTAGTGTAGAAAATAATAATAATTTGTTATGTTTTTACCGTAGTATATGTAGTTAGAGATATAACCGAAAACCCGTAAGTAGTGATGTATAGGGGTTTTTGAGCTCTGAAACAAACAATGTATAAAAATATTTATAGTTAAGTACCTATCTACCTACCTACCTTACATAAATATTTTTTATCATTATCATACATTACAGAATGTCCAGAAAATGATGGCAAGCAGAAATACAAAGTAGTGCCGGCCTATGGTTTCTGAAGCAATCATCTAAGTATAAGCGAGTTCTGGATTATGATTTTGCTAAGTATCGTATTTGTTGCAAATTATTCAGAAATGCACAATGGCTTAACTTGGAACTGCATTCCGAAAACATTTATTCGATGACCAACCATAGGTACCCTAGCAATGCTAAGTTTTGATAAAATAAAAGAGACCTACTTATATGATTTCTTTTTTATTTTCATTGCCTACTTTTCCAGTTTACTTACCTCACAATCATAATAAGTATAGAATTCTTTATCTTCGCGGATGCTTTATACCATCCGTTGTTATACACCGCTTCAGATATACCTGCGCTCTGAAAGTATTATGTAAAGAAACAGTTTCTATTTAATACTCGATAGTTAAAAATAAGTAAGTTAGTAGGTAGGTACCTAAGTATTATAGGTGTTATGTTATTATAAAAAATCGTAACTTACAGATTCAATGAGCCTTTGTCCATACCAGCATAAAAGTAACGACTCCGATAAAGCGACGAATAGGAAAGCTTTGTAACTCAGTTCGTTCCATTTTTCTACAAGCTATTAGGTACAAACATTAGTACGAACTTGCTATCGAAAAAAATAGCGCGCGTCAAATCATTCGATAGTGCAATTTTGTATGGGAAATTTGTACAACGACATCTACCGCCGAAAAGCGAAATTAAAATTTCCATAGATAATTCTCTATCGAGTACGCGCGTTTTTTTTCTCGATAGCTGCGAGTCTACCGCCGCCATAGTAGAATATGCTACCGCCTAAAGCCGCGATTACATATTCCAATCTAGCATACCTACCAATTTAGAGTTGCCACCCGTATAATGAGTAAAATTTTAACAATCAATAACAAATAACGCAAAGGTCAACATTGTTTATGTTTTTTTTATTTTCAATTCTCATCTCCAATCTTATACAATGTGTATCTTTCCGTTATTGGGTAAATTCACTTTTAAAATCGAACTTATTATACAATATTTTATTGTCAAGTACAAGTGGCAACCCGAAATTGGTATGCTAAATCGACGTATATAATCGCAACTTAACTCTATCGCTTTGACTCTGGCTTTGGTGACGTCAGTCACAGAATACATAATAGTACAGTCAGTGCACTGTTCGTCCTTGTCATCGTGTTATGATATGACAAGGACGGACAGAGCATTGCTATCGCTCTGGCTAAAGCTTTGAGTTAGGCGGTAGGGCCCATCTACTCTATGGTAGGGCCCCTGTTCGTGCTAAGGGCGCGGATCACGCCTTAAAATATAGGTAAAATATAGATTAGCAACTTGCGTTGTGAATAACAGCATTATTTAAATGTTAAATGCTCAAAAATAACAGCAGCGATATTTTCAATATAGAAAATACAGAAAATAGGTTAACTTTTTTTTTCGAAAATGTCATTGTTGTTATTCACCATGCAAGTTGCTCCTCACCTCAGTTTACAATATAGATTTTTGGGGCGAAAAATTAATGGTTTATAAGTTAGCTCTAATAAGAAAACGTTAACTGGCTATTTATTTGGAGAACAGTTGATATGGTTTTGGTTAACGATTACACAAATTACACACTCGAAATATGACTCAAATATAAGTCTCAGATTTATCATTTCTGAAATAGCCTGCTCTTGCTAATTATTTATTTTTTGCACTTTATGTCACCCGCTTAATATCGAAATCTCGAACACGTTCTCAGGTTGGCTGGAAGAGATCTCTTTTAGAGATAAGTCCTCCTTTGTGTACATATCTCAATTTATTTTTGTGTAACTGTTTTTATGAGTGCAATAAAGAGTATAAATATTTCTACTAAGTAAAATAATAAGTACCTAGGTAAGTATTTAACTTACGGCACTGCAAAAAGTGCAAAAGCAAATGACGATGGAGCTGTTGAAGAAGTGAACGATCATTGAGAAGCTGTACATATCCTCCACGTCTGCGGCCAGCCTGAGATAAAAATACAAACAATGAAATTAAGGCGAACCCTACACGCATGGTAAATACGCTGTGATCCATCAGTATTCTATCAGGGGCCTAGTTCATAAAAGAGTAGTTTATTATAATTCTACCCCAATAACAACTATGGTAACAATTGTAGTACCATTCTTTTAAGACCGCAGGAAGGACCGATCGTCGTGGGGATCCTTGGGGGATGCCTACCCCGCAGTGGGTGATGATAATGATTCTTTTATGAAATAGGCCCCTGATAAAATACTGATGGATCACAGTATTTACCATGCGATGCGATGAGTAGGGTTTGCCTAAGGACTTCCTTTTCTCAACCGAATCTCGAGAAATTTTCTGAGTAAGTATATATATAGGTACCTTCCAAAGTATATTATAATTATAGTCGATTCACTGCAGCTACAAAGACGCCGAAACGTCAGGAAATTAAAAAATCAAACCAAATACCAACTAATTACCAAAGTACTTTCAATAAAACCGCGCTAGTGAGTGTTTTACTTCATGTCTAGTGAGCGCGTAAGCTTAAGAAGTGAATATAGTCGATTCAGGTTTTCGATTTTTTTTTATGATATGAGGAAAAAAAACATAATTATTTATTTCGAAAAATGTTTTATAATGTCAAAAACGCGAGTTCTACCGCTCACAGAGCCACTAGGTAGTTTATTAGTAAGACGACCGGAAGCTTAATATTATATTATATTTAAATGCAGAAATAGGATCCTTTTTAAAGGTAGCTACCTACCTTGTTTTTACTTACATCTAGAGAAAATACCTTATTAAGTCGTGCTGTCTTCGAATGATATCTTTCAGTTCCGTCTGGTCGCGATCTTCCCACATTTCGTCGGTAAGTGACTCTATTGCTCTATCGTTTTTAAGGCGTTCCGTACTGTACCGTCCTTCGAGATGGAAAAAAATTAGGTAAGTACATAGTTCATTGTGACTTTTGTTGCTGACCGTACCTAATTTCTGGTAGTCGACTCACCTAGTGGATAGTCAGATATAAGCTGTCCGTCGACCGGCACATAGATGCATCTCTTTATCCTGACCGCAAGTAAGTCGAACTGCATCGTGATGTGAGTCAAGAATGTGCAAAACAGCAGGTCTCCGCACATAGAGAACCAGATGCTGATCACAGCTGAAAACGTTTTAATAGGTAAGAAGAAGAACATAACTAATAATGTATTACTTACGTTTAGAACTTTTTCACTTGGTTGTATAGTTCTCATGCCATCTACTATGTCCAAAGAAATTATAAGTACTTCGTACAACAAGAAGGTGCACGCCGTATTTCTGTGTATACGAAAATACACTTTATCCTTAATACATAAGGTTTATATTTCAATAGAAAAAATTTGCGGTCCAGTTGAGATAGCAAGTACGAGGTGAGGGTGTGTCTCTTTCCAGCAC
Source organism: Agriphila straminella (assembly GCA_950108535.1). Taxonomy (NCBI): domain Eukaryota; kingdom Metazoa; phylum Arthropoda; class Insecta; order Lepidoptera; family Crambidae; genus Agriphila; species Agriphila straminella. The sequence goes on along the minus strand of OX467326.1, from coordinate 5,131,482 downwards.
ATTGCCAGCACAGCACATGATTTCTTAATAAGGGTGACAAGAATTTGCCGTTTCATTGGATTCTTTAAAACGTTAGTAAACCTCAGAGTAAACTATTTTTTTAAGCTTCCCTAAGAAGGAGGAAGTGAGGATGCAATGGCAAAAATAGTTACAAGTAAATTTTGGAAAATGTGTGTGTGGTATGGTAATCACTTCAGACCCGATGGCTTCAATTACTATGAGCTTTTTAAAGCAAGACTTATATTGAACTGCCTTACTTTTTCGTACTATGACCTCAAAGGTTAGTTCGAAGGCAGGCCTTAAGCCATAAAAAATCTTTGACAATCTGTTTATTTGACTATTAGATTTAAATCAATCGACTTTAAAACTTTCTTTATTTAGATTGAAAGATCGTTCTGTCTTTTGTCAATGAAAAATACTTAATCACAACCCACGTCAACTATCGCGACTAGCACGTTACGTATGCATTATACTCCCAGTCAGGATCATCGTTCCGTCCCCGCCCCGTGCCCGTTTCGTCCCCGTCCCGTCCGGGATTTTTTCTAAGAGGTTATACATTTATTAGTTTGTAATAATTCATAATTCATTTATTCCATAACAAAATAATTTGTGTCGGAAAACATACAAAAATAATAAATTAAATTAATCAATTGGCAAGCATAAAGGGCATGTCAAAAATATTCATGAATGTCAAATATTATTAGTTAATGAGAATTAAAATAAAAAATATATACCTAACTACGTTCCGAAATTAATAATTCTTATGTTCAACAAAATCATTTAAACTGTAATAACATTGTTTTAACAAGAAGTCCCTTAATTGTCTTTGAAATAATTTATAGTCAATAATAGATTTTAGCGTGATTGGAAGGCTGTTAAACATTTTGACTGCCTGATACCTTACACTGTGTTTTACAACTTTTAGCTTTGGTACAACCAACTGCAATAGATCTTTAGAAGATGTTGAGTTACTTGAGAGTTATAGGACTTCTAGCTTTGAAGGCTTAGGAGCTCTGAGGTTTGTATCTTCTAAGTTGAAATGAAAACTCCGTAGAAGGTGTAAAAACGAATGTGTATATTGTAAAAACTAAATCTACTTAAGTACTAAAGGATTGCTTACAACTAGTATATAAAATAAAATGACAATGCAAAACTTAAACTATAAACGGTAGAGGGCGCTTGCGAGCTCTCGGCCGGCGATCGACATCGCGCGCGGCTCAGCGGGCGGCGCCCGCCCCGCGGACAGACAAAACAGGCGCGCGCGGCGGCACTGGGTTTAGTCGCCAGCGGTCACCGGAGTGAGCGGACGTCTCGACGCACGCGCAGCGCGGCGCGTCGTATGAATCGAATCTTCATGCTATGTATTGCAGCTTGCGGCTGCAGCTACAGGACTCCCCCTCAAGCGAAGCGTACGGGAAGGTTGATCCTCCTGCCGGATCGTGATCTTCGCTCCGTCGGATCTTCAGCTTGCGTCGTTGGAGGGCTCGGCGTAGGACTTATGTTCGTTGAGGTAGCGGTGTTGCTATGCGCAGTGTTGACGGTGTTGTTGTCAAGTGGCGCAGTGTTCGTTGTGTACGCCGGTTTCAATCTGTCGATCGATACTGTAGCTTTCCGTCCGGGTAGTTGTATCTCGTAGAACTTGTGGTTGCGCTTCAAAACTGGATACGGGCCTTCGTACGGTGGTTGTAGTGGTTTTCGTACGGCGTCGACTCGTAGAAATACGGAATCACAGGTTGCTAGGTCGGTGTGCACGAACATATTTCGCTTGTTGCTATGCGGTAGGTATGTCGGCGTAAGTGCGGTGATTGACGTATGCAGTCGTTGAACGAATTCTTGATCCATGTTGATGGTTGATGACGGTGATGGCGTGATGAAATCACCGGGAAGGCGTAAAGCTTGACCGTAGATTAGCTGTGCTGCGCTTGTGTTGGTGTCGGTGCGGATTGCTGCGCGAAGTCCCATGAGCACGGTGGGCAGCTCGTCGATCCATTTTGTGTTCGGTTCGAGACGAGACATCAGTGCGGCTTTCAGTGAGCGGTGCCAGCGTTCGACAATTCCGTTGCTCTGCGGGTGATAGGCGGTCGTTCTTGTTTTTTCAGCGCCAAGTAGGTGTGTAAGCGCGCGAAACAGCTGACTTTCAAATTGGCGGCCTTGGTCGGTTGTTATTGTTTTTGGGCAACCGAATCTTGTTATCCAGGCGTTGTAGACGTTGGCGGCGACGACTTCGCTTGTTATTTCCTTGATAGGTATTGCTTCGGGCCAGCGCGTAGTGCGATCGATCATAGTGAGTAGGTATCGATGTCCATTTTCGCTTGTTTTTAGAGGCCCCACGATGTCGAGATGCAGATGGTGAAGTCTGTCGCAGGCGGCGAATGTTGACAAGCTTGATTGCGTGTGTCGCTGTATCTTCGCACGTTGACAAGATAAACAAGTTTTCGCCCAGTTGCCGATGTCCACGTTCATTGACGGCCAAAAGTAGCGTTCTTGAACGAGTTTTCTTGTGGTCCGAGTTCCGGGGTGACTGACCTTATGCACGGCGTCGAAAGCGGTGCGGCGAAAGTCAGTAGGTAGGTACGGACGTATGTTTGATGTTGATGTTTCACAGTAGATATCGCAGTCGGTGTTTGGTATTCTGATTTTCTTGATTTGCAGATTTCGTTGTTGAAGTAGAGTAGGTAATTCGGAATCTTGTTGTTGCGCTGTAGATAGTTGTTCGTAGTCTATTGATGTTGGACAGGTGATGGTTTCGATGCGTGATAGTGCGTCGGCGACGATGTTATTTTTCCCGCTGATGTGACGAATATCGGTGGTGAATTCGGCGATGAATAATAGTTGTCTTGCACGACGTGGTGTTTCGCTGTCCGATGTTGGTTTTAGAAAGTGCGTAGGTCAATGGCTTGTGATCGGTGAATACTATTAGTTCTCTTCCTTCGAACATCTTCCGAAAATGCTTCATTGACATGTAGATGGAAAGTAATTCCCTGTCGTAGGTACTGTACTTTTGTTGCGTAGTGGAAAATTTCTTCGAGTAGTATCCAAGTGGTTGCCAGTTATTGTTGACATATTGTTGTAGCACGGCGCCTGCACATGTGTTTGAAGCGTCGCAGAATAGTGCTTGCGGTACCTACGTTGTTTTGCGGATGTGCTAGTAGCGCTGCGTTTTGTAGGCACGTCTTGGAATCTTCAAATGCTTGGATTGCTTCGGTTGACCACTGGATTTCTGTCTTGTCGCGTTTCTTCGAATTGTGTAGGTATTGGTTAAGCGGTGCTTGAAGTGATGCGGCATTTGGTATGTGTTCTCGGTAGTAGTTAAGCATACCGAGAAAAGTACGTAACTGTTGAATGGTTTTCGGTCTTGGGTATTCAGTGATGGTGGTTACTTTTTCTTGAGGTGGAATGATGCCAGTGGATGATACTTCGTAGCCGAGAAACTTGACGGTTTTCTTGCCGAATACACATTTTGACGGGTTGATGGTGATACCAGCGTCTTCTAAACGTTGTAGTACGGTGCGTAGGTGTTCTCGGTGTTGCTCTTCTGATTCTGAAGCTATGAGTAGGTCGTCCACAAAAGGGAATACGAAGTCAAGTCCTCGAAGTACGTCATGGATGAATCGCTGGAAGGTTTGACCTGCGTTCTTCAGACCTGGGCACATTCGAGGAAACTCGAATAACCCAAATGGAGTTATGATGGCTGTCTTCTCTATGTCGGCTTCTTTGTTAGGTATTTGTGAGTACGCTCGATTCAGGTCTATGGTGGAGAAGATGGTCTTGCCAGCCAGTTGGTAGGTGAAATCCTTGATTCTGGGTATCGGGTAGCGGTCTGGTTTGGTTATGGTGTTCAGTCGGCGATAGTCTCCACAGACTCTCAGGTCTCCGTTTTTCTTCGGTACAACGTGAAGTGGGCTGGACCAGGGACTCTTGCTTGGTCTGCATAGGCCTTGCTGCATCATCGATTCGAATTCCTTTCTGACGGCTTCGTAGCGGTGTGGTGGAATGGGTCGAGCGCGGCTGTGCAGCGGTGGTCCGGATGTTTCGATGTGATGTTCCACTCGATGTTTCGGTGTGAGCTTCATGGAGGTGAGACGTGTGATGCCGGGAAAGTCGTGGAGTATGTCGTGGTAGGATTGTTCTAGGTCGATGCTTCGTACTGTAGGTATGTTTGTGTAGCAGCCGGGAGTGTGGATTGATAGCTTGGTGATATTATCAATCAATCTTCTGTTTTTCATGTCGACGAGAAGTTCGTGATGACAGAGAAAATCGGCTCCGATGATTGGCTTGCTGACGTCGGCGATGATGAACTTCCACTTGTACGGTCTTCGTAGGTTCAGATCCAGTTCAAGTGTTTGTTCGCCGTAAGTACTTATAATGGTGTTATTAGCAGCATACAAGTTGAACGGTAGTGGCTTCATTGTTGACCCTCTCTTCCGTGGAATGACTGATACGTTGGCACCCGTGTCGATGAGAAACTTCAGTCTTGATTTCTTGTCGGATACGAAGAGACGGTATGATTTGCCTAGAACGTCGGATCCCGCTTCGTCTAACGCTTGGTTTTGTTTGATGGCGTCGTCGTGGCTTCGCAGATGTATGACGCTGTGGCTGCGACGACGGTTTCGAGGTGGTGCGTTGTAGCGACGTGGCGGATGGTGTCTAGGTGGTGGCGGACGTGACTCGCTTTCTTTCAGCTCGGCGATGGTTTGCTTGAGCCGGTGCACTTCTTCGGTGAGCAGTTCCATTAGTGATGGCGAGGCTGTTGATTCCATGATGGTGCTTGAGATAGTAGGCTTGATGGCTTGAGCGCAGGGATTCGTCTTCGTTTTTCGTTGAAGGTTGCTTGTTTGTTCAAACGAGGGTGTCACCACTTTAGAAGATGTTGAGTTACTTGAGAGTTATAGGACTTCTAGCTTTGAAGGCTTAGGAGCTCTGAGGTTTGTATCTTCTAAGTTGAAATGAAAACTCCGTAGAAGGTGTAAAAACGAATGTGTATATTGTAAAAACTAAATCTACTTAAGTACTAAAGGATTGCTTACAACTAGTATATAAAATAAAATGACAATGCAAAACTTAAACTATAAACGGTAGAGGGCGCTTGCGAGCTCTCGGCCGGCGATCGACATCGCGCGCGGCTCAGCGGGCGGCGCCCGCCCCGCGGACAGACAAAACAGGCGCGCGCGGCGGCACTCGGTTTAGTCGCCAGCGGTCACCGGAGTGAGCGGACGTCTCGACGCACGCGCAGCGCGGCGCGTCGTATGAATCGAATCTTCATGCTATGTATTGCAGCTTGCGGCTGCAGCTACAGATCCTTTCGGCGAGTTTTCAGACGAATGTCTCGCTCCGTAGGTGTTTCAAACTTTTCTATGTTTTTAACCAAATATCAGGGGGGTATCACTCCGCGCTTAAACTTTTATATTAGCCTACTGCTCGCGGCCCACTCCAAGAGGGCCATTGTCGAGGGATATCACCGCGCCGACCGAAACGCGCGGCGTGTGCAAGCGACGAGAGCGCAGCGCGTCAACGTCACCAACGAAACGAGTCAGTCAAGCGCCGAATGCGAAACTGCATGCACTTCGTTTTTGATACTTAATTACTAACGCACCTACCTACCTACCAAAGTTTATTGTATTTTTTGTATACATATTTACATACTTAGTTGTATCGAAGTTCGAAATATGGCACCAGTAAAGAAAAAAGCTAAAAAATACTATATTTTTTTTCACCCATCCCATAACCGACCCTTGCAAAAGTTGCTTAACCTCCGCAATCGTTGGGCCAGGCGCTATACCACTGCGCCATCGAGCTTCTCTAACTACTTAGAAATACTTATTATTTATGCTCTTTAAATATGCTCAGCTCACCTATTATTTATTTTATTTTATAAGTAGGTACCTATTAGTAATTTCATTGTTTATTCATGGGCATAACGAATGTTTTCTATGATATCAGTAACTAGCGAGTAGCAACCCCGAAATGTGTCGGTTGAGACAGAGCTATGCGACAGAAAGAGACGCCTCTCTTTCTTCTTCGTAGGTGCATATAATTTTATCCACGCAGCGTTGTGCAGTTTGAAATTGTACTTTATTGCCGTGCAGCGAGAGTAGCTTATTGTTTGATGGTCTTCGCGGGGACGGACTTCTGTACGTTAGTACTATTATATATTCTGTGCAAATATGTCAAAATCACTAAAATATAAAGACTAGGGACGGTTAAAATGTTTTATTTTCTGAAATATTCTCTACATGATTGCCATTGTGGAATCCGAACTATAGTTCTGATAGCTCTTTTTTGTAACACAAAAGCTCTCTCTATATTATATTTGTAAGAATTGCCCCAAAACCTAATACTATACCGCAGATGTGATTCAACTAGCGCATAATATACCGTTTTCAAATGTGTGTGTGGTGTGAGTGTTCCTATCCTAGAAATTGATTTGACCATACGAAGATTTTAAGAAATAATTGTGAAAACTTGATGGTGAAATCGAAAAATTTGTGAAACCTATGTAGACTAAGTTATGGTCGATTATATAGAACACTCACACCGCCAGTCTCGCGAAAACGCCATACTTGATATCATAAAATATACTAGACGTATGTTAATAAAAGATATATGGAAAATTTGTGCTGAATTTGTGACAACTATTCACAAAATAATCAATGCATTACCATGATTAATTTGGATTTTATAAGGGTTTTTTAGGAACACTCACACCACACGGTGTGTGGTGTGAGTGTTCCTGAAATTACTAACTTTAACTGAATAATATTGAAATTTTATTATTGTATATGATAATTAGTATTCAGAGTAAATTTGTGACACATAAATCTTGACATAAAACGTGATAGATCAAGAGCAATTAAACATTTTGTTTCTTCTTCAATGCTCGTGTGAGTGTTCCATATTTTGGCATTTTTTTGATTAACCAGACCTCGTATACAAGTGGAGGCTGCATCCAAAATTGTGAAAAGTTTGTTCTTAAAATTTAAAACATCGTCTATTTCCGTAAGTGTTATACTTTAATAGTTATCTTTTTTTTTACATCTTCAAAGGAAAGTCTTATGTAGGGTGACCATGCCTATGAACAAAAAGCGGGAAAAAACCTTTGTTTAAGCATTTTATTACAAAAAATAGATACAACACGAAATGTAAAAAAAATATATTTATGGTTGATAACATGCAATTAAGGGTTGCGTTTATTGTTACCAGCATCTTTATGTAACGGTTATTTTGTTACTTACGCTATAGTACCTAGGTATTACATTTTATTGGGCTCGATAACATCTTTTTAGGGTTCCTTAGCCTAAAGACAAAAAACGGAATCCTTATAGATTCGTCATGTCTGTCTGTCTGTCCGTCTGTATGTCACAGTCACTTTTTTATTTAAGTCTAAAAGTCCGTATGACAGAGAATGTAAAATAACAGGATCATCTTTATTATTGTAAAAATTTTCCCCTAAGTAAAATACGGGAACGGGAATAGGAACGATAACGGGAATTACTTATATTAAAAATGTGAAAGTTTAATGTTTTGGATGTTTAGATGTTTGTTACTCAATCAACCCCCGACACACGGCTGCTGGTCATGGTTACCTTACATTAAATACTTCCAATCTCATTGAAATAACATGATACTAAATTTAGAATCGATAGGACACATGAAAGGTAGTCAGATCCTCTCATCAAAAGCTCATTAAAGTAATACTGTGAAATAAAACACTTTTAACGGATACTAGCGCGGTTTTATTGAAAGTACTTTGGTAATTAGTTGGTATTTGGTTTGATTTTTGATTTTCCCGACGTTTCGGCACCTTTGCAGCTGCCGTGGTCACGGGGTGAAAGTGTTTTATTTCATGTCTAGTGAGCGCGTAAGCTTGAGAAGTGAAAAAGTAATACTGTACCAAATTTCAAATCGATAGGATATATGGAAGTTAGTAAGATCCCCTCATCAACTATTAAAGAGCTGATGATCTTCAAACGGCTGATCAGGTCATGGTTACCCTACCAATCGGTTCATCCGTTTAGGAGCTACGATACCACAGACATATACACAGACACGTTAAACTTATAACACCCCTCTCTTTTTGCGTCGGGGGGGGGGGGGGGCAAAAAATGGCTGAACGGATTTGGAATGGCACACAGATTCTGCCAGATTTGATTGCAACAGAGTTACATAATTACCCCCCGGTCAAAAGTTCCCTAGGAATTTTCCGAATATCCACGCGGACGAAGTCGCGGGCAAAAGCTAGTATTAGATAAAATAAATAAAAAGTACCTATAGAAAAATATAATAACTTACATGATTACTTGTTATTAGTAAACAGAAACACTGGAGAATTTAACAACAGACTGCAATAAAAATAGAATTATTACAACGCCAAACTACGAGTAAAGGTTAGCCAATACGAGGGTAGACGAAAATTATGTCCGACAAAATAAAAAAGCATACCCACCCTACACAAAATATTCCTTTGAAAATGTAAAAAATATATAACTATTAAAGTATAACACTTACGGAAATAGAAGATGTTTTAAATTTTAAGAACAAACTTTTCACAATTTTGGCTGCAGCCTCCACTCGTATACGAGGTCTGGATAATCAAATAAATGCCAAAATATGGAACACTCACACGAGCATTGAAAAAGAAACAAAATGTTTAATTGCTCTTGATCTATCACGTTTTGTGACAAGATTTATGTGTCACAAATTTACTCTGAATACAAATTATCATATACAATAATAAAATTTCAATATTATTCAGTTAAAGTTAGTAATTTCAGGAACACTTACACCACACACCGTGTGGTGTGAGTGTTCCTAAAAAACCCTTATAAAATCCAAATTAATCATGATAATGAATTGATTATTTTGTGAATAGTTGTCACAAATTCAGCACAAATTTTCCATATATCTTTTATTAACATACGTCTAGTATATTTTATGATATCAAGTATGGCGTTTTCGCGAGACTGGCGGTGTGAGTGTTCTATATAATCGACCATAACTTAGTCTACATAGGTTTCACAAATTTTTCGATTTCACCATCAAGTTTTCACAATTATTTCTTAAAATCTTCGTATGGTCAAATCAATTTCTAGGATAGGAACACTCACACCACACGCACATGTTTTCAATTGATCCACTGTAATATCATCACGTAAACTTCTTAAACAATAACACGCTGAACTAATTTTTTTCTCAATTTTTCCCAATTCATATTTCCAGTTGAGATATGAATCAATATAAACTCCTAAAAACTTAACAGATTCAACGAGTGTGATTTGTTTGCCATTTAAAGTTATATCTAGCTTTTCTTTATTTCTTGCCGTGGTCCGGAACAACATAATATTAGTTTTTTCATAATTAAGGACAAGATCGTTCTCATCGAACCAAAAACAAAAAGCTGAAAGAGCCTGCCTGATTTTACAATTGAGTTCTTCACTATTGTTAGCCGAAAGTACTGCATTTGTGTCATCCGCAAAAAGTGTAACCTTAGTGTCAATAACGTTATTATAAATATATTTTACCAAGTCGTTAACAAATATAATAAATAAAATAGGTCCTAATATGGATCCCTGCGGTACGCCTTTCCTTAACCTTACTAATTTTGACTTACAGTAGTTAACTTTTTCATCTTTAGTATTTTCTATTTCCACAAATTGTAGCCTATTTTCCAAATAAGACTTTAGAATCTGTAAACTTTTTCCTCTAACCCCATAGTGTTCAAGTTTAACTAACTAATAACAACGGCATTGCCACTAACTGTAGCTAGTAAGGTTGACATTCGTTGTAGTAGTACCTAGTAGGCAAATGTGCCAAAAGTGGTGTAGTTGTAGTAAGCAAATGTGCCAAAAGTGGCCACTTTTTGCTCTTTTGCCTACTGCTACTACTACTACAACGAACTATATTTTACAGAGGATACTTATTGTTTGTAAATCTATATTTATAAAATCGTAAACTGAATGACTGACTGACTGACTGACTGATCTATCAACGCACAGCCCAAACCGCTGGGTCTAGAGACTCCAAATTTGGCACGTAGGTTCCTTATGAGGTCTAGGAGTGCACTAAGAAAGGGTTTTTCAAAATTCACCCCCTAAGGGGGTAAAAAAGGGGATCAAGTTTGTATGAAAGTCCCTCAGTTTTGAAGCTAGGATCTTCAAATTTTGTGTTTAGACTGACCATTGAAAATAAATAAATACGGGTCTCAGCGTTTTTCAAAATTCTACCCCCGAAGGGGTCAAAAGGGGGATGAAGTTGTGTATTGAAGAAAATCCTTTATTTTCGAAGTAAAAATCGCTAAATTTATAATTTAGGCTTATGGATGGATAGACATCTAACGCAACGTATATTGTTATTGTTAGCATTTGAACCCCTATTGGGATGAAATGGGGGTGAAAAGGGGTAAAAAACACAAAAATAGGTATGGATGTCGTTATTGGGGTTTTCGGGGATGACGATTGCAAAAATGACATTTATTTTGAAGTCCAACACGGTGGACATGATTTGACCCCTAAAGGGGTGAAAATGGGGTTTAAATTTTGTATGACAAAATAATATAAAATAGACATTACAACTTTAAACTTCGTTGGAGCACACCTAAAAATAAATAGGCAAACATATAATTATTTTGTAATTTTGAAAATCAACCACTTAGGGGTAAATGGGGTGAGTAAACATAAAAATCAATATGGATGTCGTTCTTGAGGTTTTATGGGATGGTGATTGCGAAAATGAGATTTATTTTGAAGTCCAACACGGTGGACATGATTTAACCCCTAAAGGGGTGAAAATGGGGTTTAAATTTTGTATGGAAAAATAATATAAAATAGACATTACAACTTTAAAATTCGCATGTCTAAAAATAAATAGGCAAACACATATTTTGTTATTTTGAAAATCCTCCCTTAAGGTGTAAATGGGGTAAGTAAACATGAAAATCGATGTGGATGTCGTTCTTGAGGTTTCATGGGATGGTGGTTGCGAAAATGACATTTATTTTGAAGTCCAACACGGTGGACATGATTGGACCAGGACATGCATATCCAGGGGACGGGGACAGGGACGGTGTTAAACCTTCATGGTCAATGCGAACAGCCTGTAGTTCCAAATTCATAATATTGACTCTGTCACTCACTCTTTATCTGTCTGTCAAACCACTGCTATGGGGAACGGGAACGGGAACGGGAACGGGAACGGGAACGGGAACGGGAACGGGAACGGGAACGGGAACGGGAACGGGAACGGGAACGGGAACGGGAACGGGAACGGGAACGGGAACGGGAACGGGAACGGGAACGGGAACGGGAACGGGAACGGGAACGGGAACGGGAAGCCACGTGCGAGGCCCGCCACACGCGGCAAATGTCTTGCCTCGCCAGTTAGCGCCCTTGGTAGGAACCCGCCTAAATGCGTAAAAATGGCTGGTCAGATCCTGGTTGAAGGTTCCCTAAGGATTTTGAAGGTTCCCTAACGATTTTCTCTAATATCCACGCGGACGAAGTCGCGGGCAGAAGCTAGTATAAAACCATAGATTAAATCTGTAAGTTTGAAATTTCGATACATTATGTACTAAATTACAATTAGGGCGCCACTGTGAGGGCACTAATCGTCTTAAGCAACGCTCGGTCTGGCTAGGTGTCGGATGGGCGACCGTTAAGTGGCATAACAACTGAGCGCTTCCGTGCTTCGCTTCGGAGGGCACGTTACACCGTTGGTCCCGGCTGTTATCATCTGATAACAGTCTTTAAGCCAAGTCAGAGGCTTTAAAGTTGGCTTGATAAACTCTAACACCAAAGGTGGCCACTATAAGTCCTCATACGATAAGAAAGAAGAAAAACCCAAAGTCGTTGTGTAGCATCAGTTTTGTCTATCCTATATATATTATAATATTATATGCGCAACAAGATAAAACTCTGAAGCACAGGGCAAGAAAGGCCGTTACATACAGCCAGCCACCCCGTAGTCTCGTAGCTCGTAGATGTCCGTAGTTCGTAGCATAGCCCTACGTCGTAGTCCCTTTTCCATAAGATAATTTTGTCAAGCAAGCGGTCTCCATACAAACGGCGATAACGTTTCCCACTCTCTAAATCTTAACCTACAGCAATGAATTTTTGGTATGTTTTTGAAATGCCTAAATACTAGGGCTGTACCTACGTTTTGATTTTTTAAATATCTATAATAGATTTCGAAATATTTGCATTTTAGTGATTTCATACAAAACACAGAAGTGCCAATATTTCGTAAAAAGTAAAAAATGAATAAGCTTTAAAAAAACCATTTTGAAAAAAGAAATATATGTAGCTTACTTCCGCAAACAAAAATGGTTTGGGACTTCCGCCAAGTGACGCCTGATTCAATCAAATATTTAAAAAAACCTTCAAAAAAACTAAACAAAACAGCTTTAAAAATAAAAAGCTCTAAAAAGTAAGAAATAATATTGAAGAGCTTTTAATTTTTAAAGCTGTTTTGATTCGTTTTTATCGTAATACCTTGTAGAAAAAACAAACAAACAAACTTACAAACACGCGCAGACACGCGCGCAAAATAACCCTCTTGCAGTCGGGTAAAAATTATCAGGAACCGTTAAACTCTGCTGCATGCGAAAAGAACTTTCATTTATTTTTGATCTGCTGACAATGTTCTGCTAAGTTCACGAACATGATGTTTGGTTTGACATATTTTTAAGCGACTTCCCAAAAAACTTTTGTTTTTGGCAAGGCGGCCGTGTTTTTTTTTTTTTTTTATTATACAGTCAATTAGCCACCCTAATCGTTTTTAGTTAGATAATAAGTACATTTGTCTGATTTCATCTGTAGCTTAAATGTAGGAAGTCAGGTTCAGTCAAAGAAGCTAGCGGTTATCTTATCACGGCAGGCATTACCACATCTAATCCGCATTAGGCTTTAAGCCTATTTTCCCGTTTGCCTCCATCCATGAGGAAGAGCACGATTGCCGGGAAAAGCATTAATAAACGGTCGTGTCTGCAAAAAACATTCCTAATCATCATGTTATGGGCCCAAATCTACTAAATTTATTTTCAACACACTTGCTCGTAAAGTGAGCCTTATTACATCGCTTTTAGGGCCATAAACCGAGCTATAACAAACGCGTGCAATAATATATAAAACACTAGTTCGTAATAGAATTAACCCTACAAAGTTAAATTAGTACCTTACTGCAAGTTCTATGCGAGTAAACAGAGCATTCCTAATTTAGCCGGGTAATACAGTTATTTTTTTTTGACAACAAAGAGGTTTTATGATGCTGAAAATTCATATACATTCTTGGAATAAATAAATGTGTAAGTCCTTAATTAAGTCAAATAAATATATAATTATTATCAAATTATTCATAATTCACAATATTTTGTTATAAAATATTAAAATATTTGCATTTTGTCACTTAAAATTATAATTTTGAAGTATTAGTAGTAGGCTGTATGCTCCTCACTCCTTTGATCGCAAAATATTCTTGCGTTGGGCGTGTGAAAAAAAAAACAAAAAACAACATGCGCGCCTTTTCCCATAATTAATTATCATATTTTGTTTTTGCCATATTTGTTGCTGTGTGATAAATTACTTTATTTTTTCCTCGCAAATGTGTTGAAAAACGTCGTATGAAACTCGTGAGCTCTTGCTTATTGCACACTCGGCTGAGTTACGCCCTCGCCTCCGGCTCGGGCTGCAACCCACAGCCTTGTGTGCAATGAGCAGCCTAAGCTAACTTGTCTCATAATGTACTATAATATGATTGTATGGTGTGTCCACTATACATTTGTACGTTAGTACTATTATATATTCTGTGGCTTAGGTAGTTGATAAGATAAGTTGATGTTGTAGGAGTGCAGCAGAGAAACCACGATCCACAGTTAAAGTTATATTGACGATAAATATGTAAACAATAGTTAATTAAGGTGGCTGTTATGTACCTTTCTCTATAGTAGTTAGTTAAGCACTAAAATGAAATTATAATTAAATAATAAAGTAAACAATCCGCGCGGCTTCCAAATGTGGGCCGCAGCGTAAGCTAAAACGAGGTAGGTTTAGTTATGTGCAGTGTAAGACTGTACAAGGTAGATTAGGTACGTACGATTAACGTTCCTCGTACAGGCCCTATCAGAATACCAGCGTTGTTGCGGTGTGACGACCTCATACCGTAACAGCATATGCTGAGGCAGGGTCCTGATTGGCCCGTCACACAATTTTTAATGTAGTTGGTTTTGATTTTATTTTTTATCGTCTTGTTTTTATTTTTCACTTTTTATTTTCTTTGTTTGTTTCTTGGTGTGTAAGCGTGATGTGTGTCAATAAAATTTTATCATTCATTCATTCATTTAACTTTCTTCTAGCTCACTTTTCAGATAAATTTAGTCGTCCCCAGGGATTAATAACGTTATTTTTAAATGTTACGTTATTTCTTACTTTTTTTACCGTTACTTTCAACATTAACGTTATGTCAATAAATAACGTTACTTTAGATAACGTGACAATGAAATTAACTTTATTTCAGTAAATAACGTTAATTTTAACGTTATTTCTTACTTTTTGTTACCGTTAGATGCATGTTACATAATACAGTTTAAAAGAAAACACAAAGTTATAGATACCTTTATACCTGATACCTACCATAGGAAATTAATTCATGCATGAATTTCAAGTGACTTACTTATCATTATCATCTACGGTTTGACTGAACCTTTAAAATAAAATAAATTATTCCTCTTTAGATAACTTACCTCGTAGATACACTTTTGAAAAAAGTTCACCTTTGTTCCTGACACTTTTTTAACATTAATTTGGCAGTGTTTTCTCTAAGAATTCTAAAATACACTACTTTTTGGTACTTATAGGTACTTATAGGTTTGTTCGTAGCTTATTGTTGTGTACCTACATTTGAAATCTGTCTGAATAATGTTATCAAGGCAAGACATACAGTCTTGAAAATTCCAACGCTCCAAAATGTGATTATGATACTTGTGATATTGTGACAATCGGTTTGGTAGCTTATTTTGTAAATGTCATTAAATTTCTTAGCGTTTAGAATCGTAAAGTTATTGTGGTGGTAAAGTTTTCGATAGATTGATTATTATAGATTTATTTGATGTTGGAAAAATAATTATAAGCCAAAATTAATTAGCACTGCATTCGGTGTAAAGCTTACTATTACACTTATTTTTTTACTCAAGGGGCTGTTTTGGAAAATTCAATATCGTAGGTAAGAACATCAAATTCCAAAATTAGTTATTTTAACAAACTTGCAAACATTGCATTCAATTCTACATAGCTTGGGGTGTGTGTATCCCTGTCATTTCCTGACGTCACAAAATAGCTGATATATCCACTCCATTGCCGGTCGTAAAATGTTTATATGACTTCTTTCTAGGCTCATCAATCATAATGAAAATGTTTGCGAAGTTTTAGAACAAAATGTCTAACAGAATATAATATTTTTGCGGGCAGGCGGGCGGTGCATCTTGCATTTTTGTTTGCAGAAGTAAGCTACATATATTTCTTTTTCAAAATGGTTTGGGACTTCCGCCAAGTGACGCCTGATTCAATCAAATACTAACAGAATACTAATTTAAACGTAACGTAAAGGCGAGACAACAAATGTACGCATATTATGTTCATATATAAGTTTGTAATAAAACTATCAAAGAATCTCTGAAAGAGTAATTTTCCACACGTCTTGGTAATACTAATATGTGATACGAACTCTCTAGCCAGACACATCAAAACTTTAGATTAAAAATCAACAGAAAAAAGAAAGATAATCAGAATTATATTTCAGCATATTAAACTATATTGCGTTGATTTTTCGTCATGCTACGAGATCTTTCAAGTAGTAGTAGCAAGCAACTTCACTTTGGCAATACAAATAAATAAGATAATGATGGAAAAACGCAACTGTTTAGTAACGTATAACACATAAGAGTATTTTATGTAAAATTCAGTGCCTGTTTCATAATCTATGGTATTATTTCTCATAGTGTACTTTGGGTTGTAACCTTAAAGCACAGGGTAAAAAAAAATGTTTGAGCTTAAAAATAAAGCAATAGACGATTAAATAAGTTGTTACGAGCTTGTACGACATTATTAATTTGTTATACGAGTATTATTGTAGTACGTACTACAAAATAAAAGTCTTACCTTGCCATATCTGTATGTTCAAGATGGTCATGAAGCAAAGGCCACTCTGCGTCGGGTCAAAAGGGTACCAGTACTCAAATGGAAATATCGGTAGTACGTCGTAGCCCAGGGTCCACCGCACCCCGTTCTGGTACGTCGCGAACAGGAACATGACCAGGGCTACATTGTTCCACCAATAATAACCTGGGAAGAAATAATATGATTGGAATGTGACTAGTACTCGAATGGTAGGATGGTAGGATCGGTGGGACGTCGTAGCCCTGGGCCCACCGCACCCCGTTCTGGTACGTCGCGAACAGGAACATGACCAGGGCTACATTGTTCCACCAATAATAACCTGGGAAGAAATAATATGATTGGAATGTGACTAGTACTCGAAGGGCAGGATCGGTTATCGTCGTAGCCGTAGCCCATAGGGCACATTGCACCCCGAGGAATATGGACAGGCTTACGTTGTTCCACCAATAATAACCTGGGTAGGAATAATTGAGATGATTGGAATGTGAACAGTACTCTAATGGCAGGATCGGTGGTACGTCGTAGCCCTAGCCCAGGGCCCATTACACGCCGTTCTGATACGTCGCGAACAGGATCATATCAACAGGCTTACGTTGTTCCACTTCCACCAGTAATAACCACGGGAAGGAATAATTTTAATGACATGGAATGAAAGCTATTCAAATGGCAGGATAGAAAGTAGTACTTATACCTATCTATTCTGTGAATATGGTTAGAGTTAAAAAAGAGTTGCGGCCTTGTTATACTTGTTTGTGTATACTTAAGAGCCAGTGCGAATTAAAAACTTTGGGCTGAACTCTGTGATGTCTAGTTTTAGGTAAATGACTTTTCATCACGGCAATTATCCGACATATCGTGTTATTATGTCCTTTCTCCCTTTCTCCCTTCTACTTACATCCTGTACGATACTTAATGAAATATGCAAAGCGTAAGTTTAAGCCCATTACCTTTATTGACGTAGTTGAGGCGGGTTAGAGCCGATTTAACTATCTTGTGTTCCTCCTCGGTTACGGCGCCTCGAGGGAACATCTGCCGCAGTTCTGTTATCATGTTCTCGTACAACAATGGGTTTCGCTTCATTTTGTAGGTCTTCGTCAAACCTGACATTGCAACGTTAATAATTGGAGGAATATTATTTATTATTACTTAATATTTAACAGCTAAGTCTAGTTTTGAAAACGACAAACTGGTTAAGTCCTGTACTACGTAGGTACTAGAGCAGAAACCTTTTGAAAAATTTTGCTTGCCTAAAATGGAGCGCAACCGGCTCACGAATGTATGAATTGCGGTCCATGGTAGGTGGGCAAAAACTTTCTTTGCGGTGTCTGATTTAGTACGTAGTGCAGGACTTAACCAGTTTCTCGTTTTCAAAAATAGACTTAGCTGTTAAATAATAAGTACGTAATACATATACCTCAATTGGTTGTAAAGTAATTGTAAAAAAGTCGAAAGTCAAGTCTACATTTCAAAACCTGGGAGTTTTATTTATCTTTATCTACTTATGCTGTAATAAATAAATAACATACCAAGTGGCATATACCCGATACACGGCACCATCCGGAAGGCGCCCACGAGTTCCTCCAGCGACCCGCTGGTGGCCGCCCGCGCGGTCTGCACAACCTTGATCGCCTCCAGCCAGATCGGCACGAACTGGTTCATGAACTCGAACCAGAAGTAAAAGCCCCAGCAGGTGCTAAATACGCCCCTCTCAGGTGTTAGTATACGGGTAAAATATGTTGTCTTGTATCAATACTAGACATCGGATTATATGCACTAACAAAGTGCCAAAATAGGCATGTAAATATAAAAAAGGCCGAAATATGCACTAAAAACCGTTAATATGACCAAAATATGCACAATGCAAAATCAAAAAATAATTTTTATATATTTTAATTAAAGACGCTACAAAAACAGCGAAATATTCATAAAATCATGCATAGTTTTTGTGACAATATAAAATTAAGTATTTTTCAAATTTTCGAGCGCAATTTGTCAGTTGTCACCCAGTCCTACCTAATTAATGGCAACTTGTGATGTTATTATTTATCTACCCCTTCGGACATAGCCAAAAATCTCTCAAAACCACTGAGAGATTTTTGGAAAATAAATTACTGAGATTCAGTTTCCGAGCTACATTACACTGCCGATTTTTCGATTTCACTTGAGCAACTTCATGGGCAATATATTATTTATTTATTTCCACTCTTACATCCATAGTATCCATCTTGGATGTTTTTTAACTCAGCTGTTGACGTGTGTTTTCTCCAATGTCTTGCTTGATAGCGGATTTACCCGCATTTTCCTGAATTGACCCATTTTATTCCCCTTTTATGGTTAGGCGTAGGTATAATTATAGTAACTGTTATGTTTAATTTAAATCCATTTATTATATCATTGAAAGCTCATTAAATGTATTTTTAATAGATATCAACATTAACATAATAAAACGTGAGCTACTACTGTGGCCAAGTCTAAACTTATTTTCGAGAATGTGTTATTTTTCAGACGTTGAGTGTATTTCGACAAGATGTTACTTTACTACATAGTATTCAAATATGCTTGATCCTTTAAGCTTCCTACGTTATTTTTATTAACATTTTATGTTCATACAGCATCGAAAAGGTTTCACTTGGAATGTAATCAGGTTAATTGCCAGTGGGCGCTGCCCAATTCACAGCTTGGCGCCGGCTCAGTGAAACAGATAAATGGAAAATTGTAATGAAACGAATTGATGATATGTTAGGTTATTGCTTTGTTGGTTTTGGGAACTTTGAAATACAATTAAGGGTTCTATAGGTAGATCTCAAAGTGGCGTCCTCATCTTAATTATTGCTCGCTAAGTACATACATTAATACAGATTAAAGTTAAGGTTCTATAGTTTATTTAGAAACAATAACGTCAGTAAAATATAGTTTGTTGTAGTAGTAAGTTGCTAGCAAAAGAGCAAAAAAGTGGCCACTTTAAGCACTTTTGTCTTCAAAGAGGAAACTGTTTCCTCCCCCAATACAGGACCGATTTAAATATCTTTTTCATTAAAAAAATGAAAAAAGGATTTTGCTGTATTCCTATGTTTTCCTTTTTTTCAAAAATTAATTATTTAAAAAGATATCGATCTTCAAAAACCAAATAAAATGCCATTGTTTACATCCAGCAATCTTTGACGAAATTATAACATAGCAACACAAGAAATAAAACACTTTTTAACGGATACTAACGCGGTTTTATTAAAAACTTTGGCAATTAGATGGTATTTGGTTTGATTTTTTATTTTCCCGACCAATAATACCGCGCTAGTATCCGTTAAAAAGTGTTTTATTTCATGTCTAGTGAGTGCCTAAGCTTGAGAAGTGAATAGAAACACAAGCAAAGCATTTCTTGATTTCTTTTATGTAAAAAGTATATTTAAATCGGTCTAGTTTTGGAGGAGGAAGCAGGGGACTATGAAACATTGATTTTTATCTTACTTTCTATAAGAAATTTTAAATTAAGCTTGACGTTTGACATCATCTTTGGTCTTCAGTAGTAGAGTGACTTGTAACGTAGAGGCTGGTTCAAAGAAATGAAGCTTACTTTTTTAAATATTCTCGGGTAGTAATAGTAAATACCTACATTCTCAGTTAATTCACTGACCTTGCCAAAAAAGAATCCTTCTTCATTATGCGCAGTCCGATTAACTTTAGGACTCTCATAGGGATGGTATAACTGCGGTCATAATCCTCAACATAGAACCGCAAGTCCTAAAAATATCTAGATTTAGTAGGAAGAAAGATGAAGTTATAAGTAGCATCGAGTATTTCAATAGACACATACCGGTTCTTTAGTCTTTTTTCTTGAGAAGTGTTTTTCCACGAACGATGTCATTATTGTTTCCAAACTGAAATAATGGAATTGTTTTTATAATGCCTCTTTTATACCCAGCGTAAGTTTAATTTTAGAGATCAATATTCAAATACTTACTTGAAAAATGCTCATTATATTTTCACCTTTTTTATTGTTTCCAAAACAAGTTAGGTAGAAAAAGTACTTACTAAGTAAAATCTTCGCTTACTTGCAAACCCCAACGGTATTTTTCGAGCAAAACAAATATAAATATACTTAATGCACAAGGGATATTACTACTGGATTTCATTGCCATTACCAATTTATATTTGGATATAGGTTTTGTCGATTGCAATATTTTTCCAAGACATAATCTTGTAAGAAATAAATTGGGGCTCACAGAGAAAAGCAGATCGCAGAAAATCGCTAATAGGTAAGTTATCAACCTTCCCTAATGTTCACAAGAGTTAGAGCGGAGTGAAGTCAAATAGGTATATAGATACCTCGCTAATACTAAGGATTTTAGCACTTTTAAATAAGTGATTAAAAACTTACCCCTTCACATCTAAGAAATCGAGCTCACATAATAAGAATAAACCATTTGTAGTGCACGGCTAAGCAAAGAATTAAGCTGATGCTAGTCACTATAAAAGCTTCCTTCTTCTTTTTTTTGTAATTAAATCTTGAAAAGATCGGTAATCGCAGGCTGGACAACTCTAACATTTTGGATAAAATATGAATATTTTATTCATTGTTCAACAACAACATCCGACATTATTTCATATTAGATAGATCGTTGAGGATTTTTAGCATAAGTATTTATATTTAATTATTGTGTCCACCTTCAGTATTTTTATCTTACCAATTATTTTAGATCTATCAGCGTATCTCAGTAAATACTTATTTTTATTTAGCTTTTTTACCCAATGTAAAATAAGCTAAATAAAAATAATCTAAAGCTGACGGCGTTCATCCATCAAAGGGATAAGTAGTTTTTATCGCAAATTCGCAAGATATTGAAAGGTTGTCATATAAGATCGGTCCCTTTTTCAATACGTAAGTGTTCAGATGGGTCTCAACCATACCTCTTTCAGGCTTATGAAGTTTGACATATAAAATGCCATTACCAGAACTCCTACCTCTACATATATAAAAAGGATATTGGGTGACTTTAGTCTGCAAGTAATTTAGTTCAAATCAGACCCAAATGCGATTCCTAAGCGACTAGGGAGAAGAATGATTGATCTAGATTTTCAAAATGGCGAATCTGACTTCAGTCAAATGTGATTCCAAACCTTTTTGTGATAACTGCACTGCACCTTATCGACTTCCGAAAATATTGTATCTTTAGTATTATTCTGTTTCTATTTATGTTGTCAAACCACAAATTGGGTCAGGGTCGGCATTGCAATTACAATACCCTGGAGTTAATAGGTTACGGTGAATGCTCAACCTTTAAAGAGAACCAATTCTTATTTTTGTAAAAAAAAATGCCTAAAGCATGTCGAAAATAAATGGGGCAAAAGAAAACGACACAAAGTTTCTTTCTGTACAAAAAAAAAACTACAGAACCTTGTATAAAATAAAACATCAGAAAACTAAAAGTTACTTTAAACTGTCTTGTTAAGTTTTTGGAAATAAAAAAGAGGTAGGCGTGTATTGCCGTAACTTTGTTTATACATTTAAATTCTTTTTGCTTTTTCGTTTATTGTTTTGATTGGAAACTATGCATTTTTTATTATGTTATCACCTTGTTTGTTTCATACTTTCACAAATTGAAAAGAGCCTCTTTTAAAATACTTCGAATAATACCTTAAAAAGGGAATAAATAATTAGTTATTGTTTTAATATTGTTTTAAAATAATTAAAAAAAATGCAATACCTATTGTGTTTTAATTATCTATACCTACTTGTGACTTACCTGAGGTAGGTACACAATAATTATAATTTTGTAAATTAATAGGTACGAACTTTAGGTAGGTAAATTACTATATTGAGAAACTCATAATCGTTCCAATTTCGAATTCAGAACAACAATGAAAAAAAATCTATCATCAAATTCATAACAGCAGTCACGTCCAGAATCACTCCACTCGATGGACTTTCCTTGTCGCCCACAGATATTTGCATATACAAGACTTTTTCATCAAATTGAAAACTTTTTTTTATTATTTTCAACAATTATCTAGAAGGTTTAATTGTTTTTTTTTTTTTTTATTTATTTGTTCATAATATTACAATTATAAAAGTTAAAAACTAGACGCGCTCTAAACCTATTAAAGGTTTATACTTGTAATAAGCTTTGTGCGTACGCTTTTTCTCTAACTTGCTGTAATTTTCGGACGATTTTTCATTGCTGATAAGATTTTAACAGGGAATTAACTTGACGTCGTTTTGACAGAGCTATTTTGAGGAAATTTTCTTTCTTTGTTTAAATCTTTCCAGAGACATGAAAAAATCGAACCTACTGTGTAAAACAAAGCTATTAAGTATTATAGGGAATCCGGGAAAACAATTGAAAATTACACCCTAGTTTAAAAATTTCGAAATGGCAAAGAACAGCGTGTAAATATTGTGTTGGAGTAAGAGGTTAGATAAGTACCTACCTATAGCCTCTAACAGATGTGACGAAGGCTAGTGGAAACACTGACCCGTTGTGAATAAAAAAGCATGTAGGTAGGTATTCTAACACCCTTGGTGACTTACGACAGTTAAGTACGTACCTACTTAACTGTCGTAAGTCATTAAGGGTGTTAGAACTGTGATAGTTTAGTAGAGCATTCTAGAAAAACTACTCTAGGTAAATACACTCAAAATTAAAATGTAACGCTTCGATATGTAACGTCAAAATTGATAGTTTATTATTTCTTTCAGTTAAGAATAGTTATATAATTAATTTATTAAAACTTAACAAGTCGTAATAAAAAATACGTTTTTTCTCAAAATTATTACACGTTAGTAATGGATTCTCATACAAAAATTGCCGGCGCGGTTTAGGTCCGTCCGGAAACTCCGATTTAGCACGAAGAAGGTTGTCTAAATAATGTTCGAATTTCCAAGCATGTTTGAGAAAACACTATATCCTTCCTCAGGAATTACTCTATCAATTGGTCAAAACCGCATGAAAATCCGTTCAGTAGTTTCCGAGTTTATCGCGAACAGACAGACAGACAGTCAGACAGACCGACCGACAGACAGACGTGGCGAGGGACTTTGTTTTATAATATGTAAGGATTTCCTAATTTTTGTCTACAAAACATTATCAAAAATAAAGCGTGGTAATGTTTGCAATGCTTTTTCACCACCAAAAATTAAAATCGTTTCCCAGCAATAATTTTGAACAGAAATGGTCCTGATGATAGGCAGAATACGTAGACCTCGGCTTCGTTGAGGGTCTTCTTACACCCGGTATTATCTAATACGTCAGTGTTACCATAATAAGTAATTCGATTTTGCATTTATTATGTCCGAAGTTTTGCACTAATCAAATCCTGGTGAGGTTATTATCGACTGCAATTCCAGCCAGCTGCGGCCTATTAGTTTATTATATCCTTTGCTCAAAAGGCTTCCAGTGGGATTTTCTCGTTGAATAAATAATTCTCACTCAGCGGCGTTCGATCAATCTCTACAGTTTCAAGTTATAGATCACTCTGCTTGATGGATTTTCATGTCGCTGCAATTTACGTAGCAGTGCTACAGAACAAACTAAGCATTTTATATTATACAGCATCACATACTTTTATATCACAATTAAAAAAACAGTGTAGGTAAGTATCATTCCCCTTCGTTCACTTGGATCCACTGCCAAGATACACTTGTTGAATCAATCCACAAGTATAAATAAGGATACAGTTTTCTCCTCTTCAATCTATCAACAAGGAGATCCAAATATAATAACATTTTTATATCTCACTTAGATCCACCCATTAGGGAATCTAAAATAATGATATTTTCACCAGTAGCCCAAGGTCCACCTATGCCGTCCACCTGGGTGTACCTAGGTATTTTTTCTTCCCGTGGTTCACTCATAGAATCTATTAAGCAAAGTCGTAAATAGAGTCGGATATAAAAACGAAAGGGCTCGTTCAAAGCACGAATAATAGTCATCAAGTGGTTAATGATCAGTTGAACAATAGCGAATACTTTATCATTGTAATGTCCAGATGCCGTTTTTCGTGTCAATTGTGGCGGCAAACAAACGTTTGTATTTCGATATCGGACCGGCCGGTATCGCATAACGACTTCCTTAATTGCATTTTGTCTAGAACAAACACACACTTGCGACTTATTGTAGCGTAGACTTAGAGCTTGCTTGCTTGCTTAATACTACGAATGCTACGAAGCACGTGTAGCACCGTTACAGTTTTCACGCGAAGTGATTTCGTAGTCTTATACCATTTGCACGGATTTTAGCAATTTGATTTTTAGCGCGCATATTAGGTATTTTTCACGTATTTTTAACTTTTTTTTTACGTGCCACGATTTTACGACTACGACAACGCAACACGACGGAGGTACAAAATATTATAATCTGCGAGTCTGTGAGTTCTAAATAGAAGCTCCTCGCTCAACTGTATTCAAAAACATTTCGTCACTGATGTGTTTGTGCGTGCACAAGAAAACGCTATTTGTTTCGGGCGGGGCGTAATTAGGGCTGCCACCTTTCAACAAGAGCAGATCCGGAGATTTTCGAAAAGTCGTAATATTTCGGGGGAAAAAGACCGATTTTTAGTCACTTTCATGCACTAATCTAGTAATCTTGCCTGTGTAGACTAAAAAACGGCCGCGCAGCGCGATTTTTGGTCAGTTTCATCCACTAATCTTGTAATATTGCCTGATAATAGT
This sequence comes from Agriphila straminella, assembly GCA_950108535.1. Classification (NCBI taxonomy): domain Eukaryota; kingdom Metazoa; phylum Arthropoda; class Insecta; order Lepidoptera; family Crambidae; genus Agriphila; species Agriphila straminella. The sequence continues at coordinate 5,106,657 of OX467326.1, read as the reverse complement.
AACAAAACAACCGCGCAGCGCGATTTTTTGGTCAGTTTCCTCCACTAATCCAGTAATGTTGCCGGTCTATAGTAAAAAAACAGCCGCGCAGCGCGATTTTAAGTCAGCTAGATTCATGCACTAATCTAGTGGCCTTGCCTGTTTACACTAAAAAACGGCCGCGCAGCGCGATTTTTGGTCAGTTCCATCCATTTATCTTGTAATCATGCTTGTTAAATAATAGCAAAAAACGACCGCGCAGCGCAATTTCTGGTCAGTTTCGTTCACTAATCTAGTAATTTTGTCTGCCTATAGCAAAAAAAAAACCGCCGCGCAGCGCGATTTTTAGTCAGTTTCATGCACTAATCTAGTAATCTTGCCTGTTAATAGCAAAAAACGGGCGCGCAGCGCGATTTTCAGTCAGATTCATGCACTAATCTTTTAATCTTGCTTGTCTATAGTAAAAAACAGCTTCGCAGCGCGATTTTTAGTTAGTTTTATGCACTAATCTAGTAACACTAGGTACGGTTGACTTTCGCTCGGGCCACCCGGAGACTTTGATGTTAAACCCGTAGCCCGGACATCCACTACTCAAACCCGTAGACTCCGGGTCAAACCCGGAGAGGTGGCAGCCCTAGGCGTAATGGAGGTTCGTTAAGACACGAACACCATTAGTAATAAGTATACAATTCGCATGTTCTCCAAGGAAAGCAAACCCAGGATTTCCTCCTTCTGTGATCTTGCTTGACACACTTTCACCTCCCAGTCTCATTAATCTTTTCATATCTACGAAAGTGTCATCATTCCCATGCGCAAGTGATAAGCATTTTTTGATAAACCGAATTTCTATTTTTCAAATGCTACGGGGAACTATTTATGCCACCTTTTATCTGAGTTAATATTGTTAGAACACTTATCTATCACTGAGTAAACTAAATAAATAAAAGGTAAAAGTAAAAATCTTCTGTTTGCGCATTAAACTTTAATAATAATTTACATTACCTAATAAAATTATAATGTGACGCATTAAGTTCACAGCTGATTGTAAAAAAACTGGTAAATACAGTGTAAAACGGAAAGGATGTAAGTTCTACAACAATCCAATATCTTGTTAATGTACATACAATACAACGTTTTGTTTAAACTACTAATTTTATTATAAATAGATCACCGACGATTTACATTGGGTTGACAAAAATGAACAAGATTATTACCTAACCAATTCGTAATTAATTACACACGAGGCCTGATGATAGCACGTGTCTGAATCTATGTCACAATATTAATTTAATTGGATTAATTGTCAAATCAATTATTTACAGAATTATCCTAAATTCCATATCTACCTACCTAAGACAAGATTGATTATAACATAGTTAAAATAACATCCTAAAAACCAGACAAGTGCGAGACGGATTCGCCCACCGAGGGTTCCATACAAACTAGATGATTGAATGAGTACTTTAATTTTTTTATGATTTAATTACAAATTATTAGTTTCCAGATTTTTCCATGTATTTGTAGCAAGTATAAGACAATATTACTTGATTAATTTCATAGTTTTCTTGGTCAACGGGAAGTTATAGTACCCTATGAATTTTACGTTAACTTAGAAGTTTGAAGGGACTGTAAACCTGAGTATATATATGGTTTTAATTTCAACTCGATACCTCCACGCGTTCCCGAGATAAAGGGTTTTAACAGACAGACATACTTTTTTTTAAGCACGTCATCATATCAGCCGCACGACACCCACTGCTGGGTATAGGCCTCCCCTAAGGATCTCCACGACGATCGGTCCTGCACTGCCCGCATCCAGCGGCTTCCCGCGACCTTCACCGGATCGTCGGTCCACCTTGTCGGGGGCCTACCCACGGACCGCCGTCCGGTGCGCGGTCGCCATTCCAGAACCTTTCCGCCCCAACGGCCATCGGTTCTTCTCGCTATGTGTCCCGCCCATTGCCACTTCAGCTGAGCAATCCTTCGAGCGATGTCGGTTTTTTTTATTTTATTTTTTTATTTATTATTTTAACAATCATATAAGACTTATATGTAGTACGTAGCCCCGCAAAACTGTTTACACAGTTTGACTGCAGGATCAGTGTGTCTCAAACTTAAACAGGTAATACATAGGCTAAGCCAGGTTCACAAGGTTAGATTAAGTTCTAGTCGAAACAGGTTCTTAACATTAAAACAGATTTTAGTAACAGGTAAGTACTTACTTCTAAATTATTACAACTCATTAGTCTATGTAGCCTCTAATGTATCAAAGAAATTTTGCTGTAACATTCTTTTAAATTTTTGTTTATTTGGTTCCCGTCGTATTTCGTCTGGCAAACTATTCAGTAAGTATGGTAATCGTTTTTCTAAGGTCCTATCTCCATAGTAGTTATTAACACTAGGAACCTTTAGTTTGCCCGCCGACACGACCGGGTTCCATGATTGTGATCTATCAATGACAAGTTATGCTCTTGAGTGTTATGATTATTTAAGGCCAGGAGGTATTTATGTTTTAAGCTAATTGGTAGTATTTTACAAATTTTAAACAATTTAAAGTAATCTCCCTTGCATTTAGCTTTTTTACTGACAAGTAGTTTAATAAATCTAATTTGCAAAGCTTCTAATTTATCAATATATGTTTTGAATGTTAGACCATAAATATCAAGAGCATAGCCCAGAATCGAATCAATAAGTGCAAAGTATAAACATTTCAGCGTGGAACTTGGGATTCTAAAACTCAAGTGATAAAATTTACCCAAAAGTATTCTTAATTTACTACATATATACTCGATATGGAGAGACCAGGAAAAAATTACATCTACCTTAACACCTAGGTATGTTACACAATTGACTTGTTCAATAGGTAGGCATTGACAGTTGGATTGATTGTTGTACTTTAGTTCTCTTGCGGATCTCTTCGTTTCTGATTCGCTCACGCAGGGAAACGCCGAGCATGGCTCTCTCCATTGCACGCTGGGTGACCTGAGCCTCCTTATGAGACCCATAGTTAGCGACCACGTTTCACTGCCGTAAGTCATCACTGGCAACACACACTGTTCATAGACTTTCGTCTTGAGACATTGAGGTAAGTCGGGCGCGAAGATTTTTCGAAGCTTCCCGAATGCTGCCCACCCGAGTTGGATTCGACGAGAGATCTCTTTCTCGAAGTTGGACTTACCTAACTGGTTTACCTAATTTAAGCACGTAAACCAAATTAATTAAAATTATGACGCCACGATTATGATCCCATTGAAGATGAAATTGCTTGAATAAATTATGTCGTCCGAGGTCTTATAATTCGCTTTTGCATCTGAAAAGGGAAGCTAATTGAATTTAATAAATCGCCGATATTACTTAGAATAGATTGTCCTCCTTTGTTCCCGTCCTCGCGATATTGAAGTCATTTAGCCTCCTCCCTTCATTTATAAAGATATTTTTGCGAGTTTCTGGTGGCCATTGAGTGAGCGAGTGATATTACATTGCTATTTTGTAATGACCGCCTCTGTGGTCTTGAGGTTCGACCATCTGTATAAGACGCAGGGATCCCGGGTTCGATTGTTTGTACAATTGTACAATTTGTACTCGGTTTGGTTGGTGGTATATATGGCTTATTTCAAGTCCGTCTGGCTAGCTACTACCACCTTACCTAAGTCTGGCGCGATAACAACAATTAAAATAAATGTGTACCGGCAGTTAGAGGTAAGATAGCCAGTTCCTCGGTGATGTGGATTCCGGGTGTAGTGCACTTCCACCTCCGGCCATATCTTCACTTTACATCAGGTGAAGTGAAGGCCAAGCACTTTCCCTTTGAGCATAAAAAAATGAGTCTTGTATAAAAATAAAAATTGCGCATGGTGTATTTGAAGCAACAATCCGTTACCTACTTATAAACTTATGTTATTTAGTAATATTCGGCACTGTTTTGGCTATTTAATAAGGAACAATTATTGTATTAACCCAATTTCATGTAATGACTGTTATGTGCCAAAATAAATAAAAAAAAATTAAAAAAAAATTTAATGTTACAAATGAGTCCTTAAAACCTAAAAAAAGTGATTGAATATTTTAAAACACGCAAGAAAAAAACCTATTGATTTATGTGGTTCTTTATGTATAATTAAATCAACTTTTGATCATAATGATTATTATCAAAGTAACCGCCGAATAGTAGACTGATGGCAGTTCCTGATCCAATAACAATAAAATCTAGGCAACAAATCTTTAGCAGGCTTCGATCAATCGTTGATCGAAGTTAGTACGCCTATCTTTTATCGGGGATGATAGATTTTATTGATACGAAGCTTATAGGATAAAAGTTGTCCTTATTTTGTAGTTAATGAATGTTTTGTTACAAAATTTGTCTTCTATGCATTCCTAGACCATTCATTCGTGACTTTGCAACGCATGCCGGGATTGCCGGGTACAAACAACTATTCCCATCCTACTATATCCTAACTACTATATGTTAGGATGTTTTGTTACTCAACCACACAAAAACGGCTGAACGGATTTGAATGGAATTCGGTACACAGACAGTTTAGAACCTGGATGAAAACAAAGGTATACTTTTTATTCTGGTCAAAGTTTCTTTAGCATTAAAAATAAAAGGATGCTTTAGCAGTCGCAAGTGTGCGCTTCACCTTGCGTCGCGTGTCGTCAAATTAACGACAGCCAAATAGAATTGGCTCCTTGTAAGGCTGGCAATAGCTGGTGGTTGTCCTCGCGGATTTTATTCAATTTTTAGTAGCTTTGCGCACGTCATTTTACTTTTGTTTTTGTCTATTCTATTAGTATGACTATGAAGACCATCATTTGCATGTGTTTATGAACGAAAATGATCTGTAGACCAATGGTAGACCATATAAAAATAACATTAATCTTATAAGTACTATTCATAATTTTTTTACCATCGCCACTCAAAAAAGTGCGTCTTATTCATTGATAACAGTGAATAAAACGCGTTTTTATTCACCGAGTGAATAAAAGTATTTTGAGTTTGGAACAAGCGCGCATCATATGAATTATGTACAAAAAAAAACGTCCTGAAAGTATGGAGCTATTCCATAGATAAAGCTATGTTATACAATTAAATAAAAAAAAAAATGTCCCGCCTATTTTAGTTAGGTTCTTTTAAGTGTCTTAGCTTTGGGTTCTTTTCTATCTATAGGTTCTTTTTAGTGTCTTAGCTTTGGGTTCTTTTCTATAGGGAGATTAGATGTTCAGTCTGTGGCATCAGTCCTTTTTTTCAGGGTACGATCATCAGGTCTGGAAAAAAATCAAAGTCTACAGATTGATGGCATGGACTGATGCCAGACTGACTGATCATGTAATCTCCCTCTTATCGTGGTTGTTTTATGTAATAGATTCTTATTTCATATACACTTCTAAAGCTTGCGGGCGTACAGTTCATTAGAAAATTTCAAAATGTCTAATTTCACTATTTAATTTTTCTAATGTTTTAAATATTATCGATTTCTTACCTAAATATCAAAATCTGATGACCTATAAATACCTACTATAGGTATAAGTACTGCTATTTGTTTTCTCGCAGTCGATGGTAAAAAGTAGAGTACACAACTCGTGAAAAAAAAATTCATCTCGGTCCTTTGTATCCCTCGCTTCACTCATTTCTACTTCACTCGATTCTACTCTTGAATCCTTCGCTACTCTCGGGATCCAACTTAATCCCTCGAACTAAATTCTCTTTTTTTCACTTGTTGTATAATCTACTATTTGTACATATTTTTTTTTACTAAAATAAAAATTTAAATCAACTTTTATGTCACTGTACGTTGAAAATAACTTGTTTCAATTCAAATCACAATACAGATCCTTGTAAATCATCAAAAAAATCAAAAATATTTTTTACCAGCTAGAAACGGAAAATACCCCTATGTGCAAATTGTCTTTTAATAAACACCTATTATTATGTTCAATAAAACAGAACTTAAAGGATCATTCACACAGCTGCGGCGCGTCAGCGGCGCGTCCGGCAACGTCAAAAATGTGTGTGAACAAGCAGTCCACGGCAGCGGCGGCGGCGCGGCACCGGCGGCGGCGCGGCAGCGGCGGCGGCGCGGCACCGGCAAAACAAACAGGGTTGCTATTTTTTTGTTTTAATAAATTATTAGTTGCTATAATCGGTAGAAAAAAAGTACATTGTGGTATGGAAATAAAGTATTATTTATTTATTTCAATTTTAAAAACAGTTTTATTTTTTATTACGGCGCGTCACCGGCGAGTCACCGGCAAAACAAACAGGGTTACTGTTTTTTTGTTTTAATAAATTATTGGTTGCTATAATCGGTAGAGAAAAAGTATATTGTGATTTGTGGTATGGAAATAAAGTATTATTTATTTATTTTAACTTTGACAATCATTTTTTTATTACTTTTATTAATATTTCGGTAACTTTATGAGACTTAATTCACCTGTGCCACTAAGTTCTAGTAAGGGTACAATTTTTCGAGTTTTAATAAAAATACAATAATGTGTGTGGATTTCGGGTAAACAAATGAATGTCGGAAAAACAATGTGAAGGTCAACAATTTCTTTTTGAGATATTGCTGTTTTAACTTTGACAGCTATCATCTGTCAATCTTAAATCAGCAATATATCTCGAAAAATACTCATCTTAAACTGGTGGTGAAAATTAAGAGTATTACCAAAATAAAAATAAATGTTTTTCAAAGTTGAAGTAAATAAATAATACTTTATTTCCATACCACAATGTACTTTTTTTCTACCGATTATAGCAACTAATAATTTATTAAAACAAAAAAATAGCAACCCTGTTTGTTTTGCCGGTGACGCGCCGTGCCGGTGCCGCGCCGCAGCCGCGCCGCCGCCGGTGCCGCGCCGCCGCCGCTGCCGCGCCGCCGCCCACTTCCCCGGCAAGGCAAACAGGGTTGCCACTTATTTGTTTTAATAAACTATTGGTTGTATTATAATAGGTAGAAAAAAAGTACATTGTGGTATGGAAATAAAGTATTATTTATTTATTTCAATTTTAAAAACAGTTTTATTTTATAATTTTGTTAATATTTTGGTAACTTTATGAGACTTAATTCACCTGTTCCACTAAGTTCTAGTAAAGGTAATTTTTTTCAAATTTTAATAAAAATACAACAATGTGAGTGGATTTAGAGTAAACAAATGAATGTCGTAAAAACAAGTGATGGTAGGAAAACATAGTCTAGTGATCTGTAATTAAATTATGACGTCATCCGCAACGTACGCAAACCTCAACAATTTCTTTTTGAGACATTGCTGTTTTAACTTTGACAGCTATCATCTGTCAATCTTAAATCAGCAATTTATCTCGAAAAATACTCCTCTTAAACTGGTGGTGTAAATTAAGAGTATTACCAAAATAAAAATAAATGTTTTTCAAAGTTGAAATAAATAAATAATACTTTATTTCCATACCACAATGTACTTTTTTTCTACCGATTATAGCAACTAATAATTTATTAAAACAAAAAAATAGCAACCCTGTTTGTTTTGCCGGTGACGCGCCGTGCCGGTGCCGGGCCGCCGCCGCAGCCGCGCCGCCGCCGCTGCCGCGCCGCCGCCCACTTCCCCGGCAAGGCAAACAGGGTTGCCACTTATTTGTTTTAATAAACTATTGGTTGTATTATAATAGGTAGAAAAAAAGTACATTGTGGTATGGAAATAAAGTATTATTTATTTATTTCAATTTTAAAAACAGTTTTATTTTTTAATTTTGTTAATATTTTGGTAACTTTAAGAGACTTAATTTACCTGTTCCACTAAGTTCTAGTAAAGGTAATTTTTTTCAAATTTTAATAAAAATACAACAATGTGAGTGGATTTAGAGTAAACAAATGAATGTCGTAAAAACAAGTGATGGTAGGAAAACATAGTCTAGTGATCTGTAATTAAATTATGACGTCATCCGCAACGTACGCAAACCTCAACAATTTCTTTTTGAGATATTGCTGTTTTAAGTTTGACAGCTGTCATCTGTTAATCTTAAAACAGGAATATCTCAAAAAATACTCATCTTAAACTGGTGGTGAAAATTAAGAGTATTACCAAAATAAAAATAAATGTTTTTCAAAGTTGAAGTAAATAAATAATACTTTATTTCCATACCACAATGTACTTTTTTTCTACCGATTATAGCAACTAATAATTTATTAAAACAAAAAAATAGCAACCCTGTTTGTTTTGCCGGTGACGCGCCGTGCCGGTGCCGCGCCGCAGCCGCGCCGCCGCCGGTGCCGCGCCGCCGCCGCTGCCGCGCCGCCGCCCACTTCCCCGGCAAGGCAAACAGGGTTGCCACTTATTTGTTTTAATAAACTATTGGTTGTATTATAATAGGTAGAAAAAAAGTACATTGTGGTATGGAAATAAAGTATTATTTATTTATTTCAATTTTAAAAACAGTTTTATTTTTTATTACGGCGCGTCACCGGCGAGTCACCGGCAAAACAAACAGGGTTACTGTTTTTTTGTTTTAATAAATTATTGGTTGCTATAATCGGTAGAGAAAAAGTATATTGTGATTTGTGGTATGGAAATAAAGTATTATTTATTTATTTTAACTTTGACAATAATTTTTTTATTACTTTTATTAATATTTCGGTAACTTTATGAGACTTAATTCACCTGTGCCACTAAGTTCTAGTAAGGGTACAATTTTTCGAGTTTTAATAAAAATACAATAATGTGTGTGGATTTCGGGTAAACAAATGAATGTCGGAAAAACAATGTGAAGGTCAACAATTTCTTTTTGAGATATTGCTGTTTTAACTTTGACAGCTATCATCTGTCAATCTTAAATCAGCAATATATCTCGAAAAATACTCATCTTAAACTGGTGGTGAAAATTAAGAGTATTACCAAAATAAAAATAAATGTTTTTCAAAGTTGAAGTAAATAAATAATACTTTATTTCCATACCACAATGTACTTTTTTTCTACCGATTATAGCAACTAATAATTTATTAAAACAAAAAAATAGCAACCCTGTTTGTTTTGCCGGTGACGCGCCGTGCCGGTGCCGCGCCGCAGCCGCGCCGCCGCCGGTGCCGCGCCGCCGCCGCTGCCGCGCCGCCGCCCACTTCCCCGGCAAGGCAAACAGGGTTGCTACTTATTTGTTTTAATAAACTATTGGTTGTATTATAATAGGTAGAAAAAAAGTACATTGTGGTATGGAAATAAAGTATTATTTATTTATTTCAATTTTAAAAACAGTTTTATTTTATAATTTTGTTAATATTTTGGTAACTTTATGAGACTTAATTCACCTGTTCCACTAAGTTCTAGTAAAGGTAATTTTTTTCAAATTTTAATAAAAATACAACAATGTGAGTGGATTTAGAGTAAACAAATGAATGTCGTAAAAACAAGTGATGGTAGGAAAACATAGTCTAGTGATCTGTAATTAAATTATGACGTCATCCGCAACGTACGCAAACCTCAACAATTTCTTTTTGAGACATTGCTGTTTTAACTTTGACAGCTATCATCTGTCAATCTTAAATCAGCAATTTATCTCGAAAAATACTCCTCTTAAACTGGTGGTGTAAATTAAGAGTATTACCAAAATAAAAATAAATGTTTTTCAAAGTTGAAATAAATAAATAATACTTTATTTCCATACCACAATGTACTTTTTTTCTACCGATTATAGCAACTAATAGTTTATTAAAACAAATAATAGCAACCCTGTTTGTTTTGCCGGTGACGCGCCGTGCCGGTGCCGGGCCGCCGCCGCAGCCGCGCCGCCGCCGGTGCCGCGCCGCCGCCGCTGCCGCGCCGCCGCCCACTTCCCCGGCAAGGCAAACAGGGTTGCCACTTATTTGTTTTAATAAACTATTGGTTGTATTATAATAGGTAGAAAAAAAGTACATTGTGGTATGGAAATAAAGTATTATTTATTTATTTCAATTTTAAAAACAGTTTTATTTTTTAATTTTGTTAATATTTTGGTAACTTTAAGAGACTTAATTTACCTGTTCCACTAAGTTCTAGTAAAGGTAATTTTTTTCAAATTTTAATAAAAATACAACAATGTGAGTGGATTTAGAGTAAACAAATGAATGTCGTAAAAACAAGTGATGGTAGGAAAACATAGTCTAGTGATCTGTAATTAAATTATGACGTCATCCGCAACGTACGCAAACCTCAACAATTTCTTTTTGAGATATTGCTGTTTTAAGTTTGACAGCTGTCATCTGTTAATCTTAAAACAGGAATATCTCGAAAAATACTCATCCTAGACTGGTGGTGTAAATTAAGTCCAATAAATTTACCAAGATATTACCAAAAGTTGTAAAAATAAATGTTTTTCAAAGTTGAAATAAATAAATAATACTTTATTTCCATACCACAGTGTACTTTTCTATAACGATTAAAGCAACCAATAATTTAGTTAAACAAAGAGTAGCAACCCTGTTCTCCTTGCCGGTGACTCGCCGGCGACGCGCCGCACCGGTGACGTGCCGCACGGCGCGTCAGCGGCGCGGCAGCGGCGCGGCGCCGGCATGCCGTAGCAATATGCGTTTGACTTGCCGGTGACTGGACGTTGACGTGACTGATGTGTGTGAACAGTGTAGTACAACTTGTATGTAACTATATTTTTGCCGTTGACGCGCCGCTGACGCGCCGCAGCTGTGTGAATGATCCTTAATTCTTAAGAAAGGAATTTATATATACTTATAGCTAATTTTTATACATTTCAGCATTTTTTTAGGTTCATTGTCACGGCATTAATACTTACTAACAAAATGAATGAAGATTTTCTTTTACATCTTTTCGCACTAAGAAAAGCAAAAGTTTAGAAAGAAATACACACACACACATATTTTTATCTCGCAGAGAATGTGTCAAATAACTTTTAGTTGTACTGAAAAGTACTAGGAGACACACTTAAGCAGAAGTCTGGAAAACAAAATACTTATGAAAATATATTAACCTAACTTATTCTTGTTAGTGATAAGGGTAGGTGTAGAGTTTCACATCATTCAACTTGTAGAAGTCGAAGGAAAGATAAACTTAGCTATAGGTACCTCCTATATTTATAGGATACTGCTGAACTGCCCCCGGGGGGGTATAATGTAACTTTGTTTAACAATCAACTCTGACAGAAATCGCAGTTACATCGATGCTTTAGTAAGAACCAATGTGTCAACTATCTTAACTAAAGCAGCAATGCAACTGCGCTTTCAATCGAGAATTGTTAGCAACAGACAAATGATCAAGGGTCTTGTTGCAATCAACTTTGACCAAAATCACAGTTACATTGCTGCTATAGTATGAACCAATATGAGAACTATGTTACTTAAAGCAGCAATGTAACTGCGGTTTCAATCGATTTCAATAGAGAGTTGTTAGCAACAGAGTTACGTTATCTTGGGGCTGAGGGCCTATTACAAAGAAGAATCTCGATAGTCGGACGATGTTCGTTGATCGATTTACTTGATTTTGAACCTTATGCATGTGTTAATAATGTTACGGAATGGGAACATCGTTCGCTTATTTGTAATAGCTTTTTCACTCCTCTTGCTCAAAAAGTGCGTCATTGTAACGTACAAGAGTCGAGATAAAATAGCATAATAAGCCCTAGGGGATAAAGTTTTTTCTTTTTTAATGATGGTCTATTACCAATGAGCGTACTAAAACGAAAAAGTTTTTATTCATAATCACGAATAAAAACTCGCTCGACTTAATACTGGGGGTCTATTACGAAAAGTTTAATGCGATATACGCGGCTGCGTCCGTGCTTCGTTCTGATTGATTCCTATTACAAAGCACTTGCGTATGCGATATTGCAAAGTGATTGCGTAAATTTGACAGTTTCTCTCTATTGGATCCGTCATTATTCGTTCAATAGACTATGGACTACGATAGCTACATTGAAAATATTTGTAATAACTATAACCGACGAACTGCGAACGACTATCGAGACCAAGTTTCGTAATAGGCCCCCAGTTTCTCATTCTTATTTTTGAAAATGGAACTAAAAGCATCTCTTCGGTAAAATCATAGACTTATTTAAACTCTGTGTACAGACAGAGTGAATCGTAGAATGCGTGTACCATGGCGCGAAATCTTTAGAATTTTTTTATAATTACAAACTGATTGAATTGTGTGACTGTAATAGGAAAGAAATAATTTTAATCTTCTGCCGTCAAGCACAAATCATTTATTTAAATATTGTACAAAAAGTTTATGAAGTGGAGGATAGAAAAACGAGTGGATTCGTTTACGGAAGTAAGTAGGTATAAACTATTTAATATTCTATTTTATTTTCTCGCAATCGTAGTGAAAAGTATAGTGTAACACACGACGCTAAAACCCATTGTAACTCGGTTTCTATTTATTCCCTCGCTAAAGCTCGGGAATAAAACTACCTCGTATGCAATGGGTAATTTTAGCGTCTTGTATAACAATCTACTATTATGCTTTCAAGGACCTTTAATAACTGCTTAAACGAACTTTGCGTTAAATAAAAGTTTGGAGATGTCAGTAAATCGCTGCGATACGATAATTTAATCACTTCGGACCGCGGCTTATCCGCAAGATTCTCGTAACGAGAAATTCGCTCCCATTTTCAGCCAGTTGAGCGCCTGCCGCCTCTGACAGAGGTCTGCTCCGACCGTTTTCCCGGTTCAGTTTGAACCTTACGAAAATAGCGCGCGAAATTCAAAAATCTATTTATTTGACGTTTCTTTTTCTTTTATATTCGGTCGAGTGTTTGCGTTTCTATTGTTTTAATTATGCATGTTTAAACTTCTTGAAAAAATTGTGTGTGAACATTTCGTAAAAACAAATGATGGTGTTTGGTGAATATCGTGATACAGAAAAGTTTTTTGCTACTGCTTAGAAACTTCAAAGCGGACTGTACATAATTTCGCACAGGGATACAGCAAAAAAGGTAAGTAGATAGATACCTACCTGAGTAATTCTTGATGTTTTTAATAAGAATACAAAATTATACGCACTTATCACATAAACGAAACAAACGTGTTTTCTTTCAGTCTCAATCGCATAAGGAGCCCCGTAAACGTTCAAACTCGTTTGTCAAACATTTGTCTATCAGCCATATTTTTTTTTGACATTTATAGTGTTCAGTATTTACCCTAAATTTTTACCCGACTGCGAGGATAAACAAAAAAGAAAATGACGGACAGTATTCGTGGAATGGACTTTTTTCTGCAATTTATTTCACTACTTACTTGATTTACCGCAATTATGAAAAATAAAATCCAGAGATTATTACTACATGGGTAGAATTATATCTGGAAAAAAATCTCCTTTTAGGGGAAAATTCCCTTAAGTTAAGAGCCCATAGCGATTTGGCCGCTGACTGTCGCTCTCTCGCTCGCACATTTCATGTTTTCTCAAGATTTCTTAAATCTGAGTGCGTAATTAAAAAAAATGTGTCTCGGTCACTATTAGCAATATAAGATTACGGACATTTCAACGTATATTGTAGTTTCAAGTTGCTGAAGTTCAAAAAGTTATCGTATTTGCCAGTTCAAATAACTGTTAGAAATGACAACTTTTTGTACTTTAGCAAAAAAAAACTGAAATATATTTTAGAATGTCTGTAATCTTATATTGCGAAAAATGGCCGAGACACATTTTTCAATTACGCACTCAGACACAGAATACATAATAGTACACAGATTTAAGAAATCTTGAGAAAACATGAAATGTGCGAGCGAGAGAGCGACAGTCAGCGGCAAAATCGCTACGGGCTCTTAAGATCAAGGAACACAGTCAAATAATTGACAAATAGTTTTATAGTTGATGGTCCTTAACACGAACGAAGTACCTACTGAATTTGATAGGATAATCAAATCACTTGTTTATAGCTTGTTATACAAAAGTACAACATAACGACTTCTAACTACCTATCTAACAAGATTTTTAACTGTATATAATATATACATCTGTAGATGGATCTCTTCCATAATGATAGCTTGTTAACTATTAGATTCGTTTTTTTTTATCTAACGTCTGTCTAGAGAAAATCTAGTGGGATCTCATTGAATTAAATAAAAAACAATAGTCTCATAGAGTCAAATCTTAAAATAAATACCTATCTTTGTACCTTTCCCCCTCTAAAAAGCTTATATTATATTTTATAACAAAATATTGTGAATGAATAATTTGATAATAATAAATATTAGTTTGACTTAGTCAAGGACTTACACATTTATTTATTCCAAAAATGTATATAAATTTTCGGCGGCATAAAACCTCTTTGTTGTTACTAAAAAATAACTGTATTTCCCGGTCAAATTGGGAATACTCTGTTTACTCGCATAGAACTTGCAGTAAGGTACTAATTTAACTTTGTAGGGATAATTCTATAACGCACTAGTATGTTTTATATATTACGCACGGTGTTTATTATAGCTCGGTTTATGGCCCTAAAAGCGATTATTAGGGCTCGCTTTACGAGCAAGTGTATTGAAAAGTATAGTAGGTATGCAACTCATGAATTAAACGGATTTATTATCGAGGGCCATGAATCACTTGCGTCTAGGGTTATCAGTTGACAGGAATTTTCCTGACATGTCAGTAATTTAAGGCACCTGTCAGGGAAACAGGGAAAAACTGTAGCTGTCAGGGATTCTTGATATCCCAAAAAGTCTAAGTAAGTACTTAATGAAAATTGAAAACACATAATTTGATAATCATTTTGGTGAGAAAAATAATCAAACGTCAACTAAATGAAGAATGTAGATGTAGGTGCACAAAATGACAGGAAATTTACTGAAAAGTCAGGAAATCTCATTATTAGATCTGCTACTTGCGTCGCTCAGGATTCATCAACGGCCCTCGCCTAAATCCGTCCTTCGTTCACGAATAATTGCAAAATATACTACTATTATAGCACGATTATTTTTGCTCGTCAGCATAGTTACTTATCAATCTATTATATAAAAATTATAATTAATAATCATGTAACAGTCACCGCGAGTCTCAACGAGCTCCTAAATTGGCGACCACGTAACGTCGCTCGAATGGCCGCCTTACTTGACTGCGTTATGGCTCTATTATACGTGTATGGCGGATTTAGTGGCAACTCTGTGACAATGAGCGACCGTCACTTGTTACCTTTAATGCCAAGGACACAGTTAGTTACTCTTTTTAGGGTTCCGTAGCCAAAATGGCAAAAAACGGAACCCTTATAGATTCGTCATGTCTGTCTGTCTGTCCGTCCGTATGTCACAGTCATTTTATTCCGATAGTATTAGGATTACACAGTTGAAACTTAGTAGGTAGATGTATTCTGTTATCCGCTTAACGATTTTAACATAAAAATGAAAAAAAAGATAAAGGGGGGCCTCCCCATACATGGAATTGAAACTGAAAAATCGCTGGGCCAGGCGCTAAACCACTGCGCCACCGAGCTCCACGATCGAGGAAGTAACTTTCTATAAATGAAGGAATTATGTAGAGTTGGTTGAACCATCTCCAAAGATTAATAATTTATTTTTTTATTTTTGGATAGGTTTAATTTATTATGATCGTTTATACATTCACGTTGATAAACTACAAATAAAATTAACATTTACTTTCTGAATGGGTTCCTCCTCATTACTATTAATAGGTAAGTAAACGTAAATATTCGTAATTAAATGACGTAATTGTATGTAACACATATGAGGAAAACTCTCCCATTAATATTTTAATGTAAGGTTGTTTATCTTTTTTACTGTAAGTAATTGAAAATCATAATTATTTTATTTCATATTACTTTTCTATTGCTATTCACTGATTAACTTTTCTGTAGTTTAGTAATTTCAACATTCTATAAGCTAATGTTATATGCAATTACGGAAAGTCTTTTATAAAATAAACATCTAAGTAGTACTTATGTTGTTAGTTATGTAAGTTAGTAATATTTAATAATATTTATTGCAATCACATTATTGAATTGAGATTATCCTGTTATGTAGTTGTAAGCTGCAAAGTAAAGATTAATGAATAAATAATATTGATTCTTTAATCTTAATTTCATAATAAAATTAATAGTAGATTATACAGCAAGTGAAAAAAAAGGGAATTTAGTTCGAGGGATACAAAGGACCGAGATGATTTTTTTTTTCACGAGTTGTATACTCTACTTTTTACCATCGACTGCTAGAAAACAAATAGCAGTACTTATACCAATAGTAGGTATTTATAGGTTATTAGATTTTGATATTTAGGTCGGAAATCGATAATATTTAAAACATTAGGAAAAAATAGTGAAATTAGAAATTTTGAAATTTTCTAATGAACTGTACGCGCGCAAGCTTTAGAAGTGTATATGAAATTAGAAGCTTTCCATTACATAAAACAACCACGATAAGAGCGAGATTACATGATCAGTCAGTCTGGCATCAGCCCATGCCTGACTTTGAATTTGAATTTTTTCCAGACTTTGAATTTTTCCCAGACCTGATGATCGTACCCTGAAAAAAAAAAGGCCTGATGCCACAGACTGAGCATAATAGAAAAGAACCCAAAGCTAAGAAACTATAAAGAACCTATAGATAGAAACGAACCCAAAGCTAAGACACTAAAAAGAACCTAACTAAAATAGGCGGGATATTTTTTTTTTATTTAAGTAATTGTATAACTATGGCTTTATCTATGGAATAGCTCCATACTTTCAGGACTTTTTTTTTTGTACATAATTCATATGATGCACGCTTGTTCCAAATTCAAAATACTTTTATTCACTCGGTGAATAAAAACGCGTTTTATTCACTCTTATCAATGAATAAGACGCACTTTTTTGAGTGGCGATGGTAAAAAATTATTAAATACTAGCGGCCACCCACGACTTCGTCTGCGTGGAAAGTTTTTTGCTATCCCTCGGGAAGAATACTTTTTTCGGGATAAACGGTACCCATTCCTTTTCTGTACCCCTGTCAACGTGTATGCGAAATTTCATGATGATCGGTTCAGTAGTTAAGACGTAAGGCGTAACAAACAAACAAACTGACTTTCATGATGTAAGTATTGGGAATACCTCTAGTTATACTTTTTAACTTAAATAAATGTGTTTACCATTAGATATAGATAGCAACATCATAATTTTTTCCACGTTTTCATCTGCACATTACGGCCTTTTAAATAATAGGTTAAAAATAAACGTGAAAATATAGCACTCACTACCTACAGTTAATAAAAAAAAATAAAAAAAACCCGCCTGCATAAAAGACAAGTCGACTGAAAAGATGGAAAAAAGATTAAATAAATATTAAAGGCAACATGTCATAATAACATGCAGTCGGAGGCATGCATAAAGAAAGTGACATTATGAATGATTGAATTATATGCCTAAAAACATAACCCTTTCTTTGCAGTCGGGTAAAAATATTACATCTATTTTTAAACCAGGGGAAATACGAACATTATACTTGCTTATTTTCCCCATTCACACTGTTGCATACTTATAGATGTTTGGTTAATAGTCAATTAATTTAACCATCAAAATAAAGAAAATAAACATTAAATTTAACCGACTAGTCTAGCACAGATTGAGGCAGAGATAAATAAAACCCTACTTCAGTCATACTTCAGTTTCGAACAAAAAGTGCTGAGACAGGCTTGCGCTCGCCGGATTATCTAGCAAACGGAAAATGAGCTTTTTCTGTGCGGCATTGGGTTGGGGAGACTTCGTGAGTTCTTATCGTGTATAATATGGATTTCAACAGTATTTTACAGTATCGGTTTTTGAGTTTATCAACGAATGGCTCAAAAGGAGGTGTAAAATGCGCGAGCGGACATACTAAAAGCACAGAATATATAATAGTACTAACCTAAAAGTCCTCTCGTCTAGGTGAGCCAGAGTCGAAAAAGTGCGCTACCGAATAAACTTTGAGCGACTCGCTCAGGAAATGTGAAAAGGATGATAGGCAAGGTGAGTAGCTCAAAAACGGTGGAGATGGGAATTCGTATTTACAACGCATACCTACGCTATAATAATAAATAATAATAAATATTTGACAACATCACATACATTGCTCCGATCCCAAAGTAAGTAGCTAAGCATTTGTATTATGGAAATCAGACACAACGGTGGTATCACAAACACCCAGACCTGAGACAATATAGAAAAGTTTATTTCCTACATTGACCCAACCGGGGATCGAACCCGGGACCTCAAGAGATGGTGACGCCTTGAAAACCGGCGTGCAAACCACTCGACCACGGAGGTCGTCAGATAGTCGTCTATAGAATATAAGATGTAGAGAATTTTCTAAGCTTTTAATCGGTAAAATCACACTTCTCCTAAACGTACCGTTTTGGAGATATAATGTGTTTAAACTTTATCCGTGTTTTTTAACAAGATTTTTAAACACTGTTTAACTAAACATCTGTTTAAATGTGATGCTGTCTCTGTCAAACAATATTGTCAAAAAGTGACAGCTTTAAACAGTGTTTAAAAATCTTTTGTAATAACACGGCATGTTCTCGAGTGAAGTTGCCGTGGGTCACGCTGTTTGTCAATTTAATCGTATTGTAACTACATGCGGATCAAATCGAACATAACCCCTTTTTGAAGTTGGCGATCTTTATTATCCTTTAAAAAAGTTACACGTTTTCGACATTTGCTCTTTTATTTACAAAAGTGTAACCTTATTTCGCATTTATACTTCCAAACAAGGACGTTGTCAAATTAGCATAGATATCCGCATCAAAGTATAAATGTTTTGCTTGCGAAACCTTTGGTTGGGTATTCAAATATTGTGCCTTTTGGGAATCCATTCAATTGTTTTGCCTTGATTCGGTATGGAACATTAACTTTGTCATTTTCCATTTTATAACGTATTATAGGTTAGTTCCTATAACTACATACAAATAACAAGCTAGATAAATGATAAAAAGTTTGCCAATTAAAACGCAAGTGGTAAAACATAACGGGTGTAACAAGACCTTCGACGAAGCCGAAGTCTACGCATTCCGCCCATCAACAGGATCATTTTTGTCTTTTAGACTATACCTGGGAAACCAATAGTTACGAAGTTATTGAAGGTCAAAGTCAATTTTTTTTTTTCATTTTTTTTATGAAATCTTATTTAATTCGCTATTTCGAAATTTTTGTCCAAAGAAACTATATTTTTTTTTAGTATTTCGTAACAAACGATGACTTCAAAACGTTATCACTCAATGTAGCTCATAAGCACGCACATAAACGCTGCCTTTCAACTCGGCCGCACGTAGCTGTGTAGCATACACTCGCAGGCGCGATCTGTTGTATGCGTTACATTGCGTGGTAAAGTATACGCAATGCTTTTTTGAGACCATAAATTAAAATCGTTTCCCAGCAATAATTTTGAACAGAAATGGTCCTGATGATGGGCAGAATACGTAGACCTCGGCTTCGTCGAGGGTCTTGTTACACCCGGTATGTATGTATATAGATAGGTATTTAAAGTAATTTTAAGTTTAAAGCAGATTGTATTTCCTATCGCATGCCGTGGCAACCTTTAATTAAGGTAACATTACTCCTAGCTTAAGTGCAACTGTATTTTAGAACATGTATTTAGTGTAAGGCTTGTTGGTTGTCCTTAAATAAATGAAAAAAAAACATATCTACGTATCACAAAAAACGCATAATGCCAAATATGATAGATTAGGAAGCCATACAAAAATAATTACGAAAATTTCAAAATGTATGAAACAGCAGATTTTTTTACGATTTCAGAGTTGGTCCCATAGTAAAAGTTGTTCAGTTTGATGGTCCCTATTTACCATATTCGGCATTGGGGGTTTTTTGTAACACGTTGTATTTTGATATACTTATAATTACAATGCAATAGCATAAAATCTCTTGTCCCTGTCGATAATATAAGTGACAGAGTGGTAAATGAGATCACGCACAACACAACACGGGCCCATACATTACATAATAATATAAGTATAAATATACATATTATATATATATGTATAATTATGGTACTTCCGAGTTCCAATTCCAAGTACCTACGACTGAAAGTTGTCTTCTTTATTTCACGTCTGACAAAAAGATTGATTTTGAGTTTCCAGTGTGAAGAAATGATGTAGAATTCTACTACACAAGAATAAGACTATAATATACAATTCAATAGCATACATCACTTCTCCCCGTTTACAATCAGAAGTGACAGAGCGGCAAATGAGAAAACGCGCGTCGCGTCCTTCGGATAATGGTCCCATACGTATTAGTTACTCCCGAGTCTCGGCTAAAGGTTGTACTCTGTATTTACATAATATGACTTTTTTAAATAAATTTAAACACGTGATTTTGAAGTTCTATCCACAAACAAACATATTTTTTTCCTAGACAAATACTTAAGTATACTAGTCTAAAGCAGGGTACTCACCTGCCATGTAGCATGTAACGTATCTAACCTTCAAGTGAGTACGGCTCGTCCACGGTCATCACGTATCTAGCTGCAAGCTCCCGGATCATACTGCGAGCCACCTTTGTGCTCGCAGTGATACCGCCACTCGGCGGGTCGTCGCTGCGATCTCCCTGCGAACCACGCGCGAGCAGCGAGCAGCGGGCTCGTGTCTATGTACTCACTTGATACAGTATCTGATACATTACATGCTACACAGCTAGATGAGTACTCTGCCTAACAATGATAAAAACGTTCACTATAAACAATAATTACGTTTAAATGTGTAGCATAGACTATACTACACATTTAAACTTAATTATTGTTATCTGTTGTTACTTGCTTGAATCCATTTTTTGAATCAGAAGAAGAATTGAATCAGAGTAAAAAGAATTACTTGACAAGTAAGTAAATACTTAGGAAACTTTCAAACGTCGGAATACTTCCCGAAGTACCAAAAAAAGATTTAAAAAAAAAAAATATTAAAATCAATAGTTTTACATTCCTGATAGAAAAATCAGTAACTACAATTTATAAGCAACGCGCATACCTGAAACTCGTAGGTTTGGCGCATTGCTTATTGCGCAAAATTTGGTAAAACAATGTGCTACCTCTATATTTATCCCTAATTCGTCTGTATTCTACAAACAAACTAAGCAATGCAATTAACAACTAGATTGTATCCGTTATATTGTTTTAATTTAATTTAAATAGAATTTTGCTTTTCCTACGAAAATTCCGAGGATTGTTTACTTAAAGTTCCTAAGAATTTAACACCGGATGGAAGAATACTTAACTAAATAGATACCTACTTGAGAATAAGTTCCGTTGTTCCAGTGATTACAATTGGAACTCTGTGTCAACCAACTAATTAAATGTTAATTCTGAAAAGTTAATATGTACTACTACGACAATTTTCGTTTTGATTTTCTGTCAGTTAGGTAGACGTACATATTCATTTTAATTTGTCAGTTATATCGCCCTTAATAATTATTTTATATTTATTTTATTATTATTCGTAAGCAAAAGGTTAAAATCTATTTAAACAAAAACACTTTTTACAAATTAGTCTAACCGTCTTATTCATAAAAACAAGCAAAGTTAAATGAAGCTAATAAAGTGTTTTGTTTCTTGTAGTCTTTTGAGAAGATAAAGATAAAACATATTGTCTGGGGCGAATTGTAGGCAGCGTCATACTATTATATATTCTGTGGCAGCGTAATGTTGTGTTGTGATTAAAGCGGTGCAAAGCTCTTGAAATAAATTATATAAGTTCAACGAACAAAATGTAATTTTCTTCCAAGTCATTTTGACAAGACAAAACCAAAACGTAACAATATTTTCCTTCTTTAACTTAAACCATACGTAACTCGAAAATAATATTTTAACGGTGCCATAGCTACAATAGACTTACTTACCTAATAGGCGTTTATGAATTAGGCCGTAAGTATATAATTCTTACCTAAAACATGTGCACTTATTCGCCACCAAAACAGGGCAATGTCACTTTATTGCATCATTTGTTTTTATTAAGAGAGATTCATGGGGTTGTCTTGACCCTAATGTCTTGTCTTGTTGCTTACTGAGCTTTACTTAGCTGAGTTAAAAATAGCTTAAGAGATTACAATATAACATAAAGTGGCTGTGCAGTGGCAAGGACGTTAATGTACTATTATGATAATTAATATAATTGAAAAAATACTAGAAAAAGTAGATTCACCCGTAGCAGCTCAGACGGGATTCGAACCCGCACCCTTGGGATTAACACTAACCAATATTCTACTGAGTCGCCAGTGGGAGCGGCGAAATTGTCTAGTACTTTTTACGTTTCCGCTGTAAGCCAGCGTTATTTTATCAATGTGAAGAATTACCTTCGAAATTTGAATGCAACACCTTTACAGATGCCAGACAATCGATTAAGATGAAATAGCTAACTATATAATTATTGAACTTTTAAAGTTTAGGCAATCTGAATGCTATTAGAGCAATAATGTACGCTATGCACTGTGCATAGACGTTCGACGAATTTCTTCCCTCGAGGAATGCTAGTATAAAAGGACTCTTAAGACTTCTGTGTTTTTCGATCGATCGTCACGATATCTTTCACATGGATCGTAACGAACGACCGATCGCACCGTGAATGGTGCTCACGCCTCCAATTTCCTCCAAATCAAAGTCAAAGACAAAAATGACTTTAATTCAAATTTTGAATCGTCTATATTTTCCTACCACCCGTTCCAGACTTTTTTAACTGCCAAGAAGAACGGGAGCAAGAAACTTAGCAGCTTTAAGGCGAGGCAGTTCCCGAAATTTACTCTTTCACTATGTCTTTAGAATAAGGTTGAATATTGCATTGCTTTAATTGTCGCTTTGCCAGAAATTTGACGAAATTTAGTACATTTTTATTGATTTCTGAAATACTGGATCATTTATTAAAAATGTACTCGGTTATTGTGTTAGATCAATAAAAAAGCTATCCTTTTTGCATAAAAAATCATATCACTGTCGTTGAAAATAACGAAATCTGACGATTTTAAGTTTTTTTTTTTGGTGTTATTCAGGATTTATTTACAGAGTAACCAAGCCATTTTTCAATATTCTGTTCGGTTATTGTGTTTCTTTGTTTCTTTTTCAGTCTACAGTAATTTTTGTGAAGTAGAATTCTACATCAGTTCTTCACATTGGAAGTTCAAAAATCAATCTTTTCATCAAATCGTGAACTGGCCTCGCCTTAACAGAAATATGTAATGATATTTACAAACTTAAATAATATCGTTACCAAATACATATTTGGATGTTCGTCACCAATGTATTCGTCTATATTCACCTCGATTATCGTACGTATATACGTCCACACAAACGACGATAGCGCTTCTTCTCTCCTTATAAGGTGTGCGCCAGTACAATATATTCGTCTGTATTCGGGCGAATATGTACGCTGTACGCGCCATAAGGAAATGGAGTCAGTCAAGCCAAGTATGTGTATAGTACGAATCACGAAAGATGACCACAAATAGCGCCCATCTTCGCATCTTAGCTCATGAAGCAAAGACTTAAGACAAAATAATATTTCATAAAAAATTATATAATATATAATTCTATATGTACCTATATGAATTATTATTTTGTCTTAAGTCTTTTCGTCTTTTCGTATTTTGTGTTAAGTTATGATGCGAAGATGGGCGCCATTTGTGGTCATCTTTCGTGATTCGTACTACGTGATTCGTGCTTGTTTACCCTCTCAAGTAATAAAACTAAAAATAATATATTTACAACAATTTGTGTTACTTTGTTATCAAGAAAGTTTGTAATGAGCTTATTTGTAAGTACTTATAACCGCAAAAGTACGTTACTTTAATGTCCGAATTAACTAGTTAATCTGCAGATTAGCTGGTCGAGTATCATGTATAATATCTTTTTATAAAACATAAATACTCACCTATTTGATTAGGAAACTAATAATAATAATAAGTGAGGCAATAATAAATAAATGAAATATTAATTGATTATAAAAGAAAATTCGAGGTAAGTAAGTGTTGTAAATAAGGTTAATAAATTTCTTCACCATTCGGCAGACAAATAGTTCCGGGAAAAGGCGTCCAATTACTTCTTTAGCTCGAATAAACGCTAAGCAATAAAGTTAAGGCCGGTCTGTCCGGATTCCGGATACGAAACATTTATGAGAATCCTTGACATACGTTTTGGGCATTTATTTATTTGTTACTTTAAAAAGTTAATCCCGGAATCCTTGGAATAATTCAAAATCCTTGGATTTCTTAAAAACAAAAGTGCTTTCCATAATACCCAACGTCTGAACTTTAGGTAAATATACATCCGAATATCCAATCTCTATGTCACAAATTCGCAATGGTAGACATTTATTGGCGCTCAAGATTAGTCACCTAAGTTACAATGAAAAAAGTTTCAAATCCTAGGGTTCTTTTGTTTTGAAACACTCGAATTTTTTACGTTAACCAACAACTGACGACCATCGTTCGTGGCACAAAGCCCTTCGGCCGCATTCGAAACCGTATGTTCGTAACCAGTTGCGAATGAAGAAAAAATGATCCTTGTACGAAACCGGTTTCAAAAGAAGAATTTTCCGTTCTTGTACGAAACCGCGGTTTCGCGTTTCACAAGGAAGAAAAACTCTACGACAGTTTTAATTTTCCCTAAAACACTTGTTGAAAGTAAACTACGCTATTCAAAACTATGCATATTTTTAATTTAAATTAATGAATAATTTATTTAGTACATATTTAGCTTCAAGTCAGGGTGGAGGCTGCCCCACCGCGGGTACGCTCACAAAACATACAGGAAAAAAAACTTTGGTTCTGTGGGTACGCCATGAAGTTGCTGCATGATGCTGGACAAGCGCGTTTCATCGTAGATCGCCATCATCGCTTACCATGATACCGTGATAGCGATCAAGCGCTTGCCTATCTATCAAATCTAAAAATGTGTGAATACATCTAGAGGTGACTAACTATATACAGGGTGTATTTGTAACTACTCTCCAAATTTTAAGGATGTGTTCAGTCCATGAAACTGAACAACTTTCTCCATGAAACATGTGTCGAAATACTCAAAAAAAAATTTGGTCACCCATACTAAACTGATCACGTGATCTCTTTGATTTGTATGAAAAGTCTTTTTTTTTTACATATTTGACCCTATGTTTCATGGAGAAAGTTGTTCAGTTTCATGGACTGAACACATCCTTAAAATTTGGAGAGTGGTTACAAATACACCTTGTATATTATGAATTGTGTGTGGCATAAAATGAAGTTGATAAATTATACTTTGCAAAACTATTTAATCTCTGAATCTCTGGCCACACAATTTAAACTTTTGCAAACCCTTGCCGAAAAGTTATAATTATACAAATAAGACTAGGTATAAGTAGTTAATATATATACCCATTTCAACTTTGCAACTTTTACATTAACCGTAGTTTTCGATAGCTAATCGTTTTGAGTCCAGACTTTTCCAAAGGGATTTTCCATATCTAATAGAATTAGATATTATTAAGATTGGGGTCCGGTAGTTACCCGACTTATCCACGGACGAGTAGATAAGTAGACCCGCGTCTACTTATCTACTCGTCCGTAGAAATACTCCTTTCAGTGATTTCAATAATACATATAAGTCAGTTCAACTTTCAATTCAACTTACGTCAACCGTGCGATTTCGCGTTCAACTTTCTGTCATACAAATTTTACGTTTTTTTGAGAAATAGGGCATGCTTAATTGCATGCCCTGATGCAAAGCGCAAGAGGAAAGCGATAGAGCACGGTCAGCGCTATTGAATGCGCCAGATGAAAGTGAAAGGGAACGGACGGAACGGAAAAGTGATCGTAACACACCTAAATATGACTCTTTTCTTATGTGAAACTTAGTTCAGTGTTCAGTTATGTGTATCATGGGACGGTAAGCCTCTCAACTCAAGAGCTATAAATATACGCTTTTGAATGGTTATCCTCTATCTAATAATGTTTATAAAATACATAAAATATTTCAACACTTGATATGTTGGAAAGATCTTAAAAAGGTTTAAACAAATAATAATTTTTCGTATAATCGTAAGGAAATTCGAAAAGTAGTATGAATTTAATTTATGTTAAACGCTTTTGTTATTCTGAAATATTGGACAGATGTAAGCTTTTTGAGATGAGAATGCATGCAGCATTATTTTATATTTTATGTATTTTGTACCTAAGTATCTCAAAAACTACAAACAAGTACCTATTCACATTTTTGTATGTAAGTATGATAACTTGGTAGCCATCATTTGTTTGGTTATGTATTACATACCACCCTTGTTCTTCCTCATAAAGATACAATAGTTTTCCATTTCTTACGCCACTATAAGTATGGACTTCCATGTCAGTAACTCGATATGTATTTGAGGAAATGGAACCAAATAAAGGAAATCGTTATATAGCTATTTTCTCTGTTATCGGAAACGAGGTATCCATTGGTAACACAGATTCTCTTATATACCTACTTACGGGTTTTTAGGAGCAGGAAAATATCAAACATAGTGAACTGGTTTGACTTAAACTTTATTATACTTATCATGATATTTATTAGCTAAAGTGCTGAAAATTCACGTCTAGATTAATTGAAATACCGCTACTTAAACACCTAGAATGACCTTGACGAATAATATTAACGTATATTTTCTCAATCAAAGAAGATTATTAAGGTAATGTTTATAGCTAGCAGTTACTTACATTTAATATAACTCAAAATGGAGTTTATGCCGTCATAAACTTCTTAATCATCTTCAGATTACTTTTGCTAAAAGATGCTATTAAAATGAGTGTGACGGTTGGAATTCTAATTATAACTTATAGTCGCAGACTAATTGGAGTCTGGTTTAAATATAGTCACCTCTAAGCGAAGATTATCAATGTTTTTCGGCCCAATAAATAACAAGATTTTGTTTTCTTTACGTGTGCCGTTAGATTTTTATTAGCATCATCATTATAACAGCAGCATAAAAAAGAAAAGGTTTCCTCCTCCAAAACCAGACTGTTTTAAATACTTTTTTCACTAAAATCTAAAAGATTGCTTTGGCTGTGTTCCTATGTTTTGATTTTTTTTATATAATCTCGTCAAATTTGATTGCTGGAATGTCTAAACAATGGTTTTTTTAAGGTTTTTTAAAGATTAATATTTCTTTTAATAATTAATTTTTGAAAAAAAGAAAAACACAGGAACACAACCAAACCCTTTCTTTAAATTTTAATGAAAAAAGTATTTAAAGTCTGGTTTTGGAGGAGGAAACAGGGAACAACGAAACGTTGATTTTGTCATCTTTGTATAGGAATTTTTCAATTCTCTCGACCGTGGAGTTTCCTCTTAAGGCTTCTCGACATTGAATTATGGACAGCATCCTTCTTCGGTCGACTTAATATTGTCACAGAGTATTAAATTAACGATAAATAAATTACACAAGTATCAGTCAGGGCCATAAAATAAGAAGGTACTCTTCAGCTTTTTTAGGTTTCGTGATGAGATCAAAGCAACTTTTAATGAAGTGGGCCTTTACGCCCACGGCCGCCCGCCCTCCAATCCTTGGAACAGTAGGCTTTTCTATTAGAGACCCTCTTCACTATTTTATTTACTTACAAAAACCTCGTTAAAAATGTGTGAACAAAATAGATGGAAAAACTCATTTACGTAAAAACAAGATCAAAGCTTAATAATTATTTAATTTAGATTAACTGATTCAAGTAAAAAAAAATAGTTTTTAATTAAGAATTTATTCCCTTCACCTCGTCGTTCATTGCTTTTCTGCTATAGGTAATATTTTCCATAGCGTCAGGGTTGGTAGATTGTTTTTTTTTTTGCAATTTTGGGGGGAAAAATAATTATCGGGGAAAAAAGAAAATGTTATTTTCATACAAAACGCATCATTTTGTGGGGAAATTTAAAATTTTCGCTTCATACATATTCAAACAAAACATATAATTTTGGGGAAAATTAAATTTAATCTGGGGAAATTTAGAAATTCCTATCTAGCACCTTGCAATCTGCATAGCGTAGAGGCACAAATACAATACAAGAGATTTAACGATTCGATGCGTCACGTCCATTGATATATCAAAACAAAGTTTAGATGCGTTACCCGCACTCCACAATGGCAAGACGAAAGTAAGGTAATTGCCCGACTTTCATTTAGTCAGACACAGGCTCGTGACACGTAAACACACACCACTCTCGTCAGACAGACACTAAAAAACCGTGACATTCTGATCAAAAATGCCTTCCTGCGTCTATAAACGATGTGCAAATTATACAGCAACAGTCAGAGATCGGAAAATGTTTTATTTCACACGTAAGTACTGTATTTAACCGTAAAATGTATTTTCGTATTTTGTATTACTCTAATCGGCCATTTTTTTACAAAGAGCGAGACGCGCCAATGAGCATGCAGCGTATCAGACGAAACTTATGATGTCTGTTTATCTCTTTCTAACGACAGGGATTCCGTATGGTGGCGTTCATATTTGTCCCACTATTGATGTAATATGTCAATGTGTGTATCTGCAGTACCTGTCGCTGTTTTAAATTGCATGATGTTGGCGCATAACGCATCTAAACTTTGTTTTGATATATCAATGGTCACGTCACGACACAGCGCGTGTGTATCCGCCTTTAGGTCTGGTAACGTGAAATTACCTGACGTATTTTATTTGTAACACAAATTTTATTACTTCAAAATAATTTCCTTCGAACAAGCATTCCCGTCTCTTCTTCCCATGACTTACCCCCGACGAAATACCCTGTATTATTAAACTACTCAATTCCAAGAAGCTTAATGAGATAAGTTTGCCAACCTTTTACATATTACGGGACGAAATAATTTGACGAGTTATTAGGGTAGCCACAATTATTCAGAACTTATAAGTATTTTGTAAGAAACTTTATTACCAACTTATATTAAAATTGTAATTAAGCATTAGGCACGTGGTGGTGGGAAATGTATGCGGATGAAAATTATCTAAATTATCCAGTTCATTTATGCATCGGTTTCGCAACAGGCCATGCAGACCTTCATTTCGTCGGAAGACAAAGAGATTTTTTTTAATAAACTTAACTTGGCTTGGTTAGTACCTGGTCGAATTTGGAAAAGGTCGGATTCTCATTTAGCATTATTACCCGACTGCAAAAAAGGGTTATGTTTTTTATTATTTTATTAAATTATTTATCAATAAAAAGAAGGTAGGTAGGTATTATACAAGACAAGACAATCGAGTCCACGATATGAGAAAGAAACATTGTTTTTTTTTAATAATGTTATTATAACCTAAAATGAATAATTATACTAATATAGATAATAATATAACAATTTACAAAGGTTTAAAATAATACATTGCGTGTCAGCACACAACCGACGAATATATAGCCCAAGAACTATCCTATATTTTTGGAACTCTCTGGGTAGTAAAATTCTTTGCAACCGACCACAGAGGAAATAATCACTACGTCAACCGACCTTTTGTGGGATCATAGACTCCATGTAGACTCTCTCTTTACGAGCATGACAAATATTCAGCCGCCAATATGCAGCGTGCGAGCACTTTATACTTTTTTCCCTAATACATACTCTTTGTTGCCGCTAGTTTTGCAGCAAACTTAATTATCACTCAATGGTGATAATTAAGTTTGCTGCAAAACTCGCAGCGCCCCTCGCTCTCTCCATACCACCACCGTGGTCTCTAACATTTATTTATACCTTTTTCATTTCATTCTGATTTTTCAGTCATATAATATCAATGTTCTAACCTATGCTTTCATTCAACTAATAAACCATGAAAAGGAAGTGCTACCCGTGAGCATACAAGTATACAAAATTGACAACAACCACACACTCATTCAAGACTTTTTTAGCTGCCATTAGAAGTTTTCCTCGTATTTGCCCTCATCAGTCGGCATTACTTGCGAAAAATATGTTTGTTATTAGAAGAAGGTCGCCGGTCGCTTGTCTTCAATTACCGGGACACGTGCTCGTTCCCCGAAAGTCCTACGTTTATTTGAATTAATCGGCGTTCTTGACAATCTCTTTTCTACCTATTCGTGACTCTACACAATAATGGATTCCGCATATGGATGACATTTTTGTTCCGTCAAAGTTTGGTACGTGGGTTAGTAGTGGCCATAAAGTTAATATTAACTTTATGGTAGTGGCACAGCATAATTCTTTATGCTGTGGTAGTGGCTGGCGTCTACGTAGTTAGAAACATTTGTAAGGTAAAAAAGTATATTAATTCACATACTGTATAATAAATTGACTTGTAAACAGAGATTTGTTTACTTTAATAAGAGATTCAGGAGTTAAGTTTGTTTTTTGTATAATTTTGGTTGTCGTTTCCCCTTATTCATTGTCGTGAAACCAACATTTTCCCCTGGTGGCACGAACAGGAATTTTCATTCATTCGGTATTTCTTTTAAAACGACTACTTATAATATTATATATTTTTTCTGTGCAATATTAAAAGGTGATAATGTTAAATTATGATTAAAAAAACAAATTTAATTTAACAACTAGCTAAAAATCTCAATCCAACCGTGATAATATTACAACAAAGACAATTTAATTAGTAAAAAAATACGTCAATTCGTTAAAAACAGATAACAACATCGATTCCCTCAAATAAAATCAACAAAAATTTACTTAAAAAGAGACCCATTTTTCATCCCTTGCTGACTTCACTGACTTGTATGAAAATAAATTAAATTTCACACTCACTGGATAATAAATTAGAAGTTCCAAACTGCGAATATAAAAAAGAGATGGGAACTTTATTTGATTTCCCTTTTTTGGCTTTAAAAAATTACTTTAAATTTTGAATTTAGCTTGAACTATCATTAAGAAATGAGCTAATCCTAAATTATTTAATTTATGTTAATTGTAACACTTATCATTCTCAATGCAATGTCTGGAAACGATATTATCTACTTATTTGTAAATATTGTTCCATCTGAAAGAGCTGATAAGTTTTTGCGCCCATTTTTCTTGTCAGCTAAAAGACGTCAAATTATGTATGTGAGCTTATTTGAATAAAGAATAATTTCATTTCATTCATTTCATTTCATAGGTCAGTCAGTCAGGTCAGTCTTAGTCAGTGAAATTCCCAGCTTACTCAAATTAAAATTAACCGAGTATGTTACCTGTTTAGTAGAAACCAATGTTAGCATTTTCTTGATAACTTACTAGTTTTCTTTCGCTTAATGCAACTTGTATTCTTTTTTTTTACAAGAAAAATTTCATACTTTATAATCTTCTCTTTTTTCACGACCGCATTTGGAGTGTCAGAGTTAAACTTTTCCCTAAGTGAAAACTCTTTTTTCCCCACTGCTCAACTAGACTGCCCAACTGCGAATAAAACTTAATCGAAATCTATATTTGCTTAAACTAGGTAGGTATTTTAATTTACTGTAAGATGTATTAACTTTTCATGCGTTGCTTTTAATTTAAAACTTACATTGCCTGATTAATGACTCTTTTTTAACCGACTTCCAAAAAAGGAGGAGGTTCTATGTTCGTCTGTATATTTGTTTTTTTTTTTTTGTATCCACCGTCCACCGATTACTCAAAGACGGCTGGACCGATTAAAATGATTCGAACGTTATTACATTAGGTACACTCCTAAGTTGGTCCCATTTTTTAAAATTTGGAAATCGGTTCAGTACTTTTTAAGTAATTTTGAAAAAAAGCACGAAAATAGTATGATTTTGTGTGAATTACCTCGATGATTGGTCGTATTACTTCTTTGTTTATGAACTGAATAAGATAATTATTTTTTTGTTGGAAGAGGGATATCTTAAGTGTAGTTTTTTAACCTTACTTAAAAAAAGGAGGTTCTCAGTTTGACCCGTATTAAGGTATGTTTCTCCGCGATTATCTTACGTTAGGCTGAGCTGATTTTTCTACATATATAATATACCTTACCTACAAGGTACCTACACTAAAAATAAAAAAATAAAAAATTGTTTGAAAAAAACAAAAAACCGACTTCAAAAACCTACCTCCAAAAAGCAAGAAATAATTTTGGAAATAATAAAAATACGTCTATTGAAGTCGGGTGGGGCTTTTAGAATAAAAAAAAAAGGAATTTGTACTCCAGCCCCAAAAAAGGAATTTGTAATATGTTGGCACTTTTGACAGCTCATCAACCTTTATGGCTTTATAAAAAAGGTCAACAGCCTGTCAAAAATGCCAACATATTAATGAACTCGACTGTACCTACATTTGGTATTCAAAAGCCTTGAACAGTTTCCAAAAGAGGTGAGGACAAATCTCTTATATAAAAGTGAAGGGGTGACTGCCAGACTATTGCCGAGCCCAAACCACTAGACCTAGAGACTTGAAATTTTGTACATAGATACTTTATACAGTGTAAACAGTAAACACCCACTAAGAAAGGATTTTTGGAAATTCCACCCGTAAAGGGGTGAAATGGTGGTGGAAGGGGTGAGATTGTATAGAAAAAAGATTAAATGGTCATTTCTACCTGAAACTTCGTAAGAGTACCTTCGTAAGAGTGCGGTCAACATGACAAAAACGGTGATCAAGCACAAACCCCAAGTCGGTTCTCTTTCCGAACAGACTCTACGTCACAATCACAATCAACCCAGCAGATTAATGAATGTATTAAATCTTCAGTGCTGTTGTGATAGGCTTAGACTCATTAATTACGATCTTCGGGCTTTCGAATCCGATAATCTGTAGACTATTAGTAAGAGAATTATACTCTAAAATTCAAACCATTCTGGATTATGTTGGGACTTAGTACCCACCTTAGTGGTAACGATGACAATCAGCTAACATTTAACGTTAGGCAATTAGTTTGAAGCATAATTAATTGGCATTTGAAGCTGTTCAAACAGACTAGTACTTATTTAACTTTTATAAAATAATAATAACTTTTATAAAATTTTAAACTTTTACCTATTTCGTATACTTACCAGTACTTACTTGCGGTTTTCAGAAAAGTATTTGTTACATTTAGAAGAAGGTTTTGGTATTTTAACCGACTGCAAAAAAGGTGGTTCTTAGTTCAGTTTGTGTGCATGTTTGTCCGCGATTATCTCACGTTTGGCCAAACCGATTTTTCTACCTAGATAATATATCTAATACAGAAGGTACTTAACTTACACTAAAAATAAAAAATTATTTTAAAACAGACTAGTACATATTTTGGAATCATATTGAATTGGAAATGTGTAATTAAACTATTGCGTATACCTATAAAACATTTGTAACAAATTGACACATCAAGCAGCTGAACAAAAAGCACATTTTACCTAAATGCCTAAAATAATAATATTACCTAGATATTAATAGTCTCAAATTCAGGTTTGAGGCAGGTATTGAAATACCGTTAAAAAAATACGATACAAAAAAACCGTTAAAAATACCGTTAAAACATTTTATCGGTAAATTTACCGGTAAAAATAACGTTAAAAATATTGTACCGGTATAATTAGCGTTAAATATAGCGTTAACCTTATCGGTAAAAAAGTAACGTTATCTAGAATAACTTTAATTTTAAAGTAACGGTAAAAAAAGAAAGAAATAACGTTAAAACTAACGTTATTTACTGGAATAACGTTAATATCAATGTAACGTTATTTAAAGTAACGTTATTTATTGACATAACGTTAATGTTAAAAGTAACGGTAAAAAAAGTAAGAAATAACGTTACATTTTAAAAATAACGTTATCAATCCCTGGTTTGAGGATTTCTTTTAGTGTGAATTTATTGAAAAACCTATTGCATTTGAGGCTATTTAATATTATTGTAGGCAACTATTATACATTTCATTTTTCTGTAACGACGAGTAAACGTAATAAAAAAATATCTAGTTAAGATTTATCAAATTCCAAGTAATTATTTGTTGGCTTTCTTCTATTTTTTTTCAGTTTTGTATTAAAATCTGAGTCTGATTTCAATTAGTCTCATAACTTGTAGCATTTTAGATAATTTCAAAGAATATTTTATCCTACTTATAAATAAATATTAGACACCATCACAAACATTGCTCAGATTTCCAAAGTAAGTAGCTAAAGCTCTTGTGTTATGCAAATCAGAGACAACGGTGTCACTACAAACACCCAACCCCAACCCAGTATAGAAAAATTCGTTTTATAGGATAGACCCAGGCGGGGAACGAATCCGAGGGCCGTACCGGCTAACTTACATGGCTCAGAGAGGGCGACTACCAGAATCTAAAACCTCTGCCACCCTCCACCCACCCAACAATCGTGATTATCGTTACAAATCCATACATTATTAACGAACTAATTAGCCTGAAATACGAAGATGTCAAGTCTCTTGTTTAACATTACGAATGATATTTAGCCAGTACGCACGCACGTACGCACACACACACATACACACACACACACACAAACATACTAATTTTCATTATAGTACATACATAGTAAGTAATATCCTTAGATTCAACAAATTTATTTTTGTGTTTTATTTACTGTTATAATTCTATAAGTTCGAGGTGGGCGCTAATAGCTGCAAAACAGTCTTTGACTAATGTGGTTATTAACGTTAATTAGTCGCGTAGCTAGAGAAAAATTACCTTCGATAATACTAAAAGTTTTCGTTTTTGCTGAGTGTATAGATTATGTGCATTGGGAGCTATTTTTGAAAAGTTAGAAGTTTTATGCCGGTGCTTTAGGTATAGTTTAGGTATTTCGTAATATTTCGTTTAACTTCATATATATAGAATTAAAGTTTTAAATATTGATTGTTTCATAATAAGAACTATGTTATCATCATGTTGTAAAAAAATTAGAAAGTTAATATATGTGTAACTGCGTAAATCACAAAATTACTCTTTTGTGTCCGAATAAAATTTTAAAGTTTCTGAAATCTTATTTTAAGACTTTCAGTGGTTAGATATAGCTGTTGAACAAAGTTTAGAAAGTTAAGTGGTGTGCTTCTTTGATATTTTCATTTTTCCTTTATAACATACGGAATAATGAATAAAAATTGATAAGATCGCTCTAACATGACCTTTTCAATTCACTTATATACTACACAAAAAATTAGAAACATACATAATGTGGATTTTGTTTAATTACGGATAAATTATTGCGCTTAAATACGAATTCTGCGGGACGCGCGAGCGGGTCCATGCAGGGCCCGCCGACTGCCACGCGCCGCGCGGGCAGGCGAGGGGCCACAAACTATAAGCTACTCTCGCCGCACGGCAATAAAGTACAATTTCAAATTGCACAGCGCTGCGTGCCTGATATTATATATAAGCACCTACGAAGCGCCTCTCTTTCTGTCGCGTAGCTCGCTAGTCGTTCTTACCGATGCCGATATCATAGAAAACATCCGTTATGTATGTCGATGAATATACAATGAAATAACACAGAATACTTATAAAATAAAATAAATCTACCTACCTACTAAATGAGCTGAGCATAATTGTATTTCTAAGTTAGTTGGGCGAATCAACTTTTGAGGCACTCCTTTCAGAGCATTTTGAAACAGAAAAACAAAATTAAATTTAATCGAATTTACAAGAATTTATATTTTATTTTTTTAATTTAATTTATTTATTTATATTCAGGCATCGATGGCCCATAGATATATACCTTAAAAACGAAATATATATAATTTATAAAACAATGTTGTTAGTAAATAACTTTGTGTGTCGAATCGGTGGCACAAGGCAGCGTCCCTCTGAAGCGCCTGTACACCACGCCCTGCGGCCAAAAGTCCTCCTTCACGAAGAGGTCCAGCCTTGCTGTCGGGATGCGCACCACAAACGCCTTAAAATTGGTATTATGGCGCGACTCCAGTGGCTGAACTCTCAAACAAAAGTTGGATTTCTTCTTTATGTACTCGATCACGTCCTGCACTGTGGTGGTATGGTGCAGGCGGGAGAGGTACACGGCCGTGGTCGGTATGGCAGCTCGCAGCAGGAAGTTGGGCCCTGTCGGTGCGGTGCCATGGTGGTTCTTGCTCTCTCGCTGACGACGTCGCTTTTTGTTCCGAACCTCGAGGAAACCGTCTTCATCTTGGCCCGGTACGACGGCATTCAGCAAAGGTATAGATTCGATTATAGTTTGTATCATTTATCTAAAATTTAGGTTTTAAAGGTGGCCACGATGTTTGACGTTTAGTTTTTGAGATTTTTGAGAATAACAAAGGATCGTCGTAAAAATTTCCCCTCTGTTACTGTTGAGTTTTTTTTTGTGAATTAAAATGATACTTCAAAGAAAATCTGTACATTAAGTATTTAAGTAATACAACAAGAAAGTATCCTATTCAAATAATGTATCTATGTAGTAAGTAATAGTTTCTTAAGATTGACATTATTTTAACTCCACTGCGTTACTTTGACATAAAGTAACGCAGTGGAGTTGATTAGTAACTGATTGTTAGTTTTCGCACTAACAATCAGCTGGTAATAATCGGTACCGCCTATAGGCCACAATGGCAGGACCCGGGTGTATTTTTGGACGATATTGCGGATTCCATTGCCTCTTTCAGAAACTACGATGTGTTGATCCTGCTGGGTGATTTCAACATAAATCTGCTTGATGTTAGTACTGGTAAATACAAACAATTTATGCAGTTTCTTAGCTGTGTCAACTTAAAACAAATAGTTAAGGAACCCACACATTTTACCGATCACAGTTACAGCTTAATTGATGTAATATGCACGGATACTCGGGCTCTAAATGTCACTGTTAAACACATCTCTGAACGTGGTCATGGAATGATATTAGCTGAATTTATGGTCAAGAAAGACAAAATATGCCCACGATGAGTGACATATAGGCCACTGAAAAATGGTGAACCAATTAAATCGGGATCTTGATGCGATCAATTGGGATGATTTTCATAAACTTGATAACATCAATGAGCTTGCAGAATCCTTTACGGCTTGTCTCATTACATTATTTGATTTGCATGCTCCAACCAAGGTGCAAAAATTCAAACATCCACCGCACCTCTGGATCACTGATTCTATCAAATGTATGATGCAAACTAGGGATGATTATAACATAAGATCTTTGGACGAACACCTAACTTTTGAAAACCATGTCGCTGAGTGTTCACGCAATTGTTTTTATAGACTTAAGTTACTGTTCAAAATAAGACCTTATTTGGGTGAGGAACTGAGGGTCACACTGTGCGAGGCACTGATTTTGTCAAAACTAAATTACTGTGACATTGTTTATGGGCCGTGTTTGATGTCCAAGACGAGTAAGCTTCTCCAGCGGGTGCAGAACGCTTGTGCGCGTTTCTGTTTTCATGTACCACCCCGATCGCATGCGACTCCCTTTCTGGACTCTGCAAACATGATGAAAATGGAAGCGCGCAGGAGACTTCATCTCGCCACTCTCTTGTTTGGTATATTAGATACGGGAAGGCCGTGCTATCTTTATGAAAAATTGGTATGGTTTGGTGACTTGAGCAGGTTCCCAAAGAGAAAAAATACTAACATTTTCGCAATTCCAAAGCACGGGACAATGGCGTTCCGCGGTTCTTTTAAATTCGCCGCCTCGAAGTGCTGGAACGATATTACACCGCCGTTACGTAACCTGAAAGCGGTTAAAACATTCAGGAACCACCTTAAGAAATATCTCACCACGTTGCAAAAACAAGAATCACTTCGGGGTTTTTCACGATAGGAGCCGGGTTGCGTTCCAGCCTTGGGGGTTGTGTGTGTCGCCTTGAGGCGGACACCTGTTTTAATTTATTGTATTTGTCACCCATATATTATTTTGTCACCATACAATTTGCTTGAATGTTGTTTTGTTATTGTTGTTTGTTTGTTTTGTGGTTCCGAGGTTGTATTATATTGTAAAATGTCAAATAAACTCATTCCATTTCATTTCATTTCATATCACACTATTCTGTAGTTGCACTTTGTATGTAATGTAGGTTGCGATTTCTTTTTCTTTTTTAATTGTTTGAAATGATGTATTTTTGCCATATTAACCAAATAAAATAATCTCTTCGTAAATAAAATCAAAACGAAAAATATCAAATCAACCAAAGAGTACTTCGATTTGTCTGACCAAACAGCTCTTTTATATATATTTCTTTTTATTACTATGTATATCAAACTGTCATGGAAGAGGCAAGGAGACCTAATTCCATACAGCCATGAAGTTTTTTTAATTTTTATTCCTCTTAAATAATATTTTTATTTTGTTTGTGTTGGTGATGATAGAATCGATGCTCGTTAATATTTATCTATTACTTCGTTAAAATTATTGTCTATTGTCTTCTGAATTGTTATTAAATTATAATTTTTGTTTGTCTGTTCGATGTCGTCACCAAGTAGGCTCCTCCAGAATACCAGCGTTGCAGTGGCATACTCAGGTTTGCCTCTGTAGCATTGCTGAGGTTGGGGCCTAGTTGGCCGCACTGTAATTAGTCCTAAGTTTGTGTAGGTACATTGTTTTCTTTTGTTTTGCGGTCAATAAATGATTTTTCTTCTTCTTTCTTAAACTTTAAAATAATTTGATATTAAACAGCCACTTGAAACTTACTTCTATGTCAGGCAGTACTTTTCTTTTCTTTATAATTACGTTCACTGTATTGTTTACAAGGGGGACACCAGGGTAACACTAGAGAATAATATATAGTAAATAGTAACTCCGGAGAAAAATAAAGAATTTGAGAATATTATATTGTAACTAGCGACCTGTCCTTGCTTCGCTTCGGTTCCTTCTTTTTTTGCTAAATGCAACCTTCCAACAACACTCAAAAAGATAAAAAAAATAATACCTAACAGTCCTCACCTCCATTTGCTCTAAAGTCTTTTTCTCTCCCGTTCGTCCCGTCCCGTTGTCGGTATAAGAGACGCGTTTGATTTATATTTGCGCGTGTTAATTTTTTGCGACGACTCCTACGATATTCATTTAAATTTGAAGTAGCTAATCTGTATGCACTCTGTTTAATGTTTCTTGTTAGGTTACTTTAAATTAACTCCAAACACCTATTTTGTATGTCTTTTGTTAAGAACTAGAGCATAGTTTTATATTTCGCCGACAAACTGTTATGCAGTTTGGCGAAAGTTAAATGTATTATTTTTTCTATGTTTTTCAGTAATAAATAAATTAAAAAAAAAAAAAAAAATGGTATGGTGTTAAAGGCTAAAATAATGTGCATAAAATGCTTAAGGTAACTAACGTATTTAATTTGATAAGGATTAGTACTTTATCCTTCTAAATAGCTTTCCAAATTACCGCGTTGAACTTGATAATTTTTTTAGGAAGATATAATTGGTATAGTTAGTTATTTTTAA
This sequence comes from Agriphila straminella, assembly GCA_950108535.1. NCBI lineage: Eukaryota > Metazoa > Arthropoda > Insecta > Lepidoptera > Crambidae > Agriphila > Agriphila straminella. The sequence goes on along the minus strand of OX467326.1, from coordinate 5,067,499 downwards.
AAGATAGATATATACCATCACGGACTTTTTTGTAGATCTATAAAATAGGAATAATTTCATCATAAATTATTTTGTTATAGCTCTAAAGGTTAGAGCAGCGTTTTCAATGCAAGCTTCCAGTCGGCTTAATTTTTGCCGACCTCTTCAACAATCATCGTGATATTTCTACCAATTTCTATAAAACCTCAACTTATAATACACTTAAACCTTCCTCAGGAATCATTCCATCATTTAGTGAAAACGCCGCATGAAAATCCGTTTTTATAGTTTTTGAGTTTATCGCGAACAGACAGACAGACGCGGCGAGGGACTTTGTTTTATAATATGTAGTGATTCATCAATTAATCTAAGCTATAAAACTAGACACGAAGTTATATTAACTTAACCAGATCACAAATCATAACAGGAACATAGCGAAAACACAATTTAACATAACAAATTGTCGCTATGTCCCATGTATGAAAATGTTTTTTTTTTACAATTTAAGTGATTTTTTCGGCAAAACCTACCTGTAACCTTTATAAAAAACATCGTATTATTTTTTTAACGATAAGTTTGAGCTTAATTTCACGTCTTTTCATTTGTGCACTTAATGACTGGGCACATGGTGTATTTTTAAAATTGCTGAAAACTCGACTATATTGATATTTGATTCTATTTTAAAATCAGAGCTCAAACCTCATCAAACTGCAGCGAGATAACAACAAGACAAGGAGCCGTAATGTATCTTTTTAGGTTTCTGGACTGGAATTAATTCGGCATCAGCATCAATGGCGAGCACCTAGGAGGCCTTCATTTTGCTAATGATGTAATTCTTATAGTCAAGACCTTAAAATACTGGGAAATAATGTTTTGATATCTCAGTAGTGCTCCCCAAAGTGTGGGAATGAGATGAACATGATAGAGTTAAATAATAAGTCTGAAGGAGATTGGGAATTTCTATTCCCTCGCAGATTCGATGACTTCACCTTCCAAACAAGCCGGTTCCCAAGCAGGCACCATTAGACCATGACCAGGGGCCTAATCGCGCTAATTTTCAACGATAAAACCAAAACTAAATTGTTACCGTTTCAGTTTCGTTTACAGAAAAATACTCGCTTTAGTTTTGTTGTTGAATACTCTGCCTAAGGAGTCTAGGATTACAATCTAGGACAATTTAAGTGAAAATTATGAAGCTAAACCAAAGATTTTTAGGTACCTAAATATAACCTAAATGACAACCTTTTTGTTTTATCGTTCAGAATTACCGCGATTGAGCTCCAGGTTGCACAGAGCACCGAAGAGTATCTGCTAAGAGTTGGTGTTCATGAACTATGAGGATAAGAATACAAAACTGGGTAGATCGGACACTTCCGTTGAGTGACGGTGGGTCCGAGCTGCTGGTGTGGTGCGCAGAGCTGCCACGCCGGAGTGAGGGCCCAGTGATGCTCCAGTAGTGGGCTGCGAAGACCAGGTCGGGATAATGCCGTCGAGAGTTGCCGAAGGTCCAAGAAAGCGTCGTCAATGATGCTGCGATGGAACCTTGAAGGCCTGGCTTGCTGTGCTTCTGCTTGCAGTGTGACTGCTGCGGATGCTGGGATAAGGTATGGGGAGTGATGGCTGCGCTGCGTTGCTTGCTGAAGGTGCTTGATGTGCTCCGTTGGGGTCACCAGTGTAGTGAATGAAGTAGGTATGGTAGGTATGGAGAGAGGTGACCACTAGGAGGAACGCCAAATGGAAAATCTTCCTCCGGGCTTGGTGGTATTAGTCCAACCGATGATGGTTGGCAGTTGTATATTATGCTGCGTCGCTGACTAAACGTCGTTAGCGAGATTTAGGTTTCTCCATAATTATTCTCCATACTACGAGACGCTATTCCTTACTAATCTTTGTGTTTATTCGACATTAGCGCCATCTAGTCACACGGTGATGAATCTTGTTGCAATCGTGTGTTGGTATGGTGGTAATGAGCGGCGTATAGGTAGGTGCTGCTACACGGGCAACGCAGGACCGATTGTTGTGGAGATTCTTGGAGGAGGTTTTTTACACAGAAGATAAGATGATGATAATGAGTGTAAATGTAAATTGTAAATGTAAAACCAACCATTAATTTACTTCACCACAGTGAAGTAATCGGTTGATTATATTATATATATATACGTACAGTACATAAATTCTCTGGTGTTACCAGATATTTCTCTAGTCTTACCGGTAACGCGATGGAAAACATTGATAAAAGTACAAATAAGTAAGTAATCATTGCATATCGAACAACTATTTCAACTTGATCTTAAATTCCGATATTAAAGTTAATATCTTAACGTAATAATAATAAAATAATCCATGAACTTATCGTGATTTCCGACGTAACACAGCAGAACAACAATAGACCTACACACACTCCTCGAGAGCTATCGCTAGAAAGACATTGAATGACAAAACAAGAATTAAAGTTAGACAAGGGGCAATACTAACGACGCTAGATAGGACCTTCATGCTAATACCATCACCAATTATTAATGGTCACGCAGGAGCCCTGATTTTTTAGACATTGTTGGGGACAAACCTTCGCAATTATTAATTAAATATTGTTTAAGCAAAATTACTAAAACTATGTATTGTAAATAAAGGATTATTCAATATAGAACTTAAATATGTATAAAATATTGGGTATTCTGATACAATATTTTGAAGATTTGACATGATTTGCTTTGACCGGCTATGCCAGGTAACACAGATTCTTTGTATGGGGAGCGATTTTGTTCTCCTGAGATACTAGCTATAAAATGTTCAAAGGAAAAAATATTGTAATCTGTTGTTCTCGCATTGCTAAATGCATCTAATTTTAGATTAATGTAGAAAAATGTAAGGTTTAAACCGAGTTGTATGTAATAATATGATTTTTTATAGAGCGGGGACAAGAAAGGAGTGCCTTAAAAGTTGATTGGCCAATCTCTGACTCTGACTAAAGCAAACATAACTTGCCTAGTAAAAACTAGGTACTTGATAAAAATAAAAATATACTTGAAAAAGTATTAATCAAATTGTTTAAACCTACTAATTTGTTTTATTTATCTATGTACCTACTGTGCTCATTTCATAAAATTACTGTCGTCTTTTAGGGCCTATCTACATAATATATGTGGCAGTTGTATAAATTAGGTAGGTACGTTAGTTAGAGCTAGGTAGGTTAGAGTTGCACTATCCTTACTAATATTATAAATGCCAAAGTCCGTTTGTTTGTTTTTTTAACCGACTTCCAAAAAAGGAGGAGGTTCTATGTTCGTCTGTATATTTGTTTTTTTTTTTTGTGTATGTCCACCGATTACTCGAAGACGGCTGGACCGATTGAAATGATTCAAACGTTATTACATTAGGTACACTCCCAAGTTGGTCCCATTTTTTAAATTATGAAATCGGTTCAGTACTTTTCAAGTAATTTTGAAAACAAGCACGAAAATAGTATGATTTTGTGTGAATTACCTCGATGATTGGTCGTATTACTTCTTTGTTTATGAACTGAATAAGATAATAATTTTTTTGTTGGAAGAGGGATATCTTAAGTGTAGTTTTTTAACCGACTTAAAAAAGGAGGTTCTCAGTTTGACCCGTATTTAAGTATGTTTCTCCGCGATTATCTTACGTTTCGCTAAGCCGATTTTTCTACTTTACTACTAAATAAATGAATTGAATTGAATTGAATACATATATAATATACCTTACCTACAAGGTACCTACACTAAAAATAATAAAATAAAAAATTGTTTACAAAAAAAACAAAAAACCGACTTCAAAAAACCTACCTCTAAAAAGCAAGAAATAATATTCGTAATAATAAAAATACGTCTATTGAAGTCGGGTGGGGCTTTTAGAATAAAAAAAGGAATTTGTATTCCAGCCCCACCCGACTTCAATAGACGTATTTTTATTATTACGAATATTATTTCTTGCTTTTTAGAGGTAGGTTTTTTGAAGTCGGTTTTTAGTTTTTTTTGTAAACAATTTTTACGCCTTCACGTCATGACTACTGAATCGATTACAATGAAATTTTACATACACGTTGCCAGGGGTATAGAAAAGGACATAGGGTTTTATCCCGAAAAAAGTATTGTTCGCGAGGGATAGCAAAAACTGTCCACGCAGACGAAGTCGCGGGTGGCCGCTAGTGGAATTATAAAAATATATCATTTCGGGATAAGAGATAGGTCAGATAGGAGTCGACACGTCTTAAGTAGCCGTAATGTTACGTTACGCCGAAATGTTACAGATCAATCGCCAGTATCGCCACCTAATTAATTTATTCATATGGCGCGAGCGGGCATAGTAGCTGGCCGCCGCGCCGGCGTAAGGGCGCGGCGCGGGCGGCCTGTAGCGACAACAATGTATCTGTAATTAAACAATATCCACTGTTTGTATTTTTCTAATTTTTTGTGTGGCATATAAGCGCATTGAAGAGGTCATGTAAGAGCGATCTGATCGATTTTTAATTCATTATTGCGTATATTACGAAAGAAAAATGAATTTATCAAAGAAGCACACCACTTAACTTTCTAAGCTTTGTTCAACAGCTATATCTAACCACTGAAAGTCTTAAAATAAGATTTCAGAAATTTTAAAATTTTATTCGAACACAAAAGAGTGATTTTGTGATTTACGCAGTTACGCATATATTAACTTTCTAATTTTTTTACAACATGATGATAACATACTTCTTATTATGAAACAATCAACATTTCAAACTTTAATTCTATATATATGAAGTTAAACGAAATATTACGAAATATTACGAAATACCTAAACTATACCTAAAGCACCGGCATAAAACTTCTAACTTTTCAAAAATAGCTCACAATGCACATAATCTATACACTCCCCAAAAATTAAAACTTTTAGTATTATCAAAACTTTTTTATGAAATTTAATGTCCCACGACCGGACTAAATTTGATTTTGTTAAAAATGTATTTTGTAAATTGTATGTATGTACAATGTATTTTTTTTTTGGCACTGCACGGTTTGTGCATTTGCCACAAACAAGTCAAAGGTAGGGATACCATTTTATTATACGTAAAAAGACCGAATCGGAATTTTGGGCAAGGATCAAGGATAAGGATAATAAAGTAATAAAAGATATGGATAAACTACATAAATAGATTACAAAATATAGAAATAATTGGATTTGTGGGAATATTTATAGTTTCACATTATTGTCAGTTATGTATGTAGATATTAAGTTGTATATATCATAATGTAAGGAACATAATAAGGTAATAACAGATGTAAATTTTGGGATAATAAATAAATAAAAAATAGACATAAATAAATATTTTTTGAATTTTGAATTACGCTTTCGCTTTAACAAACGTGATTTGCCCAGGAGGACTGAAATTCATGCAATTTTTTTACTAAGTATTTAGCTTTGTGCACTGAGAAAAATGTCATTTTGGGGTAATCTTAAAATATCGTGGCGTACGTTTAAATTAAGTGCGTTGTCCTAAAATAAGGAAATAATAGGTTTATATAACGCTATCTTGAAACATGTTATGATGTAGTCAAATTATATGGTTAAATAAGGCAATATTATGACACTTATCATCGTAAAAATTGGTCATCAAAAATAATATTATCTTCTTAATATTATAACACTATGTAATAGAAAATAGCCCACTGTCCTATAAATATGTATGATAATCTATAAATAAGATTATAATTCTAAATCACAATGAAAGTGCCACCTTCCATAAAAAGATGTCATAGTATTTGAGAAGAAGCATCTCTAGAATACGATGACGTCCCCTTATAGTAGTATGATAAAATTATGTGCTAGTTCCTTTTATTTTGAGATTACCTTCACTTAAAATATAAGGAATTGGCATCAAAATTTAAAATGAATCCTACAAAAATACGATTACAGAAACTTATATAAGAGTTTTGGCCAAAATATTATATCGTAAAAATTGGTCATCAAAAATAATATTATCTTCTTAATATTATAACATTATGTAATAGAAAATAGCCCACTGTCCTATAAATATGTATGATAATCTATAAATAAGATTATAATTCTAAATCACAATGAAAGTGCCACCTTCCATAAAAAGTTGTCATAGTTTTTGAGAAGAAGCATCTAGAATACGATGACGTCCCCTTATAGTATCAAAATTAAAATGAATCCTACAAAAATACGATTACAGAAACTTATTTAAGAGTTTGCATCAATTTTTGTATGATTCCTAAAAAATACGATGACAGCACGTAAATTCGCCGTTCATTACTCATCGACTTGTCGTTCGTTTTGTATATTCTCTCCATTCAGTCAGTCGAAGTCGCAGAGTCGCAAGGACAGTTTTTAGCGTGTACAGAATTAATTTATATTTGACTATTTTTTTAAATGTGAGTGAGTGCAAAGTGCAATACTTATGGATAAAGCAACTCATGACTTCCTAAAATAATGGAATCTAGCTCAATACTTATATACAACGTTTTGAAGGTAAGTTGCCAATCCTATGTTGTGCGCGTGCGCGTGCACACTTTATTGGGGGGGAAGAAAATTAACTTTTTATATAAAACGTATCATTTTGGAGGACAAAAAAACGTACCTATTTGGGGTAAATTTTAAGTTTCTCTTCATATAAAGTGTACTTATCATTTGAAGGAAAAAATCAAATGATCATATTATTGCCATTGAAATGGACCTAAAACATTGAATTCTTATCACAAATTACATGTTTGATTTTAGCTTAAAATCCGGCGGTCTCGACAGCTTCGAAGCTTCATCTGACACCATTTAAAAGCTGCCCGGCAGAAGCTGAACACCACAAAGCACAAGTTTCTTCGCAAAAAAATAACAGACACACTAGCAGTTTGTGACGGTAAGGATTTATGTAATTATTCTGGTCTGTCCTCGTTTGACAAAAAAATAAATTAATAATAATGTGTAGTATTATATACAATAAGCATTTTTTTTCAGATACAAAACCAGAGACTAAATTTCATTGCTGTCATATTACTCCTCGGTTGCTTATTTAACATACCTCCTGCGGCTCCTGCCCGTCGCTCCAGGAAAGATTGGCAAACATCACGAGCAGAAATATTGGAAGGATTTGACGGAGACGGTGGGTGTAACCCACAGTATCTTGCAGAATGCTGGGTGGTTCTTATCTTAAGTCATTGAAAGCGAATCATGATTTTACTTATTAAATTATTTTGCATATTTTATGGATTTTCCTAAAGATTGTTCTTAGTGTCATGAGTATAATTAGGTACGTAAGTAAGTTGTGACATGCTAAATAGGTATTTATTTTCAACTATGTAAATTATTTTTGACAAATACTGTGATTGTTATAAGCATAAAGGTACGGGATTATAAGCATAGTGTATTAAGCCGAAAGGGGGGCATTGTACTCATCCATTAAATAACTTTTACTATCGGGTAAACTCTGAAATCGAAAAAAACTGCTGCTACTTAAGGCGGTTGTATGACCGAAAGTGGCGCCCTCAGAGGTTTTTATTTAATAAGTTATTAATAGAAATTTTTTTTAAAAATGTTTATCGTGGAGATTTTAGGGCCCTTGGTCTAGTATTTTAAGAAGGTATCACTACATGCCCTCGTAGTCATTCGTAGAAGTAGATAGCAAATCAAAAAAAAAGTCAAAAACGGCCACTTTTAGCAGTTTTACTATCTACTTCTAGCAGTGACTACGAGGAAATGTAAAGATACCGTCTAAAAATACTAGACTGTGGGCCCTAAAATCTCCACGATAAATATTTTTAAAATTGTGTATTAGAATTATAATATTAAATATAATTCACCGCTGCACCACTTTCGCTCAGGGTACCACCTTAAGTAAATTTCGTCGAATTATGTTGTGCCCAAAGTAAAAGTTGTTCACCATAATGATAAGCCTGTGTTATTATAATTAAGTACTATTATGTGCTCAATTTGCGAATAGGTAGGTACATTATTTTTGGTGTCTTTTTTTCTGTTGTACATTACATTTATTAATAAATAATTACTTATATAAAAGTAAAAAAATAATATTGTAAAAATAAACGTTACTTACTTTCAAAAAGAAATATTGATATTGCAATAATTAAAGTTACTTTCAAAAATAAATAAAATTACTCTTGATTACTATTTCTGTTTTTTTATACACGTGTCTTCCTGTTCTCTTTAAGTTTTTAATGCAATTGCATATTGCCAAGTTATGAAGGTACCTATTACTTTTTCTATATTTCACATGCTTTAAATTGTTATTTTTTACTTATGCGCGATCCTCTTTTTTATATTTTAGGAATGTGAATTAGGTAAGAAAGAAGTAGTAGGTACAGTCGTCTTTAGATATATTGTAGCAAATAAGGTGACTCATATCCTTAGTTAAGTCCAACCAATTAAAATAGACTTTTCTTGTGTTTTGGGTAAGATCCTACAATTTAGCAACGATTTCCTCATATCTCCGGTTATATCCTATTACTTTACGTACCTACTATTTATTATTAGGTACATCCTCTTACCTTGGGTTATCCTAGTACAGGCGCCATCAGATATACTGTAGCAGAAAAGGTGATCAAATACTTCTGAACAGTTTAAATATCAATAAATTCCATACAAAGTGTAAACGAAGTGTATGGAATTTATTGATATTTTAAACTGTTCAGAAGTATTTGATCACCTTTTCTGCTACAGTATATCTGATGGCGACTGTACTAGGATAACCCAAGGTAAGAGGATGTAATAATAAATAGCACGTAAAGTAATAGGATATAACCGGAGATATGAGGAAATCGTTGCTAAATAGTAGGATTTAACCCGAAATGCGAGAAAAGTATATTTTAATTAGTAGGACTTCACTAAGGATATTAGGAAGTCACCGATAAATAGTAGGAAACAACCGAATATATGAGGAAATAATTTCTAAATAGTAGGAAAAATATTAGGACCTAACTGGAGATATGAGGAAGTCATCAATAAATAGTACGAAAAATAATAGGACATAACTTGAGATATAATGAAAGAATATTATATTTTTTGACATAAGAGGATGTCATCGAGAAATAGTAAGAAAAATAATAGGATATAACTCGATGTACAATGACAGTAACCATAAGTAGTAGGAACGAGCATACAATATTTTATATTGTAGGACGAGCATACAATATAAAAAATATTGTATGCTCGTCCTACCAAAGGTATAGTGACATGTCATCTTAAATACCGTTATCATCAGCAACAGTAGTATCATCGTACTTTTTGATGATATCAGTATACTCCGTGCTTTAAGTGAATCCATCTTATTTTAATCTGAATTCACGTCATTTATGATGGGCATTTTTCTCAGTGTGCTATTTATAAGATAAGATAAGATATCATAATTTATTATCTCAGCTTGTCATGAAGAATAGATCCTATGGCAATCAATGCTTACCCTTATCAAGGGCCCTATGGGGCATCGGTGACATATCGGAAGCTGAATAGATTTCAGTCAAGTCAAAGAAACTGTCACAACAAGTCAAGGAATCTGCCAATTCCAATCACCACATTCTTGTCACTGTCACTATTATTGAAATAGAAAGCGTGTTCTTTTCGATCCCTGGGGGATTAAAATAGGGGATCCTAGGAAATTTTAATGTTTGATTAATTTTTTTTTCAACACACTTGCTCGTAAAGTGAGCCATAATACATCGCTTTTAGGGCCATAATACTAGAACGTTATAGAATTATCCCTACAAAGTTAAATTAGTACCTTACTGCAAGTTCTATGCGAGTAAACAGAGCATTCCCAATTTAAGGCGAGGCCAGTTCACGAAATTTACTCTTTCACTATGTCAGGCTAGGCGCACTCCGCTCTTTAGGTACGAAGCTACAAGTAGCCGGCGTACCGTACAGGTTCGGTCGGACTAATTTCAGAGGGCCGCCGCATGCCGGCCGGGTCGCACGTTAGCAACATTAGTTCGATTTCGATACTCATACTACTAGTCACATGTCCCCATTGCTGGGGCACAGGTCTTCCTTATGGGTGGTAAGGAGGATGGGCCATAACCCACCACGCGGGCCCAATGCGGATTGGTGGGTATTAACGACTGCAAATGCAGCCGGGACCAACGGCTTAACGTGCCTTCCGAAGCACGGAGGAGCTCGAGATAATAAATTTTGGTCACCCATCCCATGACCGACCCTTGCGAACGTTGCTTAACTTCCGCAATCGCTGGGCCAGGCGCTAAACCACTGCTCCACCGGGCTCCTCACTGCTAGGGCACAGGCCTTCCTTTTGGGCGGTAAGGAGGATGGGCCATAACCCACCACGCGGGCCCAATGCGGATTGGTGGGTATTAACGACTGCAAATGCAGCCGTGACCAACGGCTTAACGTGCCTTTCGAAGCACAGAGGAGCTCGAGATAATAAATTTTGGTCACCCATCCCATGACCGACCCTTGCGAACGTTGCTTAACTTCCGCAATCGCTGGGCCAGGCGCTAAACCACTGCTCCACCGAGCTTCTCACTGCTAGGGCACAGGCCTTCCTTATGGGTTGGTAAGGAGGATGGGCCATAACCCACCACACGGGCCCAATGCGGATTGGTGGGTGTTAACGACTGCAAATGCAGCCGGGACCAACGGCTTAACGTGCCTTCCAAAGCACGGAGGAGTTCGAGATAATAAATTTTGGTCACCCATCCCATGACCGACCCTTGCGAACGTTGCTTAACTTCCGCAAGACGCTGGGCCAGGCGCTAAACCACTGCTCCACCGAGCTCCTCACAATGCTAATACAATAACTTGTAATAAATTAGGTATTCAGATTAATTATTATTTAAAAGAAGACAACCCTGAAGTCGTTAGAAGAAATAAGAGCTACGCGATAGAAAGAGAGGCAACTTCTAGGTGAATATAACTGTATGCAAGGGAGCGGTGTGCGACGTGAATTGCACTTTATTGCGTCTACGATAGAGTCGCTATTTATTTAAATGACTTTGCGGAGTGGATCTTCTGTACTTGTACTATTATGTATTCTGTGACTATGTCTTTAGAATGAGGTTGAATATTGCATAACTTTAATTGACGCTTCGTCAGCAATTTAACGAATTTTAGTACATTTTTATTGATTTCTGAAATACTGGATCATTTATTAAAAATGTACTCGGTTATTGTGTTAGATCGATAAAAAAGCTATCCTTTTTGCATAAAAAATCATATCACTGTCGTTGAAAATTACGAAATCTGACGATTTGAAATTTAGTTTTATAAGTTTTTATGGTGTTATTCAGGATTTTTTTACAGAGTTACCATGGCATTTTTCAATATTCTGTTCGGTTACTTTGCTTCTTTGTTTCTTTTTCAGTCTACAGTAATTTTTGTGAAGTAGAATTTTACATCAGTTCTTCACGTTGGAAGTTCAAAAATCAGACTTTTCATCAGATCGTGAACTGGCCTCGCCTTAACCGGGTAATACTTTGTATGGGATGACATCATCGATCAAGAATACCCTAGATGTCAGGTCAGAGTCTCAAAAATGGCACCTCAAATAGCGTCCCACTTATAAACTGGGCGCTTATTTTGCACAAAGTGATAAAAGATATGTTTTTGTACAAAATAAGTGATATAAAATGTGAGTTTGTACAAAATAAGAGGTGATTATTTACAAAATAGGCGCCAAGTTTGTAAGTGGGACGCTATTTTAAGGTGCCATTTTTGCGTACTGTTTAAGTTCGTGAAGCGTTATCTAGGATATTCTTAATCGAAGGATGACATTTATTGTGATACAATATGAACTGTCAAATGAATACGATTGACTTTACGCAATCACCTAGCATTTTTGTCCGTGATTATCTCACGTTTGGCCAAACCGATTTTTCTACCTAGATAATATATCTATACAGAAGGTACTAAAAAGAAAAAATAAAAAAATGGTTTTAAAAAACAAAAAATCGCTCGTGGCGGAGCTTGACAGACTGATCGTATTCGATCACGTTTGTTAAGCATCGCTCGATGGGTGACCGTAAAGTAGCATTACAACTGAGCGCTCCCGTGCTTCGGAGGGCACGTTAGACCGTCGGTCCCGGCTGTTGTCATCTGATAACAGTCGTTAAGCCAAGTTGGAGTCCTTACAGGCAGCTTGATAAACTCTAACACCAGGTGGCCACTAATCCTCATTCGATAAGAAGAAGAACAACAAAGTATTGACAATGGATACCTACCCAATCCAATTATACAAGGTGTTTGATAAAAGCCTTATAAGCCGAATATGGTAGATAGGGACCATCAAACTGAACAACTTTTACTATGGGACCAACTCTGAAATCGCGAAAAAAAAAACCGCTGTTTCATACAAAAATTATTAATAACGAAAATCAAAATGTATGAAACAGCTGATTTATTTTTCGTGATTTCAGAGTTGGTCCAATAGTAAAAGTTGTTCAGTTTGATGGTCCCTATCTACCATATTCGGCTTTATAAGGCTTTTACCAAACACCTTGTAATAACAACCGTTCAACAATACACAATTTACTTGGGCATTTACATACATGGTGTATGTTACCGAGCAGTTTTAGTTCAAACTGTGTAATTAACTTTAAATAAACGCTGTACACTAGCAGTAAATTAATTGTCTTAAATAAACTAACTAGACAAGTCAAATCGAGTTTGTTGCAGCTGAGCTTTTAAAGTCAGCTTAATGAAAACTTAAGCAGACTTGCTTAAACTTTTACATTCCTTTGCATGATGAAAATATTTTCTTCGTAATCTTGGGATAAGCTTCAATTTATTGAAGGGAATGTTTGTTATACCTAATAACAAAAATATCAAGCTTAAACAATAAAAAAATCGTGTCGCGTTTTAAGTCATATGCAATAAGTGTTTTTTTTAACCATAGATGAACATTGTTACGTGAAATGCTATGATGACCTTAGAATAATAACACCTAGAAGCCGTGTCCGCGTATGCAAAGTGAGGCAACTAATACTTAGCCAAAATGGCTTAGTTTTCAGGTCTATATCCTCCATACGTTACCTAATAGTAACTAAAATTCAATAATATAGTAACAGATCTCCTAAATGTAGGAAAATTGAAACTGTTTTGTACTTATTCGGTATGATTAGGTAATATAATGGGGAATAAAAATCTGAAAACGGAGCCATTTTGGCTGTTTTAGTTGCCTTACTTTTGACAGTGCGCTTTGTAGAGAACTATCGTTCTAGGTATTATATTCTGAGATGATGACATGGTTTAATGGTGTTCATTATTACAATTAGTGTTTAATAAGTACCGATAATGTGACATGGTTTTACACTGTTCTTTAGCAAAAATCTTATGAATCTCAATTCTACTGATTGTCATTAAACAAAAATCTTATGATCCCCCATGTTCAAATCGAGAACGATAAGATGTTTGCTCACCCCGATAAATTACACCTCAGCCCAATAATTACATAGTTTTCATAAACAAGCCTAACGAGTTTTAAAAACAATTCGATGCTACGCTCGTAGATGCTACGTGAGTATCGTAGCATCGTAGCAACACGACTACGGTCGGAGTCGTCAAACGAACATTACATAAAAAGTTATAGAACAATAATGGACTGAAACATGTGATATAAAAAAGAGATGGTGGTTTTATATATTATGTTATGTTATGTGTAAATGAAAGTTATTCATGAATTTCGTGTCGTACATACGAAGTTTATTGCGTGTGGGGACATAAAATGCAATATATTTTTGTATTCCGGTTCTGATTTAAAGTCTCTCTGGGATCTGCAAGTTATTTGGTGTAAATTCTTATTCTAATTCTAAAGTGAGATTTTTTTTAATTAGGAAGAGTAGGTAGTTAATTATGAACAATTTTGTATTAAAGTGCCTACTTGTTATTCAATATTTTATTAATACACGCGCTGTAATCTATTTTTATTTAATCCAGAAGGGTAACGATCTGCTACAATACAAAAAATATTCCTCTGACCTCTTTATACTAAAAAGCTTACATAAACCATTTGATATACCTACATATCCTACAAAAAAAAACCTTAAAAACAATTATCTTTTAAGTTTATGTTACAATGACATAGTTTATCTTGAAAAGCTCCAGCCAATATTACACTTGGTCATACTAATATCTATTCTGTGACTAGCATACTATTTATTCAGTCAAAGACTTATTACAAACAAGCTTTATTACGGAATCCCGTTATGCACCATTGCCTTGCACCATCAATGGTGCAGATAACACGAATTAGTTTCGTTTGCTTCATTAATGTTAATTTGCTGCCTTATTCATCCAGAGTATTTCGACGTGGGTAGATTACGTATTCTGGAAGATAAACGAGATTGACCTCTAAGTTTAAAATTAAATTATGTAATATCATATTTTTTGTAAAAGATAATAAATTAATGATAAGAAAAATGATCAGTTGCAGTTAACTGGCCCAACACTTTTTGTAACAGTTGTTTGTACCACTAAATTGAATAAAATACAATTTATAGCGACACAACTTACATTCACCCAAATTGATGCGGTCAAATCCTGGGATAAAGTTAATGGTAGCATAAATACAGAAGGGATTAGGGGTCAAAGTAACACAAGCAGTTACAAGCTACGAAGGACACATTGAATCTTTTTTCTTCTCGTTAAGAGGGTTACTGCGCTACACTAGCGCCGCCAATGGAAAAAATCGTAGTGCTTAAATAAAGACGAAATTGTGAATTGTGTGCTTCTAGTGTACTCCGTACTCCGAATAAGCTTTGTTGTACTTTTTATCATTTAAGCAATATTTTAAAACCTGTTGTTTAGTTGTCGTTAAGCTTATTGCTAAAAGTGGCCACTTTAAGCAATAAAACTACATTAAACTAAACGACAGACTAGAAAATATAGTTAAAGCGATAAAAAGTACCACAAATCTTATACGGAGTACACAAGAAGAACACAATTCACAATTTCGTCTTTATTTGAGCACTATGTTTTTTTCCATTGGCGGCACTAGTATAGCGCATAAACGCTCTATTGACGGATTGGGTCCATGCCCTAAAACAATTATGTAAGGTTTTCTTTAGTGAAAACCCTGCGTTTATTAGCCAACATACGAAAAGAATGTTTGTAAATAAAACGCTATGTTTTTTCATTATTGTTCCACAATACTTTACGTTATAGTGAATTAACGCCATAAGTAAGTATATCAAACGCGGATATCATAATTAAACTATCCATGAAATGTAGTACATATTTTAATCGTGAATAAAAAACTACAGAGAGACAGAGTTAGTTTACAATATTACTTTAGTACGAGTAAGTTTAAGTCTTTTAAAATAGGCGTAGCAAAGAGAGCCTGTGTTTGATGTGACTTTGACTCACGACTGCACTATACCACTATACCATGTTTGAATCACACCAATCTCATAAAAAAATAACTTGGAACAATCATGAACGTTAAGAACCTGAAATCACAAAAACTTGCAAGTCAATAACTTTCGTAGGTATAATTCAAATCAATGCCCACCACAAACTTTGACAGATTCAATTTGTTCCGATCCCAAAAATCGGAATAAATACGGGAACGTTGAACTATCGGACCTCTGCGGCGGCGGCCGGCGTCCTGTTTGGAACCGAATGGTCTGCTGAACATTTATGTTGGTATTGTCTTATTTGAGATTCTGCAGAGTTCAGCTGATATTTTATTGAATTTTTAGATTTTAGCATTCACAATGCTATTTTCTGGCATATGTCTGGCAATGCAATAACTGGAAAATTCCGCCACTCCCACTAGCGACTCGGTAGCATAATTGGTTAGTGCATTGGGCCGGAATCCTAAAGGTGCGGTTTCGAGTCCCGTCTGAGCTGCTACGGGTGAGTCGATTTTTTCTAGTATTTTTTCAATTGTATTAAGTAACTTGATATTTTATTGTTTTTTAATCGGGTGTATAATGTAAAATGTCCAAAGGGTTACTCTCAACTCAATAACAAGAGATTGAAAAAAAAGTTTTTTGTTTGATCATTTATTAAATTTCACGAATACATCAAATACTTTTATATTTTGTAACATAGGTAGTTACCCCATTTTCATGTGATTTATAGTAAAACAAAGCACTAGCAGTAACTTTTCGCTTATCTGGATCCCCGCTCAAATATAAATGATTTCTTCCTGTAAATTCTTATCCGGTAAAAAGATATATGTATACATTATGGTACGAACCTGTCTTTAAGCTACGACGTTGCAATGTCGTCAGCTTTACCTGAATTTCATAGAGGAATTTCAGTAATTTCTACAAGGTAGAGAACTACTGTAAATTCCAGGTTACTGTACTTGTTACCGAGGTCGTAAGTATTATTTTTTGGATAAAAAGAGACAAACGACTCTCGTCGAGATTGGTTGTCCTACAAGGTCCTACGCTACGCTGTCACTAAAAGCGTAGTGTTGAAAAACAAAGTGCGTAGACTGATTAATGGTGATTTCGGCAGAAAAAATGTAGTTTCAGTGATTTGTTAAGGATCACATATATGTAAGAGGTTATCGTGATGGATATAATTGAAGGCTTTCCTTTTAACACTTTTTTCTGTGGATTGATATAAGGATTATTTATTATCACTTACATAACATTTTGCGATACCTCCGTTAAAATGGGAAATAATTTGTATGTTACTTGTTAAAATCTCTATTTATTTATATTTTATGACAATCTTGTGTTGCCTTTAAGTATAAGGTACACCTAGACATAGATTTATTCAAACCTTGTAGGTAATTGTTGATATTGGTGTATAGGTACAAAATGTTAGTGAATCAATAAAGTAACTAAATAATATAAAAACCTAAAATATTATGAAACATGGAGAACATTTATACACTACAACATACAAATTGTTGACTCAACATACAAGCTTGAGAAGTGAATATACAAATTGTTAACATTTATACATAGTACCTATTACTAGCACCGCTAATACATTTATTTTTATTACTCGTAAACCAAGTCAATATTTAATTTTATAACAAGCTAAGATCATGCCCTCCGGAATAGGCTTGTTTCCATTAAGAATAAATATAATGGATAGGGGTTTATAATGATTAATTATATTATGGAGAAAATAACAAACAATTTTAATTATTAAAAGCGTTAAAGATTAATAATATTTTTAAAAAATAAATTTCGTAAAATGCAACCTTTAGTCACGTGACAGTGAACACCAATCAGAAAGCGTTACGTCACGCCGTGCGAAACTCCAATCTTGTCTTTGACGTTTCGAGTATCACTACCGGAGGCGCGTTCCAAACCTACACTCCGAGTGCAACCTAACCACAACCGAACGCGCAAGTTTTAGCCACTTTTTCCGTATTTCTCCATTGTTTAGAACATATATAAATAACTGGTTTGGCGTTTTTATAGTCGTGCTATCACACTGGGGCACTATACAGTACTTATAATATGAGAAATTCATTTTTAAACGATAAAAACTAGCTATAACGTACGAAGACACGATCGCTCTTTTGTTTGTTTTGCACGGCGTGACGTCATTCAAGACGCCATGACAGTCTTGTGCGTTTTGGAACCAAATTAAAATTGTTTTTTTAAAACGCGAAATTTATAATGTAAACGCTCGATTAAAAATAAATAAACCTTTTTTTTCGATAAAATGCCTAATAAGCTAAAATATTAAGCAGTTATTGAAATTTTGTCAACTAGCCTATTGTCTCTAATATTTTTTAAATAATTCTGCAACAGTTTTCATTCTTACTGTAAGTTTTAAAATCCATTCTAACCAAAAGTGGCCACTTTGAGCTAAAATGGATTTTAAAACTTTCAGAAAGAATGTAAACTATTGAAGAGTTATTTTAAAAATATTAGAGACAATTTAGGAGGGCATGATCTTAGCTTTTTTAAAATATTGACTTGGTTTACGAGTAATAAAAATAAATGTATTGGCGGCGCTAGTAGTAGGTAGTAGGGCGCCTTAACGTGAAGTTATGTTTTTCATTCTGTATAACGGGTGTAACAAGACACTCGACGAAGCCGAAGTCCACGCATTCTGCCCATCATCGGGATCATTTTTGTCTTTTAGACTATACCTGGGAAACCAATATAGGTAGGTACCTACAAAGTTATTGAAGGTCAAAGTCAATTTTTTTTTTTTTATTTTTTTATGAAATCTTATTTTATTAGTTATTTTCTATTTTTTGTCTATAGAAACATTATCAAAATTTTATGTATTTTGTAACAAACAATGGCTTCAAAACGTCATCATTCAATGTATTTAATGAGCACGCACATAAACGTTGCCTTTCAACTCGGCCGCACGCAGCTGTGTAGCATTCACTCGCAGGCGCGGTCCTTTGTACGCGTTACATAATGCTTTTATAACACCAAAAATTAAAATCGTTTCCCAGCAATAATTTTGAACAGAAATGGTTCTGATGATGGGCAGAATACGTAGACCTCGGCTTCGTTGAGTGTCTTGTTACACCCGTTATAATTAAAATTGTATCTTCTCGTATCAAAACTTTAGGCTTTGATGAAAGTTAAGTAACTAATTCCATATGTAAATACTTTCTGTAGTCTACTTAAAATGTATATTATTCTAATGTAAAGCGCACAAGTTATGTAGTCCTTGCGCAGTTTATGAATAAATCATACGTTTGGAAATCATCACACAAGTGAGTTTATGTAATTTTTCATTACATTATCATATTATTATTGGACCATTTTCCGATACATAATAATAATGATGTAACCGATTTGTTTTGGTTACACGTTGTTTTTCCGGGAAACTTGCTTTCTTACAAAAACATGAAGGTATTCGTATTTATCTTTATTGTTTATATGGTAGGGCTGTACTCCGAAACTTATTTGTGTAATACTGTTCTTGTCGCACCTAAATGACATTATTATTTGAATTTCGTTTAGTACCTATTAATACCTGAAAAATCCATCAGATATTTTACCATCGCCACTCGAAAAAGTGAGTTTAATTTAACGATAAGAGTGAATAAAATGCTGTTTTATTCACCGAGTGAATAAAAATATTTTGAATTTGGATCAAGCGCGCATCGTATGAACAGGCAGATTTTGAAAAACTGTTCCATAGTGTTCGGAAACGTATATTAATTACAATGAATAATAAATTTCTACTTATAATAAAGATTTAGGAGGAAAAAAACACATTTTAGTTTTTAGATTTAAAATTAGCGCTAAAACGCTTTTCAGTGTCATGGCGTCGCTTATTAGTCCGGTCGTGGGACATTAAATTTCATAAAAAAGTTTTGATAATACTAAAAGTTTTCATTTTTGGGGAGTGTATAGATTATGTGCATTGTGAGCTATTTTTGAAAAGTTAGAAGTTTTATGCCGGTGCTTTAGGTATAGTTTAGGTATTTCGTAATATTTCGTAATATTTCGTTTAACTTCATATATATAGAATTAAAGTTTGAAATGTTGATTGTTTCATAATAAGAACTATGTTATCATCATGTTGTAAAAAAATTAGAAAGTTAATATATGTGTAACTGCGTAAATCACAAAATCACTCTTTTGTGTTCGAATAAAATTTTAAAATTTCTGAAATCTTATTTTAAGACTTTCAGTGGTTAGATATAGCTGTTGAACAAAGTTTAGAAAGTTAAGTGGTGTGCTTCTTTGATAAATTAATTTTTCTTTTGTAATATACGCAATAATGAATTAAAAATCGATCAGATCGCTCTTACATGACCTCTTCAATGCGCTTATATGCCACACAAAAAATTAGAAAAATACATACAGTGGATTTTGTTTAATTACAGATACATTGTTGTCGCTACAGGCCGCCCGCGCCGCGCCGTTACGCCGGCGCGGCGGCCAGCTACTATGCCCGCTCGCGCCATATGAATAAATTAATTAGGTGGCGATACTGGCGATTTCGGCGTAACGTAACATTACGGCTACTTAAGACGTGTCGACTCCTATCTGACCTATCTCTTATCCCGAAATGATATATTTTTATAATTCCACTAGCGGCCACCCGCGACTTCGTCTGCGTGGACAGTTTTTGCTATCCCTCGCGAACAATACTTTTTTCGGGATAAAACCCTATGTCCTTTTTTATACCCCTGGCAACGTGTATGTAAAATTTCATTGTAATCGATTCAGTAGTCATGACGTGAAGGCGTAAAAAAACAAACAAACGGACTTTGGCATTTATAATATAAGTAAGGATAGTGCAACTCTAACCTACCTAGCTCTAACTAACGTACCTACCTAATTTATACAACTGCTACATATATTATGTAGATAGGCCCTAAAAGACGACAGTAATTTTATGAATGAGCACAGTAGGTACATAGATAAATAAAACAAATTAGTAGGTTTAAACAGTTTGATTAATACTTTTTCAAGTATATTTTTATTTTTATCAAGTACCTAGTTTTTACTAGGCAAGTTATGTTTGCTTCAGTCAGAGTCAGAGATTGGCCAATCAACTTTTAAGGCACTCCTTTCTTGTCCCCGCTCTATAAAAAATCATATTATTATATACAACTCGGTTTAAACCTTACATTTTTCTACATTAATCTAAAATTAGATGCATTTAGCAATGCGAGAACAACAGATTACAATATTTTTTCCTTTGAACATTTTATAGCTAGTATCTCAGGAGAACAAAATCGCTCCCCATACAAAGAATCTGTGTTACCTGGCATAGCCGGTCAAAGCAAATCATGTCAAATCTTCAAAATATTGTATCAGAATACCCAATATTTTATACATATTTAAGTTCTATATTGAATAATCCTTTATTTACAATACATAGTTTTAGTAATTTTGCTTAAACAATATTTAATTAATATTTGCGAAGGTTTGTCCCCAACAATGTCTAAAAAATCAGGGCTCCTGCGTGACCATTAATAATTGGTGATGGTATTAGCATGAAGGTCCTATCTAGCGTCGTTAGTATTGCCCCTTGTCTAACTTTAATTCTTGTTTTGTCATTCAATGTCTTTCTAGCGATAGCTCTCGAGGAGTGTGTGTGGGTCTATTGTTGTTCTGCTGTGTAACGTCGGAAATCACGATAAGTTCATGGATTATTTTATTATTATTACGTTAAGATATTAACTTTAATATCGGAATTTAAGATCAAGTTGAAATAGTTGTTTGATATGCAATGTTTACTTACTTATTTGTACTTTTATCGATGTTTTCCATCACGTTACTGGTAACATCAGAGAAATATCTGGTAACACCAGAGATTTTATGTACTTATGCTTATATCTTCTAATTAATATTTCCTATGATTTGTCCCCAACAATGTCGAAAAAATCAGGGCTCCTGCGTGACCGTTAATAATTGGTGATGGTATTACCATAAAGGTCCTATGTAGCGTCGTTAGAATTGCCCCTTGTCTAACTTTAATTCTTGTTTTGTCATTCAATGTCTTTCTAGCGATAGCTCTCGAGGGGTGTGTGTGGGTTTATTGTGGTTCGGCTGTGTTACGTCGGAAATCACGATAAGTTCATGGATTATTTTATTATTATTATTATGTTATATACTAACTTTAATATCGGAATTTAAGATCAAGTTGAAATAGTTGTTCGATATGCAATGATTACTTACTTATTTGTACTTTTATCAATGTTTTCCATCGCGTTACCGGTAACACTAGAGAAATATCTGGTAACACCAGAGAATTTATGTACTGCACGTATATATATATGTAATATAATCAACCGATTACTTCACTGTAGTGAAGTAAATTAATGGTTGGTTTTACATTTACAATTTACATTTACACTCATTATCATCATCTTATCTTCTGTGTTAAAAACCTCCTCCAAGAATCTCCACAACAATCGGTCCTGCGTTGCCCGTGTAGCAGCACCTACCTATACGCCGCTCATTACCATACCAACACACGATTGCAACAAGATTCATCACCGTGTGACTAGATGGCGCTAATGTCGAATAAACACAAAGATTAGTAAGGAATAGCGTCTCGTAGTATGGAGAATAATTATGGAGAAACCTAAATCTCGCTAACGACGTTTAGTCAGCGACGCAGCATAATATACAACTGCCAACCATCATCGGTTGGACTAATACCACCAAGCCCGGAGGAAGATCTTCCATTTGGCGTTCCTCCTAGTGGTCACCTCTCTCCATACCTACCATACCTACTTCATTCACTACACTGGTGACCCCAACGGAGCACATCAAGCACCTTCAGCAAGCAACGCAGCGCAGCCATCACTCCCCATACCTTATCCCAGCATCCGCAGCAGTCACACTGCAAGCAGAAGCACAGCAAGCCAGGCCTTCAAGGTTCCATCGCAGCATCATTGACGACGCTTTCTTGGACCTTCGGCAACTCTCGACGGCATTATCCCGACCTGGTCTTCGCAGACCACTACTGGAGCATCACTGGGCCCTCACTCCGGCATGGCAGCTCTGCGCACCACACCAGCAGCTCGGACCCACCGTCACTCAACGGAAGTGTCCGATCTACCCAGTTTTGTATTCTTATCCTCATAGTTCATGAACACCAAATCTTAGCAGATACTCTTCGGTGCTCTGTGCAACCTGGAGCCCAATCGCGGTAATTCTGAACGATAAAACAAAAACGTAACGTTGTCATTTAGGTTTTATTTAGGTACCTAAAAATCTTTGGTTTAGCTTCATAATTTTCACTTAAATTGTCCTAGATTGTAATCCTAGACTCCTTAGGCAGAGTATTCAACAACAAAACTAAAGCGAGTATTTTTCTGTAAACGAAACTGAAACGGTAACAATTTAGTTTTGGTTTTATCGTTGAAAATTAGCGCGATTAGGCCCCTGGTCATGGTCTAATGGTGCCTTCTTGGGAACCGGCTTGTTTGGAAGGTTGGAAGTCATCGAATCTGCGAGGGAATAGAAATTCCCGATCTCCATCAGACTTATTATTTAACTCTATCATGTTCATCTCATTCCCACACTTTGGGGAGCACTACTGAGATATTAAAACATTATTTCCCAGTATTTTAAGGTCTTGACTATAAGAATTACATCATTAGCAAAATGAAGGCCTCCTAGGTGCTCGCCATTGATGCTGATGCCGAATTAATTCCAGTCCAGAAACCTAAAAAGATACATTACGGCTCCTTGTCTTGTTGTTATCTCGCTGCAGTTTGATGAGGTTTGAGCTCTGATTTTAAAATAGAATCAAATATCAATATAGTCGAGTTTTCAGCAATTTAAAAAATATACCATGTGCCCAGTCATTAAGTGCACAAATGAAAAGACGTGAAATTAAGCTCAAACTTATCGTTAAAAAAATAATACGATGTTTTTTATAAAGGTTACAGGTATGTTTTGCCGAAAAAATCACTTAAATTGTAAAAAAAAATACATTTTCATACATGGGACATAGCGACAATATGTTATGTTAAATTGTGTTTTCGCTATGTTCCTGTAATGATTTGTGATCTGGTTAAGTTAATATAACTTCGTGTCTAGTTTTATAGCTTAGATTAATTGATGAATCACTACATATTATAAAACAAAGTCCCTCGCCGCGTCTGTCTGTCTGTTCGCGATAAACTCAAAAACTATAAAAACGAATTTTCATGTGGCGTTTTCACTAAATGATGGAATGATTCCTGAGGAAGGTTTAAGTGTATTATAAGTTTTATAGAAATTGGTAGAAATATCACGATGATTGTTGAAGAGGTCGGCAAAAATTAAGCCGACTGGGAGCTTGCATTGAAAACGCTGCTCTAACCTTTAGAGCTATAACAAAATAATTTATGATGAAACTATTCCTATTTTATAGATCTACAAAAAAGTCCGTGATGGTATATATCTATCTTTTAAAAATAACTAACTATACCAATTATATCTTCCTAAAAAAATTATCAAGTTCAACGCGGTAATTTGGAAAGCTATTTAGAAGGATAAAGTACTAATCCTTATCAAATTAAATACGTTAGTTACCTTAAGCATTTTATGCACATTATTTTAGCCTTTAACACCATACCATTTAAATGAATATCGTAGGAGTCGTCGCAAAAAATTAACACGCGCAAATATAAATCAAACGCGTCTCTTATACCGACAACGGGACGGGACGAACGGGAGAGAAAAAGACTTTAGAGCAAATGGAGGTGAGGACTGTTAGGTATTTTTTTTTTATCTTTTTGGGTGTTGTTGGAAGGTTGCATTTAGCAAAAAAAGAAGGAACCGAAGCGAAGCAAGGACAGGTCGCTAGTTACAATATAATATTCTCAAATTCTTTCTTTTTCTCCGGAGTTACTAGTTACTATATATTATTCTCTAGTGTTACCCTGGTGTCCCCCTTGTAAACAATACAGTGAACGTAATTATAAAGAAAAGAAAAGTACTGCCTGACATAGAAGTAAGTTTCAAGTGGCTGTTTAATATCAAATTATTTTAAAGTTTAAGAAAGAAGAAGAAAAATCATTTATTGACCGCAAAACAAAAGAAAACAATGTACCTACACAAACTTAGGACTAATTACAGTGCGGCCAACTAGGCCCCAACCTCAGCAATGCTACAGAGGCAAACCTGAGTATGCCACTGCAACGCTGGTATTCTGGAGGAGCCTACTTGGTGACGACAGCGAACAGACAAACAAAAATTATAATTTAATAACAATTCAGAAGACAATAGACAATAATTTTAACGAAGTAATAGATAAATATTAACGAGCATCGATTCTATCATCACCAACACTAACAAAATAAAAATATTATTTAAGAGGAATAAAAATTAAAAAAACTTAATGGCTGTATGGAATTAGGTCTCCTTGCCTCTTCCATGACAGTTTGATATACATAGTAATAAAAAGAAATATATATAAAAGAGCTGTTTGGTCAGACAAATCGAAGTACTCTTTGGTTGATTTGATATTTTTCGTTTTGATTTTATTTACGAAGAGATTATTTTATTTGGTTAATATGGCAAAAATGCATCATTTCAAACAATTAAAAAAAGAAAAAGAAATCGCAACCTACATTACATACAAAGTGCAACTACAGAATAGTGTGATATAATACAACCTCGGAACCACAAAACAAACAAACAACAATAACAAAACAACATTCAAGCTAATTGTATGGTGACAAAATAATATATGGGTGACAAATACAATAAATTAAAACAGGTGTCCGCCTCAAGGCGACACACACAACCCCCAAGGCTGGAACGCAACCCGGCTCCTATCGTGAAAAACCCCGAAGTGAGTCTTGTTTTTGCAACGTGGTGAGATATTTCTTAAGGTGGTTCCTGAATGTTTTAACCGCTTTCAGGTCACGTAACGGCGGTGGAATATCGTTCCAGCACTTCGAGGCGGCGAATTTAAAAGAACCGCGGAACGCCATTGTCCCGTGCTTTGGAATTGCGAAAATGTTAGTATTTTTTCTCTTTGGGAACCTGCTCAAGTCACCAAACCATACCAATTTTTCATAAAGATAGCACGGCCTTCCCGTATCTAATATACCAAACAAGAGAGTGGCGAGATGAAGTCTCCTGCGCGCTTCCATTTTCATCATGTTTGCAGAGTCCAGAAAGGGAGTCACATGCGATCGGGGTGGTACATGAAAACAGAAACGCGCACAAGCGTTCTGCACCCGCTGGATAAGCTTACTCGTCTTGGACATCAAACACGGCCCATAAACAATGTCACAGTAATTTAGTTTTGACAAAATCAGTGCCTCGCACAGTGTGACCCTCAGTTCCTCACCCAAATAAGGTCTTATTTTGAACAGTAACTTAAGTCTATAAAAACAATTGCGTGAGCACTCAGCGACATGGTTTTCAAAAGTTAGGTGTTCGTCCAAAGATCTTATGTTATAATCATCCATAGTTTGCATCATACATTTGATAGAATCAGTGATCCAGAGGTGCGGTGGATGTTTGAATTTTTGCACCTTGGTTGGAGCATGCAAATCAAATAATGTAATGAGACAAGCCGTAAAGGATTCTGCAAGCTCATTGATGTTATCAAGTTTATGAAAATCATCCCAATTGATCGCATCAAGATCCCGATTTAATTGGTCCACCATTATATTTTTTAGTGGCCTATATGTCACCCATCGTGGGCATATTTTGTCTTTCTTGACCATAAATTCAGCTAATACCATTCCATGACCACGTTCAGAGATGTGTTTATCAGTGACATTTAGAGCCCGAGTATCCGTGCATATTACATCAATTAAGCTGTAACTGTGATCGGTAAAATGTGTGGGTTCCTTAACTATTTGTTTTAAGTTAACACAGCTAAGAAACTGCATAAATTGTTTGTATTTACCAGTACTAACATCAAGCAGATTTATGTTGAAATCACTCAGCAGGATCAACACATCGTAGTTTCTGAAAGAGGCAATGGAATCCGCAATTTCGTCCAAAAATACACCCGGGTCCTGTCATTGTGGCCTATAGGCGGTACCGATTATTACCCGCTGATTGTTAGTGCGAAAACTAACAATCAGTTACTAATCAACTCCACTGCGTTACTTTATGTCAAAGTAACGCAGTGGAGTTAAAATAATGTCAATCTTAAGAAACTATTACTTACTACATAGATACATTATTTTAATAGGATACTTTCTTGTTGTATTACTTAAATACTTAATGTACAGATTTTCTTTGAAGTATCATTTTAATTCACAAAAAAAAACTCAACAGTAACAGAGGGGAAATTTTTACGACGATCCTTTGTTATTCTCAAAAATCTCAAAAACTAAACGTCAAACATCGTGGCCACCTTTAAAACCTAAATTTTAGATAAATGATACAAACTATAATCGAATCTATACCTTTGCTGAATGCCGTCGTACCGGGCCAAGATGAAGACGGTTTCCTCGAGGTTCGGAACAAAAAGCGACGTCGTCAGCGAGAGAGCAAGAACCACCATGGCACCGCACCGACAGGGCCCAACTTCCTGCTGCGAGCTGCCATACCGACCACGGCCGTGTACCTCTCCCGCCGGCACCATACCACCACAGTGCAGGACGTGATCGAGTACATAAAGAAGAAATCCAACTTTTGTTTGAGAGTTCAGCCACCGGAGTCGCGCCATAATACCAATTTTAAGGCGTTTGTGGTGCGCATCCCGACAGCAAGGCTGGACCTCTTCATGAAGGAGGACTTCTGGCCGCAGGGCGTGGTGTACAGGCGCTTCAGAGGGACGTTCCCTTGTGCCACCGATTCGACACACAAAGTGTCTAGGTACTTGTTTTTTTTACTAACATATGTTTTAAGTTATTTACTAACAACATTGTTTTATAAATTAAATATGTTTCGTTTTTAAGGTATATATCTATGGGCCATCGATGCCTGAATATAAATAAATAAATTAAATTAAAATAATAAAATATAAATTCTTGTAAATTCGATTAAATTTAATTTTGTTTTTCTGTTTCAAAATGCTCTGAAAGGAGTGCCCCAAAAGTTGATTCGCCCAACTAACTTAGAAATACAATTATGCTCAGCTCATTTAGTAGGTAGGTAGATTTATTTTATTTTATAAGTATTCTGTGTTATTTCATTGTATTTCATCGACATACATAACGGATGTTTTCTATGATATCGGCATCGGTAAGAACGACTAGCGAGCTACGCGACAGAAAGAGAGGCGCTTCGTAGGTGCTTATATATATCAGGCACGCAGCGCTGTGCAATTTGAAATTGTACTTTATTGCCGTGCGGCGAGAGTAGCTTATAGTTTGTGGCCCCGCGCCTGCCCGCGCGGCGCGTGGCAGTCGGCGGGCCCTGCATGGACCCGCTCGCGCGTCCCGCATAATTCGTATTTAAGCGCAATAATTTATCCGTAATTAAACAAAATCCACATTATGTATGTTTCTAATTTTTTGTGTAGTATATAAGTGCATTGAAAAGGTCATGTTAGAGCGATCTTATCAATTTTTATTCATTATTCCGTATGTTATAAAGGAAAAATGAAAATATCAAAGAAGCACACCACTTAACTTTCTAAACTTTGTTCAACAGCTATATCTAACCACTGAAAGTCTTAAAATAAGATTTCAGAAACTTTAAAATTTTATTCGGACACAAAAGAGTAATTTTGTGATTTACGCAGTTACACTTAAATTAACTTTCTAATTTTTTTACAACATGATGATAACATAGTTCTTATTATGAAACAATCAACATTTCAAACTTTAATTCTATATATATGAAGTTAAACGAAATATTACGAAATACCTAAACTATACCTAAAGCACCGGCATAAAACTTCTAACTTTTCAAAAATAGCTCACAATGCACATAATCTATACACTCGGCAAAAACGAAAACTTTTAGTATTATCGAAGGTAATTTTTCTCTAGCTACGCGACTATATGACGTCACGTTTAAGTAAACAAAACGTATTTGACATTGTATTCTGTGATTTAAATGTGTAAATTATTCGGTAATAATAAATTACTTACATGGAGGTTTTGACGTTTCTAAATTCTGCTAAACAAAAATCTTTATTTGATGCTACAAACTCTCCCAGCATTCAACACATCAATTTTAGACAAATTATCACTGTTTGCCTTAGAGAATCCTTGTTCCATGACTCGCGTTATTTCACTTTCGTTTGATTGTCAATATTGCGCAGTGTTGCCAGATCGAAATTTCAATATCCAGGAAATATGAGTTAAATAATCAGGAGATTGATGTGAAAAATCAGGAGATTGATAAAATTCTTATATTTTAATAAACGTATACTAAATTATTGTTTCTGATACATTTGGCTATTCGTTTTTGAAGTCATTTGATGGTTTATTTGAAAATCATAACAATTTTTATTTTTTTAAATGTTTTTTGTCCTCAAGACTCCGGCAATTTAGTGCTCAATTTATTTCTTAATTTTGTTTTTGTTAGATTTATTTGGGATAATCAAACAAGAACAACAAATCGTTCTATTATTTTAAAGAAAGTTTCTAAAACTCAAATATTACCGCAAAATAATAATCGCATCTCGCAACTCGCAATTCTCGCGTGTAGGTACGTACGTTAAATTTTTGACGGCTGCGCTGCGGCTGGCAATCCTACGCATGCGCAACAAACAATACTGAAAGATCGGCGATCGATTCAAGTTTATTGCAAAAACACTCTTATGTTATTGAGTTACGGTATGTTACAGAGTGTTCATTCCAGTCAGAAGACTCAGATACGTTCCTTTTTACGCAATATTCTTATTAATAAGAATAAATAATATAAAATAAAGATCATTTATTTCAAAACACAGAAATCAGGAGATTTTGAGATAAAATCAGTAGATCAGGAGAATGTTAGGAAAATCAGGAGATCTGGCAACGCTGATATTGCGTGTGCGGCTCGGGCCTCGGCTGGCCAAAGCGTACGTTTACTTGTTTACACAAATGTGACGTCATTCGCTCTGATTGGTGTTCAACATATCATGGCGGACTTTCGTATTTTGTAGTTTTATTTCATCAAAATAATAAATGCGTGTTTCGTATTCCATGACTCAAGTTTCATTAAATAAATGTATAATTTCAGTGATTTTTAATTACTGTCATCATGCCTATTATATATATACCTACAAAAAATAAAAGGTGCTGAAAGTATGGAGCTATTCCATAGATAAAGTTATATTTCTACAATTAAATGTCAAAAAAAATCCCGCCAATTTTATTTAGGTTCTTTTTAGTGTCTTATCTTTGAGTTCTTTTCTCAAAAATATCCCGCGAAATTAATTAGGTTCTTTTCAGTAAGTATTTTATTTTAACATATACAATTTATTATAAAAAAAAATCATTCAAAAACAAAAGACCTTATATGTTTAAAAGTATCTTTTGTTTGGGTTCTTTTTTTATATTAGAGGGAGATTAGATGTTCAGTCTTGCATCAGTCCATTCCATCAGTCTGGTACGATCTTCAGTCTGTAAAAATTCAAAGTCTTTACAAACTGATAAAATGGACTGATGCCAGAGATCATGTAGTTTCTCTCTTAGTTAGCGTGGTTGTTTTATGTCATTGGAAAACTTCTAGTTTCACTATTTTCTAATGATTAAATATAACTGATTAACTACCTAAATAATAAAAATGTGATAACTATAAATACTATAGATATAAGTACTGCTATTTGTTTTCTCGCAGTCAATGGTAAAAAGTAGAGTACCTACACAACTCGTGAAAAAAATTTCATCGCGGTCCTCTGTATCCCTCGCTTCGCTCAGGATTCTACATTTTTCGCTGCTCTCGGGATCCAACTTAGTCCCTCGAACTAAATTCCCTCTCTTTTCACTTGTTGTATAATCTACTATTATTCTATCACTTTGTGCTTTCAAAAGATGTAACGTTTTTAAAAAAACTAAAAAATATTGATTCTTAATTGAATTCTTTTGTTACAGGTACTTTTTCGCCAGAGCACTGAAAAAATGTTCAACAAAACAAACAAATCAAAGCTTCACTAAAATCAGAGGAATAGCACCTAACCTTAGATTGTGAAACAGGTACTATAAGTAGGTTAAAAACTACAGGACTTTAAAAACACTTTTTCGACCTCTTTTAATCTGTGCAGACAAAAAAGAGATTAAGATAAAGAAAACGAGCAATAGTGACTTAAGTGTATAGTAGTGGGTGCTATTGCGGCCCCTGATGTAATTGATTCTAGAAATATAGGCACATTGTTTCACGGGTAACAGCTTTAAGGGACCGTTTTGCGTTTAGGCTTAAACGGATTGAAGACGAGGATTGTCTCGTTTTCCCGATTGCTTTTACAATGCATTTACAACTACCTACTTTCTAAATGAATAATTATATGTTATACAAGTGACCAAAATCAATTTGTGCTGCGAGTTCCGACTTTAAATCACGAACATGCGAAGTAGTCTAGAATTGAATCACGAGCGTAGCGAGTAGCGAGTGATTCTAATATAGACTACTGAGCACAGTGAGTGATTTAAAGGCACGAGGCAGAACAAAATTTTGGTCTCGTGTAAAACATACAACTTTTCACCTCTACCAGCGAGAACATTTTTACGTGACTTTCTTAGTAAAAAGCTAAATTCAGCATTAAAAACATGTTCACTCAACTATTTTGGAGTTAGACAACTATCTTCATCGTTGGACGCACTCATTTTTTGTAACTTATTACAAAAATAGTTCGATCAAACCTATGCTGAAAATTGTTATTCATAAAGTATCTAGATTCCCGTCGTTTTGTTTTTACTTTGTGTTTTTCTCTTATTCATTAATATGTTATCTTATTTATTTATAATCATATAACACTCATTTGTTTTATATTTTTTTCATACATGCGACCTCATTTCGTCCATTTTCTTTATTTCGAATGATCAACCTTCTTTTTTAACAATCCTTATTTAAAACTCCTTGGTATATCCGTGCATTTTATTTTTTTACTTTTTAATCCATGTATGACACCATAAAGCACTTTTCTGTGACCTTTTCTGATATATAAATTTTACAAGTCTCATCCTTGCATAGATATAGCATCCTTGTCACTTTTTTTTTCTTTATTATTTTAAAAGTTGGTGTTACTTTGCCTCACGCTCGCAGCAAAAATCGATTTTGATGCGAGTTTTTACGCGCCAAAAGCGCCCTTTTCGGTGAAAAATATATTACACCTACTAGAAAAAAGCAACGCGCCTCTAGGTAGCTCAACTAGCAGCTAATATTCGCGTGGATAGCGAAATGCGTGGGTTCAACTCCCAAGTGTTCCAATCCAAAAGTGCAGGCTGTGCGTCTATATATCAGTCATTAAGTTATAATATAAGTCATATTTATCATACTAATATTAAGATCAAAGGGATCATAATCTAATACTGCAACCAGCAATACCTAATGTCTTAGGATGGAATAAGCAATTCTACGGAAAGATCAGATAGCTAACCCCGTGGGAACTCATCTACATACTAAACCGTCTTATTGACCTCGTTCTATGGTTTATTTTTAACTTTATACAATTTTAAGGAAGGTTTCTAGTAAATTTTGAGGTTTAATTGATTTTTCATACATTTTGAATAGGCATGATGACTATTTTTTTTATTTTATGTTACATAAATTACCTCTCAAAAAAAGAAACATTGGTAAAAGAATTAATTCGCTAGCACAAAAACTGCCCGAGATATCACAGTGTGAAATGCACACAAATGGACTCGCCCAAAAACGCTCCATACTAATGGCTTCCTAGTTATGACGTCACGAATAAGTAGTTTGTATGCAACGCGTAGGAAATTTGTTTGGCAGCTATATTAAATATTATGTTTATCAAAATAGTTTCTTAGACAAATTTGCTATACATTTTACGGACTAATTAAAGGTATCATTTATTTTAATAAATTTTATACTTTTTAAATGGACTTGTCCACCCAACTTTGAAGGGTCATAAAACAAATAATATGCAATATATAAAACCAAGAGGTATACAAGCTACTCTAAAAGTTTAATATGTTTGATTTTTATTAGTATTTCGTTATTTTATTCATTAGTCATCATCCCTATTGTGCTGTTTCTAAAGAGAAGGTTCCTGCGCTAAAGGTACCTGCAGATTTTACCATTAAATATTATTTATTAGTTTAAAGATAAATACTCGTACTTAAATTATGTAATGGAGGTAAGGGTCTCAAATTCAGCGGAACTCATGGAATGTTATCGGATTATACTTACCAAGTATTGAAAATTGAATTCTCTTGAATATATACGTGATTTATAGTGGCATACAAACTCACCTTTAGCTATCAGTTATCTATCAGTAAGATATTTAAACTTCCCGTGGGAATGAAAAAAAATGACTTAACTATACTAAACATATACAAGGTCTATTTGTAACCACTCTCCAAATTTTAAGGATGTGTTCAGTTCATAAAACTGAACAACTTTCTCTAAGAAACATAGGGTCAAATATTATGTAAAAAAAAATGGGTTTTCATACAAATCAAAGAGATCACGTGATCAGTTTAGTATGGGATGACCAAAATTTTTTGGCGTATTTCGACACAAAGTTGTTTAGTTTCATGGACTGAACACCTCCTTAAAATTTGGAAAGTAGTTAAAAATACACCCTGTATAGGAATTGACATCTTCGTTGTTACGAGTACAATAATTTTCATCAGTAAATTCAGGCTTCATGCTGATAATATATTCAGGTTATCCCAGGGTCCCACAACCCTGGCAGGGTTAGCCTATTCTGATTTTGAAATGAATTGGCAATTTTCAGGGATGATTGCATAATATTATATGCTTCTTATGGGAATCGATTTATCGCTCATCGATAACAATACACAAATAGAGGTTCATTGTATGTTATTTTAAAAGCATTTTTCTCATCAGGTATTTATTACCAAACGAAAAAAAAGAGTTTTTTTTTTTTTAACAAATTGCTTCTCAACATTTAAGTGCAAATTGGATGTCGCTTAAGGAATTCAAATGGATCTAGTAGTTAGTTAACTAAAGTGGAATGGAGTCTTCACTACAGGTTTTATTAGCGCAAGTAAATTGGTGGGTAGCTCGCCGAAGTGATGAAAGAGCTTAAGGTCAGGTCAGACGTGACGTGACGTGACGTGACACGACGCGACGTTGACACAATGTAATATGAGCAGTTATAATGTACTATATAGGAGCTCGATGGCGCAGTGATTTAGCGCCGGGCCCAGCGATTGCGGAAGTTAAGCTACTTTCGCAATAGTCGTTCATGGGATGGGTGACCATAAATCGTGCTTCGGCAGGCACGTTAAGCCGTTGGTCTCGGGTGCATTTGCAGTTGTTAACACCCACCAATCCTCATTGGGCCCGCGTGGTGGGTATGGTCCATCCTCCTTATCCACCCATAGGGACGGCCTGTTCCTCAGCAGTGGGGATAATAAAAAAATGGCTGATTGTCATGGTCATATTATCACTATATTATTATCACCTACATATAAAATCGCCTTAATTGACACCTTATCTTCCTAAGAATGAAGTCATTAAGACAGTAATAATCTGCGTTTAATTATAAGCACTCATAAAATTAAGGTCATCCGTCTAATATAACCGGCTTATTTAACCCAATTGTCAAGACCATTAACTTTAATATATTTACAACGAATGGCGTTTAAAAACAAAAACCGAATACGAATGTAAATAACAATTCATCAAAAACTGAGGTACCTACATTAATCATTCCCAGGCCGTGTCTGTCACAATAACTTGAAGATGAATCAAGTAGACGACTAATCTTATTCATACCTAATGACTTGAGTAAAGTTACGAAATGTCTTTAGGTTCAATTTTTTTGTAAATTTGCCCTTTGCCTACAATAACGTTTCAAACTGTTGATGCAAGACTTTTCCACCATTTGGATAATATATCGGGTCATTCTGAACTTACCATCCAAATTTCAAGGATGTGTCCAGTCCAGTCCATGAAACTAAACAACTTTGTCTAAGGCACATGTGTGTCGAATTCCGCCACAAAATTTTGATCATCCCATACTAAATTGATCACGTGATCTCGTTGATTTGTATGGATATTCTTTTTTTTTACATATTTGGACATGTGTTCCTTAGAGAAAGTTGTTCAGTTTCATGGACTAAACACATCTTCAAAATTTGGATGGTGAATACAAAATGACCCTGTATATTCAACGAAAAGTAAAAAAAACCAAATAAGTTCCTAAATCAATGAAAATTAATCATTTTTTTACCCACTAATCAATAGCGTTAGGAGCCCGCATAGCGATTTCTCGCCGCGCGTTTTAAAATCCGCTTACTGAATCTCTAGCGATTTTGTCAGTTTCTCAGTGGAGACACACGTAATAATTTACTACAGGTAGTTGGTCCTGCTATACATTACCGCGCGAATTTTTTTCCGCATTGCGCTCAGAAGCATACACCTCCCACAAGCCCAAAACATTCGCGCGAATTTAATTCATTAACGCCGGAGCGGTCGCTGGCGACCGAGACACAATAGATTTTTCAACACACTTGCTCGTAAAGTGAGCCCTAATACATCGCTTTTAGGGCCATAAACCGAACTATAAAACACTAGTACGTAATAGAATTAACACTACAACGTTAAATTAGTACCTTACTGCAAGTTCTATGTGAGTAAACAGAGCATTCCCAATTTAGCCGGGTAATACAGTTATTTTTTTAGTAACAACAAAGAGGTTTTATGCTGTTGAAAATTAATATAGATTTTTGGAATAAATAAATGTGTAAGTCCTTAATTAAGTCAAACAAATGTTTATTGTTATTAAATTATTCACAATTCACAATATTTTGTTATAAAATATTAAAATATTTGCATTTTATCACTTAAAATTATAATTTTGAAGTAGGCTGTATGCTCCTCACCCCTTTGATAAAAAAATATTCTTGCGTTGGGCGTGTGAAAAAAACAAAAAAACACCTGCGCGCCTTTTTCCATAATTGATATGTCAATTATTTTGTTTTTGTCGTATTTGTTGCTGTGTGGTAAATTACTTTGTTTTTTCCTCGCAAATGTGTTGAAAAACGTCGTATGAAACTCGTGAGCTTTTGCTTATTATTATTATTTATTGCACACTCGGCTGAGTTACGCCCTCGCCTGCGGCTCGGGCTGCAACCCACAGTTGTGCGCAATGAGCAACCTAAGCTAACTTGTCTCATAATGTAGGTACTATTGTATTGTGTCTCATTTTCCGGGTGGATTCTGCAGCAAAACACAGATTTGGTTGCGGTATTATTTTCGCGCGGTTTTGTTTTCGCAAGTGCGTGCAGCTTATACAATTTCCTTATTAAAAATCGCGCCGATTAAATTCGCCTGTCGTTCTGTAAAATACAAATAACGAAAACTGACAACGATATTTTCATCCGTGGCGCTATCGTATCGAACGAAAAAATAAAAGTCTCATTTGAAATCATTTTGAAATTTATAAAAACTATAAATCGTTTTGTCGTCGCTAGTGCGTTTACGTCACCTCTTTGAAGTCGCCACCGCCAAAGACAACAGTCGCATCCATTGAAGACGCATCGCCAGGGGATCGAGTCTGCTAATGTTAACGTCAAAATCGTGGTTCAATGGTGTTTGAATAGTAATGATTTTTGACACAGTTCTTGTTACTAAAACCCGAAATCGGGACACAATATATTATTATTTCCGCTTTGGGTTTAAGAAACAAGAACTGTGTCAAAAAGCATTACCATTCAAACACCATTGAACCACGATTCGACGTTAACATTAGCAGAATTGACCCCATGCTCTTGCGCAACGTCACTGCTTTATAAATTCCTCAATAATAAATCTTTACTTTAGAAATCCCCGTTACAACAAAGTTGCATTTTCCATTTTGGTATTTTTTTTATATTCAATAATTGAAATAGGTAGGTACTAGGTATTAAAAATATTAAAAAGACATTGGATTTATCTTAAGCTATGACAAAGGGTTAAACTTTAATACTATAGCAATGAAATAAGAATAACTGATGGCACTGACGTTTAGAAAGTACAACGAAAAAATACTAGTGCAACTTGTGCAAGTATTTTTTCGTTCTCGTATGTATTTTATCCTTGAAGAAGAATCCTAGAAGTAGAAAATTATATTTCGTTCTATTCCATTCGACATTTTCAGTTTCCCAGTAATATATAAGTTTTCTGATTGAAATTCTGAGTAACATCATAAACTGACAATCAAAGTTAATCTCTTTAGGGTTCCGTACCTCAAAGAAAAAAAACGGAACCCTTATAGGATGACTTTGTTGTCCGTCTGTCTGTCTGTCAAGACCCTTTATCTCAGGAACACGTGGAGGTATCGAGTTGAAATTAAAACCATATACTCAGGTCTACGGTCTCTTAAAGCTGTGAAAAAATCAAACTTATAAGTTTATGTAAAAAAAGATACGGCCGTTTATGCCGAAAAAAACGCATATTTCGACTAGTCTTTATTTAAATAAACTGGTACTTAAGTACTAACAAATTTGTACGGAACCCTCGGTGTGCGAGTCCAACTCGCACTTGTCCGGGTTTTTCCTATCGCGCTACTCTGAAATCAGGATTAAGCTCAA
Organism: Agriphila straminella; assembly: GCA_950108535.1. NCBI lineage: Eukaryota > Metazoa > Arthropoda > Insecta > Lepidoptera > Crambidae > Agriphila > Agriphila straminella. The sequence goes on along the minus strand of OX467326.1, from coordinate 5,030,571 downwards.
CGACTAGTCGAGTCGGGAATAAATCAACTAAAAGCTAATGCTTTTTAAGTCTTTAAATGTAAGATAGGTTATTATTTAATTAAGAAAATTAAAAGATAATTAATACAAACAAAAAACACCAAGGTCGGTTTTAGTACAAAAAGAAAAATACTTAACTGTATCTGACGAATTAACAGGTAAAGAACCGTCTACACTACAATATACTTCTCATCTTTATGCGTACTATGCTATTTTAGAAGCCGTGATCCGCGGCAAATTCATAGGGCGCCAACTCATTCCCCAACTAACAAATATTCTGTCCCATCTTGAGTGTGAATTATTAAATTCACTGAACTAAGCAAAATCCTTTGTTCTAATGCGGACACCACTTTCAAGCCTATTCGAAGTTTCGTAGACTTACTCAAGTGAACATTTGGAAATAGGATTTCAACATTATTTAAGAAGTTTGGAACTTTCAAGTCACCTAAAATTGAAATCAAACAAAATCTGGTATACATTATGCGCATATTACACAAGTTTTACTGAAAGATATGTTTTTTTTATGAAGATATTATTGTAGACTATCTGCAACGAAAAAGGTTTTATCTACACTTACAACGTAATGTTCCAAATATGAATTCAAAAAAGGTAATATAAAGACGTACTTTATTTTCGGGAATAGGTAAAATTAAAAAAAAACTCATTACGATGCAGTCAGCTGCATCATAAAATAACTTTTTTTCTCATTACGATACAGGGCGAATCAAAGAAGAAGGTAATGCCGTGATATTAAAAAAAAAAAGATATTTTCCCACATAATTTCCATTATTAAAATGCACTCTATGGTGATCGATGACTTATATATTGCGATTAGTTTGCAAGAATGCACTCATCTCAATTTTTTTTCTAATGGAATGCGCGCCATTTTTAGAGCATTACAAAAAAAGTTTTGAATTTTGATTTTAATTGTTACATTTTGTTATACTGAATTTCGTAGGTGTTTTTATTCTTGCTTAAAAATGTGAAAAAGATTGACTCTGCAAAATTATTTGAGATGCAGCTAAGGAAATGACTTATTACAAGGTAGGTACATAGCTAATTCAACCAAAGTCTCTCTCTCTTTTCTAACGTTGGTCTTTTATTTAGTAGGTTCAATCCCAAATGTATGAGTGTAGATAAAGTAGTGTATGAAACTGCACATAACTAGGTATTAAAACACTCGTGTGATACTATTAAAAACCTCGCCTACGGCTCGGTTTTTAAACACACACTCATGTTTTAATACCCTTCATTATGTATCAGTATCATAAACTACTATTATAGATTTGGAATGATAATCTTTTAGTCCTCTTTTATCCCTTAATAATGATAACGCTAAGAAATTGTAATCTCAGATAAAACGCGATTGTGTAATGGAAGAGGGATTTTCATCTAAAGCTTTTTTGTACAAAAAGTTCTATAATGGGTAACGGATATTATAAAACACAAGGTATTTCCTGCAATAATGATATTGGAAGGAGACCGTAATATTTTTATATTCCTTTCGTAAAAATGAGGTAGGTATACTACTTCTTGTCCCAATTTCATAAAAATACCAAGTTGTTTAATCACTTTACTGAAGTTAATTTAAAAAAAGGTGTTGAAATTAATTTAACTTTTATACGTTATTCTAAGAAAATATTTTCATGCGTCATAAAACCTTAACACTCGAATTTATTTTACGTCTGATCTTAATATACCTATTTGGATAAAATGAACTTAAGTGATTATGGCTACATTTATTCGTTTCACAAAATTATTTTTATATTTCATACTCGATAAAATTACTTCGGGCAAGTCATAGCATAGACTTATTACTATTGCGGCAAGTATTATTGAGAGTGTCGATAACTATGACGGCTGTCAGTTTATGTGTAGATAGAATACAGGGGTGACCTAACACTAACAAGGCGTTACGTTACGCATAACGATATCGTAACATAGTAGAATGAGTAAACCAGTATAACAATTCATACCGAAAGTGGCGCCCTCAGAAGTTTTTATTTAATAAGTTGTTTAAATAAAATGATTTAAACAAAACTTTACGTGGAATCTTTAAGACCTATAGTCTAATATATTTAAAAGGTACCACAACATTCCCTCGTAATCATTCGTAGAAGTAGATAGCAAATGTGTCAAAAAAGTCCACTTTTACACACTCATGTGTGTGAGACACATAAATATAGGCACGGCACCGTATGGCACGGTTAGTGCAGTAAGCATCAGAAACCTCCACCATTTCAAGTTTTCTCAATCGAACACTCAACAAGAGCTAGCAAGTTTACGGCAAGATGAAAAAAAAGTTACAGGAAAAGAAATGGATGTACTTTTTGATTCGTGCTCCTAATTAATTAAATGAAATGAAATGAAATTCCTCTTGAGGTTAGCGAAATACCAGTCTCGGTGTGTTTAAATTATCTAAACTTACCCCAACAGTTCGTCGAGTAAATGCGTTTTCCGTGTCATTTCTTTTACTCCCTTAATGGGTAGGTAAAGTACAATTGTGAAACGGGAAGCGACATCCGCCCGAAAAGGATAGGAACGTTTCTTACTGTATATAATTTTATTAAGTCACCCCGCAATATCTTTTATTTTATTACTCTCGATTCGAACAATATTGGCTTTGTATTATCAACTACCTGACAGATCTGCCTAGTATTTTTATCATTGTTTCAGCTCTATAGGTATATACGAGTATCTTTCCAACGCGCTGGTTGTTTAGTATAAAGTGACCGAGCCCTCTAGCCAAAGTCAAATCTAGAAAAGAAATAATAAGCTTCGCGAAATAAAGACTGTGAGGTGAGATTGACCTATGTTTTCACCAACAATACAGCGTAATTTTTATACGTGAGTGAACAATTTTTACTATTACATTATAGTCGAGACGATGTTGTACTTTTCTATGGAACAGATGATTTTTTTTCGCGATTTCGTGGTTGGCCCCATAGTAAAAGTTGTTCATTCACGTGGTCTGAACAACCCTTTTAATTTTTAGATACACTTAAAAAATAACGGTGTATAGACTACCTATTTACTTACTACCATATCTAGGATATAATTAAACATGATTGTATTACCACAGAATATATAAACTGTCATTCAACCGCCTCTGTGGTCTAGTGGTTCGCCCACCCGGGTTCGATTCCCAGGGGGGGTACAATATGTATTCGGTTTGGTTGGTGGTAGGGCTTATTTCATGTCCGTCTGCCTGGCTAGCTACAACCATTTTACCTAAGTCTGACGTCATAATAACAATTTAAAAATAGTTGTGTTCCGGCAGAAAAAAAGCCAGTTTCTCAGTGATGAGGATTCCGAGTGTAGTGCGCTTCCACCTTCGACCTCATCGTCATTTAACATCGTGAGGTGAAGGCCAAGCAAAGCATAATCCTGGTCTCCATAAAAAACAAACTGATTTTTATTTCTTAGTTTTACCTCTACTTCTGAAGTAAAACCCTTTTTGCGAATACACTTGCGATATCATTTCAATCATGTTTGAAATTCTAAGCGCATACCTACCTACCCTAATTTAATTTCAATCACAGCCGAATATTTTCTGAGCACGTATATTTAGATGGAGACAGAATGAGCCCAAAATAAAGTTTACGAAAACAACGGAACAAAAGACTTAATTTATTTTTATTCTTAGAATGTTTAATGCTAAATGTCGTCAATTTGAACAGTGACAATTTCAACATTGGTGTTCCTAACTATTTGGGCTTATCGTCTGCCTACATTATACAGGATTACTTCAGACTTAATTAAAAAGAAAAATAAATGGTTTTACCTTATTTCGAACAAAAATCGGCGAAATGAGTTTAGTTACTTAGACCCAAGTTCACCAACTACTTAACCAGCTGATTAATTTTTAATCATAATTATGTTTTTGACATTTTCTTCATACATAAAAACGTCAAAACAAACTGTTAAAACTAATCAGCTGTTTAATATTGTGTTGGTGAACTTTCTCTTGCGTTTACACCACAGAATACATAATTTTACACCTCTTCTAGTTACCTACCTGTCCTTTTCACTCCCAAGCGTAGTAGACCGATACCAATACGTTATTTTGAGGGTATAACCTTAAAAAATTCTAAAGTTTATGAAATCTTGTCTGTCGATAGACTTGCATATAAAACGTTTATTTTTGCGTTTTGTGTCACATCTAGCTGATGCATCTTTAGAAATTCGATTATTTGTCGTCGATATAAATAATTGAACACAAAACTGACAAAATTGATTTAAAGTTAAAAAACTCAATGGTTAGCCTGAGTAGTGTACAAACCTAATTTGTGTCATTTTCGTCCAGTGCAAACTGACTTATTAGTAGGTAACGGTAACTTTAACTTCAACTGTATCTGATATAAGATTCCATTGATAAAAACGACACAAATTGTGTCAGTTAAATAACAGTGTTCCCGTGGACAAAGATGACACAAAAAGCTCATGTACATCGGTTATGACTTCGTAATCATCATGAAAGTAAAATTTTCAACTTTAATTTTCTTTTCGATTGATAGTGTTAAAAAAGACAAAAACCTGAATTGTCACTTAGCATCCACCCAAAATGACACAAATTCATGTATTAGTCTTAGTTAATGGTGCAGAAACTATATACGAAAAAAAACAAACTTTAATATTTTTGAAACCTAAAACTCTAGCGGTATTCGTTTATTAGTCATGCGGCAAATATTGAATAAGTCGTCTCCTTCACGATTTTCGTCGGACTCTCTTCTATATACCTAAAACTGGTATGTATGTGTTCCTTGTGTTCTACAAATCACGAAACTTACGGTTTTAAGAGGAGGAAGTGGGGACACGCATAGCTGTGACGTCACAAAGATGGCGGCCGACCGTACCAAGTTTTCTTCATTTCTCGAGTTCTATTGCATCAATTTCGTTGTTTGATATTTCATTTAAAAGGTTATATCATTGTCTATGATTGCTCTTTTGAAACCTACTAATTTAGTTTTGTTGTTTTTGAAATATTAACAAAAATAGGTTTTTTTTTCATAAACTGTTTCTTTATTTACAGGTTTAACTAAATAAAGAAAGAGATTTGTGTACCTAAATTTGTAAGTTTTTAATAAAAAATAAAGTGCGTTTTAATATCTTCTTAAAAATATAAACATCATTGTAGTGCAATAATAAACAAACAAGTTGTGACCAATTCTGCAAGGAAAGTACTCAATTTTTTTTTATCAATTTCTTTTTTATTTCATGAAGTTTTTCTTCATTTCTCGAGTTCTACTGCATCAATTTCAATGTTTGATATGTCTTTTGAAAGGTTATACAATTGTCTATGATTGCTTTTTTGACACCTACTAATTTAGTTTTATCTTTTTTGAAATATTAACAAAAATATGTTTTTTATACACTTTTTCTTATTTTCCGGTATAACTATTAATAAAGAGAAATATAAGTGTGCCTAAGTTTGTATGTTTATAACAAAAAATAAAATCCGTTTTATTACCTTCTCAGAAATATAAACATGATTGTAGTGCAATAATAAACAAACAAGTTGTGACCGCAGACCGATTCTGTAAAGAAAGTACTCATCTGATTTTTTCAAGTTCTTCTTTATTTCATCAAGCTTTTCTTCATTTGTAGAGTCCTATTGCATCAATTTCGTTGTTTGATATGTCATTTGAAAGTTTATATAATTGTCTATGATTGCTCTTTTGAAATCTAATAATTTAGTTTTGTTGTTTTTTAAATATTAACAAAAATATGATTTTTTTTATACACTTGTTCTTATTTACCGGTATAACTAAATAAAGAGACACATAAGTGTACCTAAGATTGTATGTTTATATAATAACAAAAAACTAAGTCCGTTTTATTGCCTTCTCAGAAAAATAAACATCATTGTAGTGCAATAATAAACAAACAAGTTGTGACCAATTCTGTAAAGATAGTGAGTACTCATCTGATTTTTACCTCTGTTTTCACTGTTGATGTTAAAATAAAAGTATTTGAGAGCTGTGAAAAAGTAGCTGTGCTTTTTACAAATTAAAGTTAGTATATATATACAAGGTGTTTGGTAAAAGCCTTATAAAGCCGAATATGGTAAATAGGGACCATCAAACTGAACAACTTTTACTATGGGACCAACTCGGAAATCGCGAAAAAAATATCAGCTGTTTCATACATTTTGATATTTTCGTTATTAATTTTTGTATGAAACAGATTTTTTTCGGCTTTATAAGGCTTTTACCAAACACCTTGTATAATATACGTTTACTTTTATATGTATTATACACGTAATATCACACGTTATTAATTTTTTTATTTAATAATATCACACACCAAGCAATTTAGATGTACTTGCTAAGCTATTATAAAAACAATGTATAAAACAAAGTATTACTTATTGTAATTATAATAACAGTGCAAATAAAAACTATTCCCAACATGTAGTGAAAATCACTTATTAAGTAGGGAAATGATGAATGAGATAATGTAGACATAATTGGATTATCGAGTTTAGTGAACTGAGCATAGCAAGCAACAATATTTTACTACTCATCAACATCAACAAAGTTATGCAGATTGAAACATAATTCTTTTCCAATTTCCAATACGGCATACTCCTATCAAACGTTTTTGCTGTGAGCGTGCACAGTCGTTTCGTAGTCCGGCAGTCTATGTTACACTGGCACGATATGAGCTCGATATCATGCAGACATATTGGAGGTTTGAAGCTTGTGATGGGAATTAAGGAATAGTTATATTATTATAACCTCCAGCCGTTTTCCGGTAAGGATTGGATCGGGATATTCGCAGTTTTCCAAATAAAAGTCTGGTAATTAGCTCAGTGTGCATAGTGCTTCAGAACTTCTCTAGAAGGTGGTAATTAAATTACCACCAGTTTTTTCAAATGTTAAAAACCTAGACATTTTACCAAGATATATAGCTCATATCGTGCCAGTGTAAGACAGACTGCCGGACGATGAAAGGCGACTGTGCACGCTCAAAGCAAAAACTTATGCCGATATGAGTATGCCATATTAGAAAAGAAATGTTTTAATCAGTATAACTTTGTGGATGTTGATGAGTAGAATAATATGTTGCTTGTGTTGTGCTATGCTCTGTTCACTAAACTCGATAATTCAATTATGTCTACATTATCTCATTCATTATTTCATTACTATTTATACAATGTGATTAACGTAAAAATACTTAAGTGATTTTCACTACACCTTGGGAATAGTTTTTATTTGCACTGTTATTATGATTACAATAATACTTTGTTTTGTACATTGTTTCTATAATAGCTTAGCAAGTACTTCTAATTTTCTTGATGTGTGATATGATATTATAATATAAAAAATAAATAGGTAACGTGTGATATCATAATATAAAAGTAAACACATATAGTATCAATAAAAGATATATTTGCTCGGGAACGCTGTATTTCTTGTAATATAACAATATAACAAATCATTAATGTAACGTCTTGCGTCTTTACGTCTTTCATCTGACAGTCTAATCCTCCTTCCCTCTCGCACACACACCTCTCCCTGTTACTCTTCCTTCCGTTCCATTTCACACATCCTACACACATATTAGATTTATACTTTAATTTGTAAAAAGCACAGCTATTTCTCTTAAATAGTTATCATTTTCAAATCAATAGTGAAAACGGCGGTTAAATCAGATTCGTCCTTTCTTTACAGAATTGGTCACAACTTGTTTGTTTATTATTGCACTACAATCATCTTTATATTTCTGGAAAAGTAATAAAATGGACATTATTTTTTGTTATAAACATTTAAACTTAGGTACACTTATGTTTCTCTTTATTTAGTTATACCGGTAAACGAGGAAAAGTGTATGAAAAAAAAAACATATTTATGTTAATATTTTAAACACAACAAAGCTAAATTGGTAGGTTTCAAAAGAACAATCATAGACAATTATATTTAACCTTCCAAATGAAATATCAAAATTGAATTTGATGCAAGAAGAACTCGAGAAATGAAGAAAAACTTCATGAAATAAAAAAGAAATTGAAAAAAAAATTATGAGTACCTTCCTTACAGAATTGGTCACAACTTGTTTGTTTATTATTGCACTACAATGATGTTTATATTTCTGAGAAGATATTAAAACGGACTTCATTTCTTATTATAAACTTACAAACTTAGGTACACAAATCTTTTTCTTTATTTAGTTTATACCTGTAAATAAGAAAAAGTTTATGAAAAAAAAAACATATTTTTGTTAATATTTCAAAAACAACAAAACTTAGTAGGTGTCAAAGGATCAATCATAGACAATTATATAACCTTTCAAATGACATATCAAACAACGAAATTGATGCAATAGAACTTGAGAAATGAAGAAAAACTTGTTACGGTCGGCCGCCGTCTTTGTGACGTCACAGCTATGCGTGTCCCCACTTCCTCCTCTTAAAACCGTCAGTTTCGTGATTTGTAGAACACAAGGAACACATACATACCAGTTTTAGGTATATAGAAGAGAGTCCGACGAAAAATCTCAAAATGCTTCGTCGCCGCCTAACTATATAGAGTTACCGATAGGTTACTTCGATTTTGTGCTGGACCATATAATAAAATAAAATAACAAAATTAAGTATATATGTATTTTGTTTTTCGTGATTTAATATTTTGTTCTAACGATACTGATTGCATGGAAGAATGCGCACCGTCTCCGAAGTAACCTTTTATATGACGCTGACTGCCTACGATATGCGATATTTATAGGTCGATGCGTAAATATTATCAACGTTTCACAGCCAACAAAAACAATGGACCTAATGAGATATTAACGAGCGAACGAATCAAGAATATTTGCATGCCCTGTGTCTGCCTTTAAAAGGATTTGGGGACGACGCGCGACGTACAAGTACGAGACGGGTGATTCTGATTGAGACCTTTCTCATTTTTAAGTCGATTACAAAATTTATTATTTATGTTGGTATTGCACACATAGGTATAGCGTTACAGAAATAATAAATAAATTATTTGAACGAAATGTTTCTTTGTTTTTTGAGAAGAGTACGTAACTAATTTCAGGGACCGGATGCCGGAACCCTTTTGATTTTGATCTACGATATCTTGTACCTATTCTCATGACGCTATGATTGTTTTGTTTGCATATCGAATAGGGTTTCCCTATCAAAGAATCTATTTATCGTATATTTTTTTAATTTTCATTCTGTAAATACTAAAAACCCAAACGCACGAAGGGGTTTTCCGGTCCCTGACTAATTTAGGCAGATTTACTCATAGTCATTTAAAAAAGTGGACATTCGCCCGCAGCCACAGCCCGGTTTTTAAGAGGGCGATATAAAAACCTCATTTTTCAGAAGCATCATTCAAATCAGTTTGTTATGTTCTTTGGTTTCAATGCTGTCAAACCGAGCAATAATGTTTGTGTTAGTTTTTTGTTCAAACATTGCATTTTCATTGTTGTGTGTGTTTGTGATACCACCGTTGTCTCTGATTTTCATAACACAAGTGCTTTAGCTACTTACCTTGGAGTCGGAGCAATGTATGTGATGTTGTCAAATATTTATATTTATTTCATTTTCCCCTCATGATCCATCTGATCGTCTAAGTATCAAAACGTCCAACAGCGCAAAAAGTCAAATGAGCAGTACTGTAATAAGCCTACTTAGCAAAAGGTCCATGTAGCAAAACTGTAGATAGCAGATTATATTATTTAGCAAATAGCCAAATCATCATTTTAAAATGTGTATAAACATTATTGCTTGCAAAGGACATTCCATTTAAATGTAAAGCAGAATAGCGCTTGCTTGCTTGCTCTGACACGATACGAGCACGACTCAAGAATCACCCGGCCGACCCTTATCTTGCTGGATTTGAGCTTATAGTATTTTTTCACTGTCGACTTTTCTTGACACGTGTCTTTTATGATGGTGCATGTGGCGACTTTTATCACTAAGTATACAAAAAAGTGACATACCTACCTACTAAAAACCATTTTTATGTAGAAAATTTGTGAAATATTTGAAAATCGCTTTTTGTTAGCTTAATGTAGGTAGGTATCTTCTCTTTGATTATTATTGTAAATGCTTCATACCTATGTTGATTTTTTTATTGTGCACCAACTCGTAACCATCCTATATGTATTCGATAACGATATTAGAAATCCCCGATGAAATTCTTCAATAACGGTATCGATTTTCGATGAAGACGATGACTTACTGTGGTCGTTTATTGGCAATTAAAGTTTAACAAACTATCCGATTGACCTAAACGGAGCCAACAGATACCGGTTAACGTTAATTAATATTAATTTAGTTTCTGTCCATTCTCTTAACAAGAAATAATAGGCAGCTATCAAAGTTTAGACGCAAAAAAGCCGAGGTTTCGAAAACAACCCCGTTAATTATACTTACCAATGTAAATTAATTTTCCGACTTGATTAAGTGAATTTCCCCCTTGAACAATCTGAGATTTAAACATCTAGCTAGATTAATACCAAACTAAATTAACCCGACAGATGCTATTAGGATCTCTTAGCTCTCTCAGCGCTTTTTATACATACTTATTACACTAATTCTAACAGTAGGTAATGAGGTACACTTAACGTGTAACAGAATTAATGGCTAAACCAGGATACGGTAGATAGGGACCATCAATATGAACAACTTTTACTATGGGACCAACTCTGAAATCGCGAAAAAAAAACACCTGTTTCATACAAAAATTAATAACGAAAATATCAAAATGCATGAAACAGTTTGATTGTTTTCGCGATTTCAGAGTTGGTCCCTTAGTAAAAGTTATTCAGTTTGATGGTCCCTAACTATTTACCATATTCTGGTTTAGCCATCCATTCCGTTACCGTTGTAAGATGCCAACAGAATTCGGACTGGTGTGTGACTATTACCACAGTACATTTTGAAAAACTTATATGTACTGTGCTATTACGTAAAAATGACCAATACCGCTAGAGTTTTAGGTTTCAAAAATATTAAAGTTTGTTTATTTTCGTATATAGTTTCTGCACCATTAACTAAGACTAATACATGAATTTGTGTCATTTTTTTTTTTTCAAAATTAAAGTTGAAAATTTTACTTTCATGATGATTACGAAGTCATAACCGATGTACATGAGCTTTTTGTGTCATCTTTGTCCACGGGAACACTGTTATTTAACTGACACAATTTGTGTCGTTTTTATCAATGGAATCTTATATCAGATACAGTTGAAGTTAAAGTTACCGTTACCTACTATAAGTCAGTTTGCACTCGACGAAAATGACACAAATTACGAGTAGGTTTGTACACTACTCAGGCTATCTTAAATACAATACCATTGAGTTTTTTAACTTTAAATCAATTTTGTCAGTTTTGTGTTCAATTATTTATATCGACGACAAATAATCGAATTTCTAAAGATGCATCAGCTAGATGTGACACAAAACGCAAAAATAAACGTTTTATATGCAAGTCTATCGACAGACAAGATTTCATAAACTTTAGAATTTTTTAAGGTTACCCTCAAAATAACGTATTGGTATCGGTCTATAAGCAAAAGTCTAGTTCGCCCGACAATGATGAAGTAAACTACGACATGACATGACGTAACGGTGACATTTCATTACATTTCGACGATGATAAAAATTAATCGCTAATGGATGAGTGATTTTGGTTGCAATAATGCAATATTGAACTATTTATACACACAACACAACTCTATTATTTATTTATATAGGTACTAAAGGTCTGGGTAACAAACAACTAAGTATACTTTTCTGTTGCTCTGTTTGGAGCGAGTTTTGCAAAAAAAATTATTTTTATCTTTTATTTCTAGTTCTCATTGATTTTTGTGATTCTCACATTTTTCCTGTCCGGTTTTTCTTTTCCAACGGCAGCGTTTAAATATTAGGTACCTATTAATGAATATTTACCCTCATAATTATTATAAAGTAGGTACACTTGTTAAGAAAATTGTTGATTAAACTTTCGCTAAGTAAATTACCAATCCAATAACCACTGCTACTTAATGAGGGTAAGACTAATGAAATTGTTAAGCAAACTTTGGTAGTGTGAAGTTTACTCAGCCAACAGTGCGAGCAATATTTCTTATCGCACGGAAAAGGAGGAAATAATAATTAAATACAACCAATTACATTAGTTGAGCAAAGCCAATTTGTGGGCCTTGCGAGCTTCGCGACTGTTCATTTCACTTGAAGCTTAGGGTGACCAATATTTTCTAATTTGAAACACTTTTTTTTGATAGTTTGTCATGAGAGTGAAATCGGACAGTTTATTTCTCTGAAATTCGAAAAGATTTATATTTAGTAGTACCGAGATATGCAGTTTAATAGATATAAATTTCAGTTTCTATAATAATTACTTACATCGTAATTTTTCTTTGCTGATCTTAAAAAAAGAAAATCTAATTATATCTCACTAATAGGAAAATAACTAACTATAATAATCTGCACTTAGTTATAAGCCTCCAACGACGCTAATAAACACGGACTTATGTGTGCTTATGTCCTCATTCCTCCATAAAAATTCTTAAGCTGGAATGTTGTAATAACTGAAAGCTTGTTATATTGTATTATACTCTCTTATAACGTAAAGTAGATTTACAAGTTAATTGCTCTCTTATATTCTGATCATAATTATAAATTCGTTCAATCACTACTAGTGGTAAGTACATATATAATATTAATACTAGCAACATTTTTCAATTTGTTAAAATAAATAAATTCAGACTAAAAATTACTACGATACCAATATATAGGTACTTATAAATGGCACAGTAAGACTATTGGAAAATAGTGTTACTATAATTTATTATGATAAATTCATATATTGAATTATTACACATCCACCCCAAATACCTACTACAGCTCATAACCATTCCACTCCTTCATAACCACTCGTACGGAAGGCCTGTGACCTGTGTCACATTATAAATGTCTGATTCATTCAGTCAGTTGATATCATGGATAATACACTTTTACAATTGAAAGTTGATATATGCCCACTTTGAAGCTAGCCACCAATTAGAATATACAAAAACTTGAAAAAAAACTTTTTTTTCAATTTACATAGACACTATAGAGACACTACACCAACTTTATGTCACACAATAAGTACCTACCTAAGTGGTTAGTGGCACTAACTATGAACCAATTGCAAACAATTAAAATAGCCACTGCACTGAACTTTACAAAATCGCGTAAAAACTGTATTAGATAGTAGATACAGGTAATAGTTTGATCGTAATTTTTGTCTTACTTATTGTCACTCTACTCCAAAAGAATTCTTCATAATTCTATATTTCTGTGCCTTAATAATTCACGAATTAATTTTGAGCTAGGTTTCGTTTACTTACAAGAAATGAAAAAGTTCGTCTTAATAAAAGTAAACTTGAGATACAAAATGCATGATTTGTATTCACTCTCACTTGTTTTAATCAAAGTGATAAAAGTGATTTTTTTAAACTTTTAGATTTTATGTATTCACAATGCTATTTTTATATTAAGATTATTAATATAATTGAAAAATATTAGAAAAAATCGAATATTTTTCAATTATATTAATAATCTTAATGATAAAAGTGAATCATCAGTGATGCCAGCTTCATGTTGTTTCGCTAAAATTGGGGTGTTTAATGAATCTTGAACAAAACAAAATAATGATTAAGAGATATGGTGACCTGAGAGCTAACTTTGAAAAGCGAACATAATCGAGAAACTTTTATTCCACAAGTAATAAGCTTAGGTAGGCATAAATCAAACGACAATTATTATCATCCAATTTTCACAATTCTTTTCTTTAGTTTTTGGTAGAAGCTCCAAGCAAAATCCTCTCGTGTACGCAACGGGATGGCGTTTTATCACTAATTGGAGCTCAAGTCGCTGAAATGTCAGTACGTTCATCTTAAACTTAAACAGGAAGAGTAATGTAGCAAGATTCACGTCACGTATACCTACGGCGAATCGATCTAAAATCAAATAGCGATGAGCAACCGTGTGTATAAAGAAAAGATAAAATAAGAGTGGAGGAACCGCGGAACAATTTATTTAGTGTTGCCAACATCTACCAAGAGTTTTCTAATAGAAGAGAAATTAAATTGAAAACTTGAGTTGCAGAAATTCTAACAGCATGCGGGGCGTATGTAGAGATATTTTCCAGGCCTGGCTCCCACTTCCGATGCAAAGCTATGGAGTTTTAAAGGGCAATAGAAGATATATCAAGTTTTTTCTGGAGTGGGCACCAGACTGTTCTGGGGTGGGCAAGACCCACCTGCCCCTTCCCCCCTCCTACGCCAATGTCTAAGAGATACTAAATTTTTAACCGACTTCAAAAAAGGAGAAGGTTCTCAATTTGATTGTATATTTTTTAGATTTAATTTTGGTTGAAATTTGTAAACTCTAGTGGGGTCTGTAGGTACGAACATGTAGTAGAAACTGATTACATAAATATTCCAATTATTTTAGCAACAATGACAGTGGTGATCGAGATTAAAATTAATGAACGTAAGTACTGACATTTCAGCGACGTGAAAAAAATATTTGTTTACCCAAACGATGATACCCCACAGGGTATCATTGTTTAGAGCTCCTCCTCGGTGTGTCGATAAAGACTGTCAATGTTATTACAAAAGATTTTTAAACACTGTTTAACTAAACATCTGTTTAAATGTGATGCTGGCACTTTTTGACAATATTGTTTGACAGAGACAGCATCACATTTAAACAGGTGTTTAGTTAAACAGTGTTTAAAAATATTTTGTAATAGCACGGTGTATGTTTTTTATATTAGAAAAACAATGCCATTAGAAGCCACCAAAGTCAGCTTTTTTTTCAAAATGTTGTTCCGAAGTACCTATTTTTTAAATTTCTTCATTTTCCAATTACAAACCAAATTAATTTTGCGATCAAACGCGTAACACAAGCTTCGCCCCTTAGCCTTATTATTAAGTACGGAACCCTAAATTTGCGAAGTCCGACACGCACTGGCCAGTTTGTTTGCGAAATTCTTACAGTTTACCATAAATCTATAACCAAATAAGACAGTTATTTACTTGTGGTTTCATAGTTGCAATTGTTAAAAAATATTTTAACAACAACTAGAAAAGCATTTTGAAAGTTGTGTCCCGGCAGTTAGAGGTAATAAGATAGCCAGTTCCTCAGTGATGAGGATTCCGGTCGTAGTGCGCTTGCACTTTCGGCCTTATCAGCACTTAACATCAGGTGAGCTGAAGGTCAAGCACCTAGTATCACGTTGTGCATCAAACAATATTAAAATATTAACTTTTGTGGTTTGTTTGTAAAGTGCAAACTAACAAGCGAAAACGTTTTATTACAAATATTTTCATGCCTTAAAAAACAGAGTCATAAAAAGTTATAGTAGGTAGTAGGTACAAAATAAAGTACGGCTGAGCCGAGTCAAGGCGGAAAGGTACTTACACATAAAAAAAGTTATGTGACATAAATATGTGTGTGAAAACTGTGAAATATACCAAAAGAAAGAGTAAACGTAGATTTATGAAATCTGCCTTCGTCGCCCTTCATACGACGGACGCTAAGCTGAGAAAATATTACCTTCTTATTTTTTTAATATTCACTTACCTATAGACAGTCAAATTACGTGATATGAAAATATTATTAAAATATTATTAATTAATAGTTCATCACGGCATCAAATAACATCTATCATGATTATAGGTAAAATTCTGAATTGGCGTCAATCGTGAATCCTATTTATCATTGTATAAAGAAACCTAAAAACAGGAATTATCCAATGTACATAAATATGTGTGTGAAAACTGTGAAATATACCAAAAGAAAGAGTAAACCTATACCTACTTCTTAGTTTTAAATAGTTTTCTATAAGTATAGGTAAATCCTTATGTTTTGTTCATATGTCAAGAAGTAGTAGTACACAGTATATATAATAGGTTTTAAAAACCTTATATATATATATATAACCTTAATAACTGTGATAGTAACTGTGATAGGTACTTCGTATAACTATATCGATGTTGAGCCAATCGAGGCGAAAAATATGTTTTCTATATCAGCAAAAAGCCCCGTGATGTGGTCCTCAATCAGCTAATATGACATTATTGTCACATGTCACAAAACCTTCAATTTCGTAACAGCATTGTCTACAGTTATCCCCGGTTATTTTTAGAAGTCCTCAAACTACAAATTTGTCATTCAGAAGACTTTCGCCATTGTATGAACCAAACGGGGTATGTATGAGTTACGTGACCTTTTTGCATAGTAGATCTTATTTAGAATATTTATTAAATATGATGGGAAACGCGACTTTGTTGCAAAACAGTCTTTAATCGAAACAAGTCACTAAATACCGGTCAAAATCATGGTACTCTCCGTCTGCTTCGCCGTAGTGCGGTTAGCAACGAAAGTTGTTTAACACTTTAGTACTTTGTCATAGTAACTTTTTTGACTAATGTTTCAAACCGTGAGACACTTGTTAAAAAGTTGCTATGACAAAGTACTAAAGCGTTAACACCTAGTCGGGTAAAAACTAATAGAAAGTAGCCTAAAGGGTCCATAATAGGAAAACATGGTTTGCGGGCGCCATTTTTTTATTTAGAAAACGTAAAGTTGTAGCCACATAAAAAATCATACGACAAGCTAAAGGGATTCTCTATAGCTAGGTACACGTATTAAATAACGTATAAACCCTGCAGATGGTGGTAAAAAAATCAGAATAACATCAAAAGCGCTTGCGTAGGGTCATATTTTTGGCATAAATAATAGTAACTTATTGAATTCTACATCAAAATACACTTTAACGTACTCTGCAGTAGCTCCAATAACTTTTATTCAAGAAAGATAATTGTGCTAAAGATAATGGTAAAAAAACAACGAAAACATCGAAAAAGTGCAGAAGTGAGGTTATTTTCCATACTGATTACACGTAAAGAAGAGACAGTGACAAATGTTTCCCCATAACCGATTATTACCCGGGGGGGGGGGTATTACATTACAACTTCTTAACTTGCCATGTTTATGAATTGCTATCATCTCTTTCTTGTAAAAGAGACGCATTGTTAGCCATTCATAAATTAAGAGCTTGTAATATCCTCCCTGGGGGCCCTATTTTTGGGACTCGTGACTGCTGATTAAGTAACAATCGTATTATAACAATAAAAAATAAGTATGGTGTCTGGTAGCGGAATAGTACCTACCTACCAACCCTTTACATGTACACATAGGTACTTTACACGGGTTTCGTAAAAGGCGACTACTGACTTACCTACCATAGACCATATAACAAAATACTGGTGAATCTATAGCAAAGGCTTACCGTTCTACAAAAAAATATGATTTGCATGGTAGTCACACACAGTGGATCGTTGGGGTGGGATTTCTAAAATAAAAGGTAAGTCGATGGGAATCAGCCTGTACCTATGGACCCTTCGCCACTGTTATGTACATACCTAGGTACTTACTTAGGTACATCTACACCTCGGTGCTTTAACCAGAAAATAGGCAGCAACATAACAAGCCAAGCGTGGAGATTATTATTAGAAGCAACATCCTTCCGCGATAGAGGCCTGTGGCTGTGGACTAGGTATGTAATGTATTGTTAAATGATAATATATGATAAGTACCATATTGTCTTGAAAGTTTCCAAAACAACCGCTGAAAATCTTACAAAGATACTGATTCTGATGCAAGCAACGATGAAAAGTTAATATCGCAACGCAAACAATCCAAACAAACCCAAAACACAGATTTTATGAATCTTCAAACCAACGCTTGCCACAATAATAAAATTGAAAACTTGAGTTATATATAGACATCTATTCTGTGGTTATAGGGCCTTTGAATGGAGAAAATTAACTTTTGTAATTTGAAAAGGTGAAATAAGCTCTTTGTAGTCTGACGAAGAAGAATTAAAGTTTTGAATAGACAAAAAAATCTATATTGGTAGGTAGGTTAGGTAGGTAGGTACGGTGTCAGAAATTGAAAAACCTCGAAATGGGTTTCGATTTAAGGCAGGGGTGTCAAAGATACGGCCCGCAACAAGAATCTATCCTGTGATGATTTTAGATGGCATTCGATGCCACTACGTTTTGTAAGATAACAAAATAAGAGACCTCAGGTATCTGGATCCGCAAGCTCAAAGATAACTTCTTTTTATTAGGTACCTTTGTATGAAACATTACTTAAACGAAATAAATAAATAAAGATTTTAATTTTTTATTTCGAGTCTGGCCCGCTAACACACCCTAATATTATAAAATGACCCTTTAGAAAAATCAGTTTGCGCTCCGTCAATTATTATGAATGTTATCTATACTCAAAGTTACATACACCTACATCAAGAGAATACATAAAAGTTCACCGAAGATCAATATGACATAACTCTTAATGGGTACCCAATAATGTATGACAGTGGCTTATATGGAAGCCCACGCTCTAGGGCGGGCGCCATAAACGGAGATCGCACAATAACTTATTGTGAGCTATTATTAGAAACAACTGACCAATTGGCATTTCCTCATAGTTTGACCTCTATCGCGACGGCATAAGGTGCAAGGTCGCCATAAATTTCGTAATGACGTTTTTGTTAATGAGGATGTCGTTACAATAGGCGTAATTGACGATCTAATAAGCATTTATAACAGATGTATTGTTTCGTCAAAGTGTTAAAATTAATTGATTTGACATCTTACTTAATCTAATCATGCAAAGGTACCTAGACTAAGTACCTACCTATTGACTACTAAGTTAACAGGACCTGCCCATGACGTAATTGCAAATACTTATTCGCTACCTATCGCTTCGCTAACGAAAATTGTAGGATGTTTTTGATAGTCATCGAAGTTTAAACAATGTCGAGTCTATATGTTACTGTAAAACCCCGAACTTATGTAAATCCTAAGATTTTCCAGTAAAACCTAAGATTTACTAACTCAATGGTAAGAGTATGAAACGGTGCCTATGTCAAACTGAAAGCGATTGGGATGGGGGATAGATTATAAGGCAGAGTAACACATGATAGGAACCTGATTTTAGAAAAGAACTGATTTGAGATATTGAGAGTTCGGTTAATTAATAGGGGCCCATCGTTTCTACGCTACTAAGCAATTGGGATGTTGACTATTTTTTTTATTTTATGTTACATAAATTACCTCTCAAAAAAAGAAACATTGGTAAAAGAATTAATTCGCTAGCATGAAAACTGCCCGAGATATCACAGTGTGAAATGCGCACAAATGGACTCGATCAAAAACGCTCCATACTAATGGCTTGCACGTTATGACGTCACGCCGTGCTAGTTTGTATGCAACGCATAGGAAATTTGTTCAGCAGCTATATTAAATATTGTGTTTATCAAAATGGTTTCTTCGACAAATTTGCTATACATTTTACGGACTAATTAAAGGTATCATTTATTTTAATAAATTTTATACTTTTTAAATGGACTTGTCCACCCAAATTTGAAGGGTCATAAAACAAATAATATGCAATATATAAAACCAAGAGGTATACAAGCTACTCTAAAAGTTTAATATGTTTACGATTTTTATTAGTATTTCGTTATTTTATTCATTAGTCAACATCCCTATTCCTCAAATCAAAAGGAGGTGAAACCACTAAATACGCGAAGAAACATCAAGACATTAAAAAATCAATGGTACCTACCTTCCTTCTACCAATGTATGTTCACATCACAATACGGCATCAGACTTTTGCGTCAATCCCCCAAATAGGCCTGAGTGGCCGCGTGTGGTGATTACTTATCGGTGATAATAATGATAGTTAACATCATAAAATTTAATCGAACAATTTGAAATTTTAAACGTGGAATGAGCAATCTAACATGTCGTTTAAAATTTGCATCCTGTTATGTTTATTGATAAAATCACTATTTATTGAGCAATGAAACTCTTTTTTTTTATATTTTATGAAAATGTTTTCTTGTGTAGTCGAGTGAGGGTCGAGTGGCCAAGATTTTAGGGTTCCATAGTCAAGTCAATAAGGAACCCTTTCGCGCACTTCATAGTGTAAGATGTTTGTATTCGTATTATTGCTTTGAACAAATATGGCAAATTCTGTGGCATAGTCTATCAGCCATTTTTAATGTCCCCAGTCCCCACTGCTGGGGCACAGGCCTTCCTTTTGAGTGGATAAGGAGGACGGGCCATAACCCACCTGACGTGGACTGGTGGATGTTAATGACTGCAAATAAGCCAGGACCAACGGCTTAACATACCTTCCGAAGCACGGAGGAGCTCGAGATAATACATTTAGGTCACCCATCCCATGACCGACCCCTGCGAAAGTTGCTTTACCTCCACAATCACTGGGCCAGGCGCTAAACCATTGCGCCACCGAGCTCCTGTGAATTCTGTGGCATGAACGAAAGTATATATTTTTCGGTAAGTTGGTACAATTCATTTGTATGAAATTATATCATTACTTATTCATCTTGGGGAGGTATGTTACTTGAGTTTATTAACCTATGACATTACAAAAAATACTGGAAACTCTCAAGAAACCCACGTATACTTATTAGTTAGTATTCTGATAAAGTAAGGCACCCCGGGCAGAATAAAATGGCTTGAAACGTAAATCTAAAACGTAGGTGCTATTTAGGCACATCTATAATGCACCATTAGGAACCTACTCGATCTTGCTTTTAAATATAATGTACAATGGCTACTTCAGTACAATAGGCAACATTAAAAACTTCGTATTCATTTGGATATATTTTATTCGCATTAATTTTCTCAAAAACTTTAAAATAAATAATCGAAAGCAACAATGTTCAAAATACTCACTATGTTACTAAAAATTGCATCTTTTTTTATTCCAAACTTGTGGTGGTAGAATTTAAATAAATTAAAAAAATTAAAAAACCCGCCTGCACCAAAAGACAAGTCAACTGAAAAGATGGAAACAAGATTAAATAAATGTTAAAGGCAACATGTCATAATAACATTCAGTCGGAGGCATATATAATTTTATCTACACTCACATCGTAATGTTCCAAATATGAATTCAAAAAAGGTAATATAAATACATACTTTATTTTCGTGGACACGAAAAATTAAAAAAAAAACTCATTACGATGCAGTCAACTGAATCATAAAGTAACTTTTTTTCTCATTACGATACAGGGCAATGCACTCTATGGTGATCGATGACATAAGTGCGAATTAGTTTGCAGGGTTGCGTTTAGAGGCTTAGAGTGCGGTTGTTTGGTTTTGGCTCTAAGGTTCGGAACGACCAAGAACTTTAAATGACATTAATAGTACAAATTCTTAGTTTTCCATTTGGAATGCGAATAATTTAAACTTTCCTTTATTCTAAATGAAATAAAATCTGTTTCTGAGGAGCTACTATGAATATTTTAAAAAATTAGACACAAAAACATCAAAATACAAAATAATGTCAAATGGCATTGACATTTTTACTATAGACAAACGTCAGCGTTTTTCAACCACCGATTTTGATGGTTAAAAAGTTGCAACGCTCTGACGTTTGAAACGGGAAAGCTGTTACAACCGGAAGTCACGCTCTAATGTTTGGAACGCCGTTAGAGCGTTCGGTTGCACTCGGAGCGTAGGTTCTGAACGCAACCCAGTGCACTCATCTCATTATTTTTTTTCTAATGGAATGCGCGCCATTTTTAGAGCTTTACAAAAATGTTTTGATTTCAATTTTAACATTTTGTTGTAATGAATTTCGTAGGTTTTTTTTAATTCTTGATTTAAAATGTGAAGAAAATTTGACTCTGCTCTTTAGATGCAGCTAAGGACATTTCCTTAGCTCATAAGTCATTACTTATTACAAGGTAATACCTAGCTAATACAAACAATGTCTCACTCTCTTTTCTAACGTTGATCTTTTATTTAGTAGGTTCAATCCTAAATGTATGAGTGTAGATAAAGTAGTGTATGAAACTGCACATAACTAGGTATTAAAACACTCGTGTGATACTATTAAAAACCTCGCCTACGGCTCGGTTTTTAAACACACACTCATGTTTTAATACCCCTCATTATGTGGCAGTATCATAAACTACTATAAATCATTAATAATGTCACTTTCTTTATGCATGCCTCCGACTTCATGTTATTATGACATGTTGCCTTTAACATTTATTTAATCTTGTTTCCATCTTTTCAGTTGACTTGTCTTTTTGTGCAGGCGGGTTTTTTAATTTTTTTAATTTATTTTTTTATTTATCTCTTTTTAGTTATTATATATTACGGTCATGATATACCTTTTTGAAATCCTTATATTATGTTCTTTAATATGACACCCATATTGCAGTATTCTAAAAAAAAATTTTTTTTTTCACTACGAATAATAGCACCGTACAGCCGCCATGTTGGTTTTTTTATAACGCCACCTTCTTAAGAACACTTGGGCTGACAAGACAAATCTAACGATATCTTAATCATAGAAATCCGTTCAACCGTTTGAAAGATAGGTATGGGGTAATAAAGAATATTACATACAAACATACATACATACATACTAACATACAAACATACTTACAAGATACGCGCGAAACACATAACCCTTTCTTTGCAGTCGGGTAAAAAAGTGTTCGCCTTCATTTAAAAAATCCTTGTGCAAAATGACAAGTTCCTCCTCTCCTCTGCCATATAAGATTCTTGCCTCGGCCCATGTCTGTGCATGCATGGGTGTCAACTGTCAATCAGTCAGTCACTCCTTTTTATCCAACTGCAAAGAAAGGGTTATGTTTTTCGCGCGTATCTTTTGAGTATGTTTGTATGTGTGTTTGTATGTAATATTCTTTATTACCTCATATCTTTCAAACGGCTGAACGGATTTCTATGATTAAAATATCGTTAGATTTGTCTTTTCAGCCCAAATGTTCTTAAGAAGGTGGCGTTATAAAAAAACCAACATGGCGGCTGTACGGTGCTATTATACGTAGTAAATAAAAATATTTTTTTAGAATACTGCAATATGGGTTTCAAATTAAAGGGCTTATTATATATTTTCAAAAAGGTATATCATGACCGTAATATAAGAATAACTAAAAAAATATAAATTAAAAAATTAAAAAACCCACCTGCATAGAAAGACAAGTCGACTGAAAAGATGGAAACAAGATTAAATAAATATTAAAGGCAACATGTCGTAATAACATGCAGTCGGAGGCATATAATTTAAATCATTCAAAATGTCACTTTCTTTATGCATGCCTCCATCCGACTTTTTATGCAGGCGGGTTTTTTAATTTTATACATACAAAATACAAATAGGTACAGATAACGAATAGAATATGATAACTGACTAAGGTCTAGCTAGCCCATAAAGTTAATATAACTTTATGAAAATTATGAGCTAGCCAATACAGGTGCTCTATTATAATTTCAACACACTTGCTCGTAAAGTGAGCCTTATTACATCGCTTTTAGGGCCATAAACCGAGCTATAACAAACGCGTGCAATAATATATAAAACACTAGTTCGTAATAGAATTAACCCTACAAAGTTAAATTAGTACCTTACTGCAAGTTCTATGCGAGTAAACAGAGCATTCCTAATTTAGCCGGGTAATACAGTTATTTTTTTTTGACAACAAAGAGGTTTTATGATGCTGAAAATTCATATACATTCTTTTTTTTTATTATTTATTTAATTAACAAAATACAAATTAAATATTTGAAAAACACACCATAAACCACAGAGATTTGTCTGGCGTGCTACAAAGTTGAGTTCGCTTCAGCTATTTCATATGATTAATACTACTTATATAGATTCGTAACGTAATACAATATTCTATTGTATCATAATATGTCGTGTACCCAAGTCTTAGCATAACCCAAGTAAGTAAACAAGTATGAACCGCATCGGGCCAAGCAAATATTCTTTAAGTATAATATTAATAAGAATAAATATTTTTTAAATAAATGTGTAAGTCCTTAATTAAGTCAAATAAATATATACTTATTATCAAATTATTAATAATTAACAATATTTTGTTATAAAATATTAAAATATTTGCATGTTGTCACTTAAAATTATAATTTTGAAGTATTAGTAGTAGGCTGTATGCTGTATGCTCCTCACCCCTTTGATCGCAAAATATTCTTGCGTTTGGGCGTGTGAAAAAAAAACAAAAAAAACATGCACGCCTTTTCCCATAATTATCATATTTTGTTTTTGCCATATTTGTTGCTGTGTGATAAATTACTTTATTTTTCCTCGCAAATGTGTTGAAAAACGTCGTATGAAACTCGTGAGATCTTGCTTATTGCACACTCGGCTGGGTTACGCCCTCGCCTACGGCTCGGGCTGCAACCCACAGCCTTGTGTGCAATGAGCAACCTAAACTAACTTGTCTCATAATGTACAATTATGGTCTAGCCCAAACAGAATAGAGTAAGTAATCATAACGAAGTCTTATAAAGACAAATAAAAGCGATTTGAAATGTCAAATCCATACGTACCGACATATATTTTTACTCTACTACGGCGAAGCAAAAAGGAGGGTTATGATTTTTACTTAGTTAAGTTCATTAACGCTTAATTACACAGTGTGACTTGGTCTGAACCTTGACATAATATTAATTATACTAATTTTAGCAATTAGCTAGTCGATTCCATCAGTACGTAACCTCAAGTTGCTCGCTCATCCCACTCCCCACAAATCTAAAGGGTTTATTAGCACTTTAGTAATATTGATAATATTGTCGGTAAAGTAGGTCAATATCTAATCTACTGGTAGCTTATCTGCGGAGTCTTTTGAACCTTATTAATATCACGTCTGTAATAAGCTTTTGTTGGGTTTCTTAGCAAACTTTCACAATTAATGTAGACATTATAGACCTATAAACTTAAAGCAAACTTCATGCAACATTGCTCACATTATGATCTCCTTTACAAATGTCAATGAAATAAATGTCAACGTCTTCTTCTTCTTATTTTTGTTATGGCAATCTACTCCTCTTCAGGGAGTAATTTTTGCCAGTGTCAAGTGTTAAATAATTCAGTGGTAGTCTACGAACACGGTAGTCATCATTTCCATTCATTTCTGAAAAGTAAAAACACGAAGCCCATATTTTATCTTGACGTAGGTAACTGTTCTCAACGTTGAAGATAGACAGCCTAGACCTAGAGAGACTGAATAAATGATTTGAGCTTCAATTAAATCATTATTTAGATCGGGCTTTAAGAAAAAGATACGTCTACTCGTGCTACCTACTAAGGTACCGGGGTCGAATATGGCCAGCTGATTAATATGGCCACTACCTATTATCTACCAAATTATTGCAACCTAGCCTATACCGTATGTGTGAGCGAGAAGGTCTACGTTTGTGTAAAGTTGCTCTCAGTAAGTTTTGGGATATTCAGTTATTTATCAATGTTTTTTGTTATGAACTCTTATTCTTTGGGGTCTCTAGTTGATATATATGTCCGTGCAGATTTAATTTAATTCTAAACCAATTTGTTTAAAGTTGATTATAAGTTGGTCGGTTGGTACCTTACCAAAAAATACACAATTGATCTCATTGTTGTCCCATTATGTTCGTTCTAATTTATAAGAAAGAGTTTTCTATTATTATTTTTTTTGTTTTCTTTCAAATCCTCATCAAACAATAATAAAACTTATAACAAGCTTATTTCTTTTTATTTCACTTAGTAATAAGTCCCAAAACAGAAATTAATAATTTGTTTTATTCCATACAGTTAATATGGCCAAACTATGGGCATATTTACCTACACTATCGGAAATATGGCCAATTTCCCATTTTGTTTAAAAATGACGAAATCTCAAAATCTATTTCAAATAGATCCTATTTTACATGTAAATATGTTAGTTAAATAGATTCTATACTAATAACACAAGGGTTAGCAGACTTAAGTCGTTCGTCAAAGCTTAAGGTGGCCATATTTGACCTAGGTACCTTATTTTTTAGTAGCACGAGTTACGTTTACCGTTCTATTTTATTCCAATCCAATGTTAAAATATATCATGAGGTATTCAAAGCTAGGGATAATCGAAGTGTGAATGTTACCTACAATACCTACTTAACTACAGAATGTATGTTTTGTCACGTACGGTCAGCAACGAAAGTTGTTTAGCACTTTAGTACTTTGTCATAGCAATATTTATGAGAAATGTTTTAAACTGTAAGGCATCTGACAAAAAAGTTGCTATGACAAAGTACTAAAGTGATAAGCGATTTTCATTGCTGACTGTACCTATCCGTCGTGCGTGACGTGGTACGTGGCAAATTGTTGTTTTGAAATGGACTGATTGTTTTTGTTACATATTTTTTGGTGATGTTTCATGGAATTCCATTGGTAAATGGTAGCTTGGCAATTTTTCATAAAAACATTTGTTACATTCCATTACCTAGTGTGAAATGCAAGTTAGATAAGTAAACAAGTACCTAGCAGCTGAAAGTTCTATGTACTTATGTAGAAACAGTTTTAAAAAAATTAAATCAGCTCATATTAAAATCACGTCATCAGCTATTAAATTAAATCCGAGTTAAAACTACTTTAAATTCATGTTTCGTGGTTTAGTGGTTTAAGTACCTACACCTTGTTAGTTCAGGCTGGTTTATGAGAGTTCCTAATGTACAAACTCATACATATTTACATAGGGATAGGATTTGGTACACATTTAGTTCACGTATGCATTGTTTATTTGAAAACTTTGTAGGTAGGTATCACTTCAAAATCTTAAGTCCTAACAAGAAGAAAAACGAAACGATCGAAGAACTTTTGACTTTCATTTTCTTATATCATCCGATATAAAGGGGTCTGCTTATATGAAACTTTTTCACTACGAAATTCCCAAAAAGAGTTTTCATAGCCAATATTGTGCAGTGCAAGTCCTGAAAATATCAAACCAAACAAATCTCAAAATTACTTCTCATATGATTAGGGCTGCCATCTCTAAAACCTGCCACCCAGGACCGGAAGCGTAAAAACCCCGGACTTTGGAGCCTTGACCCCGGATTTTTTTTATATTCACAATAAATGCCCAAATAGCCAGGAGCGGCTCGTAAAAAAAATGGCCGCGCAGCGCGATTTTTAGTCAGTTTCATAATCTTGCTTGTTTTTTTTGGAAAAAAAAAGTTTTTTTGCGGGGTGCTTATTTATAGGGAAAAAAAATATAAATTCCTTTTTCTGTATATAATGTATATTATATTAATCATACATATTATTATTAATGTTGTGCCATATTGTCTGTGTGATGTTGTGTTTTCTTATTTCAGCACAGAATCATTTGAAGCAAAGAATTAAAATTGGTACCATGTTAATGCTTGTTGAGAAAATTTTTAATGTATCAATTTAATTTTTTATTGTTATTATTATTATTAATTATCTTAATTACTTATATGTCCAAAAGAATAGAAAAAAACTATAAAAAGCATTGTTTATAAATCTGATATATAATATATCACTAATAATATAATTTTATGTAGGTACTTATACAATGTTACAAAAATACTGAAATCTTGAAAAAAACTGCTTGTTTATTTTGATATTTTCGTTATTATTTATTGTATGAAAATTTTTTGCGGGTAGCGCGTGCGCTGATGAAAATAGTATTTTTTGAGCGGAGTTTGATCAAAAACCCGGACTATATAGTCTGGGTTTTACCCGGACTACAATCAGAACCCCACCCGGACGCTCCCCTACGCCCTCCAAACTAGGACAAATCCGGGGAAACCCGGACGGATGGCAGCCTTACATATGATTGTTATATTCTTAGAGCAAATGCTCTAAGGTAATATTAAACAAATCGTCGACTAATGTTTCAACAGTGAGACACCTGTCAAAAAAGTTGTTATGACAAAGAACCATAGCGTTAAGCGATTTTCATTGCTGATGCTGACTGTACCTACCAGGTCGCGCGAACGGCGAAACTAGCATTTTTTTACCAAAGTACCTATTACAATACATGACTTCTTCCACAGGCCTCGCCATGTACGGTCTGCTACTAGAGAACATGGCGGAGTACATTCGCCAGACGTACGGCGAGGAGCGGTGGGAGGACATCCGGCGGCAGGCGGGCGTGGAACAGCCCTCCTTCTCCGTGCACCAGGTCTACCCGGAGAACCTGATCACCAGGCTCGCGAAGAAGGCACAGGAGGTATCATCATCATATCAGCCGCACGATACACTCTGAAATAGGCCTCCCTCCTAAAACTTTAAAATATCGCTATATAATTATTATAATAATACAATGTCAGTTTCCTAAACATCCCCACAGAAACCTCCCATGGGATGAGACTCTTTTACTTTAATTATTACAGATTACGTGTCCCTTCCTTTGGGTTAACAATGTGAAACTATTACGGCCTTACCACAATAGTACATTATGAGACAAGTTAGCTTAGGTTGCTCATTGCACACAAGGCTGTGGGTTGCAGCCCGAGCCGCAGGCGAGGGCGTAACTCAGCCGAGTGTGCAATAAGCAAAAGCTCAAGAGTTTCATACGACGTTTTTCAACACATTTGCGAGGAAAAAACAAAGTAATTTACCACTCAGCAACAAATACGACAAAAACAAAATATGATAATAATGGGAAAAGGCGCGCAGGTTTTTTTTTGTTTTTTTTTTCACACGTTCAATGCAAGAATATTTTGCGAACAAAGGGGTGAGGAGCATACAGCCTACTTCAAAATTATAATTTTAAGTGATAGAATGCAAATATTTTAATATTTTATAACAAAATATTGTGAATTATTAATAATTTGATAATAATAAATATTTGTTTGACTTAATTAAGGACTTACACATTTATTTATTCCAAAAATGTATATGAATTTTCAGCGGCATAAAACTTCTTTGTTTAAGTTTGTTGTTACTAAAAAAAATATCTGTATAACCCGGCTAAATTGGGAATGCTCTGTTTACTCGCATAGAATTTGCAGTAAGGTACTAATTTAACTTTGTAGGGTTAATTCTATTACGAACTAGTGTTTTATATATTATTGCACGCGTTTGTTATAGCTCGGTTTATGGCCCTAAAAGCGATGTATTAACTACTACATCGCTTTTAGGGCTATAAACCGAGCTATAACAAACACGTGCAATAATATATAAAAATTAGTACCTTACTGCAAGTTCTATGCGAGTAAACAGAGCATTCCCAATTTAGCCGGGTAATACAGTAATTTATTTTTTGACAACAAAGAGGTTTTATGCTGCTGAAAATTCATATACATATTTGGAATAAATAAATGTGTACTTAAGTTCTTAATTAAGTCAAATAAACATATAATTATTACCTATCAAATTATTCATGATTCACAATATTTTGTTATAAAATATTAAAATATTTGCATTTTGTCACTTAAAATTATAATTTTGAAGTATTAGTAGTAGGCTGTATGCTCCTCACCCCTTTGTTCGCAAAATATTCTTGCGTTGGGCGTGTGAAAAAAAAACAAAAAAAACATTCGCGCCTTTTCCCATAATTATCATATTTTGTTTTTGCCGTATTTGTTGCTGTGTGATAAATTACTTCGTTTTTTCCCCGCAAATGTGTTGAAAAACGTCGTATGAAACTCGTGAGCTCTTGCTTATTGCACATTCGGCTGAGTTACGCCCTCGCCTGCGGCTCGGGCTGCAACCCACAGCCTTGTGTGCAATGAGCAACCTAAGCTAACTTGTCTCATAATGTACTATTAAAACACTGTTTAGTAAAAACACTGTTTAAATGTCATGCCGTCTCTTTCAAACAATATTGTCAAAAAAAGTGACAGCATCACATTTAAACAGTGTTTTAGTTAAACACGTGTTAAACAGTGTTTTAGTTAAACACGTGTTAAACAGTGTTTTAGTTAAACACGTGTTCAACAGTGTTTTGTGGTAAGGCCGTTA
This sequence comes from Agriphila straminella, assembly GCA_950108535.1. Lineage (NCBI taxonomy): Eukaryota > Metazoa > Arthropoda > Insecta > Lepidoptera > Crambidae > Agriphila > Agriphila straminella. The sequence continues at coordinate 5,000,714 of OX467326.1, read as the reverse complement.
TTCCTACTCTCTATCCATCAGGTCAAGAGGACAAATAAAAAAAACGTAATTATCAATTTATCAAATGGCTAAAAGAAAACTAAAAGCTAAAACAAGTGGCGAAGACTAGCTTAGTCAACAAATAAAACTAGTTTACAAACCCTACATTTGGTCCAAAAGTTTATATTCAAAATCAATACACGAACAAAACTATAGGTAGGTAGGTACGTCATTTACAATCAAAACAATAAATCTTCGTTTTTTACCAAAATAAAGCAGTAAAGAGTAAAACAATCAATTATCAAAAAGGTTCAACCTAACGACATGCGTTTGGAAACCGGCCATAATTCTACTGGGGTCCTAAAAGGGTCCCTTTAAAAGGGTGAACAAGGTTCCGGCTCCTTCATCATAACATTATATGTTCGCATTCCCAACACACGTAATTAGTTAGGTACCTACCTACTCGTACCTACTTAAGCATCACATTCAAATTGGCACTATCGCATTATATATTCTGTGCTATCGCACTATGAATGGAACTATAAATAAACATTGTACTATTTGACGAGATCCCATGCGATAAATCGGTGCAAAGAATCGGTAGTTAATGGAGTCACATCCATTTTTACCACCAAAACCACCAAATATTTACTGACTCATCTAGGTAGGTACTCGTAGAAACTGTAAAGAGTCGTAAAATACCATAAGAATAAATAAAACTTTATTTGTCCATCAGCCATTTTTGATGTCCCCACTGCCAGGGCACAGGCCTTCCTTATGGGTGGTAAGGAGGATGGGCCATAACCCACCACGCTGGATCAATGCGGATTGGCGGGTGTTAACGACTGCAAATGCAACCGGGACCAACGGCTTAACGTGCCTTACGAAGCACGGAGGAGCTCGGGACTTTTTTGGTCACCCATCCCATGACCGACCCTTGCGAACGTTGCTTAACTTCCGCAATCGCTGGGCCAGGTGCTAAACCACTGCGCCACCGAGCTCCACAACTTTATTTATTCTTATGAAAATACCTCGGACGAGACGGGGACATGCTTTGCACAGACATCCCTGTCCCGTCCACGTACCGTCCCGATCGTGTTCTAGTCACGTATAGAACAGGCCATAAACCAATATAACAGGGAGACACGGGGCTATTTCCGACCCAAACGAAATTAACCCCAAAGTACATTGTCGAAGTACTATATTAATAATTTCGCCCATGTCAATAACGGCCCATTAGCTCAGTTGGTTAGAGCGTCGTGCTAATAACGCGAAGGTCGCGGGTTCGATCCCCTCATGGGCCATTATAATTTTTTCTTCTTTTTTGTCGAAGTAAGTTATATTTATTGTTTTAACTTATTGCGTTATATAAACACTAGTTAATAAATAGCTATTTACTTATTTTTTTTATTATTTAATTTCACAAATCCAATTATTGAATAGATATTAAAAAATAGAATAGGTTTTAAAAAAACAACGCAAAATCGGATTTGTATTAAATAGTGATATTGGATAATTAATTATATTATGTAGATATGACAAAAATAATTATAACACAAAAGCTAAACAGTACTTTCTACAAAAATATTCTTTCTTATTGCAGTGATTCCCCTACTAAACTTGCAGAAACTGTTGACAAAAATTGACAGAATTTATTCAAATAATAAAAAAACACTATAAAAACGTTTAAACAATATTTTTAAAACTAAAAATGCAAAAGTATAATTTGGAGGTGCTGGGATTTGAACCCAGGACTTTCAGCATGCGAAGCAGACACTCTACCACTGAGTTACACCCCCGGATAACTGAAGTGCCGAATTTATCAAAGAGCTACTAAACAGCTTCAATGTATTAATCTTTTGTTTGATTTGGTAAATAATTTAAAAATATATAAATTGGGGATCGGTAGGTGCAATACCTCTTTAGGATTAAAAAAAAAGTTTGAGGAATAAAACGAATATTTTCGGGGAATCGGCCTCTAAAAAAATAGTGTTCTTTAATATTTTGGCTTATTTAAGATTCATAAAACCCAAGACTTGTGAAATGAAACAGTAAGGCCCTTTTCACATGTCCCGGTTGCCGGGTAGTCGGCGCCGGGACATGTGAAAAGGCACTAACTGTGATATTATTATGAACAATAGTTTATTTATGAGACATACATTCTTGCCTTTTAGGACCACATTGTTTAGGACCTCCTGTTCCCTTCCCTGTTCTATCTCAAATCTCAATCAATATCATCGTACCTACGTAGGTAGTTACCTACAAAACATTTTATAAGGAACTGCCCTCTCTTATATTTCCTACTGGTTACCTGATATGAAATTGCTTTTAGCGATAAGGCCGCCATTGTTTCCACGTTTATTTTTACTTTTCTTGTGTGTTATTTATTACAACGCTGAAATTTTTTTTGAAACAATTTTGTCAACAGGTGCTCGGCATATCAGAACGTGAATTCATGGACCAAATGGGGGTGTACTTCGTTGGATTCGTGTCCCAATACGGGTACGACAGGGTCCTGTCAGTGCTCGGAAGACATATGAGGGACTTCCTCAACGGCCTGGACAATCTACACGAGTACCTCAAGTTTAGCTACCCGAGAATGAGAGCCCCTAGTTTTATATGTGAAAACGAGACCAGGCAGGGCCTGACGCTACATTATAGGTCAAAGAGGAGAGGTTTCGTGTATTATGCTATGGGACAAATAAGAGAGGTTGGTGTTTTTTTTTTAATTTTTAAATAGTCTGTCCAAGAACTTTGGTGATTTTGATAGATATTTTTTCTTTGTGAATTCCGTCTTAGGGATGCTTGATTGCCACCAAATCGTTATAAAAAAACTATAAAGATGTGGAAAACTGCTATGACAGATACTTTTTGTAAATATGTATGAGATGAGATTTTAATAAATATTTATTTACAAACACAAGCATCATCAAAATCACCAAGCTATCTTAAGGTGCGTTCCCACCTGTGCGTCTGGAGACGCACGAGAGCGCACCACACACCGTGGGAAACGACGCGTTCGCCGAGGTGCGTTCGAGTTTGTTCCTGTGCGCCCGTGTTCGTCCTCGCGCGGTTCGTTGCGGTGCGTGGTAGCACGCACAGGTGGGAACGCACCTTTAGACCGACTTTAGGTCTCGTGTCTTTTTCTTTATTCGTACAAAAAGTAATATGTAAAAGGATAACATTAATTTATAATTTTTTAAAAAGAAATACTTTGGAGGCGCCGGGTATCGATCCCGGTACCTCTCGCATGCTAAGCGAGCGCTCTACCATCTGAGCTACGCCCCCGTTGGAACAAGTGACCAAATTTTAGTATATAATTCGAGGTCTAAATGTAAAATTTACTGCTGAATATTATTCTTTGCCAATGTAATTTTTACATGTCTGTAATCACCACTGTATTTAAAATGATAATTAAAAATAATCAAGACGAAAAAACTCCAAGAAATAGAAAAAGTTCATGCTTTGTAAATTATGCTACTTTTGATACTTTGCCGCTAGATGGCGCTGACTACGCGTACATCTAAAGCATAATGTTGTTTTGTGCACGCCATAGATGTCGCAAGAATACCTAGCAAAATTGAATTCATTTTCCAGTCACCCTCAGCACCTCCCCATCCCCACTCAATTTTCCTGATTCACTCCATTCATTACCAAAAGTCCAAAATTATATAAAACTACGTGGCACTCTCGTATATTGTACAGTAAAACCACGCAAAACCTTTGTAAAAAGATGTCTTTACCGACAAGAACAAGCCTTTCGCTTCGCTGCAGTTGTGTAAATGTTCATGAATAATTTAATTAGTCCTACTAACTATACCTACCTACTTATCTATTCTGTGATCAAGTTCATTATTTATATTATAACCAGCAGGTCTACCGGCTAAAAATAATGAAGTTAATGTTAATAATTTGACAGATGGATATGATACATTGCTTCTTTTCTTTGGTAAGTTTTTATTTGTGCAAAAACGAAGTAGCAATGTATCACATACATCTGTCAAATTACAGTTAACATTAACTTCATTGTTTTTAGCCGGTAGACCCGCAGGGACCGGAAAACCCGTTTTTTTTGTTAACCCATAATCGATAGGGAAACCCTATTAAAAAACTTACCAAATGATAGGGTTTCCCTTTCGTTAGGGTTAGTGGACATAATGCTTACCGTATTGATAGGGTTTTTGAAAACAAGTCTATCAAATACCCAATCAAAAACCCTTTTAGCGGTAGGTAAGCGGTTCATGAAATACCCAATCAAAAAATTGTTTAAAAAACAAAAAAATCCGACTTCAAAAAACCTGCCTCTAAAAAGCAAGAAATAATATACAAATCATTAGATACGCATTATCATTGTTATAATAAAACACGTCTATTAAAGTCGGGTGGGGCTGGAGTACCTACCTACCTACATCTTCCTTTTTTATTCTAAAAGCCCCACCCGACTTCAATTGACGTGTTTTATTATATCAATGATAATGCGTATCTAATGATTTGTATATTATTTCTTGCTTTTTAGAGGCAGGTTTTTTGAAGTCGGATTTTTTGTTTTTTAAACATTTTTTTTATTTTTAGTGTAAGTACCTTCTGTATTAGGTAGTGTAGGTATATTAGTTAGGTAGAAAAATCGGCTCAGCCAAACGTGAGATAATCGCGGAGAAACATACATACATACAAACTGAATACCTCCTTTTTTAAGTCGGTTAAAAAGACTACACAAAGGTATCCCTTCCCCAACAAAAAAAATCATCTAATTCGGTTCATAAATAACAAAACTCAATCGAACAAAAAAAAAATTATCGAAATCGGTCCATAAATGTCGAAGATACGAGCGAACAACGATAAAAAAAAAAAAAAAAAAACATACAATCGAATTGAGAAGAAGTCGGTTAAAAATTGTCAAGTTAGTTGATTTAATATCATAGTATTTTCAGGATTACTTGTAAACTACTTAACCGATTTGAAAAAAAATTAAATGGGACCATCTCGCAAGAAAACTCGATCGAACAAAAAAATAATTTTCTAAATCGCTCCATAAATGTCGAAGATAAAAAAAAACATACAATCGAATTGAGAACCTCCTCCTTTTGATGAAGTCGGTTAAAAACTATTATGTATTCTGTGTCAAAACCCCTTTAACGGTAAGCGGTTCTGGTCCTTCGGCCCAGGTGGAACTAGGTATAAATTGCTTAAACACGTTTTAAAACCCCTTCATAAAGCCTTCATAGGGTTTCCTCGATAGGGTTACATTTATAGGGTTTTTGAAAACAAGTCTATGAAATACCCAATCAAAACCCCTTTAACGGTAAGCGGTTCCGGTCCTTGAATTATAAGTATAATAATGTACTCTATGATTATAACATCACAAAACTATTTTTTGTGGACGACACTGACATCGACAAAAAAAATCCCTGTTCGACAAAAAGAAAAAGAAAAAGAGAATTTTGTATTTCTTACTCCGCTTTACGACGGTAGGTGGCGCTGTACGAATTTCCATACAAAATTACTCCGAGCTTTTTATGCTCGTTTTTTCTCTGGAATTCTCGATAGAGTTCGTGTGCGTTCGTGAGGTTCGTGCTAGGGTACTCAACTCAGCCCCCTACTACTCCTAGCATGACCACTGAAACACGATATAGGTACCTATACCTACATAGATAGCGTTTTATCGACATTCAACAACAGTCAAACAAAATCCACTAGGCTATTGTGATAAATCGCTATATCATATCGCGTTTATGTGGTCATGCTAAGGGGACTGGTGTTTCATAGCTGCTTCGTTCCAGGTAGCCCGGCACTTCTACCACAAGGAGATGCGAATTGAGCTCCTCCGCGAAGAACTCCTCTTCGACACGGTCCACGTGACCTTCCAGCTGACGTTCGACAACCGAGCGTTCACGCTCGCCTCGCTGGCTATGACGAGGGAGGAGAAACATCTGCCAATCAGTGCGTCTGTGCTGTTTGAGATATTCCCGTTTTGCATCGTTTTTGGGTAAGTTTTTGTTTAACCCGTGTTTGTAGCAGTTCACGTGACTTTCCACTGAGGTTCAACAACTGAGTGTTCACGCTCGCCTCGCTGGTCATGACGAGACGAGGGAAGGAGAAACATCAGAGAGCCAATCAGTGCGTCGTCGGTGCTGTTTGAGATATTCTCGTTTTGCATCGTGTTTGGGTACCTAAGTGTTTGACCCGTGTTTGCAATAGTGCACGTGACCTTCCAGTGACGTTCGACAAGCGAGTGTTCACACTCGCCTCCCTGGCCATGACGAGGAAGGAGAAACACCTGCCAATTAGCGCGCCAGTGCTGTTTGAGATATTCCCATTTTGCATCGTGTTTGGGTAAGTGTTTGACCCGTGTTTGAAATAGTTCACGAGACTTTCCACTAAGGTTCGACAACTGAGTGTTCACACTCGCCTCGCTGGCCATGACGAGGGAGGAGAAACAACTGCCAATCAGGCGCGTCGGTGCAGTTTGGGATATTATTTCCGTTTTGCCACAGAATACTGGTTTTGCATCGTTTTTATTGCGCGAGTAGCGATGACAAGCCCTTTGCCTTTGGTGATTGCTTTGATTTGATTTTTTCCCTACGTTTCGTTCCTTATATTCTTAATAAGTAATGGACCTTTATGGATGTAAGTACGTACGTATAGGTACTTAAGTACCAAACCTAAGCCGCCTAAGTGTTAGCAAACTCAAAATCTATCTACACATGTTTGTTTACATTTAGACACTTTACTTAACTAGCTTTTACTCAAAGTCCCTAATCCTTAAGTACCTACCTATACCTACCTAATGGAGATAAGTTTATTCGCTAGCATCTTAGTAGATTGTCTTGTCTCATATCTTAAATTCAAATTGGAATTATAAGCCTTGAAATATTATATTCATGAGCGAGAAATTATTTAATATCGGCTTAAGTTCGAGGATTACATAATCCTCAAACACAGATTGTGTAGGTAGGTACGTATGAAGTATTAATACTGTTGTGCCCTAATAATTAACAAGATGGTTTCTAACAAGAAACAAAGAACATTAAAAATAATGTTCTCCAAAAGGATAACATCATCTCTGTACCTATTACCTACACGCTAAAATTTTAATGATTTGGTTCCCGCATTGGGGTGGTTCCATTCATGATTACAAGCAACTTTTACTATGGGGCCAACTCTGATATTATTATCAAGAAAATAAAATCAGCTGTTCCATTAAGGTCGAATAAGTATTGCGCTTTTGTATGGAACAGATTATTTTTTTTCAACAATATCAAAGTTGACCATGGGGTCAACTTTGATATTGTTGAAAAAAATACAAGATTCGACTCATGGCAACTTTCACTATGGAGTGAAAGTTGCTTGTAATCATGAGTCGAACACCCCACTGCGGGAACCAAATGATTAAAATGTCAGCGTGTAGATGATGAGACCTTAGCAATATTTCAGATCAGACATGGTGGTGAGGAGCATCGGCAACTCCTTGATGGTGATCCTACCGGACCTCGTCGGCAAGAAGATAACCAACTGGTTTGACCTGGTCCGCCCGCTAATCGCCTTCAAGTTTCAGACTGTGAGTAAGACTAAGCAATTTTACGATTATTTTTATTCAAATCGTTTGCTAAATCGACAATCGTTTGCTAAGTCGATCATGATGATGATGATGATCAACGATATATCAAAACAAAGTTTAGATGCGTTACCCGCATACCCGCACTCCACAATGGCAAGCAAGACGAAAGTAAGGTAATTGCCCGACTTTCAATTAGTCAGGCACAGGCTCGTGACTCGGTTTCTATTTATTCCCTCGCTAAAGCTCGGGAATAAAACTACCTCGTATGCAATGGGTAATTTTAGCGTCTTGTATAACAATCTACTATTAAATTTTTTGTTCATAGATCTTAAACCGCACTAACAATATCTTCGAGCTAGTAACTGTTGAAGCAGTGATGCATGAGAAGGCTCCGGATAAGAGGAACGAGTTACTGCGACTATCTGATGAGACCGATGGCACCACGGAAAAGAACCTCAGACTTAAAGGCCAGTAAAGAGAAAACACGTATCTAGTCCCATTAGGTCAAGATGTCCTTTAGGTTTTGTTTATACTATTATGTATTCCCATTTAGTCATGTCTAACGAATTTCGTGGATGGAATAATGTCCCTATAAAAATACAGAGTTTAAAGTTACGCCATTTTTATTCGTGTTTTCTATGAATGCAATGAGGATCTCATTGTTTTAAGGCCAGAAGCAGAGTTTTAATAACATCAATAATCGAAAATATACTAGAAAACTACAGTTAACTATACTAAAAAGGTTGATCGAAAGTCAGAATTAACTGACCACATAAGTAACCTCTGTTTCACGCCAAACGTAGCTTTAATAGTAGAATGAAACTTGTTTAGTAAGACAACAACGATCCCAGCATCACAGGCACCATTAATCCCGACAGATATTCAAGAGGCACGATTTAACTAAAACAAAACTTAGCTTATGGATTAGATTTAGGGACGACAGAAATCTTAATCTCATAGAATCACATTATCAGGAAATATTCTAGTAGGTAGGTATCATTCGTTTTTTAAGACTGTTTGGAATTAACACCTGCATCGGCTTCATTGAGTTTAGGTAGGTCCTTACTACTTACAAGTTTTTCAGGTAAGTACATAAAATATATAATATAGGTACTGCATTTTGCAACTTTTAATTTGGACTTAACTATGTCCAAAAATCTGGGAGATTAAAAACAATGCAGAGAGATTCAATAGCATGCATTTTCCCCATTTCAATCCAATAAAAAAAAATTAAAAGTGTGAAAATGAAAAAAAAACGAATAAAATTAAATGATGGTGCAAAATAATTTTAGAAGATTATGATAAGCTCTATAAATATCATTATGTAGTGTAATTTTTACAGGCATTCCAAAGAAGAAGCGCTTTGCTTACGATGGAAGAAGGTTGCCTGATGTTATTAATTTACATCTGAAAGGTAGACTTGTAGACGAAGTAGTATTTCAATCTCGTTGGAGGTCTCTTTCTAAACGTAAAAGACAGAAAGAGACAACATATTGTATGTGTCACCGTGTATAAAGCTTGTATCACTTTAGTTTCTCTATTATAAATACACAACTGTACTTCTGAAAGTTAACCTTCTGAAAATTAGAGACAATCACCTGTATTTTGAATAAATTGCACTTTAGAGAATTTGTGTAAAACCACAAAACTGCACTTTGGATTTTCGTCTTAACGTTAGCTCTTTTTATTTTGTGCTGTTATTTACAAGTAGAAAACTATTTATATACCACTACTTCTTATATTTATTCACCGACCTCAACTTAGTATAGGTAGTAGGTACCTAAGTATTTTCTCATATACTTACTATAAACTTTTTTTAATAGAAGAATAACTCTCAACCTCTTAACTAAATATTTTCAATATGTAGGGAGATGATTAATTGATAAATCACTTTACAAATCACTTGTTTTTACTATGATAAAAACCGTAAAACCCTAGGTTTAATTCAGTGCGTTTGTTAATAAGCAAACTCACTGAATTAATAAATAAAGGCAGTAGAACAGATTATATAACAGCTATGAGTTTGATAATATGATTTATCTTCATAACTTCTCCAAATGCTTCATTGAATACGATATGGTTTCAGGTCAAATGATCTACATGGACAACTGGCGGATGATGATGTATCTGGGCACGCCCGTGATGCCCGACCTTGCGGCGCTGGTCTCCACGGGACTATACATCAACGACTTGTCCATGCATGACTTCAGCAGGTCAGTAATGGGACCTCCACACGCACAGGCCTGGCCTGCAGGATCGTAAATCTCTGCGTGTGTAGGAAGAGGCGTGACCTTCTCAGGTTTGAGGGGAATGGCGCGTCCTCCTCAGGACTGAAGAGGCCGCTCCTCCCCTACACACGCAGAGATTTTGACAGAAGGCCGCGGGAGGCCGCACCTCTCCGTACGATCCTGCAAGCTGGGCCTGTGTATATGGAAGCATTCCTCGTACCTTGTATACCAATTTCAACCTTTTTGGGAATGATGGCTTATTATTTGCAGTGTTGCACAGATCTTTTGAATCTAAAGAGCTGCAATTTTAGATTGTCTAGTTCTTTCGAAGTTGCAAACTTAGTTTTACAATATTTTACCGTGCTACTACTACGGTTACTATTGGACGCTATTTTCCAGAGATTTGATGTTAGCCGGTACACAACAGTCGGTGGAGTTAAAGCTGGCGTTAGACCAAGAGCAGCAGAAAAGTAAGAAACTTGAGGAGTCCATGAGGAAGTTAGACGAGGAGATGAAGAGGACCGACGAGCTGCTGTACCAGATGATACCGAAGCAGGTGGCGGACCGGCTAAGGAATGGAGAGAACCCTATCGACACGTGTGAGGTAAGAAATTCAAAACAATTTGCTTTAATTAAATTGTAAAGTCAAAAAAGCTAAATAAAGTAAGTATTAGGTTGGAAAATTACCAAGATATTACTTAAGTAATCAAGAATTTTATATTTTCATTTATTTGTAAGTAGGTATAAGATTACAATCATGATTTCAGCGTTGCCATCGTTTCTAATATCCTAATCCTAATATTGTTATTATTACTATCATCCGATTTTAATCTAAATTGAAATCATTTGTAATCTCAGTCATGACAAGGGTCAAAAGGGTAACAACAAGTTATCTCATGGTTCCGTTATCTAAACCTCCTATTGAGTAAACTAACTTTAAAGTTTAAACTACACCCTCGTATAATTAGGAATCTCAAATCTTTGATAGTCCTACCTCTCTTTATTCCTTATTACCTTTTATGTTTTTATTTTTAAATTTTGTATATATATTATTAGAATTTTATATCGAAGCTAGGTGCATGACTCACGGCTATAAAGATAATGAACACTGATTTTAATTTCATTTGAATAACAATCAAAGTGTGAATAGAAAGATATTGTTTATTTTCATTCGTAATTTCAGATGTTCAACAGCGTCTCAATCCTATTCTCGGACGTGGTGACCTTCACGGAGATCTGCTCACGCATCACGCCCATGGAGGTGGTCTCTATGTTGAATGCCATGTACTCCATCTTCGATACTCTTACGGAAAGAAATAGGGTCTATAAGGTGAGGACATCGTAAAGCTTATCGTCTTTTCTTTATCTTAAAAGTTACCTTTAAAAAATATGCCCCAAATGAATCACTAACTATGGATTCTGATATTTCTGATGTCACTGAACTGAAATAATAATTTTACTTATATATCAACCAAACATTGCCGGAGAATGTTGTTGATTTTAAAGATTTACCTAAACAAAGACTTAAAAAAATGTGAAACAAACGTATTCGATTTCAACTACACAGACGCTTTGCTGTAAATATTTTAGGTGGAAACCATAGGTGACGCGTACATGGTTGTATCAGGAGCTCCGGAGAAAGAAGATAATCACGCTGAGAAAGTTTGCGATATGGCACTTGATATGGTGGACGCGATCACAGACTTGAAGGATCCTAGCACAGGTACACAACACAATACAACAGTTACTGCAAACCAAATGCATGAAACAATTAAATAGTCTACCACTGCAGAAGCTGTTTAAAACTCATAATCAAAAAGACTATAGGTACAATAAAAAAGTTAACAATTCCAATTTGATTTAATTAACAAAACTGCTGCAAACAACGTTTGCTTAGCACCTGGGGTGGAATTGCGTAAGGTAATCGTATTCATTTGACAGTTCATATCGTATTCCATCGGCTGCAATTTGTATGGGATGACATATATTATGATACAATATGAACTGTCAAATGAATACGATTGACTTTACGCAATCGCCTAGCAGATTTGAATCTAATCTAAATACCTACATATATAAATTTGTGATAAAGGAAAAGGACATCTTCACCTCAACAATTGCCTCAAACGTATGACTTAATAACAAGAAGTAATTTTTTCAGGATCTCATCTATCCATAAGAGTGGGCGTCCACTCCGGTGCGGTAGTGGCCGGTATCGTGGGTCTTAAAATGCCTCGGTACTGTTTGTTCGGAGATTCAGTCAACACAGCTTCGAGGATGGAGTCCACGTCAGAAGCCATGAGAATACACATATCACAGACTACGAGGGAACTTTTGTCGCCCTCGTATATGGTTATGGAGAGGGGGGAGATACAGGTCAAGGGAAAAGGTCGGTTCAATGACAGAAGATTAGATTAGCACTAACTAATTTTGACTTTAGAGCTATTTCAAATCACATGAGTAAATAAACGGTTTCAAATGATAAAGCTAGCTTTTGTTTTATCACATCACACACAACACAATGCTGTGTGTCTCACTGAATAAATTATTCTGTCTGGAATCTTTGCTTTGACAATCATCATAGGCTCTAGGTTCAAATCGTAGAGAGTGATCTTCCATAAATTGTGTCTAATTTTTGCGTGAATCTCTTTTGAAACTTAAATATCCAGTTTATTCAGGTGCAATGAAAACCTACTGGTTGGAAGGCAGAGAATCTCGGCCATGTCTAACCAAAGTCATATCACCTCAACTCCAGCCAGGAACAGAGCTGGAATGGGAACGAGCCGCCGACGTCAGAGACAGTATAGCCGAACATTCTGCTGCGCAAATGAACAACAAAGAACCCATTTCTGGAACATTCCAGCACCTTCCTAACGCAATACTAAATTCTGTAGCGAACTCTTTGCAAAATAACTGTACTGCTTTAGTGCCGAGTAATGCTATTAAAAGTCCTCAGGGACAAAGAGCTAATACTCCTGCGGCTACAGTAACATCACCAGTTGAAGAGAGACGGATGTATTCACCGGTTACATTTCAAGATGTCGCTAGAAGAAGTATAGCTAATTCACCCAACAGAACTGAAAAGGAGAAAGGAATCGGTGAAGGTACGTATAAATTACGATAAAGAAAATATGGACTACCGACATTATCAATAATTTAAGGTATCAGTAGATTGACTTATCTTGTGTTTATTACAGATTCTAGATCAAACTCCACAAGTTTTGGCGTTGTATGGACTGACGCTGAATCCACTGACCACCCAAAGACAGCTGACAGCCTGGATTCGTCTTTCTGGTAGGTACTTAAGTAGCTTTTCTTATTCATTATAACTATAAATAAATAATTTGGAATTTCCACATCGTATATACGATGTGGAAATTCCAAATTTATTCGAATTCGAAATTATAATCATTTAACGCTTCAAAAAACATATACATAAATATTATTGTTTGTTTTGTATATAGTTTCAGTACAACGTCACCTTACAGAGTGGCAACGGCACCAGCATTGAAAGACCGAGAGCAAGACAGTTTCGTAGAAAAAGTAGTAAGTAATTTATTTTTTTACGTTTAAGAGTCACTTTCTAAGTAGGTACAACAACAGAGACACATCTATCATGATGACTATACTTCTTGGGTCCGTCTTCGTCCGTCATAACTCATACTTCACCAGCTGGAATGCTTACAAAAGATTATGATGGATTAAAACTACCCCCTCAAATTATTGGCGCCCAACGTGGCACCAGCATTTTTTTAATATAATTTACAAAAGCAAAGTATCTACATATACCACACATACTTTCAGCGTTAAATTTTAATCATTTGGTTCCCGCAGTGGGGTGGTTCCACTCATGATTACAAGCAAATAAACTATGTGGCCAACTCTGGTATCGCAAAAAAAAATCAGCTGTTTCATCAAAAGCGCAATGCTTACCCGACCTTAATGTATGGAATAGCTGTAGCAATTTTTTTCGCGATATCAGAGTTGGCCCCATATTTAAAGTTGCTTGCAATCACAAGTGGAACCAAATGATTAAAACTTCAGCGTGTATGTATATACACACTCACACAATAACCAATATGCTGTGTAATCCCCAGTGCCTGGCTCGTATGTCGCCAGCTCTGTCGGCGCCCCCCCTGGCAGCCGCCTCCTCCGCGCTGCGCTCCGACACCACCCCCACCAACGACAACCACACAACTGAACTACTAGGCACGTAACTACCCACAATTATTATAACTATTCAAACACGGTAAAATGTCACCCTGTATCGTAAGGGCGTCCGCTGCGTTAAGCGGGACACGCACACGGGTAGTTAGTTATAATTGCTGGTTTTCTGACGATGTTTGCAGTGCAGTAAGCTCTAACTAAGCTATGTTGAATTATCGACGAGCGATGGTTATCTTTTGGGTTATAAGAACCTAATTGAAATTTAAGGATATAAAAAGACACGGTGTTATTACAAAAGATTTTTAAACACTGTTTAACTTAGACACCACTAAATTGTCAAAAAAAGTGACAGAATCTTATTTAAGTACACAGGTGTCTAAGTTAAACAGTGTTTAAAAAACTTTTGTATAAATAACACGAACAGGCTGTTTTACTGACTTTATTTTGGTTGTGAAACATTGTCAAAGTAGGTATTATTTATGTTTGTGTTATGTACATTTTCGACAAACAAATAATTACTTTTTCAATGTTATCGTTCAATAAAAAGTTGACTAAGTAAATAATTATCCTGGTTTTAGTAAACTAATATTTTTTCTTCTAGAAACCGACACGGAGGAGCGAGGCGCACAAATTAGTATCAAACAAACCCACGTTTGTACAATATCCGATACAGTCGAGACAACACAGACGAAAACGGGAAAAGTCGGACGATTCAAAGCCAGAATAGCCCCCGGCCACCAGAAGTCTTGTCAAAAACAAACCAACAAAGACTCTCTTAAAGAGAAATGTCAATCGGTACAGAGTAACGTTCAACCCCATGGACACCATCACTCTAAGAATATCAACCACCATCAGTGCTGTGGTGCTTTCGGCAATCCACACGTAAGACATAAATCTGGCAACTCAAGTTGTAGTCTTGTATAAAAGCTTTTTTTAATCTCAAATGAGGTTGCACAAGGAAACTATGGAAAATAGAACTTTTAAAAATGAAACCCGAAAAAGATTATACTGAAGCTGGATTAAGAAAAAACAAAGAAGCTTATATATAAAAACCTTTAAACGCAAAGGGGGATTTACCTCAAGTGAAAAAATAAAAAAGGTTCCGAATGTTTGGGTCATTAATGGCAACTAAACTGAACAAAATAGTGAGAAAACTAAATGTATTTGTTGAAAAATCTACTCTATACTGTAGAAGTTAAAGCTTTAAGTTATTAAATTACATAAATAGCTTTAGATAGTAAGAAAGGGCTGTATAGTAGGAGTTATGATATCGAACTTTCTCTACTAATAATTATATATTATTAGTTTATAATTTAATATCATGAATATATAGTGATATAAATATTTTATTTTTTTATGTATATTAGAAAAAAACACACAAATTAGCTAAATGAATCTGAAATCCTAGATAAAATCATAGTTTCATCGAAGTTACTGTCTGTCTAAGTAGATGAAATGAAAATATTATAGAGAGGCAGAGTCCTGACTGACATAGACTCCCATACAATTTTCACAAAAAATACGAGAAATGCCGAATATGGCGATGGACCATCAAACTGAACAACTTTTACAATGGGACTAACTTTGAAACCGTGAAGAAAAAACAGCAGTTTCATACATTTTAATTTAATATTTTTTGTATAAAACAGCTGGTTTTTTTTGGATATTTCAAAAATGGTCCCATAAAGTTGTCCAGTTTGATTGTCCCTATCTACCATATTCCATTATTGAGTAGAGTTTTTTATAATCTGCGGGAGCATCACAAGAAATGTGAAAAATCATCAATCAATAATTTTCCTCTAGTCTATAAATAAAGATATTACTTAATATTTTTTTAAATATTACCTATAGTTTTATAAATATTTTTAGATGAATAATATTACATTTTAGAATAATCGTAAGTAAATTTACTTACTAATTTTACTGTAGATCTCAGAAAGTATACATCCCAAAGATAATTCCAATGAATATTAATAATATCAAATGTTAGCTACTCAATAAGAGCTTTACATAAGGACAATAGATCATTAATTATAAACAAATAAATGTATACTGTATAACAGTAAACTTAGAAGATTTTTCAATTTTGACACATATTTATTTTATAAGTAAGTATAAGTGGAAGCAACAAAATAGATAGTATTTTTTTTAAGAAAACATAATATTTTTGTCGCTATAGCGTAAGTTTGTAGTAATTTAATTTTATTGAAGTAAAAAAATATTAATTTATTAAAATATATACCTAATTGAAAAATACTAATAAAAATAGATTCACCCGTAGCAGCTCAGACGGGAGCTGCTACGGATGAGTCGATTTTTTCTAGTATTTTTCAATTATATTATATCAATTAAAAAATAGCATTGTGAATGCCTAAAATCCAAAAGTTCAATAAAAAAATATTAGTTTTTACGGCAACTGTCACTAAGTGGCAGTTTCAGCATAATATTTTTATAGGACACTTTTGTCACATTAAACTTAAGTTATTACAGCATTTTGAATGCAAAAAGGGTTCCAAATTATAAAGCTAGAACCTTAGAATTACATATATTTGTACTTATTAAACTTAAATTATATTTTTTTATTCGTGAAATCGTATCGTGATTATGAATCCAAAAAAAGTTTTGATCGATTATGTTATCTATTGTTTTATGTAAGTAAGTAAGTACCTATATCTACCTAGTTATAAATTCTTGAATTAAAAATGAAGATTAGTCTACATAATTTTAAAATACGTCACGAAACGGGGTGGCGAAATGCATTTGTCAAAATATCTTGTTTAATAGTAGGTAGTTCTCAGATTGTTATCTATTTCATTTTAAATGTTATCAAAATTTTAAAAATAAAAATCACTTTACTGCATAAATTCCAACAAAAAATTATCAAAAATAACCTTATAATATAATGTGGTATTTACACGGGCTGACTTGGCAGGCGACTTGCTGGTAGATTGTAGTCAATAAGTTCTTTTTATCGACAATCGCTTGTAAAATCTAATCGCAAACCTAATTTCAAAGAGGTGGCGATTCCATTTTATAAGAGATTTCCCATAAAAAGCGTCATATACAGGGTGACATGGAAATTCGACCTATTCCTTGAAAGGGGTTATACTAGAGGTCATTTGCAACAAACTAAGCCCAGTGAACCAGGGGTCAAAACTGGATGGTTACCAAGCTGTAGCAGTTCTTCGATATTTAAGAAAATTTTCGACTTGTTACCAAAAACCATTAATTATGTATAAACTACTACACTCTAAACATTGAATTGATACTTTTCTGAAAGCTGAAAAATAAGTGATCATTTAAAAAAAAAACGTTGGCCCAAAACATTCATAATCACAGCAATAAAAGGTCCTAAGTAGCAAAAACTTTTATTTTCTGATATTTTTCCCGAAAATCGCCGTAAGTTATTGAAAAAAAGTTGTATGAAAGTTGGCGTACAAATTAGTAGAATAACTTACTGGACTCATTAGCTTCCCAAAAAGGTATAAATGTTATTAACTTTCCCAGCTGTTATAAATAAAATCAGCAAAAGGGCGCTCTAGGTCAAACTTTTAATTTTTATTTGTTAATTGAATTCAGCTCGAAAGGTAACAGTGTTACTCTACTTACACTGTGAATAAAAAATTAATGTAAATTGATAAAGTTTAATGCAAAAAAAACAGTAAACAATTACAAATCCTGTTCAAACTGTCTACCATTGTTGCGTATGCAAGCACGGAGCCTACGACGTACTTCGCTCACTGTCGCTCGCGTTGAAATTGAGGTTTTTATTTGTTCGGCAGCTGCCAAAATTCTCTGCCTCAACTCTTCAACGGATGTCGCTGGTTGATTCGCAGGGTACACAAAGTCCTTCATGTGACATTTATACCTTTTTGGGAAGCTAATGAGTCCAGTAAGTTATTCTACTAATTTGTACGCCAACTTTCATACAACTTTTTTTCAATAACTTACGGCGATTTTCGAGAAAAATATCAGAAAATAAAAGTTATTGCTACTTAGGACCTTTTATATCTGTGATTATGTATGTTTTGGGCAAACGTTTTTTTTTAAATTGATCACTTATTTTTCAGCTTTCAGAAAAGTATCAATTCAATGTTTAGAGTGTAGTAGTTTATTCATAATTAATGGTTTTTGGTAACAAGTCGGAAAATTTCTTAAATATCGAAGAACTGCTACAGCTCGGTAACCATCCAGTTTTGACCCCTGGTTCACTGGGCTTAATTTGTTGCAAATGACCTCTGGTATAACCCCTTTCAAGGAATAGGTCGAATTTCCATGTCACCCTGTATGACGTAAATCGACCAGCAAATCGCCTACCAAAACGAACCGTGTAGGTATAAATACCACAATATGAAACATGAATTCCTCATTCAGTATTAAAAAAATCCAATTTTCAAATGTTTTATCAAGAAAAGTATTGTTTTACGAAATGTTAATCGATAGATGAGTGTTGTGAGTCAATTATAATATTTTTATCTAGTCGTTTTGAGATTATTAGTTAAGTTTAAATGTTTTTGATGTGTACTTAATAAACATAATACTTTACACTTCTGTAAATATTTCTCAGTATTGTCTTTATTTTTATTTTCACGTTGTTGTTAACTTTGTCTCACAAAAATGTGAAATATCTAGGTACGTTTAATTAAACATTGTTTCTACTGTAAACTGTATTAAAACAACAACATATTACAACCACTTTTCTACCTGAATTAACAATCTAGAGCACGTCGTCGTCTACAGACAATAATGTACTATTGTGTACGTGGAAACTTTTAACATTCTTATGCATAATAATTAGTATATTAAGTACCTAATTATAATTTTCAAGCTGTTCAAATATAAAACGAAGTTGTGAATCTCACCACAAATAAAAGTGCTGTCAAAGAAGTGTTTTTTTATTAAACGCGTGTTAATTATTTCTCGCATCATTATGAAATGATTCATGATGAAATATCAGGATGATAGATTTTTTTCTTATTTTATACTTTCATTGTACTTTCATAAAGCATAGTCGTTAAAAGGTCAAACTGATAAAAAGTTTAAATTAGATCTTCTGCGGTTCGGTCAACCGGACTATGGAAATATATTTTTTCCGTAGTCCGGCCGACTGTAAGTACCTAGGTACTACGGAAAATATTAGTTTTCCGTAGTCCGGTTGACCAAACAGCTGAACACCACGGGCCAAAAGGGTTTGTTTAGTAAAACACGAATAAATTAATTCTTCGTTTATTGTTTGAAGAATTACAATAAATCGTAGGTAAATTGTAAAGTCAAGACCACAAATTTTAACTTACCTACATACAACATAGACCATAACCCAAGAAAACTTAATCAAATCGCAAATCAGAGCCTTCTAGATTTTTCTGCGCCCATTCGTCGAACTTTCTGGACAAATCGTCGGACATGAAATTCTTCCAATCGCCGATCTCTCCCTTCCTAATGAATCTTAAATCTGTCTGCTCCAAATAAGATTTCCCGAATGTCCTTTCCAATATCGCTTCCAAATTGACAGCTCTGTTGTTCTTCATGTTGTTAAATGAGAGATGGTCGCATAGTTTGTCCACTTCTTCGTCAGTTAGAACCTTGTCGAGGAATTTGGCCGTCCTCCTGACCACGGACGGCAAATCACGTTTCATGTCTTCGAATTTGATAAAGAGAACACTGGGGTCGTGGCGTCGGCTCCAGAAACCTGTGATGAGAAAAATACTTTTATCAAACAACGTATTTTCGCATAGAATTAACTAAAAAAATCGCAAGTAATAAAAATGAAAGTTACGATGTTTGTTACTGTAACTGTCTGTAACAAACACTCAATCACGCAAAAACGGCTGAACTATTTGGATGAAATTTAGCACACCTAGGTAGTTTAAAGTACGAATGTACAAAGCGTACTTTTTATCCCGGTAAAAGGTTCACTTGGGATTTTCCGAATATCCCCGAGGACAGACGCGAGCGGAAGCTAGTGTAAAAATAAAAGTAAAAATGTGCTAGCAGTAGAATTCGCTTATGACAATGAATCAAATAATAGTTACCAAGTATATGACTCCAGACGGGTCCAAACGGCGCGCGGTCCTTCATGAAGATGTCGCAGAACTCTTCGAAGGTGCCCTTCAGCCCGTGGACGAGCATGCAGTAGTTATAGTACGACACCACCATGTCTTTTGGGTTCCGGGATGTGTAAATTACCTGAGAATACACGAAAAGTATAGGTATTTAACTTGTTGAAACGAATATCGCTAAGACTACCATGAAAAAGCACATTGTTGCCAAATAGTGATAGCTCCAACAAGAAACGCCGTCGCCGACCCATCCTCCCGCTCCAGAGGCAAAAGGTCGCTGAAGTTAATCATTCGGTTCCCGCAGTGGGGTGGTTCCACTCATGTCTTGATTACAAGCAAGTTTTAAATTTCTATGTGGTCAACTCTGATATCGTGGAAAAAATCAGCTATTCCATGCAAAAAAGCACAGAATACATAATAGTACAAACAAAAGCGCAATACGTAAGTACCTACTCGACCTTAATGTACAGTACCCTTAGCACGAACAGCTATCGAGAAAAAAAACGCACGTAAAATTACTCGATAGACAATTCTCTATGGAAAATTTCATTTCGCTTATCGGCGATAGATGGCGCTGTAAAAATTTCCAATACAAAATTTATCTATCGAATGATTTTACGCGAGTTATTTTTTTCGATAGCTATTCGTGCTAAGGGTACAGTACAGCGGACTTTTTTGCCAATATCAGAGTTGGCCCCTTAGTACTTATACTATTATGTATTCTGTGCCTTAGTCACAGAATACATAATAGTACCTTAGTCTAAGTTGTACCCACAGAGGAAATAATCACTACGTGTTGTACCTACCACAATATATAAAAATAAACAGTTTAAATTTTTTCTTTTTTATATCACGTAATTAGACTTAACTCACCTTGGCTTTCGCCGATCCATCCTCCCTTTCAATGTCCAGAGGCAGCAGGTCCCACGGCAGGTGACTGCGCACGTAGCGGGGGTGGGGGAGCCGGTGTTTAACCAGCTCCACTGAGGTGCTCTTCACAGATTCGTTGTGCCACTCAGTGTGGCCGTACTGCATGATGCAGGAGAGCTCCACGAGTGGGCAGCGAATCTAGAGAGTCAGTCAATATAGCTTGTATGTACTATTATGCATTTTTATGAATTAGCACGAAAAACAAGCGAAAAACTATCGAACGAGTGCGAATTGAATTCCTAATCGTACACAAATGTATAATTTTTGTTTTGGAAATATTGTTCTCTTTACGGAGGTCCGTGGCGCTGTATATATATATACCTACCGGGTGTAACAAGACCTTCAACAAAGCCGAGGTCTACGTATTCTGCCCATCATCAGGACCATTTCTGTTCAAAATTATTGCTGGGAAACGATTTTAATTTTTGGTGTTAAAAAAGCATTGCATACATTACCACGCAATGTAACGCGTACAAAAGACCGCGCATGCGAGTGTATGCTACACAGTGCGTGCAGCCGAGTTGAAAGACAACGTTTATGAGCGTACTCATGAAATACATTGAGTGATGACGTTTTAAAGCCATTGTTTTTTACTAAATACTTACTTAAAATTTTGATAATGTTTCTGTAGACAAAAATTAGAAAATAACGAATAAAATAAGATTTCATAAAAATTTTGAAAAAAAATTTTGACTTTGACCTTCAATAACTTTGTAGCTATTGGTTTCCCAGGTATAGTCTAAAAGACAAAAATGATCCTGATGATGGGCGGAATGCGTGGACTTCGGCTTCGTTGAGGGTCTTGTTACACCCGTTATAAGTACTTACTTACCCCTTATAAAAAATACATTTTGTGTCCGATAATTGACTGTAAATGTCATATATGATTTGACCTTACAGGTACCGAATCTTAGGTAGGTACTTTTTATTTTGATCTTTAAAGTAACAAGACACTTAACGAAGCGCAGAACTATTCAGCCTATTATCAAGACAATTTCTGTTCAAAATTATTGCTGGGAAACAATTTGTAACCACGCAATGTAACGCGTACAAAAGACCGCGCCTGCGAGTATAATAATAAAATAAATAAATAAAAATTGTTTATTTCCTTCCTTCCTTTTAAGCTTTGGCCTGTGTTAAGAAGCCCCGCTCCTCCTTAATGATTATATACTTAAATTACAAAAAGATACAACAACAAACTAAAATCTTATTACAATAAATATTAAAGTGTATGCTGCATAGCTGCATGCGGCCGATTTGAAAGGCAACGTTTATTTTATGTGCGTGCTAATGAAATACATTGAGTGATGACGTTTTGAAGCCATTGTTTGTTACGAAATACATACAATTTTAATAATGTTTCTGTAGACAAAAATTAGGAAATAACGAATAAAATAAGATTTCATAAAAAAATTGAAAAAAAAAATTGACTTTGACCTTCAATAACTTCGTAGCTATTGGTTTCCCAGGTATAGTCTAAAAGACAAAAATGATCCTGATGATGGGCGGAATGCGTGGGCTTCGGCTTCGTTGAGTGTCTTGTTACACCCGTTATATAGGTAGGTACCTACCTACTTAGAGTACTTAGTTAGGGTAATTTACCATACCTGCTGTAGTGACTTAGCACCCTCAAAGTCCAGATCATGGCCTATTAGCCACACCATCTCCTGACACCATGTTGACCCTATAGAAAATCATCGACATATTAATATATTTATTATTTATTAAGTAGGTACTTACTTTAACTATTTGTTATAATGCAAAAAACAATACTAATAACCTAATATTTAATGAGTTTACTAAGTTTATTACATGAAGGCTAATACGCTTGGCCTACGTTTATAGAAAACATAATAAAAGTAAACCCTGTAAAAAAACAAGTACCTATCTGTTGGCATAGGTAGGTACCTACCTACATACAGGATTCAAAGGGTTGGTAGGAATTAAGAATCTAGAAATTGGAAATAAATAATTGATAGATTTGCGACCCCTACCTATCTGTCGCTGAGCTCATTCCCTGATTTAATAAAATTTCTGCTTTAACTAATTAAAAAACACCTTAAAAAATATGACAATAAAATTAAATATTTTGTTAGTCTAACAATTAACATACCTATTTGAAATAATTTAATATTCGATGAATTTCACTTCTGCAGACCAAATTTTGTTTAAATTATGATCAAAAATTAAAAACTCAAACCGCGTTAACAAGTACCTACATAATTATGTAGGAACCTAGGTCTTTGAATCCAGAGCGAAGTGAGGGATTCAAAGTAGGCTACCTATGTTGCCCGAGCCAAAAATATATTTTACGGCCGAGTGATACACTCTACTTTTCATCACCCTCTATGAGGAAATAAAGGTGCCTCATATTTTATTGTCTTATTATTATTTGATAAAACATACAGTAACAAAAAGAGGTTTTTTTAATATTTTTTTTCTTAATTTTTACTGACAAATTAAGTAATTTTGGAATGTGCTCATCAATGCCTTTCATTTGATACCCATATTGAAAATTGAAAAAAAAAAATTCTTCTTTTTTACTGAAAAATTAATGTAATTTTGGAATGTGCTCATCAAGGCCTTTCATTTGATACCTACCTACCCATATTGCAAAATTGAAAAAAAATATTTTTTTTCATTTAAGTAAGTACTGAAAAATTTATGTAATTTTGGAATGTGCTCATCAAGGACTTTCATTTGATATACCCATATTGAAAAATTGAAAAATCTTGGTTTTTTTTTAAGGAAAAATGGAGAAAAAGAGAAAATAAAAAACTAAGAATGAATTTTTTAACTTTTTTTAAAGAAGAATGAGACAGAATTATTGGTTCGTGTAAAACAATTTGCGTTCGATTTCATTGGCGCTGAACACTAAGATGTTCCAAATTCAATAAGTGCGCGTAAAAGATCTTTGCGGCGCACTTATTTATATAAAGAGGATTAAAAACTCATTACTGCCCGCCAAAAGTTTCATATAGAAAACACCCCCTTTGGGTGCACATAAAGGCGAACCAAGTCGTCCTTTTCGAATAGATGGGATGAAAAACAAATTTCGACTTACCAGTTCGGGGATAAGAGCACATCCAAACGTCGTCTACAAGCACTTCCATATCCAGAATGTCCTGTCCGATGTTCACGTAATCACCTGGCAACACCGCCTTTCCCGGGTTAACTTCGATCATGCAATCCTTTTTGTCGAACATCCTATCCAAAGTTTCACCTATCTCGTTATCCAACTTTGTAAACGTTAACTGCGACTTCGTTCTCATTTTGAATTTGATTTTTTTTCTTAGAGCATTGATATTTTATTCGTATTTTTTTATTTCAAAATGTTGCCAGTGATGGACGCGTCTTGCAGCTGCGTGGTGAGGAAATGTAATGGTCGCGTGCACTGCGATCCAGCAACCATTTTCCGCACTCTCTCTGTTTGATTGACTTTCGTTTATGCAGGAACTGCGCGGTAAATGAGCAGGTATACTTACTGATTAAAGCTTGTGGTTTACGGTTTACTCAGTTTATTACTAAATTGGTTGCCATCTCAATTTCGGGAAATTTGAACTTAGATTTTTACGTGTTATTTGGTGTAAGTAAACATTATAAGACATCAAAATGTGTTTCCCTGAGTTTCCTACCAGAAATGAGGAGATACAACCAGAACAAATGTAGACGTAGGTACCTACCTAACCGAACGTTGCCGTTGCTACCTAACTGCTAGAAGGATATCTCGGCTCGGCCGATGTGGCAGTTGAAGACACGTAGGTAGGTAGGTAGGTACTGGGTACCTACAGCGGGCAATCTTTTTTTAGGGAGGCCTAACGATGCTCAGCAGTAAAGATATTTTATAGGGTTACCCAGCAGTCAGCGTCTTTGTGTCGTGCGGTGCGGCTATAACGATTAATTAAGGTAAAGCAGTTTCTTATTTTGTACCTTTTCAGTAAATAATGAACTGTCCTGTCGTACCTACTTATATGTTAGCTCCTTTAAACCTCATTACAGAAACAAATGGTTTCAATCAACGGCCAGCATGCAACCTGCACTCAAGCATGTGGTCGGACTTTATTTCCGCTGTTACATGCATTTTACGCGCGTTATACAATATTCTTGTAGACGAGAACGAAGATGCGTTCACGCAACAAAACGTTTGATACCTATGAGGTCACAATTACATACAATTACAGAGGAAGGAAGGAAAATAATTTGTTCATTCCTCAGCGTAGACTGAAATTGCATTCTAAAAATGCATACTGTATGGCAATACCTACGTCTATATAATAAATTACCTATTGAAATGAAGGAACTGCCACTAACTAAGTTTAAAAGTAAGCTATCAAAAGTTTTAAAAGAAAGGAATTATTATACCATTGATGAATACCTAAATGACAAAACATTAAAATGAATTAACTTATACTAAGCAATTTGACATAATTATGATTTAAATTTATTATGACTGTATACTTGTGTTGTTTAAATAATTCTGACCATTGATGACCCATATTTTTGTAATTTTTTTTTTCCATTATTTTTTATCGATGTGACAATGTAAGTGGCGTTATTCTTATTTATTATTTTAACTAACATTTTCTATTTTCATTGACATTATATTTTGAATCAGATAAACATTGGACATTAATTAAAGTATTTGTACATCGAACCATTCGGTAGAATATGCGGGAACCATTTAATTAAAATCTGTATTGTACCATATTCAAGCAAATAAATGATTTATGATTATGATTATGATGGTCGCGCGTGACCTCTACTCTACAACAGTCCACACTAGATTCTGTGACACTAGCGAAAGATACCTTAACAAAAATTAAAAAAAAAATAAAAACCCGCCTGCCTAAAAAAAGACAAGTCAACAGAAAAATAAAATAGAAAAACTAAAAAACCCATATGCATCAAAAAACAAGTCAGACAAGTAAACGAAAAATAAATTCAAAAAAATTATAAAAACCCACTTGCATCAAAAGATAAGTCAACTGAAAAGATGGAAACAAGATAATATATAAAGGCAAACTTAAAAAATATTGATGGTAGTGTTTAGATTAAAGGCAAACTTAAAACATATTGTATTATATATTCTGTGGTAGGTAGTGTTTAGAACTTTTGTTCAACATAATAACATGCAGTCGGAGGCATAGAATTGAATGATAAGTAAAATCATTCATAATGTCACTTTCTTTATGCATGCCTCCGACTGCATCTTATTATGATGAACAAAAGTTCTAAACACTACCTACCATCAATATGTTTTAAGTTTGCCTTTAATCTAAACACTACCATCAATATTTTTTAAGTTTGCCTTTATATATTATCTTGTTTCCATCTTTTCAGTTGACTTATCTTTTGATGCAAGTGGGTTTTTATAATTTTTTTGAATTTATTTTTCGTTTACTTGTCCGACTTGTTTTTTGATCCATATGGGTTTTTTAGTTTTTCTATTTTATTTTTCTGTTGACTTGTCTTTTTTTAGGCAGGCGGGTTTTTATTTTTTTTTAATTTAGTTGTTTTTTATTTACGTCTTTTTAGTTATATTCTCCTTACAAATTACGTAGACGATCTAATTCTTTAAAAGAATTTTCATCGTGTGGTTTAAATAAGAATTTTTTAGGGTCAAGACAACTGACAGCAAGCCCTGCGAGAGATCGGACTCTGCTTAAAGCCACGTAAGCTTGACCTTTAGCAAATAGGTGACTGCTCAAATCGATAACTGCCCGGTCTAAAGTTGTACCTTGTAATTTATGCACAGTCACCGCCCAGCATAAAATTAGAGGTAGCATACGTCGCTCGATCTTGCCTTTACCGCGTAAACAATCAAACTCAGACGCAGAAGGTTCAATCCGAACACCAATACAAGAAGCTACCAATTTTCTAAATAATATTTTATCGATATCAAAGAGAATGTAATTAATCACTAATTCAGTAATAAGATATTCCTAAACACCCTATTCCTTAGTCCTAACTAAACTAGGTATGCTTGCTACAAAACCTAACAAAATCTACTTCTTTAATATTTTTTTCAATATTAATGCAAGTAAAGTAATGCAACACGCGTTCCAATTAGATAGATAGAATCTAGTATAATAAATAATGAATGTACTCTAGCTAGCTAGATGGAATCGTATTAAAATAATTATCAATTAAAAAAGTTGTTAATTGTTATAAAGACCATAAACGAGAATCGTTTTTTCTTCTTATTTCTCGTTATCGTTTCTTCGATTCTTTTATTATTATCTTTATATTTTCAGTATAAACACAAAATACCTTATATAATCTACAGAGAGCTAAACCATACCGAGATGTATTTGGCTACAACGCCATCTATTGATATGGTCTATG
Source organism: Agriphila straminella (assembly GCA_950108535.1). Taxonomy (NCBI): domain Eukaryota; kingdom Metazoa; phylum Arthropoda; class Insecta; order Lepidoptera; family Crambidae; genus Agriphila; species Agriphila straminella. The sequence continues at coordinate 4,973,448 of OX467326.1, read as the reverse complement.
CAACTAGAAATCTATTGATGATGAATACAAAACCATACCGCGATGTACTCGGCTACAGCGCCATCTATTGATTAACTTAGCCGTGCCCTGCGGCATAGCCTGAGGCTTCGATCCCGAGGGATTTTGGGATTATTATTATCTTTATATTTTCAGTATAAACACAAAAGACCTTATATAATCTACAGAGAGCTAAACCATACCGAGATGTATTTGGCTACAACGCCATCTATTGATATGGTCTATGCAACTAGAAATCTATTGATGATGAATACAAAACCATACCGCAATGTACTCGGCTACAGCGCCATCTATTGATTAACTTAGCCGTGCCCTGCGGCATAGCCTGAGGCTTCGATCCCGAGGGATTTTGGGATGATATTATAGCCTATTTTTTCATCATGAATGTGGCTAACATACACAAACAAAATATAAATTTCTCATTGACATGTTTATAGCGGCCGCTCGCATTTGCGTAATATAATGTACTTTTTTTATTTTATTGTTTTTTATAATTATATTATGGTCATGATATACCTTTTTGAAATCCTTATAATAAGCCCTTTAATTTGACACCCATATTGCAGTATTCTAAAAAAAAAATTTTTTTTCACTACGTATAATAGCACCGTACAGCCGCCATGTTGGTTTTTTTATAACGCCACCTTCAGAACACTTGGGCTGAAAAGACCAATCTAACGATATCTTAATCATAGAAATCCGTTCAGCCGTTTGAAAGATATTATGAGGTAATAAAGAATATTACATACAAACATACATACATACATACAAACATACAAACATACAAACATACAAACATACAAACATACTTACAAGATACGCGCGAAACACATAACCCTTTCTTTGCAGTCGGGTAAAAATACGACGATTTCCATTACCACCACGACCGCGCGGCTTGAAAACTATTTTCATAGATTTCGTAAACGATCGAAGACTCGAAGAGGATAATTTAATTTAGTGCTGTAAACTTGTACCTACAAAGTATTACCATAAGAATAAATAATTACTCGCATGACTTCTGGCTGTAAAACCAACGGCTGACCCATCAGATCGTCTTCAGTAACTTTAACTTTACGCAGACGAAGCGCAGGCAGACTGAGCGGTGCGTCATCAAACCCTTATTTTTTAGATTTTTAAAAATCTTAAATAGGTAGGTACATAGGGTAATATACCTTAGGTAGGTATCTGAGTACCTTATAATTACAGAAGGTAACAACGGTAGGTACTCTATCGAAACAGGAATATTGTATAATGTACTAAGGTACCTAGACAGACACTATTACAACTTTCCAGTCGGAGTCAGGTCACTTTCGATTTTGCGCATAGGTAGGTACTGAAACGGGTACTTACCTACTAACTATAACTACCTATTTGTGCTAAGGAAGTAAATGCAATCTTCGCGGAGCGGCCTTTGTAGTTGCCATGAAAAACGAAAAAACTAAAAATATTTTGTTGTGCACAAGCTCACCACAACACAAGTCACTTTATAATACTGTGCTACTGGACTGGTACTGGTACTGGTGGTACTGCTACTGGACCGACAGTCGTGCGTGGCACTTTTTAGGGATCCGTAGCCAAAATGGCAATAAACGGAACCCTTATAGATTCGTCATGTCTGTCTGTCTGTCCGTCCGTATGTCACAGCCATTTTATTCCGAAAGTATTAAGATTACACAGTTAAAACTTAGTAGGTAGATGTATTCTGTTAACCGCATAACGATTTTAACACAAAAATAAAAAAAAATAAAGATTAAGGGGATAAAGATTCCCCATACATGGAACAGACTCTGAAAATATTTTTTTTCTTAATACCTACCAATACGTGCGGGATGTCTATAGATAGGTCGTCAAAAATGACATTGAGGTTCCTAAGACAATTAATTTGTTCTCAACGTCAACCGTTTGAAAGATAAACACTGCCAAAGTGGTAATATGTGTGTGTGTAACTTTTGAAATAGGTGAGCGAAAAATCTAAAAAAAAGTATATGCTATAGATAGATCTTCATAAAAACTTTCACTGAAAATTGGTTTGAACGAGATAGTAATTAGTTTTCGAGATATATCATATTTTCCACAACCGCAAATATAACTTTGTCATTCATACCAACACTGTGAAAAACAAAGTTATTTTTACAGACGAAAAATGATAGGCTTTTGCCTTTTGCTTTGGCCGGTTTTTTCAATAAAGTTTGTGGTCAAAGCGATAATTTTAATTTGGCATTAGAGTTAAAATTCGGGCTACCTAGGTATCTATACACGCTGAAATTTCAATCATTTGGTTCCCACAGTGGGGTCATGGGGTGGTTCCACTCATAATGACAAGCAACTTTTACTATGGGGCCAACTCTGATATCGAAAAAAAGGTTAACAGCCCCCCTAGCCAAAGTAACATTTGCAAATTTTCGCTATCGCTTCGCTTCGAAACATGTATGGATTATGTCAATCCCATACATGTTTCGAAAGCGAAGCGATAACGATGATTAGCGAATGTTACTTTGGCTTAGGGATGTTCCGATACAAGTAAATACGAGTATGTACTCGATACTTTTGTTTCGATACCAAGTACTTTTGGTATCGAATCAATCTTGCGATACTTACTCGGTATCGAAAAAGAATTACTTGGTATCGAATCGAATCAGCCTATATACTTATTGTCTAATTTTCAAAATCTATCGCAATCGCTTTCATTTGACATATGGATGTGACACATTGCTGCATTTATTTGCTAAGTTTTTATTTGAGCCAAAAAGAAGCATCAATGTATCACATACTGAAAGCGATTGCGATGGATTTTGAAATTAGCTAATTAAAAATTGAAGATCAATTTTAGTATAGGAAAATTTTTCGCTCCTCCGAATCAAACGAAGAATTACTTTCATTCAAACTTGGCGCACAAAACACTAGCGAGTTGTCAAAATGACAGATGATTATGACATTACCCTGCGCCTCGACCCGCGCAAAATGTTTTGTGTAGACGATTTTGTTGAATGTTGAGATGTTTTTGTTGATTGTGTAGGGCAAAACACGCGCTATGGACCCGGCATAAGGGAAAACAACAGGAAAACACGGATTATAATAAAAGTATCGATATGAGTAAGTATCGATACTTTAGGGCTACTCATATGAGTAGTATCGAAAAACGATTTGAGTACTACTCATTAGAATAGGTATCGATACCTTGGGGGTATCGGAACATCCCTACTTTGGCTAGGCCCTCAGGTAGCGATTATTTCCTCTGTGGTTAACAGTAGTAGCACTGGCTGGACTTGATTGATTTGATTTGATTTGATTGATTGACTGCTTTTCGAAGAATAAAAAAAACCGGTCAAGAGCGAGTAAGACTCAAGCACCGAGGGTTTCCGTACCATCATAATAAATACACTGCAGAGCCTGCTGTAGAATAATAAAAATATTATTGCAGTATTAGGTCAGCACCATCTCTTGGCCGATAGTGGAACTAATTTTTTTTTTAGTCCAGTGCCATCTCTTGACCGTTAGTGGAACTAAATTAATTTTTCTTGGGTCAGGGCCATCTGTTGACTGGTAGAGGAACGAATTAATTTTTTGTTTGTTTTTTGAATTTCTAAAAAAGTGTGTTATATTGAGACATCATTTTATTTTTCCTGTAATCTTTACATAAACTACTATCACATAGAATTATTTCAGATTTTTCTCTTTGCAAACTTCGGAGATAAGGGGGGAACGGTATTTTTTTTTTACTTTTTTTATCATAAGTCGAAAACTATGCGTCCTAAAAAAAGAAAAAAATGATTTCAAATATGCAAACAGCGCTCTTTCATATGATACCCCACATGCAATAGTCGCCCCACTTACAATTTTTAAGACCCCTTTTCAGTCTCTGTTGTAAAAAAACTATTTATTTTTTTATTTCTTTCTTATATGTAAAATAGTTGGACAAAGGTCATCTTTAACTATTCCAAATTTCAAGTTGATACCATTAGTATATCCAGCTGTGACAGACAGACAGACAGACTGAGTCACACCATAAGGGTTCCTTTTTACCATTTTGGTACGGAACCCTAGAAAGAGATGACCCTTAAATTTTAGTTTTTGTTAATTTTTTTTTTGACTAAAATAAAAATGTCTTTTGCCCATCTCTAAATGTCAAATTTTGAGTAACCATTTTTTTTTAATGTGGCCTACAACGACGTGAGCAACGGTGTATGCTTTTGTTTGTGTCGAGCTGTGACGTCACAGGGTTTATTACATTTCAATTATTTTCTCCATAAACATTGCTTTAAAAATTCTAAAACTATTTTTCTCGCACTCCTGAGGGGCAAATCTAGTAACGGTTTTTTTTTATTTGACAATAGTAGATTGTTATACAAGACGCTAAAATTACCCATTGCATACGAGGTATTTTTATTCCCGAGCTTTAGCGAGGGAATAAATAGAAACCGAGTTACAATGGATTTTAGCGTCGTGTGTTACACTATACTTTTCACTACGATTGCGAGAAAATAAAATACAATATTAAATAGTTTTTACCTACTTACTTCCGTAAACGAATCCACTCGTTTTTCTATCCTCCACTTCATAAATTTTTTGTACAATATTTAAATAAAAGATTTGTGCTTGACGGCAGAAGATTAATAGTAGATTGTTATACAAGACGCTAAAATTACCCATTGCATACGAGGTATTTTTATTCCCGAGCTTTAGCGAGGGAATAAATAGAAACCGAGTTACAATGGGTTTTAGCGTCGTGTGTTACACTATTATATACTTTTCACTACGATTGCGAGAAAATAAAATACAATATTAAATAGTTTATACCTACTTACTCGTTTTTTAACCGACTTCATCAAAAGGAGGAGGTTCTCAATTCGATTGTATGTTTTTTTTTATCGTTGTTCGCGCGTATCTTCGACATTTATGGACCGATTTAGATAATTATTTTTTTGTTCGATTGAGTTTTCTTGCGAGATGGTCCCATTTAATTTTTTTTCAAAACGGTTCAGTAGTTTACAAGTAATCCTGAAAATACTATGAAATTAAATCGACTAACTTGACAATTTTGTTATTTATGAACCGAATTAGATGATTTTTTTTGTTGGGGAAGGGATACCTTTGTGTAGTCTTTTTAACCGACTTCAAAAAAAGGAGGTATTGTATGTATGTTTCTCCGCGATTATCTCACGTTTGGCTAGGCCGATTTTTCTACCTAAATAACATACTTACCTACACTACCTAATACAGAAGGTACTTACACTAAAAATAAAAAAATTGTTTAAAAAACAAAAAAACCGACTTCAAAAAACCTGCCTCTAAAAAGCAAGAAATAATATTCAAATCATTAGATACGCATTATCATTGTTATAATAAAACACGTCTATTGAAGTCGGGTGGGGCTTTTAGAATAAAAAAAGGAATATGTACTCCAGCCCCACCCGACTTTAATAGACGTGTTTTATTATAACAATGATAATGCGTATCTAATGATTTGAATATTATTTCTTGCTTTTTAGAGGCAGGTTTTTTGAAGTAGGTTTTTTTGTTTTTTAAACAATTTTTCTATCCTCCACTTCATAAACTTTTTGTACAATATTTAAATAAATGATTTGTGCTTGACGGCAGAAGATTAAAATTATTTCTTTCCTATTACAGTCACACAATTCAATCCGTTTGTAATTATAAAAAAATTCTAAAGATTGCGCCATGGTACCTTTTTTAATTTTTGCTGTAGCAGCTAAGCAACACAAACACGCATTCTACGATTCACTCTGTACACAGAGTATAAATAAGTCTATGATTTTACCGAAGAGATGCTTTTAGTTCCATTTTCAAAAATAAGAATGAGAAACTGGGGGCCTATTACGAAACTTGGTCACGACACGATAGTCGTCCGCAGTTCGTCGGTTATAGTTATTACAAATATTTTCAATGTAGCTATCGTAGTCCATAGTCTATTGAACGACAGTCTAACCGACTAGTTGGTTTTGTGGGACTATTTTGTAACCTCATATTGTATCCTCTTTGTTCATAATAAATAAATAAATAAATAAATAAATAAATAAAAATAAATAATAATGACGGATCCACTAGAGAGGAACTGTCAAATTTACGCAATCACTTTGCAATATCGCATAAGCAAGTGCTTTGTAATAGGAATCAATCAACGAAGCACGGACGCAGCTGCGTGTATCGCATTAAACTTTTCGTAATAGACCCCCAGTATTAAGTCGAGCGAGTTTTTATTCGTGATTATGAATAAAGACTTTTTCGTTTTAGTACGCTCATTGGTAATAGACAAACATTAAAAAAGAAAAAACTTTATCCCCTAGGGCTTATTATGTTATTTTATCTCGACTCTTGTACGTTACAATGACGCACTTTTTGAGCAAGAGGAGTGAAAAAGATTTTTTGTCGTGTTGTCCATTGTTCACTATGAACTAATGTTACTATCACAAGGTACCTATTTATTTGAACAATGCAAGTGCAATGCACTCACACATAGACAATGTCAGTTGTACAGCGACATCTACCGCCGAAGAGCGAAATTATTTTTTTCATAGGAGATCTATACCTAGGTGAACCTAATTACCTACTTTATCTAGTACCTACCTACTTATTACTTTTACGCTTCTTTCCTCCTATTTTGTAATAATAAGTAATACTTACAAAAGAATAAAATAAGCAAGAGTTTTTATAACAATAACAGCTATTTGTACTGTCTACTATTCATGCATCGTAACTTTAATAATTAGTAAAAAAAAATTACAAACAAAACTACTTACAAAAAACAATAATCAATAAACGCTCGCGCAGTTGCGCACCTGTCTCTTTTTAGCGCTCACTATATATCTCTTTCTTTTCACTCCATCCGTCACTGTGACTTCCGATCAGTGTGACCAGAACTGATATTTTTCTACTATTTAGGGCTTGTGCCACAGTTCCAGAAAGCACCAGTGCATCGCTTTCAGGATGTAACACATTGAAGCTTCTTTATGGCACAAATAAAAACTTACCAAAGAAATGCAGCAATGTGTCACATCCATCTGTCAAACGAAAGCGATTGCGATAGATTTTTAAAATTAGACAATAGCCCCCCTGATTCTCGCACATTGTGACATTTCTCGAATTATTCGAGATTATCTCTAATCACAATTCACACTATTTAAATTATCACTAAAATCTCTATTGCATCCAAAAAACTGATTCATAGCTATTTTCGACATTACAAATCGAAAGCCTTTGCAATCTCTACAATTTCTTGACTTTTTCGACAAATTCCGAATTTGATACTAGGTAGAAATATCACGCCCCCGAGACGGATAATGCGACAATGTAAAACAGAAGTGACCAACTTCAGAGGGCTTACCATGTAACGTTGCACTTACATATTTATAAAATAATACGTAATTTTTAATTAACTACATTTTAAAACAAATAATCTACAAATTAAAACTACATTATTTATTTCAGCAAATAAGAAACCGTTCCGTTCAAAAGCAGGCCTTAAACAGGACTGCTTAAGGCCGGGGGCCTTACTATGAGCTCTTATAGCAGGGCTTATATTGAACTGCCTTACTTTTTCGTACTATAACCTCAACGGTTAGTATGAAAGCAGGCCTTTGGAACCTTTGAGGTCATAGTACGAAAAAGTAAAGCAGTTCAATATGTCCTGCTATAAGAGCTCATAGTTGGCCCCAGGGGCCTTACTATGAGCTCTTATAGCAGGACTTATATTGAACGGCCTTACTTTTTCGTACCATGATTTCAACGGTTAGTATGAAAGCAGGACTTAAGCAGTCTTTTTTACGGCCTGCTTTTGAACTGAATGGTTTCTTATTTGCTGATGGTAAGCGCTTGCGGTACAAAACGAGGTATTTCAATCTGTAAAATTTTCTCTTTTCCACACATTCTCGACTGAAGTTGCATAATTGCATTGCAGCGGATCAGTCTATTGTCAATGAGGGTTTTTCAAAATGACAAAAAAACTGTAGGCGTGACATGATAGATGGCGTTGATAAAAAAAGTATGTGTCAATGTGATTTTTTTTACTAAGCTTCGAAAAATACTCAGGTAGACGCTGTTTCTTACTTCCTGCGTCATTGTCCTCACTCGAAAATGATTAAAAATCCAATGCATCACAAAGAATAAATCAAATATACAAATTAATACAATTTATTATTGTACTCTAATGTGAATGGTGGCATATTTTTAATTTATTCCTTGTGATGCATTGGATTTTTAAACATTTTCGAGTGAGAACAGTGACGCAGGAAGTAAGAAACTGCGTAGATTCACCCAGGCAGGCAGATGTTAACCCTAAAATGTTTCTCTTTGGGCAGATGTCAGCCGGCAGCCTCTTTGGCACAGGCCGTTTATTTTTAAAAATCAATTTTGACACTTTTCTTTCTATCAACGCCATCTAGTGAGGCAAATAGTTACTATTTTTATTTTTTTAATGTCACTGACTGCAGATTGATAAGTAAAGTAAGTTACGTCTGGCCACACTGTTTCCGGTTATTTATTATTGATATTGATAGCGCGCTTGACAATTTGACGATTTTGTAAACAAACAAAAACCCTTGCGATTTTCTTTGAAAATGTCTAAAGTTACGAATGTTAATTCCAGTTTAGCGTATGAAATACTTCTTTACTTAAACAGCTTTTACTTAGGCATGTTCTTTGTTTGCGAAGTAGCCATGGGCATACTAAAAGCTATCAACGTTTCGTATCCAGAAAACGCGTTATTGACTGAAGCAGGAATATTTTCTGCCCTTTGTCTTGTTGAGGTGATTCGTATATTCCTAGGACAACGTGGGAATTTGTCTAGCAAAAGTAAGAAAGAGGATGTGTTGGTTTCCAAGCCCAAACTCCATTTTTGCCGTTTCAAATATTTTTATAGAGCTCGGTGGCGCAGTGGTTTAGCGCCTGGCCCAGCTATTGCGGAAGTTAAGCAACGTTCGCAAGGGTCGGTCATGGGATGGGTGACCAAAAATGTATTGTATCGAGCTACTCCGTGCTTCGGAAGGCACGTTAAAGCCTTTGTTCCGGCTGCATTTTGCAGTCGTTAAAACCCACCAATCCGCATTGGGCCCGCGTGGTGGGTTATGGTCCGTCCTCCTTACCACTCATAAGGAAGGCCTGTGCCCCAGCAGTGGGGACATCAAAAATGGCTGATGGACAAATATTTTTATTGGACTGCAATGAAGTTCTTATTTGTTACAGAAATCCCAGTATTCTTCTCAGTGATTCTAACTATACCGTCAGCTGTGGGTGTGTGCTATTTTCTCATTTACCAAACGTACATACTTCGTCTCGAATACATTTGGTGTGCAGTCATGTTGATGTTTCATGCCCTTGAACTTGCATTTGCCATCCTCTTCATCTTCACAGTGTGCAAAAACCAACAGTTTGATTAGAACAAGTCTCATAGTACCTCATTGCCAAAGAGATACTGATGCCAAAATTAACGGACTGAAATTATATTAGTATAGTATTTAGGTACTTTTGATTCCTTCAATTATTTTTTACTTTAGCACAAGTGTTTACAATAACCTAGAATCTTTTTAAGTAGGTAAATAAGTAGTAGTATTATTTATTTAAGTAAGTAAAACTTGGATTATCCATAAACACAATTTATTAAGAGGCCTGTTGTTGATAATTTAATTTTGCACTGTTTCTGAATATTTCCGATGTTTGTGAAATAACTATAAAGACTGCTTTTAAAAACTTATTTAATTAGTTTATAAAATGATTATACTAAATATACCATACATTGTGTATTGTTTTGTATTACCTACCCTTTAAACAAGACATCAAAATTGTTAATTATTTATTTATGGGTGCTTATAAAAATGTCCACTAGGGAGACATGACCGAGGGCGAATGAAATTCATTCCGTAACCCTAATTCATTCAATGAATTAGATATTATGGCTACATAAGATAATAATGATAAGGATAGATACATAAGTTACAATCTTCTTATCTCTTTTTAAATTGATGCAACAAACCTGTCACAAAGTCTTCTAATAATAATCCTTCCTTCTTTGTGGTCAAACTTAGTGGTCAACTGATTTGACCAGAGCCTACTTCAAGTAATAACTAACTCTTCAACGCCCGGAAAATGAGACACAATAGAAAATCTATTGTGTCTCCCAGAATCTCCCACATCCCAGAATGACCATTCCCAGATCGTCCACTTCCCATAATGACTATTTGCAAAACGACCACTTCCCATAACAACCACTTCTACTTGTATTTAAAAATATTTCTTGCTGTCAACTGCCAGGTAGAGTTTTGATATTAAATGTTGTTTTTTCATATTTTTTCTATTCAGTTTATTTAACTCTCACGGGCTACCTAAACCGCCTTCACAGTCAACCTTTTGGCCATTACTGGTATATACCATCTGTATACGTAGATACTACATTGTATTTATATTTTAATAAAAAAATTTTGAAAAGTAAAAGATTATAAATGCACTAATTATTTTTATTCTTATAGCCTTACAACATCTAAAATTAGTCATAACAAATATTATATTTCTTATACCGGGGGAACAATATGTTCAGGCATTTTTAAGCATTCCACTTTGGTCACCTTTAGAGCACAGCTTTCGGGAAGGTTTCTTTCAATGTACTCTAAATAGGTTTCACACGTTGATCCTGTGAGCCTCTGCAAGTGTAGGAATCTAAAGTATGTACGAATTTCATACTGTACTTTGTGCTTCTTGTAGATATGAACACATCTAAGAAGGGTATGCCTTTCTTTGTCTGCTTTACGTAAAGCCCAACTGTAAATAGAAAATTTAAACATATTAGAAACTGTTATTGCACAGAATAGATATAAGTACTACCGTAGAGAAAGGAAACTCCGCCCCGCCCTACAATCAATGCCCTCACCCCATCGCGCAAGTTCGTGTGCCGAATTGTGTGCTCATTCAATATAGCCCTAGACTTCATGCACACAGTTGTGTGTACAAAAACGTCACTGTGTAGCGTCTGTGTAATAGGTAGTTGAATCACGGCACTTGTAATTATAGAGTGCCCGGGGTGTGTTTATTGTTAAAATGAGATTAATAGATAGAATAATTTATTATGTATTTTCCAAAGCAGTTTAGTACAGTACGAGGCACACATCTTGACACTTTTTCCATGGAGTGGGGATAAGTTTGCGCATGTGCACTTGCAAGAGACTAATAGTGCTTGCCCCTCTTCCACCACCCGCGTAAGCACCCCACTGCTACGCATACCCAAAAACGCATTCTGCACAATCCCCACCCAATTTCAAGATGTTTGCCTCATACTGTACCTACAATGATACAATCATTTACAAAGTTTACTTAAGTAAAATAATAATAACATTTGCCTGAACTAGGAAAAACCTGTATTTCAGACGAAATGATTCTCTAATAAACTTTTTATGCTGATCACTTACTTTCTAGTCACTTCAATCCCCAAATGAGATGCAGCTGCGACACAGAACCATGAATAGCTGAGCAACACTGCGGGGTCAATACCCTTCATTTCCAACTCAACTCTTTTATAAAGTTTATCCAATTCTACAGTAGATGTTGGAACACTCTCTATCGGTGTCGGAGGTATGACGGTAGCTGTAGAAAGTGGTCGGAAATTTGAATAATTGGTAGCGATTGTTGATCGCACAGGTAGGGAACGAAGAGCACTCTGAAATAAAAGGGAAAATAGAATAACAAAACAGGAAGAACCAAAACGCCTTAAAAGTAGATTAAAAATACGACGGTATAGATGGGATAAGAAGTAGGTAGCTAAAACATAATTTGCTATCCTATTATGTGCAAATTAAGTTTGACAAAGTTTTCATAGCCAAAAAAATTTAGATATAAAAACATAACCTTACCATGATGATATTCATATTTCTTGAAGGAAGAAAATAATAACAGACAAATAACGTAAATTTAAGGTAATCTTTCAAAAACAAAAACTCTTTTTGGAGTAGGTAACTAGGTAAATAAATATTATTTTCTATTTCCTTTCCTTCCTTGCTTTTTTTTTGTTTTCTTTTTTTCACCTTCAGTGTTGCCAAATGTTAATAATGTAAATCTGTATTATGACATCAAAAAATCTGTATTAAATGTATTATTTACATGGAAATTATAAATAAAAATCTGTATCCTTACAAAATTCATACTAAATTTAAACAAGAAAAATCTGTATTAAGTTAAAATTTGTATGAAAGTTAGTTCATAGCGATCTGTATATTTTAAATGAAAATCTTTATAAATACAGATAAATCTGTATATATGGCAACACTGTTCACCTTTGAACATAAAAGGCAAAGGCTCATTAGCGCATGAGTGGGTCTCCAGCTTCCTCATAGGCTATAGAGAAATTCTAAGCATGCCATATTTTAAAGCATAATAGCAGCAATCAAACTTCCAGACATAATAATAGCAGCCACCATAAGCTCGTTACCATGAGTTGTTTTATGTGTGCGAGCTGGCGACACGTGTCTACAGCTTACACATGCCGTTAAGGCAAACCAGTGAGGTTAGGGTTTTAGACTATAGTCAGAAATTTAGAGCCTAATTGCAGCAATAAGATCCAAAAAAACCAACCATCACACTCAAATACTCTTGAAACTACGAGCATAAAACTGTGTGCGAGCTGGGGACCCGTGTCACTGGCTTGCACAGCTGTATTTTCGTAATTATTTAAGCTACGATTATGTACTATACCTCAAAATTTTCAGCCGAATTGCAGCATTAGGCTCCAAATTTTTCAAAACTTTAACTCGAAAGGTTTTTGAGCTACGAGCCGATATCTATGTGTAAGCTGGGGACCCGTGTCGCCGGCTGACACATGGTGAATTGCTGTAACTGTATATGTTAGAGTTTCGTTTTAAAGATCAAATGATATGTTATAATTGCAGCACACACGAGGCAAAATTTCAAATCTCTGGGCCTCTTAGTTTCGAAATTATAAGCCAAAAACCGTTTTCCCGCCAAAAAATTCAAAAAAATGGCTCGGAAGTGGCTAATCGCGCCGTTGCCGTTCCGTGCGCTACACTATTGCAATCGAATTTGAACCTAAGAGCTAGTATTATTTTGAGTCATTTTAATTTGCGCTCTCGATCGTTTTAATTTATGTACTGAGAATTTTAGTCTAAGAGGTAGGAGCTGATATAACTGGTTACCTAATTTAATATAAAAGCAAAGTCTATTTATATAGGAATGTTTATATCGCTAAGGTATAGGTACTTTATTTTATTTTATTAACACGTTTTTATTAGGTTATAAATTTTGATCACTCGATCAGTTCAAATAGGGATGTAGCGATTATACAAAAACATCGTTACCATTAAAAAAAGACCATAAAACCACAGGATTTTTTATTAATTAACTGGATAAAAAGAGATTAAAAAAGAACAAATAAACTTTTCACGCAGATGAAGTCGCGGGCGGTCACTAGTCGACTATAATAGGTATACCTAGGCACATTTGGAGCAAATAATCAACATAACTAAAACTTTTTAACCGACTTCAAAAAGAGGAGGAGTTATGTATGTTATTCGATTACTCGAAGACTGCTGGACCGATTTGAAAAATTGATTTTTTGTTTGAAAGTATATACTTCCAAGTTGGTCCCATTATCATGAAGTCAGAATCTAATGATGGGTTCCTGGACAAATCAAGGGAACTCTTCAAAGATTATAGGCACACCTATAGCGATTTTGGTATTTTCTTAAGTAACCTATGCATTTGCTTTCGGAAAGTACCATTTTGGTGAAATGGAACTGATGATGAATACCATACATGATAATCGGAATTATTCAATACTAAGTTTCATTGGTGCGAAATGATTACTTTTACATGGTTGCATTAATTATTTTAAGCTCCTTAAAATAAAGTACCTATACCTTAGCGATATAAACATTCCTATATAAATAGACTTTGCTTTTATATTAAATTAGGTAACCAGTTATATCAGCTCTTAGACTAAAATTCTCAGTACATAAATTAAAACGATCGAGAGAGCAAATTAAAATGACTCAAAATAATACTAGCTCTTTGGTTCAAATTCGATTGCAATAGTGTAGCGCACGGAACGGCAACGGCGCGATTAGCCACTTCCGAGGCATTTTTTTGAATTTTTTGGCGGGAAAACGGTTTTTGGCTTATAATTTCGAAACTAAGAGGCCCAGAGATTTGAAATTTTTCCTCGTGTGTGCTGCAATTATAACATATCATTTGATCTTTAAAACGAAACTCTAACATATACAGTTACAGCAATTCACCATGTGTCAGCCGGCGACACGGGTCCCCAGCTTACACATAGATATCGGCTCGTAGCTCAAAAACCTTTCGAGTTAAAGTTTTGAAAAATTTGGAGCCTAATGCTGCAATTCGGCTGAAAATTTTGAGGTATAGTACATAATCGTAGCTTAAATAATTACGAAAATACAGCTGTGCAAGCCAGTGACACGGGTCCCCAGCTCGCACACAGTTTTATGCTCGTAGTTTCAAGAGTATTTGAGTGTGATGGTTGTTTTTTTTGGATCTTATTGCTGCAATTATGCTCTAAATTTCTGACTATAGTCTAAAACCCCAACCTCACTGGTTTGCCTTAACGGCATGTGTAAGCTGTAGACACGTGTCGCCAGCTCGCACACATAAAACAACTCATGGTAACGAGCTTTTGATGGCTGCTATTATTATGTTTGGAAGTTTGATTGCTCCTATTATGCTTTAAAATATGGCATGCTTAGAATTTCTCTATATCCTATGAGGAAGCTGAAGACCCACTCATCATTAGCGCCATACAGCCATTACGTCGGAAATGCTTCGGAGTATTGTGTTTTTTTTATAAGATTTACAGCTAGGTTTTGTCTTCATTCAATAGATGTCTTCTATGGACATGGTGCTTGTAAACACTGTCTGTGGGAGAGAAGGCAAAAAGGGATACATAAGAAGAAAATAATGTATCTGAGTAAGATATAAGATATATATTCATTTGCCTTCCCTCCCATGGGACCAAACAATAAAAACAAAAATAAGTCTTTTTGACAGTGAGTGAGTGACAGTGACAGTTGAGTTGACTTTTTTATTTACTTTTGTTCAATCGAAATCAAAACAATAATAAATTATTCTGTCCGTACAAGAAGAGTAGGTACTTTATTTTATTACAGATAAACGAAAAATGTCTAACCAAAACAGGCCACGAGAACGGCACACCACCACCACTTCAAGTAAAAGAATTGGAGACGCTAACTACGATGCCAAAACTTATTCCGAAGAAAATAGGAAAGTTGACGTCCCAAATTCGCAATTACTTTACAAAAGAAAGCGCAAATGCGCCAAAATGAAAACTAAAGTGGAATTTGTACCTACTTCTTGCCGAATTTGCCTTAACAGTGGAGATATTCCAATATTCGGAGACGACACATTTGATGGTCTTTCAGTGGCTATCTGCAAGCTCACAGATGTAAAAATTGAAGAAGATGATGAATTCCCTAAGTATTTATGCCATTCCTGCAATGAACAGTTACAAAATGCTTTGCTATTCAGACAGCTAGCTCAAGAATCTGATAAATTGTTGAGAGAATCAGAATCAGGATACATAAACACAAGTGAGCCAGCTGACGGCGATGAAGAATGCCAGACAGCTGTATTCCCTAACGTATTCTACCAGAAATGTGATTTTAAGCCAACTTTACAGGATGAGCACACTATTTTCCACTGCAGCAAATGCGATTTGGACTTCACAAATTCTAATGTTTATGCCAAACATATGCTGACTATAGATCATAAGGACACAAGTGATACATGCCCCTTTTGCTGCAGAAAATTCAGGTGTATTATAAGACATTTAATTTTGCATAAAAAGCATAAAACACATCAATGTGATATTTGTGGACAGAAATTCATGAACCCCAATTACACCAACCATCTTGAAAGTCATTTTGATAATTTGCCCTTCAAATGCCCAGAATGTCCGTATAAAGGAAGGTTTAGTGGAGATTTTAAAATTCATATGAGAAAACACACCGGGGAGAAACCTTATCAATGTTCAGAATGCCCTCAACGGTTCACTAGTAAAAGTAATCTTAATAGGCATAGCAGCACTCATAAAGCAGAAAGCTATCAATGTGACACTTGTAATAAAATATTTTTCTCCCAAACTAATTTAGACTTGCATAAAAAGAGAGTACACAGTGGAGAGAAATTGTATAATTGTGAGAAATGTGGTAAGTGTTTTGCACTCCGAACAACTTTGATGAAACATACTTTACGCGTACACAAAAGGGAAAAGCTACGGAGTGGTAGGACCCCCAACTATTTGAAGATAACTGATATGAAAATAAATGATGGAGGTGAAGAATCTAATTATTTAAGAATAAATAATTAATGCTCTTAAAATACTGCTCTTGTTGTTAAAAATTATAAACATAATACCTAGTACCTTTATGTTACATTCTTTTGTCTCATAAAACTATCATGTCATCATGGTTTTGCTATGTCTGTTTATCCTTACTTGTCTTATTTGGTAAACAATCTTCACCCAACTCTATTGAAAAAAATAATTATAAAATACAACAAATTGTTTTTCACAAATAGATTACGAAACAAACTACTAATTCAAACAACTTAATAAAACACTGGTCAAAAACTCTTTTACTAAATAGGACAATAAGGATAAACAGAGTTGATTGTCAAGTAGTATAATTTAATAAACAACAAATCTTTTAAGATGTTTAGTATATTTTGTACTGTAATAATGACAAATAAAAATAGTTGCACATTACAATCTGTGTATAACTAATTAATCAATAATCATCACTAAAAACAATGCCTTGCTTTGCTACAGATCTTTTAATTGAGATCAATAAAATATAAATAATTGCACCTGTTAAGTTTTGGAACTTTTTACAATTTCAGCAAACTATTTAATCTATGATTATAACAATGCTTGTGAAGTTGTGACAGAGTCAATTATTAATAAATATCATTACAATTAAAAGCAAAATACTTATATTTAATTAATATAGGCATTTCCCAATATGTTACATTTAAAAAATAATGAAACCTCTACTTTTAAATGAAGACGGTACAAACATACTATTACAAGTAATAGGTTTTCCTTGCAAGAACTAAGGCTTGTATAATAGAATCAAACTCGAATCTCTGCTTGAGAAAAGTTAGAAAAGGATGGTGCTATTGCGCATATAGCGCCATCCCTTTCTAACTGTACTCAAGCAGAGATTTGAGTTTAAGTTTGATTCTATAATACAAGCCTTAAGCATGATGTACTACACTTGTACTATTATGTATTCTGTAGCAGGTACTTACTACTGAAGCCAAATATATATTTTTATATTTAAAATGTCTACTCATGTGATGTCACTTCTATTACCAAATTAGTCTTGAAACTGTGGCCTATTGTAATGTATACATAGTTTTTACTAAAATTTCAGGATATGGGCTGTTAATATTCCTTCCTAATGAATTCCAGGAACATTTTCTAATAATTATTTCAATACACTTATAATTTACATAATTACACTACATAATTTTTGATCAAGTCATATTCTCATTTTCAGTCATGTATGAGAGTGCTCTTCGTTTTTCAGATTCTAGGGTCAAATAAACTGGAACTCTACCACCTCTTAATTTTTCTCTTTTATGAACCTTCAGCTGATGTTTCAGCATTTGCCTTCTGTAGCCAAAAGCTTTGCCACAAATGTTACAGACATGGTCCTTGACACCCGTATGATCTACCTTCAAATGCAACTCTAGCTCTCGTTTAGTATAAAAGCCTCTATCACACGCATCACACTTAAAATCTCGCTCTTCCTTATGTATAAGTACATGCCTAGTCAAATTGCCTTTATTCACAAAACGTGCCGGACATTCCGCGCACTGATAAGGCTTTTCACCTGTATGTGTTCGCATATGCATTTTTAAGCATTCATTAAACCTCCCACGATAAGGGCAAAGGGAGCACTGAAAAGGTAAGTCATCAATGTGTGTGGCACGATGTCGACTAAATTGTCCTTGCATCCTAAACTTCTTTCCACAAAAATCACACATGTATGGCTTTTCCTGACCATGAAGTTTCATATGATTCCTAAATGAGGAATGCATGAAAGATTTGTTGCATATTGGGCACGTCTGTCTGAAATTCTCATGTTCATCGGACAATCTGTGAGCTTGATAATCTTCAAAGCCTTTAAAGTTCAAATCACATCTTCTGCATCTCCATTTTCGTTCTTTTTTAACTTTTTTATTACTTTTATCTTCGTAACTTTCATCTTCATCAACTATTTCTGCGCAACCGTTAGTGTTGTCATCTTCAAATGTGGGTTCTTCTATATTATGTTCTACAGACTCCTCTTTTGGAATTTTCAACAATTGATCAGTCTTTTGAGCAGTTTTCCTGAAAGAAATTGCATTTTGGAGTTGTGTGTAACAACTAGAACAAAGATGCTTTGAAAAGGCATCTTCAGCTTCAAGTTCGATGCCTCCAAATGTTTTTAATGCTTCCGACATATCTTCTGCAAGATCATTTCCAAATATTGGAATATGGCCTTCGGTCATACAAACTCTACAAGTGGGTGCTTCCTCTTGGGTATTATCATCTTCAGCATCTGAAGAATTAGAACCTTCTTCAATGTTTGATGCTCGTCTGTTGGCTTTCCATTTTCTTGATAGTTGTTTGCAATGAAGCATTTTAAAAATCATCATAGACCCAACCATGATCAATATCAATCTTTAAAATATTTTTCCTCTGTAAATAAAATCTAATTTTCCAAAATCTGCTAGGTATTGTAATATATTTTGTGTTTGTCCTCTAATTATTGTATTGTGCAAACCTAGTGCAAGCAAACGTAGGAATGAGAACCTGAACTGAAAGGTTACAAGTACACATAGGTATGTGAACATATAATTTAACAATGATTTCTGTAAAACGTAGGTAGTGAATTAGGTACTTTACTTGCTCAGTGGATTTCTGAATGAAAAAATAAAAACCTTGAAATCTTGAAAATATTTTCCTACCACACACACACACGACACGAAATGACAGTCAAAGAGTAAAATAATCTATGACCAAAGAGTAAAATACTGACCAAAATTCAAAGAAATTAAATTCGAAGTATTTCTTAGGCTGGCCAAACACAGACGTAATCACGTAACGGAATCTCGAAACGGAATCCCGATTCGGAATTCCGAACGCAGCAATTGCATACAAAATCTATGGGCCTGCCACACACAAGCGTTAACATTACAACAATAACGTACGGAATAAAATTACGTACGGAATGTTAACGCATGTGTGTGGCAGGCCCATAGATTTTGTATGCAATTGCTTCGTTCGGAATTCCGAATCGGGATTCCGTTTCGAGATTCCGTTACGTGATTACGTCTGTGTGTGGCCGGCCTAAAATTGAGTTGGCAAGGCAACATTGTTCAACTAACAAAAATACAATTTGGATTTTTTTTCATTGCAAGTATTAATTTTCAAGATTTCTCTAATCTATTTTAGTGAATATTCTCTTTGATCTATTTAATTTGCGATTGCAAGTAAAAGCTGTATCTAATTTATGAAACATTTAGTGATTACTCTTTGTTAGTAGAGAGATAGTAAAGATGGTTGGACCCCTACTGTTGCTGAAAATGTTACACAGTAGGAAAAAATGTGAAAGCTCTGCGTCTTCGTCACTAGAAAAATGTAACCGACCTGATAAATTAATGAAAAAATATGGACGAAATTATTACCAGGAAAACACCTGCAGAGTTTGTTTAAAAGAGACAGATATTATGGGTATACCACTATTTGGTGATTCAGAGTCTGAGGAGGACATCGCTCAGGCTTTGTCAACATTTGGCGGAATAGAAATTGATAAAAAAGACACATACCCTAAATACATATGCCACTCATGCCATGGTTTATTGCGAGTGGCTATCGTGCTTAGAAAAACTGCCCAAAAGTCAGATAAGTTACTCAAGAAATCATCTAGACATGTGAATGAAGCTACTATGCTAAGCAATATCAGTTATGATAACTTTATGTCAGAAGACAACGATAACATTGATAACAACACAGAGTTTGTTTGGGAACCACCAAAGAGTTATGTTTGTAAGAAATGTGACTTGGAATTCACAACTGTGAAAGAATTCTGTGATCACAATGCGTCTGTGAATCACGAAGAAAAAAGAGTTACTTGTCCTGTGTGTAACAAGACATATTCATCCGTTTATTACAAGGTACACAAGAATATACATCAGGCAAAAAATCCATTTATGTGCGACATCTGTGGAAAAAAGTTTTCTACAAATGGAACACTGACAAAGCATAGGTTGACTCATTTCTATGAGCTTCCATTTAAATGTCCTCATTGCCCCTACAGAGGGAGGTTTACTGAAAATCTTAAATTGCATATGAGGACTCACACAGGTGAAAAGCCATACCAATGCTCCGAATGTGCTGCACGATTTATTAACAAGAGTAATTTAAACAAACACGCACTAACTCACAGAGAAGACCGAGACTTCAATTGTGATGCATGTGGGAAGGGTTTCGTTACAAAGACAAGGTTAGAGGTTCATATCAAAGTTGAACACTTGGGCATTAGGAATGAGATATGTGATATTTGCAGTAAAGCTTTTGGAACACGAAAACAAATGATGAAACACAAACTGAATGTTCACAAAAGATCTAAACTTAAATCTGGAAGAATGCCATTATATTTGCAGGTAGAGAAGATGGGACTAAACATCGAAAATTAAAACATTGTAGGTATAAGACAAATACACTAGCTTCCACCTGCAACTTTGCCGATGTGTAAATTCGGTAAATCCTTTGACTGTGATACAAAGTATCCTATGTTTTATTCCAGGCTATAAACTATCTGTGTGGCAAATTTGTCAAAAGATTTTGCTTGATTGAGTAAAAAACATCCAAATATCTAAACATCCAACAATTATTTTTTTATTATTAGCAGGAACCAAGAGAATCATAAAAAAAAAATCACCTTTGAGCATATTTGATGTACCTTTATCAGTTGAAACCTTGTAACTGACCTGTTGGAAAACAAATGTTTATTGTAAATAAATTAAGTATATCATCATAGCATTTCGTACCCTTATTGCAATCCGATTTTCTGCATCAAAATTTTGAAAAACAAACTAACAACAGATTGATGATACAAAAATATCCCTTCGTAGTAGGGTTGCCAACCGTACTATAATATATATTTCCGGTCTGCGTACTATATACTGTTGAAGAAATATATAGTACGCAAAAATACTATATTTTTAACATCAAACGCTAAGAAACAAATAGCGTGCAGTGTATATGGTATCTGAATTCTGAAAGCATCTGTCTTATTGCATCAATGTCAAATTCAAAAGCTTCAAACGATAGTTTGGTCATTGGTTGGTCTGCTCTATCTTTGTTTTGAGATTTTGTTGGTAATCATCTGCAAAATATAACATTATTCTTTCTTTGAGAAATATAACTCAAGTCTTAGATAAATTAGATAATATGGAAAGTGGTAGCGATAACGAAAGTGCGTCAAGTTCAATTCAAGTGCGATTAAAAAGCGAAAGATACAAAAAAGACTCCAAAAATATCCAAAACTTGTTGAAAAATGCAAAATCTGAAAAAATATAGTTTTTATAAAAATAAATAAGTAAAAAATAAAATTTGCTTACTAAATACTATATCTTTTTTAAGTGTACTATATTTTTTAGAGCTTAATTTGAAAAATACTATATTTTGCCACAGACATGTTGGCAACCCTACTTCGTAGCATAATGTACAAAACGCAAAATGAACATACGCAAAATGTACATAGGCGCAATATACAATACGCAAAATGTATACTTTCTAAAATGTACAATACGCAAAATGTACAATTCGCAAAATGTGCAATACGCAAAATGTTCATACGCAAAGTGTTTATTGATTAGGTAGGTTGATATTTCGCCGTTATACATAGGTACAGAGGATACATTTTAATAATTGATAGTACCTAAGTATGCTGTTTTTTTATTTCGCACTCGGCCATTGCATATTTTTTTTATCTACAACGGGATAGTGCTTGGCCTTTGTTTAGTTTGTGTTGTGTTGTTTTTTTCAAAGTTCAGAAATCAAAATTATTAAGGAAGACTCCGTTAAAGATTATTAATGGAGGAGATTCAGATCGCTATACACACCCAACTGATCTGACCAGCATTCTAAAAGATTAATGGACATGTTTAAAAAAACCGCGAAAATAGCATGAAAATGTATGGAAATCATGAAACTGAGAACATATTATTTTGGGGAAAAATTAAATGAGATCTGGGAACTTAGGATCCAACTTAGTCCCTCGAACTAAATTCCCTCTTTTTTTTTACTTGTTGTATAATCTACTATTATTATTTCAAAAGGTGGTGTTAGAAAATGCTACTTAGGCCCCCGCCATTCAAGATTCCTATCTTGAATGGCCTTCGTAACATAAGTCATAATACCTAAATCTTCTTAACATAGGATTTGAGACTGAAAAATACCCCTGTATTTTTCAGTCTCAAATCCGATGTTGTGCTTATTGTAATTGTACAATACGTACAGTACGCATATTGATGCGTATGTACATTTTGCATATTGTACATTTTGCAAATTGTACATTTCGCGTATGTACGTTTTGCGTATTGTACATTTTGCGTATTGTACATTTCACGTATGTATGTTTTGCGTATTGTACATTTCACGTATGTACATTTTGAGTATTGTACATTTTGCGTATTGTACATTTCGCGTAGGTATGTACATTTTGCGTTTTGAACATTTTGCAACAGGTGCACATTTTGCGTATTGTACAATATGCTACGAAGGGAAAAATATGCTATGTTAGTTTTCAACGCAAGTAAATTTTTATAAATTCAAGTAATGTTTAGTCATAGTATAAAAATGAGTACTAGTAGTAAGTATAATAATTTAGGAAATCTTGTATCTTTTCACGAAAAAGTAGAAAATAACCAGTAAGGGTTAATCGGTTTTTTCTGAATGTCGGGAAAATACAAAAAAATGTAAATAATCCTCTGGCATCTTTACTGGCAATTTCTATTGAATCTTTTATTTGAAATAAGCCAAAATCAACTTTAGTAAGTACAACAATAGCAGGTACCTATATGTATAAAAAATAAACATTAGTGTAAAAAATATGGTGCTATTCTCATTTCAACCAAAAACAATTTACAATATATTTCATCCCTTTAGACCAGTGGCACAGAATATATAACCAGTGGTTCAGTAATGATGATGAAGGACCATTTGACAAAATTTCTGTCTTGCCATGGACCATCATTACTTTACTCTCTTTGGACCATCCACTGTTAGGATTGGAGGTAAAATACAGTAAATGAATGAAGGGTTGTCAGTTTAGGATTGCTTCGCGGACCACTTCTGGTGCTTCCAGGAACCACCAGTGGTCCGCAGACCACCGGTTAAGAACCACTGGTTTAGGCCTTATCCTATGCACCCCTTAAAGGCCTAAACGATCCTTTATTCTCAACGAGTTACACTGAATCACGGATCACACGCAGGTCGTCAACGCAACTCTTAACATACGCACTAGGGCATCCAATCTCAGTATACCGAGATCTCGAAATACCGAAATCCCGCATCATTTTCCAGTCCCGCAAGGAGCGGGATTACCAGTGCGGGATCCGCGGGATTTGCTGGACTAGAAAGTAGCATAAAAACCTCTTGCAAGCGCTGCCTGGCACGTGAGTACTGAATGACTGATTGGCGAACGACTGCGCGCTTGTCCCGCGCATGCGCCGCGCTGTTGAAATGATGTGCATGTGGTCATGTGGTGTGAGTGTTCCTATCCTAGAAATTGATTTGACCATACGAAGATTTTAAGAAATAATTGTGAAAACTTGATGGTGAAATCGAAAAATTTGTGAAACCTATGTAGACTAAGTTATGGTCGATTATATAGAACACTCATACCGCCAGTCTCGCGAAAACGCCATACTTGATATCATGCAATATACTAGACGTATGTTAAAAAAAGATATATGGAAAATTTGTGCTGAATTTGTGACAACTATTCACAAAATAATCAATTCATTATCATGGTTAATTTGGATTTTATAAGGGTTTTACGGTGTGTGGTGTGTGAGTGTTCCTAAAATCACTAACTTTAACTGAATAATATTGAAATTTTATTATTGTATATGATAATTCGGATTCAGAGTAAATTTGTGACACATAAATCTTGTCACAAAACGTGATAGATTAAGAGCAATTAAACATTTTGTTTATTTTTCAATGCTCGTGTGAGTGTTCCATATTTTGGCATTTATTTGATTAACCAGACCTCGTATACAAGTGGAGGCTTCATCCAAAATTGTGAAAAGTTTGTTCTTAAAATTTAAAACATCTTCTATTTCCGTAAGCGTTATACTTTAATAGTTATATTTTTTTTACATTTTCAAAGGAATATTTTATGTAGGGTGGGTATGCTTTTTTATTTAGTCGGACACAATTTTCGTCTACCCTCGTATTGGCTAACTTTTACTCGTAGTTTGGCGTTGTAATAATTCTATTTTTATTGCAGTCTGTTGTTTTTTTATCTAATACTAGCTTTTGCCTGCGACTTCGTCCGCGTGGAAATTCCTAGGGAACTTTTGACCGGTTGCAATCAAATCTGACAGAAATCGCAGTTACATCGATGCTTGAGTAACAGTGCTTAGCAACAGAGTAACGTAATTCGCTAGCGGGATAAAAAGTATCTTATCTTTTTTTTACCCCCCCCCCCCCCCCCCCCCCCCCGACGCAAAAAGGGAGGGGTGTTATAAGTTTAACGTGTCTGTGTATCTGTCTGTGGTATCGTAGCTCCTAAACGGATGAACCGATTGGTAGGGTAACCATGACCTGATCAGCCGTTTGAAGATCATCAGCTCTTTAATAGTAGATGAGAGGATCTTACTAACTTCCATATTATTATATCCTATCGATTTGAAATTTGGTACAGTGTTACTTCAATGAGCTTTTGATGAGAGGATCTGACCTTCCATGTGTCTTATCGATTCGAAATTTGGTATCGTGTTATTTCAATGAGATTGGAAGTATATGGTAAGGTAACCATGACCTGTAGCCCTACCATGAGTTGATGCAAACTGTTTACGTTACCGTAAACCATCGTTATGTCTCTTTAACTCGCACTGACTGTGACCAGTATATCCGATAGTTTACGGTAATGTAAACAGTTTGCATCAACTCATGGTAGGGCCACAGATCAGCCGTGTGTCGGGGGGGTTTTTTATTTTTGTTATTACGTGATTGAGTAACAAACATCTAAACATCCAAAACGTTAAACTTTCACATTTTTAATATTAGTAATTCGCGTTCTCATTCCTATTCCCGTTCTCGTATTTTACTTAGGGGATTTTTTTTTCAATAGTAAAGATGATCCTGTTATTTTACATTCTCTGTCATACGGGCTTTTAGACTTAAATAAAAAAGTGACTGTGACATACGGACGGACAGACAGACAGACATGACGAATCTATAAGGATTCCGTTTTTTGCCATTTAGGCTACGGAACCCTAAAAAGATGTTATCGAGCCCAATAAAATGTAATACCTAGGTACTATAGCGACCGTAAGTAACAAAATAACCGTTACATAAAGATGCTGGTAACAATAAACGCAACCCTTAATTGCATGTTATCAACCATATAATTAGTTTTTCAGTATAATTTGGACTTTCTTTAAGTTTATCGGCAAAGTTTTAACTGAAAACACAACACTTAATAAGCAGCTCATCTTACACCTGCAGGATCCCGCAAATACCGAGATCACAAATAACATGCGGGATTGGATGCCCTAATACGCACCTCTTCAATTTTCGCAACTCGTCTCATTTTTTCGTTTTATCTAATATAATGTGTCAAAATGATTTATTTAATCGTATGGCGTTTTATTATTATTCGTAGGATAATTTACTATTATTATATTTGAAATTATTAACTTTTATAGGACAACATCCAGGTCACGTAACCAGTCGATAGCTGCTGGTGTTAGGACGTCGTAGAGTTCCCGTGGATCGCCTCGGAAATGGCCAAATGATGACTTTAGATCATGGCTGCACAATATTGAGTCTAATTTGGTCACCCATCCTATTTTTGACCACACAAAAAGTGGCTGCACAATCTTTGTAAAGTCTAATAGAATAAATAAGGTTCGATAAAAATTGTGCACTTGTGCAGCCACTTTTTGTGTGGTCATAAGCAACTGCTTGTCAAAGCTGGCGTCCACTAGACGCGCCGAGTCGAGCCGAATCGAATCGCAAATAATTCGCCTCTATACATTTACTATGAAACTGCGTCGTTCTATTAACAACTTATTAAAGGAGTCGTTCTTTCCTGGGTTCACTTTTTAAAATTTTCCTACACCCATAATATTTTTTTTTCTCGTAGATTTCTTTCGTGGGACAAGGTTCCCAAAAAGAAAAAAATATTAATTCCTGCAAACATAAATTTTTTTTTTTAAAATCTCGAATAATGGTGCTCTTCATTGTGTATTTCTTAATGTTTTCGCTTTAAAATGAAAGTGTCTTACTATTAATTTTACTCTCCCGGGTATATCAATAAATTCTAATGCTTGTTACAAGTTTTTACTGTTGATTTAATCCTGAAAATCCATTTTGTGCGGCTGCCGGCTGTTAAGGGATATTCCTTAGCATTTTTATTTCTATTAAAATGACTACATTGGCTGTTGATATGTCATTTTATTTGACATCTGACAGCATCAATGTGACATATGACAATAAAAAATCGATGTTGCCAAGGTAGAAAAACGTTTTGGGTTGCTGTTTTATTAACTTTAACTATACATACATATACTCGCGCCTGTTTCCCATGGGGGTAGGTAGAGACTACTATCTAAGAACTATCCAACTTTAAAAATAAAAAAAAATATGTTTGCAGGTTTAAAAAAAAATATATTTATACATGGACAGATTCCTTATTTTGTTCTCTTTCCATAAAATATAATTTTATGACCATAGGCCACGGGTTACCCAAATGGGCCCAGCCTCCATACAACAATGGAACATCTCCTTTAAACCCCTTTCAGTATAGGATGCATCTTAATAAGTACTACAGGTGTTAGCAAGCTCTTCACTCCCATCCCATACAAACAAACAAACTATGTAAATAGTTTTGCAAGGAAAATATAATTAAGTACCTACTTATGTAAGTGAAGACCATAACACTAAATGCTACTACGAGTAATACAGAGCAATGCGACAAAACAAAACCATTAACAAATGTTAATGGTTCAGTTCAGTATGTTCAGTGTGAAAGTGAAAGTGAAATAAGCTTTATTCAAATAAACTTAATTATTAAGTACTTTTGAATCGTCTATATTTTCCTACCACCCGAATTTTTTTAGCTGACAAGAAGAACGGAAGAACGAAGTATGTCAAAAACACTATGATGATACATTTTTATATATTTACAATAAACGTTTGCGTTTCTAGAGGTTAACTAATATACCTAAAATACATCAGTGTAGAAAATATGCTCAAGGAGATGAACTGTGTTGGAGGTGAAGAAATGTTTTTTTATTTAATTATGTATGATTGATATTATTGTTTTAAGTTTCGATGTTTAGTCCCATCTTCTCTACCTGCAAATACAGTGGCATTCTACCACATTTAAGTTTGGGCCTTTTGTGAACCTTCAGTTTGTGTTTCATCATTTGTTTTCGTGTTCCAAAAGCTTTACTGCAAACATCACATATCTCGTCCCTTATGCCCATATGTTCAACCTTGATATGTATCTCTAATATTTTCTTTGTAACAAAGCCCTTTCCACATGCATCACAATTGAAGTCTCGATCTTCTCTGTGAGTTAGTATGTGTTTATTTAAATTACTCTTGTAATTAAATCGTGAAGCACATTCAGAGCATTGGTATGGCTTTTCACCTGTATGAGTCCTCAAATGCAATTTAAGATTCATCTTAAACCTCCCTCTGTAGGGGCAATGAGGACATTTAAATGGAAGCTTATAGAAATGAGTCAACCTATGCCGTGTCAGAGCTCCTTTTGTAGCAAATTTTTTCCCACAGATGTCACACATAAATGGATCTTTTGGCTGATGTGTAATCTTGTGTGACTTATAATAATCGGATGAATATGACTTGTTACACACAGGACAAATAACTATTTTTTCTTCATGATTCACAGACACATTGTGATCACAGAATTCTTTTAAAGTTGTGAATTCTAAGTCACATTTATTACAAACATAACTCTTTGGTGGTTCCCAAACTAACTCAGTGTTATCAATAATGCTATCATTGTCGTCTTCATCATCATCGTTATTGATATTGCTTAGCATGGTAGCATCATTCGCATGTCTAGACGATTTCTTGAGCAACTTATCTGACTGTTGTGCAGTTTTTCTAAGCGAGATAGCAACTCTCAATAAATCATGGCATGAGTGGCATATGTATTTAGGGTATGCATCTTTTCTATCAATTTTTATTCCACCAATTGTTGACAAAGCCTGAGCGATGTCCTCCTCTGTCTCCGAACCACCAAATATTGGTAAATCCATAATATCTGTCTCTTTCAGACAAACTCTGCAGGTATTTTCTGGGTAATAATTTGTTCTATGTTTTTTCTTTACGGTTTGACGATCTGTATGGTTTCTTCCCTCTCTACGCGACGAAGATGCAGACCTTTTACGTGTTTTCCTACTGTGTAACATTTTCAGCAACAGTAGTGGTCCAACCATTTCACATAAATGATACTGACTTCCAATAATTCTCTCTTCTCGAGTTATTTTATTTACCAACGTGAGTGAAAGAAAAGAATAGAAAAGAAATTCTGAGTTATGTTAGGTACCTACTTTTGTTTTTTTTGTTTAGAGGAAACAGTGTTGCCTGCCAGTTGCCATGTCCAAAATCTGGTCGATCGACGGTGATACAGCTCAAAAAATACGGTATTCTAAAGGTGCGTTCCCACCTGTGCGTCTGGAGACGCACGAGAGCGCACCAGACAAGACGACACACCGTGGGAAACGACGCGTTCGTCGCGGTGCGTTCGTAGTTTGTTCCTGTGCGTCCGTGTTCGTCCTCGTGCGGTTCGTTGCGGTGCGTGGTAGCGCGCACAGGTGGTAACGCACCTTAAGAAATTACGGCGATTGTGCGTGCGTGGAAAAAAACGGTGTACTATTCATAAAAAATAATAACAGTAATAGTGCGATAAATTGCTTTTTATCACAAAAACTAGATGACTAGAATTCAAAACATTTAAGTACAATATTAACGAGAAATAACTTTATAATTTATTACTTTGAGTAATTCATCATCAGCCCCCCTAGCATGACCGATTTATATCGCGTGATATAGCATTTTATCGACACTCAACTGTCAAACTCCTTTGTCTTTTTGACAGTTAATCGTGATAAAACGCTATATCACGCGATATAAATCGGTCATGCTAGGGGGGCAGGCTTTTTAATGCAGTTTTGTGCGTGCCCTTTGATTGATTGTTGTGTCACAAGATTTCTTTTTATCGAGCGGGTAATTATTTAATTCCGCTTTTTAAGGTTCCGTAGCCAAAATGGCTAGGGAAGCTCGGTGGCTCAGTGGTTTAGCGCCTGGCCCAGCGATTGCGGAAGTTAAGCAACGTTCGTAAGGGTCGTTCATGGGATAGGTGACCAAAAATTTATTATTACGAGCTCCTCCGTGCTTCGGAAGGCACGTTAAGCCGTTGGTCCCGGCTGCATTTGCAGTCGTTAACACCCACCAATCCGCATCTGGCCCGCGTGGTGGGTTATGATGGCCCATCCTCTTTACCAACCATAAAGAAGGCCTGTGCCCCAGCAGTGGGGACATCAAAAATGGCTGATGGACAAGCCAAAATGGCAAAAAACGGAACCCTAATAGATTCGTCATGTTTGTCTGTCTGTCCGTCCGTATTTAACGATTTTAACACGAAAATAAAAAATAAATATTATGGGGGCTCCCCATATATGGAACTGAAACTGAAAAAAAAATGTTCTTCATACCAATACGTGCTGTCTAACATTGAAAAAGTGGTAAAATGTGTGTTCCCCCCCCCTCTAACTTTTGAAATAAGAGAGTGAAAAGCCAAAAAAATAATATGCTTTAGATCTTAATAAAAACTTTCAACGAAAATTGGTAGTGGTATTAAAAATGGTATGGTATAAGGTAACTACGGCGCGTGGCCCGACACGCACTTGGCCGGGTTTTTTTTGTCCTTATGTCGCATATGTACATATAATTCGATCTCGTACAGCTTGGCCATAAAGAGTTGACAAAAATTGAGGGCGTCACTTTCTATTTTAAACACGTCAAAATCACGAACTATTTGGCAACACTGACTATATTTTGTACTGAAAATTTTTAGTTCCATTTTATTTAATTTCAACTCTTTATGGCCAAGCTGTACTTCCTTAACTATTTTTACTAAGAAAATTCAAATGCCTGCAGATTAGGGTAGATATTTGTCACCGTTGTCATGCTTCAACGGTAGGTGGTAGATTTGTGTGAAATACTGAAATACGGTGCGGTGCATTTACCGTAATTACGGTGCACATGGCAACACATAGGAAAACCACATAGTTTACCACAGATTACTAATTTCAATTTTATACTAAGGCCGCGTTCCGAATCACACACTGACACACAGCACAGCACTATGAGCGCGCCCGGTCCGATTTTCATGCTTACAAAACGCTCACGTAAGTTGAAGTGACGTCACAGATGACGTCAACGCATGTGCTAACGACGCTCAGTAAAGCACTGTGAGCGTTGTCGGTGTAGCTGTCAAACTTCCTTTTATCCTAGAATTAATATTTACTTTATCGAGATAACCCCTATTTGAGGTTACGTTGTTAAACACAATCCAACGTTAGCGGTGTTAGCGCTCTCACGAGCGGTCCGGATCAATAGTGTCGTGAGCGTGCTGACAGCGTGCTAATGATTCGGACTGGTAAAGAATGGTAAGCCCCCAGCGGGTCTACCGGCTAAAAATAATGAAGTTAATGTTAACTGTAAGTATGTGATACATTGCTTCTTTTCTTTGGTAAGTTTTTATTTGTGCCAAAACAAAGTAGCAATGTATCACATACTTACAGTTAACATTAACTTCATTATTTTTAGCCGGTAGACCCGCAGAACGGCTTAAGGATATGTTTCTTATTTGCTGATGGTAAGCCCACAGAGCGTTTGCGGTACAAAACGATGTATTTTAATTTGTAATCTGTGCGCACCATACAACACATTCTCGAGTGATTGTGTCATTTCTTTAATTTAATTTTGCCACATGGTTTGTGCCACGCAAATCGGTTCGGTTTGTACCGCGCCGCCACGGTAAAGAAATGTGTCAGGGGGCAAGCCCCCTGACACATTTGACACCCCCTGACACACACACACACACCATCAATGAGTGGGTCTCCAGCTTCCTCATAGGCTATAGAGAAATTCTAAGCATGCCATATTTTAAAGCATAATAGCAGCAATCAAACTTCCAGACATAATAATAGCAGCCACCATAAGCTCGTTACCATGAGTTGTTTTATGTGTGCGAGCTGGCGACACGTGTCTACAGCTTACACATGCCGTTAAGGCAAACCAGTGAGGTTAGGGTTTTAGACTATAGTCAGAAATTTAGAGACTAATTGCAGCAATAAGATCCAAAAAACCAACCATCACACTCAAATACTCTTGAAACTACGAGCATAAAACTGTGTGCGAGCTGGGGACCCGTGTCACTGGCTTGCACAGCTGTATTTTCGTAATTATTTAAGCTACGATTATGTAATATACCTCAAAATTTTCAGCCGAATTGCAGCATTAGGCTCCAAATTTTTCAAAACTTTAACTCGAAAGGTTTTTGAGCTACGAGCCGATATCTATGTGTAAGCTGGGGACCCGTGTCGCCGGCTGACACATGGTGAATTGCTGTAACTGTATATGTTAGAGTTTCGTTTTAAAGATCAAATGATATGTTATAATTGCAGCACACACGAGGCAAAATTTCAAATCTCTGGGCCTCTTAGTTTCGAAATTATAAGCCAAAAACCGTTTTCCCGCCAAAAAATTCAAAAAAATGGCTCGGAAGCGGCTAATCGCGCCGTTGCCGTTCCGTGCGCTACACTATTGCAATAGAATTTAAACCTAAGAGCTAGTATTATTTTGAGTCATTTTAATTTGCGCTCTCGATCGTTTTAATTTATGTACTGAGAATTTTAGTCTAAGAGGTAGGAGCTAATATAACTGGTTATCTAATTTAATATAAAAGCAAAGTCTATTTATATAGGAATGTTTATATCGCTAAGGTATAGGTACTTTATTTTAAGGAGCTTTAAATAATTAATGCAACCATGTAAAAGTAATCATTTCGCACCAATGAAACTTAGTATTGAATAATTCCGATTATCATGTATGGTCTTCATCATCAGTTCCATTTCACCAAAATGGTACTTTCCGAAAGCAAATGCATAGGTTACTTAAGAAAATACCAAAATCGCTATAGGTGTGCCTATAATATTTGAAGAGTTTCCTTGATTTGTCCAGGAACCCATCATTAGATCCTGACTTCATGATAATGGGACCAACTTGGAAGTATATACTTTCAAACAAAAAATCAATTTTTCAAATCGGTCCAGCAGTCTTCGAGTAATCGAATAACATACATAACTCCTCCTCTTTTTGAAGTCGGTTAAAAAGTTTTAGTTATGTTGATTATTTGCTCCAAATGTGCCTAGGTATACCTATTATAGTCGACTAGTGACCGCCCGCGACTTTATCTGCGTGAAAAGTTTATTTGTTCTTTTTTAATCTCTTTTTATCCAGTTAATTAATAAAAAATCCTGTGGTTTTATGGTCTTTTTTTTAAATGGTAACGATATTTTGTATAATCGCTACATCCCTATTTGAACTGATCGAGTGATCAAAATTTATAACCTAATAAAAACGTGTTAATAAAATAAAATAAAGTACCTATACCTTAGCGATATAAACATTCCTATATAAATAGACTTTGCTTTTATATTAAATTAGGTAACCAGTTATATCAGCTCCTACCTCTTAGACTAAAATTCTCAGTACATAAATTAAAACGATCGAGAGCGCAAATTAAAATGACTCAAAATAATACTAGCTCTTAGGTTCAAATTCGATTGCAATAGTGTAGCGCACGGAACGGCAACGGCGCGATTAGCCGCTTCCGAGCCATTTTTTTGAATTTTTTAGCGGGAAAACGGTTTTTGGCTTATAATTTCGAAACTAAGAGGCCCAGTGATTTGAAATTTTGCCTCGTGTGTGCTGCAATTATAACATATCATTTGATCTTTAAAACGAAACTCTAATATATACAGTTACAGCAATTCACCATGTGTCAGCCGGTGACACGGGTCCCCAGCTTACACATAGATATCGGCTCGTAGCTCAAAAACCTTTCGAGTTAAAGTTTTGAAAAATTTGGAGCCTAATGCTGCAATTCGGCTGAAAATTTTGAGGTATAGTACATAATCGTAGCTTAAATAATTACGAAAATACAGCTGTGCAAGCCAGTGACACGGGTCCCCAGCTCGCACACAGTTTTATGCTCGTAGTTTCAAGAGTATTTGAGTGTGATGGTTGGTTTTTTTGGATCATATTGCTGCAATTATGCTCTAAATTTCTGACTATAGTCTAAAACCCTAACCTCAATGGTTTGCCTTAACGGCATGTGTAAGCTGTAGACACGTGTCGCCAGCTCGCACACATAAAACAACTCATGGTAACGAGCTTATGGTGGCTGCTATTATTATGTCTGGAAATTTGATTGCTGCTATTATGCTTTAAAATATGGCATGCTTAGAATTTCTCTATAGCCTATGAGGAAGCTGGAGACCCACTCATACACCATCAACAAATAAAAAAGCATTCAGTTCAGAAGCAGGCCTTAAACAGGACTGCTTAAGGCCGGTCATAGTACGAAAAAATAAGGCAGTTTAATATAAGCCCTGCTATAAGAGCTCATAGTAAGGCCCCAGTAATCAACAGTCTGTCGCAACTTCCATACAAAAAAAGATTCTATGAAACGGACACGAATTTTGATGGCGACTATATTTGTCTCACTCTTCCTCATTCTTTCTCGTTCTTTGATGATAGGTCATCTTTATTTGTCAGAGAAACATGGCGGCAACATTTAAAGTATTGTAACAAATAAAATTAATTTGTGTAGGTAGTTAAAAGTTTGTTTTATAATAGTTTTGTGATATTTAAAAGTTTGTTTTAATGTTTTAATTTGTTAATAGTCAAGTAAGGTGCAGTACATGTAAATCACAATGAAGCATGTAAAATGTGAAATTTGTGGTTTAAAATCGGCGTGAAAAGACGATACAAAACGGTTTTTTATGGCCAAATTTCCTTCAGATGAGCTTCGGTGAGTAATACATTAACCAATATAACATTCGTTTACAATTTTTGGTACCTATAGGTATTTGAATGAAATAATAAAATTTTAGTCAGAAAAATAATCTGCAGGAAAATAGAGTGGTGCTACATCATATATAAATATCGATATCGATGCTTTTAATTTTAGGTGTAAGAAATGGGCTTGGTCCAATTCTGAATATTATAAACTAGTTTAATATTTTATTATAATTGCAATTTTAAATCTGTTTTGATTTAACTCTTACTTCAGGTCACTACTATGAGCTAACGAATTAATTGGCGAAAATGCGATTTTTTTGGGAATAAATCTTTTTAATATTTTTTTATTATATTAGCAATTCTATATCTGTCTTATTCCAAGTCACAACTTAGAGCTAATAAAATGTTTAGCAAAAATGCGACAATGACTTTTTTTTGGTAATAATTAATACTTTTAAGTTCTTTTTTTTTACTATAATTGTAATTTTATATCCATTTTAATGTAACTCTTATTTCAGGTCACTATTATGGTCTATGAGCAAATGAATTGATCGGCGAAAATGCGACGATGAGGATTAATTTTGTATTTTTTCTTATTATAATGGCAATGTTGTATTATTATGTATGTATTAATAATGAAATATGCGGTGAAAATGCGACAGTGAGGATTTTTTTGGAAAATACATATTTTTTTAATTTTTTCTAATATTCAACTGAACACATGCTCTGTTTTTTAACTAAAAGTACTGCCCATAGGTTAAATGCTTGATAATTAATTCTAACATACTTGTTTGACTCAGTACTGGTTAGAAAACAGAGTATTGTGTCATGTTAGTAGAAATTTTAAAATTATTCCTTAAATAAAGCGCAGTTCAGTGCATTCATCGATATCGATAAAAAAAAATACTATAATTTCGCCCATCTCTATTTCTTTCCTGTAGGTTGGCAAAACATTGTTTTACATTCGTTATGTTGGCTACGTCGAGGTATGTTTGATTTGACATTTCGTAGATTTTTTTGGTCTATGAAGTCCCGTCTCTTCTTACGTATAGTATTGCTTTCTCTGTGGTAATCAATGCACTAAGTACACAAATATGTACATGGACCCTATTTTAGCAATTTTTGAGACTATTTCGGTCGGATTCGCACTAACAGCGCTAGTTTAATATACTATATCTATGGCGCTAGCAGGGTTTTTATTGACTTTGTATTGACATTGACATTTAAAGTTCTTGGTCGTTCCAAACCTTAGAGCGACTTAAAAAACAACCAAACAACCGGCCCTCTAACGTTCTGAACGCAACCCAGCGTGATTAGGAACGCAGCAGCCTATAGCCGCTGTCACTGTCAAAAAATAGGTTAGGTAGGTAGGTAGTGTAGGTACCTACCTCGTACTATAGTATTGCTTTCTCTGTGCCTCGTACCAACCACATAGCAAATTTATAGGGTAGGTAGTCTATAGTACCTATTTATACTTTACACCTCGTACCTACTTATGTTGTGATTTGATTTATTTAAATAATTGTTCTTTTTGCTAATAAAAATAGCTTAAAGTAAAAACATAAACGTAAAATAAACACAAATCTCTTTGATTAACATGGTTGGACCACTACTGTTGCTGAAAATGTTACACTATAGGAAAAAACGTGAAAGTTGTGCATCTTCGTCGCATAGAGAGGGAAGAAACCAGTCAGATCGTCAAACCGTAAAGAAATTAAAGAAAAAATATGCACGAAATTATTACCCGGAAAGCACTTGCAGAGTTTGTCTAAAAGAGACAGATATGGATATACCAATATTTGGTGATTCAGAGGCCGAGGAGGACATCGCTCAGGCTTTGTCAACATTTGGCGGAATAGAAATTGATAAAAAAGACACATACCCTAAATACATATGCCACTCATGCCATGGCTTATTGCGAGTGGCTATCGTGCTTAGAAAAACTGCCCAAAAGTCAGATAAGTTGCTCAAGGAATCATCTAGACATGCAAATGAAGCTACCATGCTAAGCAATATCAGTTATGATGATATCTTCATGTCAGACGACAACGATAACATTGATAATGCAGAGTTAGTTTGGGAACCACCAAAGAGTTATGTTTGTAAGAAATGCGACTTGGAATTCACAACTTTGAAAGAGTTCTGTGATCACAATGTAACTGTTGATCATGAAGAGAAAAGAGTTACTTGTCCTGTGTGTAACAAGACATATTCATCTGTTTACTACAAGACACACAAGAATATCCATCAGCCAACGTACCCGTTTATGTGTGACATCTGTGGGAGAAAATTTGCTGCAAATGGAACATTGACACGGCATAGGTTGACTCATTTCTATAAGCTTCCATTTAAATGTCCTCATTGCCCCTACAGAGGGAGGTTTAGCGAAAATCTAAAATTGCATATGAGGTCTCACACAGGTGAAAAGCCGTACCAATGCTCTGAATGTGCTGCAAGATTTGTTAGCAAGAGTAATTTAAATAAACACTCAGTTACTCACAGAGAAGATCGTGATTTTAATTGTGATGCATGTGGAAGGGGGTTTTATACAAAGAGAAGGTTAGAGACACATATCAAGGTTGAACATATGGGCATAAGGGACGAGATATGTGATGTTTGCAGTAAAGCTTTTGGAACACGAAAACAAATGATGAAGCACAAACTGAAGGTTCACAAAAGGCCCAAACTTAAATCTGGTAGAATGCCATTGTATTTGCAGGTAGAGAAGATGGGACTAAATGTTGAAACTTGAGCATATTTTCAACACTGACGTATATCAGATGACCTTTAATAATTGTAATTATAAAAGCCATTTATTCCACATCTCAGGGTGGAGGCCTCCTCCAACTTCTTCCAGGATTCTTTGTCAGTTAACCACCTGTACGAAAGCTAATGTCTGTTCAAGTGGTTCTTAATCCGTAGTCCCTGGAAGCACCATAAGTGGTCTGCAAAGCCATCCTAAAATAACAACTCTTCATTCATTTACTGGATTTTTCTCCCTAATCCAAACAGTGGGTGGACCATGGCAAAACAGCTTTTATTTCAAATAGTCCCTCATCACTTAAAGGTTAGGAACCACTGGTCTATTTCAATAATTATATAATCTTAGCTTTTTTGAAACTGAATCAAAGGCCCTTCATTTACCATGAATGACATTTAATGATAGGATCTTTATAAGTACCAATTTTGCACCATCATCACCATGTAATTTTCTTGCAATGCTTACCATGGGAGTTGATGGACAAACAAAATGCAACATTACTATCCCTGCCAATTGCAAAAATATTGCCTTTTTTTTAACCTCAAAAACTAAATTTTTTATACCCTATCTTATTGAAATAATAATTAATATATTAAATTACCTATTTGAATTTTATTGTTACATGTAATTTTTAGTCGCGAATGACGTCAACGTAGATGTTAATGTGACAAGGTTCCATCGTATTAGCAATTTGTAGGGATAACACAAGAGTTATTTGCATATATTATATAATATCTTTGAAGAGTCAGTGGGGTGGGGTGGGATGTATGTTTTTGGCCCTAAAATGCACAATCATGCTAACAGTGCTTAAAAGGGTGGTTAAAATGTAACTGCATTAAGTACCTAATTAAAAGTATTTATACCGGTAGTGTAGTCTGCACTTGTTATCTCAATACTTTACTTAATGATGTGAACTTTAAATAAAATAAACATAATATTAATTGTTTTTATTATACCTATTACAAATCAGGCTTTCGCCAGTGTGAAACTTCGGATTTTCCTCAATGTTCGGTTCCCAGACAATAAAGGTACCAAGCTACCTACCCTATAAATATATTATGCTCTTTGCTTATAATCAGAAACAGTACCAAGAAGAATCAGACAGAACAGAAAGTATCAAGGATAGACAAATCGGATTCGCAAAAGGTCGGATTCAATCTACTAGTTTTTAGGGTTCCGTACCAAATGGTAAAAAGGAACCCTTATGGTGTGGTCTGTCTGTCTGTCACAGCTGGATATCTCGAGAACTACTAATGGTATCAACTTGAAATTTGGAATAGTTTAAGATGACGTTTGCCCAACTATTTTGCAAATGAGATTTAAAACATTTTTTTCTTTTTTTTAGGCCGCATAGTTTTCGACTTATGATGGAAAATGTAAAAAAAATACCGTTCCCCCCCCTTATCTTCGAAGTTTGCAAAGAGAAAAATCTGAAATAATTCTATGTGATAGTAGTTTAAGTAAAGATTACAGGAAAAATAAAAAGATGTCTCAATATAACACACCTTTTTAGAAATTCAAAAAACAAACAAAAAATGTATCTACCAGTCATCCAGACCTAAGAAAAATTAAATTCCACTATCGGTCAAGAGATGGCGCTGGCCTAAGAAAAAAAATAGTTCCACTATCGGCCAAGAGATGGTGCTGACCTAATACTGCAATAATAATTTTATTATTCTACAGCTCTGCAGTGTATTTATTATGATGGTACGGAAACCCTCGGTACGCGAGTCCGACTCGCTCTTGACCGGTTTTTTATTATGGACGCGTACGTATTCGTCCGGTCTCTCAGACGGTTCTTATTCATTTATCTGTTTATTCATTTAACGATAATATCGCAACTTCCATGCACGAATGTACAAGAAACATTACCCATATTCAAGTCGCTCGCTTGGTCGCCGGCCAGCCCCTCCGGGTGCACACGCCGTCGTCGGCTGTCGTAAGCGTATAGTCGTCTCCTAAGCGTATCGTCAAGACGCAACGAGTACGAGACGAGCAAGAGCTCTAAACACGAATCGTCGCGTAGACGTAGATATTGTTTCAGAATATAAAAACTGACTCAGTCTAGCCCTTTGCTCTCATGTCACGTGTCGGTTGTTGAGATAGAGAGCTACTCGACAAAGAGAAGCGCTTCGGAGGAGGATAATAATAGGCACGCAGCGCTGTGCTATATTAGTACATTACGATATTAGTGCGTTAAGATGTTATAACCAATACGCACGTACATCGTACGACGTTTTTTAACACATTTGCGAGGAAACAGAAAAAAAAAATACGCCAAAAGTACATTTTCGGAAAATGACTTGGCATTTTTCATGTTTTTCCACTTCAAGAAATTTTCATACGTGGTTATGTATCTGTCCTTGGATATTGACGGCAGCAAGCTGTCGCATGCGGTTCGCGCTTCTGTTAGTATATCCGGTGGAGTTGAAGTAATATATTGCTCATCTTCATTATTGAAAGTTGTCATTTTTAGATATTCACATCACAATACAAGTACAAAGAAAAGAAAATTTGAGAAAAATGGCGCGAGGATTATTTTTTGCCGTGGCTGCGTGAAAATGTTGGCAAAGACGCTAGAGCATGCAGCCAAGTTTTTAAATTACCGAATAAACTGTTTTTTTTAATTTTAAATAAACCCAATCTGTGAATGCACACTGTTTACTGGCTGGCGCCGCGCGGCGATTAGTTCGAAATTTGAATAGCGCGCTGCTCACTGGAGTCGTGCGGCGGCGATCAGTTCCATATTTGAAATGGCAAATAATACTGTTATGGAATTTGTATGGACTACTATGGACTATAATTTAACTATTTGCTTTGGTAACACACGCGTTTTTTATGACCCGCTTTACATATTTAAAACCGGTGGAATTACATCAGCTTTACGAGCAAGGGTGTTAAAATAGTACATTACGATATTAGTGCGTAAGGATGTTATAACCAATACGCACGTATATCGTACGACGTTTTTTAACACATTTGCGAGGAAACAGAACAAAAATACGCCAAAACTACATTTTCGGAAAATGACTTGGCATTTTTCATGTTTTTCCACTTCAAGAAATTTTCATACGTGGTTATGTATCTGTCCTTGGATATTGACGGCAGCAAGCTGTCGCATGCGGTTCGCGCTTCTGTTAGTATATCCGGTGGAGTTGAAGTAATATATTGCTCATCTTCATTATTGAAAGTTGTCATTTTTTGATATTCACAATACAAGTACAAAGAAAAGAAAATTTGAGAAAAATGGCGCGAGGATTATTTTCTGCCGTGGCTGCGTGAAAATGTTAGCAAAGACGCTAGAGCATGCAGCCAAATTTTTAAATTACCGAATAAACTGTTTTTTTTTATTTTAAATAAACTCAGTCTGTGAATGCACACTGTCTACTGACAGGCGCCGCGCGGCGATTAGTTCGAAATTTGAATAGCAGAGTCGTGCGGCGGCGATCAGTTCCATATTTAAAATGGCAAATAATACTGTTATGGAATTTGTATGGACTATAACTCTTACGTATAGTATTGCTTTCTCTGTGACTATAACTTAACTATTTGCTTTGGTAACACACGCGTTTTTTATGACCCGCTTTACATATTTAAAACCGGTGGAATTACATCAGCTTTACGAGCAAGGGTGTTAAAAAATAATTAAATAAATATTGTACTATATTGCGGTGCAGCGAGAGTAGCTTATTATTTGATTGTCCTCGCGCGGTTAGGCGTTTAGTACTATTATTATTGTGGGACCAACGTAGTCATAGATTCACTTAAACGAAGTTATTGCTTTCTCTGTGAGACCAGCTAGAACAA
Organism: Agriphila straminella; assembly: GCA_950108535.1. NCBI lineage: Eukaryota > Metazoa > Arthropoda > Insecta > Lepidoptera > Crambidae > Agriphila > Agriphila straminella. Next base: position 4,932,454 of record OX467326.1, on the reverse strand, counting down.
AAACATACAAACATACTTACAAGATACGCGCGAAAAGACAAAGACATTGTATTATGTTCCTTGCTGGTTGGACACCATAGAGTTAAATATACCGACTAGGAAGAAGGTATACTAACTTTAAGTTGGAGACCGTAAATAATAAATTCGAATTCGGAATTATTTTGAAATATTTGACACAGGAGCAAGTCAATAAGAAAATCAGTGTCATTGCATTAACTTTACGTCACATTGTATGATATGGTTGACGCGTTAGTGAATCAAGTTTTGCAACCTAATAATAATTTAAATGGCAAACGAAGCTGAAGAGACAGTGCGCAAGCTCGCATCCCACAGAGGCGTGCACGGCGTAATAATCGTCAACGGGGAAGGTATACCGATCAAGACAACTTTGGACAACCACGTGTCAGTCCAGTATGCGGGGCTGATGTCTGCTCTAGTGGATAAAGCGAAGGCGGTAGTTAGGGACTTGGACCCTTCAAACGATTTGACTTTCTTGAGGATTAGAAGCAAGAGGAGCGAGGTTATGGTAGCGCCAGATAAAGAATTCATATTGATAGTCGTACAGCACCCAGTCGACTGACGAAGGCTATCGCCTTTTGGCGATTACTTTTCTGTGATAATTTTGTTCGAAGTGATTTTTTTGAGTTATTGGACGATTCATAGTTATAATTTTATTATTGGTGTAGACTATGAATAATAATTGTGGTATTAATATTTCTTTCTATTTTTTCTTCGATTTAGCTAAGTATTCTAGCATGTAAAGATGAGTTATTTTTAAATAAACAACATATTTTAAAGTTTATTTTATATTTGTTTACTTAGAAATTACATTAATGTCATTAATGGATCTATTTTTTTTCTTTGATTTCGTGAATTCGCTAATATTCTTGCATGTAATCATAATTAGTTATTTTTAAATAAACAACAAAATTATAAAGTTTACTCATTTATTAGTTTACTTAAAAATTACATTAATAGATTTATTGGATAGTCATAATTTTGGCTAGGAATGTCAGAATTCATTTTACCACCCACCCCTACCACGGAAACTACCTCTGCCGCCCCTAAACCCTCCTCGGTTGCCGAACCCGCCTCGGTTTCCACCGAAACCACCTCGGTTGCCTCGGAAACCGCCCCGGTCGCCGCCAAACCCGCCTCGGTTGCCCCCAAACCCGCCTTGGTTGCCTCCGAATCCGCCTTGGTCGCTTCCGAAGCCGCCTTGGTTGCTTCCGAAGCCGCCTTGGTTCCCTCCGAACCCGCCTTGACTACCGAAGCCGCCTCGGGGCCCGTTTGTGCCCCAACCTCTGAAGTTGCCCCGTTTAGCCCCGTCCGGTCGGAACGCAAGCGGAGTAACTTCTCGCTGTATGTTGAAGTCACCAGCGTCCATTACGCATAACGCTCGTATGCAATCAATAACCTGTAAGAAACAAAATTTTCATTAATCCAACTGAATACGAGAAGAGATTAGAAGAAAGAGAATCATACCGCAGAACACTATACAAACGACGGCACGTCAGTGACCATGAGACCGTCTTTATGCCGTACGTAATAAAAGCTATTTTCGCAATTGACCTGATGTGTTTGTCTTGGCTTTTCTTCATTAACTGACTTCAAAAAAAATCAGTTCATAAACAAATATGTTATGACCGAAATTCCGTAAAAACTCGTGCGATGGCAAGCTTAATAATTGATATTTTTCAGGATTATTTTAGATAGATAGATAGATAAAAAGTTTATTTGCTAAAACACACACATTCATACAAATAACAATACATAGGTAGGTACATTAAGTGAATAATTCATAAAAAGAAAAAAGGACAAACAAAATGGACATATAAAAGAGATAATCAGAAGAAGGCATGCATGTGTGTGCAGCAGCAAGAAGGGTCCAGTCTCGGTGTGTGAATTTTGCCTTTCGGCAAAACACCGATTTTCAGCCATCACCCAGATGAAACGTGGGTACCAGCAGCTGCGCTCGGTCGGGAACAAAGTGTGTGTGTGTGTGTGTGTGTGTGCGCGAGTGTGTGTGAGTGCACTGTGTGTGTAAAAATATAAATATAACGGCCGAATACTCAAACGCTGCTTAAATAGTTGAGAGCTCCTCACACAGTTGAGACCGCCTTAACTCATACTCAATTCAAAATTTGAGAGCCGCTCAATTTCTAAGACGGCCTTAAGTTAAGGACCGCTTATCTGCAAAAACTATCGAAAATGGAATACTCAAACGTTCATTAAGATCTGACAGGTATTTGAGGCCGCCTTAAGTTGATTAAGGTCGCTCTTAATTTAAGGAAGCTCGGACGTACCTCAAGTATCACACGTCAAGGTGATTAGCGCCCTGCACACGTAAAGTTCGGAACGCGGGAAACATATGATACTGGTGGTTATAGATGGCCAACTCGCCTTTTTTTTGCATATAACCGGATACAAGCATACAGCGCCATCTCTTTTGCATGAAGTAAATTACGTCGCTATAGGTCAAAGAGCCCATACGGTCGATCGCGATCGACCGGTCGATCGCCAAGGATAACAGATTTGACATTTTGAACCCAATGTGGTTTTACTTATGCAATTTTTTTTTTTAAATATTTGGTGGGTTAAACGGTCAAAATGTCGATCTGTCATAAATTTTTGCTAGGTCGATCTCATTAAGAGAAAGTATGGGCACCCCTGCTATAGGTATACGTAGGTAGGTATGTACCTACCTACCTAGTCAATATTTTAATGAAAATTAGTTGCCAAAGTTATCTGATGTTTATTGTACAAAAAATTACAAACTGTTAGGAGCTCGTAATTTACTGTACAATAAACACCAGATAACTTTGCCAAAGAGTTATCTAAGTTGGTAAAAAATGAGAAACATCTAATACTTAATCATCAAATATTTATTTTTATAAGTAATTATATCTATTATGCTAAGTATAAATTACAGGTAAACACACTATAGACACATAGGTAATGCAGTACAAGTATCTGCTGCGCGCTCATAAAATACTTCCAGTGACAAAGCCGGCTAACGCGATGACCAAACGAGTATCCATTTTTCATACTACTGATGAAAAACTTTTAAAATTTATGAGAGAACTGCAGTCCAAACTCTTGAAAATCAATTTACACGCACAGTTCGGATCGTTTGCCTTAACATGTAAGATTCGCCGGCAGTCCAAACCGTTCATCGTAAATCGCACGACAAATAGCACTACAGTTTGATCCGCAGTCCAAACCGCACAGATCCATCCCAGGTTTGGAACGCAGTCCCAGATGCGCGGTCCAAACTTTACGTGTGCAGGGCGCTATTGTTTTGCGTTGTGAGGTTATTATTTTGAAAAAATATTTTAAAAATGTCCTTTTCTTCGTTATCATTTCTTTTTATTCTCCAGTCACGTTTTCCTGTTTGATTATTTTAAAGTAAAATAAATAAATTGGGCGGTTTAAAGGTGTTATTTATTATGACAGTCAGTATTTATTGACAGTTGACATAATTGTCGTATCGACATTGAGCTTCTGTGGCATAGAGAGAGATTGTTCCGTTGCACGCTATTATTTTTGAGATAACTTTGATTACGTAGTGCCAGGTGTGATATCGATGGATTGCATGCAAAGAAACGGTTTGCAAATCTCAGTGATGTTACCAGATTGCAAATGGTTAATGCGTCCTTAGCTAAGCAGACATTACCAACAGATAAAAAGCGTTTGAGTATTTCACTTAAATCTAATGGCTTCTTAAACTTAAGGTGGCCTCAGCTAAGATTTTAGTTAAGCAGCGTTTGAGTATTCGGCCGTAAGACTGGCATTGCAATAATTATTAACAATAACAAATATAAAATATATATTATAATCAAATAATAATGGAAATATTCAACAAATTAATTGACAATTGGAATTAAGAAACCAAAGTAAAATAATAATTAGTAATTTGGGTGCAAACCTACAGGGTACAGACATAGATTCGGGTCCACGCGCCGCCAAAATCATCCAGATTACCACCCAGTCGGATTTTATTTATTTGGCACAGAAACAATTTACAAATTATAATTGTAACAAAAAAGAAATGAGCTTATAACATGTTAAATTTGTATATCTATTACATACTATGCACAGCATTATGAAAAAACTACTACTAAAAAACTACTAGCCAGATCTTTGTAAAAAACCACTAGTGTAGCGCTCACCTTCTGGTCGCTGGGCGGCAGCTGCAGGGCGGCGTCGGGCTGGGCGGCGGCGCGCTCCACGAGCTGCTCCACGGCGGGCCGCAGCGCCACCACGAGCGCGGCCGCGCGTGGGGGCATGTCCAAGTTCAGCCAGTTGTCTAGCCGCACCATATCGTCCACCTATACACATATTATCGATGCTATTTTTTTCTCATTTGTCACCAAATAGCTGGGAACAACTGGGAAACCATGTGTTATACGTAGAGATCGGATGGAGTGCATCACCTAAAGCGGCACCCCCACTAGGGCCACGCGGCTCCGTGAGGCCTAGCCGCGCGGCTGAACCACATGAGTAAAGAAAGGACCAGAGGCAAAGCTTCATACAACCGCGCGAATCGGTTGCACCACTACAAGCACGCGGGGCATGTGTGCGTGTCCACTGGCCGCTAGTCGCGTACGCGGCGAGACCAGAAAAACCTATATTGTCAACTGACAGCCAGTGGACATATTATTGGCACTGACTGACTATGGGCACAGGGCAGGTAACAATAGGCTAGTTGACAAAATTTCAATAACTGCTTAATATTTTAGCTTATTAGGCATTTTATCGAAAATAAAGGTTTATTTATTTTTAATCGAGCGTTTACATTATAAATTTCGCGTTTTAAAAAACCAATTTTAATTTGGTTCCAAAACGCACAAGACTGTCATGGCGTCTTGAATGACGTCACGCCGTGCGAAACAAACCAAAGAGCGATCGTGTCTTCGTACGTTATAGCTAGTTTTTATCGTTTAAAAATGAATTTCTCATATTATAAGTACTGTATAGTGCCCCAGTGTGATAGCACGACTATAAAAACGCCAAACCAGTCATTTATACGTTCCAAACAATGGAGAAATACGGAAAAAGTGGCTAAAACTTGCGTTAGGTTGTGGTTAGGTTGCACTCGGAGTGTAGGTTTGGAACGCGCCTCCGGTAGTGATACTCGAAACGTCAAAGACAAGATTGGAGTTTCGCACGGCGTGACGTAACGATTTCTGATTGGTGTTCACTGTCACGTGACTAAAGGTTTCATTTTACGAAATTTTTTTTTTTTAAATATTATTAATCTTTAACGCTTTTAATAATTAAAATTGTTTGTTATTTTCTCCATAATATAATTAATCATTATAAACCCCTATCCATTATATTTATTCTTAATGGAAACAAGCCTATTGAAAACAAATATCCAAAAGCTTTCCATAGGCCTTTTACAAAACTACTGACTAAAAAAATTAATTGACATTTATTTTGAATTGGGTTAGTATTTTGGATTTTTTATTTAAAATAACAAACAATAGTTAGAACAAACTCAAATAACACTCACCCACTCGACCTTCCTGCTCGCGAACAGCAGCAGGTGTAAGGGCGCGACCATAGTGGTCTGCTTGCAGCTGATCGCTCGCGTGCGAACCTTTTCGCCGAACACGAACAGCGGCGAAGGGAACTTCTGCTCCAAGTTGCTGCAGTTCACCGATGTCTTGTGGATTAAAGCTGGCTTGCCTTCTGTTGTCAACACCTGGATAAAAACCACAAGATTTAAATATACACTAGGAGTCGGAAAAATTGCACCTTTTCAAAAATTTCTTCAAAGTGAATTTAATCCTATCTAATTTAATAGTAAGTGTTGTTATATACTTCTTCCCCTTCGGACATAGGCAACCGTCTCTAGAAACCGTTGGAATAGGGATGTTGACTAATGAATAAAATAACGAAATACTAATAAAAATCGTAAACATATTAAACTTTTAGAGTAGCTTGTATACCTCTTGGTTTTATATATTGCATATTATTTGTTTTATGACCCTTCAAAGTTGGGTGGACAAGTCCATTTAAAAAGTATAAAATTTATTAAAATAAATGATACCTTTAATTAGTCCGTAAAATGTATAGCAAATTTGTCGAAGAAACCATTTTGATAAACACAATATTTAATATAGCTGCTGAACAAATTTCCTATGCGTTGCATACAAACTAGCACGGCGTGACGTCATAACGTGCAAGCCATTAGTATGGAGCGTTTTTGATCGAGTCCATTTGTGCGCATTTCACACTGTGATATCTCGGGCAGTTTTCATGCTAGCGAATTAATTCTTTTACCAATGTTTCTTTTTTTGAGAGGTAATTTATGTAACATAAAATAAAAAAAATAGTCAACATCCCAATACTCGTCGAACGGAATCAATTACTGAGATTCAGTTTCCGAGCAACATTACATTGCCTCATCTTTTTGCAATATTTGAATAACTTAACGGGCAATAGTATCCATCTTGGGTATTCCTTTTTTTAAACTGTTGAAGTGTGTTTTCTCCATCATCTCGATAGCGAATTTACCCGCGTTTTTAAATTGACCCCTTTTATGGCGGCGCAAGCAATAACGCTTTAAGCGTTTAATTATGGTAACCGTTATGTTGTGACGATAAGGCCGAAGGTGGAAGCGCACTACGCCCGGAATCCTCATCACTGAGGAACTGGCTATCTTACCTCTAACTGCCGAAACACTTTTTTTAATTGTTGTTATGGCGTCAGACTTAGGTAAGATGGTGGTAGCTAGCCAGGCGAACTTGAAATAAGCCCTACCACCAAACAAACTGAGTACAAATTGTACCCCCCCTGGGAATCGAACCCGGGACCCCTGCGTCTAACACGGGTGGACGAACCACTAGACTACAGAAGGGGTAAAATCACATGAGCGCTATCACCAGCCTTTCTATTGTCTAATTTCAAAATCTATCGCAATCGCTTACAAGATGTAATACTTTGATGCTTTTTTATGGCATAAATAATAACTTACCAAAGGTCCCCCAGGTCTAAGGATCTGGTCTAGAATTGTTATACCGTTGCAGTAAGCAGCATTCTTAGTGAGTAACAAACAGACTGTTTGATGATCTCACCTTCCTCTTGCCCTGGTGCAGGCACACATTGGGGTAAAGGCCCATGCACATGAGCGCTATCACCAGGTCTAAGTTAGGATCTGGTCCTGAGGGGTTCCAGCGTTGAGGCGGGCAGCATTCTTCGGGGAAGCCGATAGCCGTCGTCAAGATATCTAGAAGAATATAAATAAAGTTATGGCCTTTATAAATGTGACTTTGTTTACAGTTACAGCCTCAGATAACTTAAATAACCTAACTCAAACCTGACCTCAAACGAATCTTAAAGTTAAGGCTTAAACTCTTGTTAGATTTGACAGAACTCTATGAAACTAACAGCTTCCTTAAAGTTAATGAGACCTTAAAGTCTGAGTATTCGGCCGTAAATCTCTTAATTTTTTGAACATGTGTTTCTCTACAAATGGAGAGATGTTTATATGAGCAATCATGGTTGATTTTAACATAGTTTGCGCTAAATAAAATCTAATAAAAGATGGCTTACTTATCAGTTGATATTTAGCCTCAGACGTGACTCTGAGCGTCGTCTGCTGGACTCCCTTCCACTCGCACCACGACATTTCAGCCTCTTCGCCTTTTGCGCGTTCGCGCTCCCACATCTACAAAAAAAAAGATGTTTATCTTTCGACAGTTACGGAATACCAGAAAGATCTTAAGGCGAGGCCAGTTCACGAAATTTACTCTTTCACTATGTCTTTAGAATAAGGTTGAATATTGCATAACTTTAATTGACGCTTCGCCAGAAATTTTACGAATTTTAGTACATTTTTATTGATTTCTGAAATACTGGATCATTTATTAAAAATGTACTCGGTTATTGTGTTAGATCGATAAAAAAGCTATCCTTTTTGCATAAAAAATCATATCACTGTCGTTGAAAATTACGAAATCTGACGATTTGAAATTTATTTATATAAGTTTTTATGGTGTTATTCAGGATTTTTTTACAGAGTTACCATGCCATTTTTCAATATTTTGTTCGGTTAATTTGCTTCTTTGTTTCTTTTTCAGTCTACAGTAATTTTTGTGAAGTAGAATTTTACATCAGTTCTTCACATTGGATGTTCAAAAATCAGACTTTTCATCAGATCGTGAACTGGCCTCGCCTTAACAATCCATGGCCACGTAAGTCAGATGTGGCATTGGCAACATGTTAAAGCTGTGATAGTAGTTTATGAATCTGACGCACAATGAAGGGTAACACGAGTGTGTATGTGTGTTTTTAATAGTATCACACTAGTGTTTTAAAAGAGTAGGTCGACGCTATAGTGGAGAACATCTGAAATCGAGTTTATAAATTATGAACAACTTTTGTGCGGAACCCTAACGAAACGAAAAAGAAAAGCTTCTAAAACATTTTTAACTATACCAGAATTCAAAATGTTGTTCATGATTAACTCTACAAATGATTGTTCAGGCTTCCCATCCTGTTGTCCTTTACTTATTTCACCTCCATTTCCAAACACCTAACGCCATCTCTGGCGCTAATAAGAAAACCTGGCTGCGCGACATTAGCGCCCTCAAAAGAAGACTGGAACAATTGCTTCTTCGAAACACCGCGTGCACGCGCCGGGTCACTGCCCGCTGAAAATCCTTAAAATCTTATGAAAACCTGTGTAAAAGACGGAGCCGGCTCCATTGATCGATCAAGGAACCTAACAGAAGTGAGTGCCAGTGTGGTGCAAGTGTTAACAACCACCAGCATCTTCATTTGGAGTCGTCGCTGCCGCTGGCGAAGCGGTGGCCAGCCGTACACGTAAGTCCTTTTCCTTTCACCTTTCACCTATCCACATAAACCTCTTGTGTAGGTACTTGGTCGGGAATCAAGGAAATTAATCTCAAACTCCGAAATCAAGCGGTTTCATTTTTTGGTCCATACGAGCACAGATGCCTATGGTTACCGGTTTTTTAACCAGTTTAAAATTCCATTTACAGTCCAATTTAAAACATATAAAGCTAAATTTTAATCAAAACAATCGTTAACGTTGCATTCCTAGCGTAAATTATAAGTACCTATTTATTCAACTCAAGCGCTGTGTGTTCACCGAGCGCCGGCCATTTTTTGTTTACCGATCATTTACGATAAAGTCAATCACAGTAAATCTCATTCATAATTACGTATTTTTACATAAAATTACATTTTTGCTAACGAATTTTATCGTTAAAATTTGTTCGTATATTGATTTTTACTTTTGGGTTATTTGGTGTTAGGTACTTATAGACAATGCCTGAAGATTCACAGCCTGCTAGTAATAGTGCAAATAGTGCATTAACGAATGAAAGACAATTAAAACTGGTTCAAACGCAGCGAGAATATGCGTTTCGTGATATGCAAATTTTGACGGATTTATCTAATAATATTCACTCTGATCAATCAGCATTAACTAAATTCAAAGCTAGGTTCAAACGGATTGAGAAATTACGTAGCGAATTCTTCGAGTACACTACTCAGATAAATGAATTAAAGTTGATCTTAAAACCAAGTGAAAAAATTGATTTAAAAGTTGTCCAAGCATTTGACGATTTATACTATAGTGTGATAGCCGTCGCGGATAGTATTTTTCCGAGCGAAAGCGAAGGTAGTGTCGACACGGCTCACGCCGCTCGCGTCTCGACAAAAGTCGGCGCGTGTGATAATTGTCATACCGCGAAGCCATTCTCGCAAGTGCGTTTACCTAATCTTGAGTTACCCAAGTTTGATGGTAACATTGAACATTGGCAAACATTCTTTGACACATTCTCGTCACTTGTGCATAACAATAATAGCATAAGTTCGATTGAGAAGTTCCATTATTTGTTATCATGTCTTTCCGGTCAGGCTTTGTCGCTTGCCAAGGGCATTCCGGTTACGAGTGAAAATTATCCAATTGTTTTCGATACTCTTATTGATAGATTTGAAAACAAACGCGTTTTGGCTTATAATTATTTGGAAAAAATTAGTAATTTTTCACCTTTAAAAAATAGTAATTTTTCCGATCTTAGGAATTTAACTAACATTTTAAACGAAACGGTTAACGCCCTTCGGGCTATGAAAATAAAACAATTGGATGAGTTTATACTTTTTTATTTAGCTTCGCGCGTTCTAGACAGCGATACTCGTAAACGTTTTGAAATTCAGAATAATGAACAAATACCTACTTTTTCTGATTTGTTAGCATTTTTACAAAGTTATGTCAAAGTATTGGAGGTCAGTCAATCCGGCACGATATCCGGTTCTGGTACTCAATTAAATAAAATAACTAAACGCCCCTTAGAGGTTCGAAACAAAAACAATTATAAATCTAATTCGTTGCCGTCCAGTGCCGGCGCCGTCAATGCTTCGATAACTAATCAGTATTCGGTGACCTGTATGTACTGCGGTGAACAACATAATATTTTCAAATGTTCTAAGTTTCAATCACTTAACATTCCTGAAAAGAATAAAGTCGTGTTTAAACAAAAGTTATGTAAAAATTGTTTACGTCCGAATCATAATGTTGATCAGTGTTTTTCTAAATCTTCTTGCTTGGTTTGTAACAAGCGTCATCACAGTTTGTTGCATGACGATGGCGGGACCACTGTCGCGGTACCTGGTACTTCAACCGAAGTGACTGACGGTTCAGATGGGTTTAGCGTGATCGAACCGCCTGTTGTAAACGAAACGTCGGTAACTACTAGTACACACCTAGGACATAGCCGCGCTTTGGTTCTACTCGGCACTTGTACGGTGCGCGTGTGCGATCCGGCGGGCTCCGCTCCGCCTGTTTTGGCTCGCGCACTCATAGATAGCGGCGCGCAGGATTGCTTCATTACGTCATCGCTCGCGCAACGTTTGCGCTTACCTATGCGCCGTTGCAAACTAACCGTCGCGGGTCTAGGTCAAAGCGTAGTGCATCAAATAAAAGGGGAGACATCCTGTACGGTACAGCCTCGCGATTCGGATAATCCTAAATTTAATATTAATGTAATTGTTATGGACACAATTACTAGTAAAATGCCTACAGTTCCAATACCGCCGGTTGTACGTAACAACTTTAAACATTTAGTACTTGCTGATACGCAATTTGACAAACCGACAGACATAGACTTATTATTAGGCGCGGAGCAGTTCCACGCGATTTATGACGGCCAACGCCTCGATTTGGGCAACGGTCTACCGGTTGCTTTACACAGCGTGTTCGGGTGGGTTCTCACGGGCAGGGTCGATCCCGTTAGCCGTCCCCCATCCACAATCTCTTCCCTCGTGGCTTCCACTCGTGCATTAGATGACGTGGTCAAGCGTTTCTGGGAGGTCGAAGAGCCACCAAAAACGGAATTAACGAACCCGGAGGACGTCAAGTGTGAGGAGCTTTTTACCAGTCTAGTTTCTCGTAAGCCTGACGGGCGATACGTGGTACCGTTACTGTTAAAAGAATCGTGCGAATCTTTAGGCGATTCTTTCAATAACGCAAAGTCTCGTTTAAGTAAGCTCGAAAAGCGACTCGAACGGAATTCCGAGTTAAACAAAGATTACGGCGATTTTATGGCTGAGTATCAGAACTTAGGTCACATGCAACCTTCAAGTTTAGGCTCAGGTAAATTCGTCATTCCACATCATTGTGTAGTCCGCCCAGATAGTGCGACCACAAAGCTCCGTGTTGTTTTTGACGCCAGCTCGAAAACAACAAATGGAAAATCGTTAAACGACATTGTTTATACTGGACCTAAGCTCCAGAATGATGTCGTAGACATACTTACCAAATTTCGTTTGCAACCTATAGTGTTCACTGCTGATATTACCAAAATGTATCGTAACATTGATTTGCGCCCTGAAGATAGGGTGTGGCAACACGTACTCTGGCGATCGTCGCCTTCTGATCCTGTCTCGGAGTACGAGCTAAAAACGGTTACCTATGGCGTGACTAGTTCACCGTATCTGGCAATTCGTACATTGCATCAGCTCGCAGCCGATCACGGCTCTGACTATCCTAAAGCTGCTGAAGTGGTTCGTCAGGACACATTTATGGACGACATAACGGCGGGGGCACCTACCGTAGCCCAAGCACTTCAGTTAAAAGACCAACTTGTAAACCTTTTGGCTTGTGCTCAGTTTGAACTCCGTAAGTGGAGTAGCAATTCACCTGAATTTAATGCATCTCTTCCTGTTGAACACTGTCAGGTTCCAAAATCATTTTGTGATGAAAATCATCAACATATTATCAAAATCTTAGGCGTCCAGTGGGACCCTCTTAAAGATTTTTTTACTTATTCAATTTCAGCATTGAATTCAAGTTTTACTAAACGTGCTATTCTGTCATGCATCGCTCGAATTTACGATCCCGTTGGATGGCTTGCACCCGTTGTACTAATAGCTAAATTTCTCTTGCAAGACCTTTGGCGTCTTAATTTAGGCTGGGACGACACTGTACCCACAGATATTGCTGACAAATGGCGAAACTTCCTCATTGAATTAGAATATGTTAAAAACATTACTGTTCCTCGTAAAGTTACAGCTAATGATGCTGTTCAACATCAATTAATAGGATTCTGTGACGGGTCCTCAAAAGCATACGGATGCTGTGTCTATTTGCGCAGTGTCGGTATTAATGAATGTCAAGTGCATCTATTGATTGCCAAGTCTAAACTGGCTCCCATAAAACCATTAACAGTAAACCGCCTTGAACTCTGTGGCGCTGTTTTACTTGCACGCGTCCTTAAACATATGCATAATTTATTAAAAACTAAAATCCCAATTAATCAAATCATTGCGTTCACTGACAGTAGCACTGTGCTTGCCTGGCTACACATCGAACCCCATAAGCTGAAGACGTTCGTTGCACATCGAGTTGTTAAAATAACAGACGATGTTCCCCTCGAGCACTGGCAACACGTCTCCACTCATGACAACCCTGCGGACCACTGCAGTCGAGGCTTAAGCTCGATAAAACTCGCTGAATGTTCCTCCTGGTGGGTGGGTCCGGACTGGTTGGCGAAAGATACTTCCTATTGGCCAGGTATTCCTCATTTGGATTGCTCCGATGAGATTCCGGAACTGCGTCCCAACGCGTGTTTAGCGCAGGCTACAACAGCTGAGCCTGGTCTCATATCGACATTATTAGAACGCTATTCCTCTTTAACGCGTTTGCAGCGCATTCTTGCTTGGTGTTTGCGATTTATATCGGCGTGTTCACGCCATTCCGAACACAGTAAAACGCTTACCTTTAAAGAATTAAACTATTCGCTTCAGTGTTTAATTAAACATGAACAACAGTCGTATCTTACTGATGACGTGCAGAGTTCTAAGGCTATCCAGAAACTCCGTCCATTTGTAGACGACCTGGGTCTCCTCCGAGTGGGGGGACGACTAAAACATTCTAGCTTACCTGTATCTGCTAAACATCCAGTTTTATTACCTAAAGGTTCACGTCTGTCCTTGATGATAGTAGATTATTTCCATATAACTTACTTGCATTGTGGTCCTCGTACCCTGCAATCGATTATTCAACGTCAATTTTGGATTCTTGGGATTCGTAATTTGATTCGTTCCAGACTCTCAAAGTGCGTTCTATGTTTTAAAGCAAAACCTATTCCGTGTCAACCTTTAATGGGAGATCTTCCATCTTCCCGAGTCCAACAAACGCGTTGCTTTCAAAAAGTCGGCATCGACCTTGCTGGAGCTTTTCTAGTTAAAGAAAGTCATAGACGAAAGGCGCAAACTTATAAGGTCTACGTATGCGTCTTTGTATGCCTTGCCGTAAAGGCAATCCACCTTGAAGTGGTCACCGAACTATCTACTCCTGCGTTTATTGCGGCTTTAGACCGTTTTGTTTCCCGTCGTGGGCTTTGTACTTTTATAGTTACCGATAATGGTACCAATTTTATCGGCGCGAAACGCTATCTTAACGAATTATATAAACTTATATGGGAAAATCGCGATCCCATATCATCTAATCTCGCAGAACGTGGAATCATCTGGCAATTTAACCCTCCAACCGGTAGTCACTTTGGTGGAATTTACGAAAGTGGAGTTAAATCCATGAAATACCACTTAAAACGGGTAATAGGATCGCAGATTTTAACTCTCGAAGAGTTGATTACTGTACTTACTAAGGTCGAAGCGGTATTGAACTCGCGACCGTTGTGCAACATATCCTCGGATCCGGACGAAGTAGATATTCTAACACCGGGGCATTTCTTAGTTAATAGTCCTCTAGTAGCGTTACCTGAACCTGAACTGACGGATCAATACGTGTCGCCTCGAGAGCGTTGGCGGATGCTGCAAAAACTTACCCAATCATTCTGGCGTATCTGGCAGCATGACTACCTCCATACGTTACAACAGCGTGCGAAGTGGTTTCACGGTCAAACGAACGTACAGTGCGGTGATATTGTATTGCTCGTTGATAACAATTTGCCACCATTAGATTGGCGATCAGGGCAAGTGACTGCCTTACACCCTGGCGTTGACGGTGTGGTCCGTGTCGTTACACTCCGTACTACGCGTGGCCTCCTTCGGAGACCAGTCACTAAACTTTGTCCGTTGCCGATAGAAAATTAACTGTATCGGTTTTCATCGGTACATTTTCTTAGTTTTAAGTTCTTAATTTGATAATTTCTCAATCTTAATTGTAAAACCAAATTCATTATTAAATGTTAAACTATTGATAGGAAGGAATGCAACTTTAACAATTAGTTCTTAATTGGCTTCTTTCCTTTTGTACTTTTGAAATCGAGACGATTTCAAGTGGGGGGATTATGTTCAGGCTTCCCATCCTGTTGTCCTTTACTTATTTCACCTCCATTTCCAAACACCTAACGCCATCTCTGGCGCTAATAAGAAAACCTGGCTGCGCGACATTAGCGCCCTCAAAAGAAGACTGGAACAATTGCTTCTTCGAAACACCGCGTGCACGCGCCGGGTCACTGCCCGCTGAAAATCCTTAAAATCTTATGAAAACCTGTGTAAAAGACGGAGCCGGCTCCATTGATCGATCAAGGAACCTAACAGAAGTGAGTGCCAGTGTGGTGCAAGTGTTAACAACCACCAGCATCTTCATTTGGAGTCGTCGCTGCCGCTGGCGAAGCGGTGGCCAGCCGTACACGTAAGTCCTTTTCCTTTCACCTTTCACCTATCCACATAAACCTCTTGTGTAGGTACTTGGTCGGGAATCAAGGAAATTAATCTCAAACTCCGAAACCAAGCGGTTTCAATGATTTTAAAATTTTATAATACAAACGGAATGCGAAAAGCATTAAAGTTTAGTAATTAAACGGTAAGTGCGACCAAGTCACGGTAATGACAAGATGCAAATTGGCCTTTCGCGAAATAAACGTGCTTATAAGTCTACCTAGTGGACGAAATGAGTAGTTATATTGATTACTATTACTAAAAAGTTTATCCATTAATCCAGTAACCCATTAATTGATACGTTTTGGGAGATTTTATCATATAAATAAATACATAAAACCGTGTTTGTCTACTGATGGGGTTGAAATCGATACCCACGCTTACGCGGTATATTTTGATTTTCAAAAAATTGAGGAGCTCGGTGGCGCAGTGGTTTAGCGCCTGGCCCAGCGATTGCGGAAGTTAAGCAATGTTCGCAAGGGTCGGTCATGGGATGGGTGACCAAAAATGTATTATCTCGAGCTACTCCGTGCTTCGGAAGGCACGTTAAGCCGTTGGTCCCGGCTGTATTTGCAGTCGTTAACACCCACCAATCCGCATTGGGCCCGCGTGGTGGGTTATGGCCCGTCCTCCTTACCACCCATAAGGAAGGCCTGTGCCCCAGCAGTGGGGACATAAAATATGGCTGATGGACAATTAGTCTGGCTTATAATGAAAAAAGGTGGGGACGAATTCAATACGGTTAAGGAAATACGCCCCCAGTAACGTCGTCGAATTGGACGCCATTGTCGTGGCGAATGTTTTATTTATTTTAATTTTGTGCTGATTATTTCATGAATATCTCCGGAAAGATTGTAAATATGGCTCGTTTCTGTCATAAATATACTGATTTTGTGATTTTATTTTGCTGTGTTGTTTGATGTGTTACCTGGAACGCGTTAAGCATGGCGACGTGGTCGGAGGCGCGCTCGCCCGCCAGCGCCCTCTGGTGCGCGGACAGGCGGCGGCGCCCCTCCAGCGTGAATATCTCCGGGAACGTCGTGGAGTTGGCCGCCATTGTTGTCAGAGCGTCGCCGACGTTGAGCACGAACCCGAGGACCATCATCTTGCCTAGTCGAGGCTCTGGAATTAAAAGGTTAGTAGAGAATTCACAGAATACAAAAACAAGTACGTTGCGGCATTGATTTGAGTTATAAAACGTACCCCTATCTATACATTATTTTTTATAGACAGAAAATAATATATATGATAGAGTCTAGTCAACGAAAGATGAGACTGAAATGGTGGCGCCATTTTGTTAAGTTATTGGAAAAATTAATAAATGAAGAAAATAACAAATTGTTTAACAGAAGTCTAAAAGATATGTTATTAAATGAATGCTACTATAGTGTAAAAGAGTATTTGAATGATAAAATCAATGCCTAATAAGATATAGGTACTTACATACTTAATATAAACGTAAAATAATAGAAAAATATTATACTAATACACTTAAACAATATCTACTTATATTATATTGTGACTTATATGTGATACACAGTTCAAAACTATGTATTTTTTGATATAGTAATAATTGTAATTTGTTTTTAATAAGGCGTCCTCTCCTACTTCAATTGCTATACCCTACCAGTGTCCATAATGTTCTCTTTCTATAAACTACCACCTATGTATTCACTTTATGGTATGCAATAAAATATTGAATTGAATTGAACTGAGCCCTAAAATAAGGCGCAAAATTAGTTCCTTTTCAAACCAAGTCTCATCTTTCGTTGACTTAACTTAAGAAGTGACTACAACAAAAATGTAAGAACCGGCTAGTATGATGGGACTCCCCTATAGGCAGCTTGGCTAGTATGCTGGGACTCACCTATAGGCAGCTTGGCTAGTATGCTGGGACTCACCTATGGGCAGCTTGGCTAGTATAGTCCCTAGCGGAGTAAGTGCGTCGTTGTTGGCAGCGTCGAGGCATCCGAGCTCTCGCAACAGCGCTTCAGCCTCGATCACAGCGTCGAGCGGCGGAGGTTCTGGGGCCTTCGACAGGAAGTGACCGATGCTGCCCAGACGTAGCAGCTTGATGCTGGGTGACAAATTAATAAAGTCAAAAACACATGTAAATCAACTTGCAAGTTTTTTTAAAAAATTGTGATTTTAGCATTCATATAATGCTATTTTTATTTAATACTATTTATTTTATTCTTTGGAAGACCAACAGCAAGACAAACAGAATAATATCTTAAATATATTAACAGTTAGCCAATTAAAGGTCTTCACATATATAAAACATTATTTTAAATGTGGATAAGAAACTAAATCATATATTAAAAATAATATACTGAAATCAGCATTGTGAATGCTAAAATATCATTGATTTAAGTATTTAATAAACTGCCTAATTCGTTTAAAGATCTTCCTATTCAAATTTTTAATAAGAAATTATCAAAATGGCTTATGGAACACAGTTTTTATGACATAAAAGAGTTCAATGAATTTTGCATTAAAAATAAAAATTTACATTTGGTGGTAATTGTCATTATTTATGACATATGGAATTAATTACATTTGTGGTTGTTGATTGACATTAGTACTTTTGTTCGTTTGAAATTATATTTATATTTTTAAATTATATTTTGAAATATTTCAATTCAACCAGTATCTGTAAATTTGTACGCCATGTTTATGGTAGAATGTATAATGGACTTATAAAATAACTAATTATCACAAATTATTGTAGCACTGCATTCTAACAAATAAATGATTTGTATTTGTATTTGAATGTCGAGGTAATTCCTCACACTGATGAATTAACACTGGCTTGCAGCGGACTGGGATAGACTAAAAGAAATTCAACGATGCCGCTAGTGACTCGGTAGACGGACTCAGTAGTAAGAGCATTGGACCGGACTTCTAAAGGTCGCGGGTTCGATTCCCGTTGGAGAACATGATCTGGTGCGAGTCGATTTTTTCTAGTATATTTTTCTTAGGGGCACAATTTGTACTCGGTTTGGTTGGTGGTAGGGCTTATTTCAAATTCAAGTCCTCCGCTTGGCTAGCTACCACCATCTTACTTAAGTCGGATGCCATAACAACGATTTAAAAATTGTTGTGTTCCGGCAGTTAGAGGTAAAGATAACCAGTTCCTCAGTGATGAGGATTCTGAGTGTAGAGCGCTTCCACCTTCGGCCTTATCGTCACTTAACATCAGGTGAGGTGAAGGCCACGCACTATCCCGTTATTTAATTTAATTTTATTTTAATAGGTACACCAGCAGAACACTTATCGAACAGTTACAAAAAATAAAATGAATGTTATGCATTAACGTTATGCATAAAAGAGTCCACAACTGAAACACTGAATTATATCTGCTCTCTTTATAATCATTTTTACCATCGCCACTCAAAAAAGTGCGTCTTATTCATTGATAACAGTGAATAAAACGCGTTTTTATTCACCGAGTGAATAAAAATATTTTGAATTTGGAACAAGCGCGCATCGTATGAATTAGGTACAAAAAAAATAAAAGGTGCTGAAAGTAGGTATGGAGCCTTCGAGCATCGCGGCTTCTGGAACAGAAACGCGTCTTACTCTAAGTATGGAGCAGCTATTCCATAGATAAAGATATAGTTCTACAATTAAATGACAAAAATAATCCCGCCAATTTTATTTCAGGTTCTTTTTAGTGTCTTATCTTTGGGTTCTTTTCTAAAAAATATCCCGCTAAATCAATTAGGTCCTTTTTTAGTGTCTTATATTTGGGTTCTTTTTTTATATATTTGAGGGAGATTAGTTGTTCAGTCTTGCATGAGTCCATTCCATCAGTCTGGTACGATCTTCAGTCTGTAAAAATTCAAAGTCTATACAAACTGATGAAGTGGACTGATGCCAGACTGATCATGTAGTTTCCCTCTTAGTTAGCTCGGTGGCGCAGTGGTTTAGCGCCTGGCCCAGCGATCGTACTGCTATTTTTTTTCTCGCAGTCAATGGTAAAAAGTAGAGTACACAACTCGTGAAAAAAAATTTCATCTCGGTCCTTTGTATCCCTCGCTTCGCTCAGGATTCTAACTCTAGAATCCTTCGCTGCTCTCGGGATCCAACTTAATCCCTCGAACTAAATTCCCTCTTTTTTCACTTGTTGTACAATCTACTATTTTGCGGCGGTGTCGTGTGAGGCGTGTCGTTACGTTCCCTTAAATATGGTTGAGCGAAGCGATGGCTGGTTCATGCGTCATGCTCGTGAACGGGTGCTGCCAGTGGGAATGGGTCTGCTTCTGGCTACCTATCTTAACGCATATTTAATTGTATGTTGATTGTAAATTTTGAATTTATCTTGAACCCTGGAAATTCATTAAGAAATTAGCTAATTAAATAATGGTATTTATTTGTTAATCTTTGTTATTATATAATCTGGAAACGATATACATATTGTGTCCTATTCGCCGTTATTCGAAGCCTTGGTAAACAGATTGAGAATAGCGGAGCCTTCCCGTTACCGTTCAGCATCATTATTATAGGTCTATCTTACTAAATTACGTCACATCCGCATCCGTTTGACGTCATATCTCACCCCCACTATGTTCACCAGGCCGCCGCCATTGCGGGTTTCCGCGCTCATTGGCGTCCTTTTTTCGCAACCGTTCACATCTAGTCAAACGCTGTTAGCGTTCGAAATTTAAAATTTTTCCTAAGTAGGTCAAATGCTGTTAGCATTCGAATTTTAAAGTTTTCTAAAGTAGGTCAAACGCTGTTAGCGTTCGTGAAATTCGTAATTTAGATTTTATATTGCATATTTTTGTTAAAAATGAACATCTTACGATTTATTTTCGGTTATTAAAAATGCGTGTGCGTAGAAATTTTAAAACCATACGTAAAATCAGTGTTAGTTGGGTCCGACTCTGTGTCGTCTCCGTTTTCGTCGTCATATTCGATCGCGGAGTAGCAGAGAACGAGGGCGAGGGCATGGATCTACAGTGAATACGACGCAGGATTTGAATTGAATTGAGGTAATCTAACGCCTCGCCATAAGGTCAGTGAAATTTTTCCATATTTTATAATGTATGATTCTACCCACGATATGTTGAAAAATATTTTCTGTTTATTCTAACATTCGTTAAATTGCCGTTTATGAGTTTTATTCGCTTTTGGCCTATGCGATCTGCTAAAAGATTATAATTTTGACAAATTTAATGCTTATGAAAATTTTTACGTCACGGAAAACATGTTTCGTAAGATTCCTATTCATTGTTGATAAGCATATTATAGTATATTGTGTTGAATGTGAGCTGAGCACACAAATCCTTGTTGTGTTCCTCAAAATATGAGAAAGTGTATGCAGCTTAAATCCTGGCGCCATCCTGGCGCTATCCGGCATTTCGTTCGACTCATAGTTTTACTTGACCAGTGATGAGACCATTGCGCCCTATTTTATTTCGAGATGTTGTTTAGCCGTAGTCGTTTGAAAGAGTATTCAATATTTTTTTTTTTGAGAAAAGCTACTGCTTTGTGAATCTGAATAGTGATACGTAACGAGGCGCTTTGAAAAAAAAAAATAAGTATTCAGGGTTTTGCAAAAGAATGTTGCCTTTATATTGGTTTTTAATAAAAACATTTATACGTTACTATTTATACGTATATATTTATATTACATTTAAACGATATCAATGCGCAAAATTACTCGGGTTCAATTCCCAGTAAAATGAGCGTAGGTCTGGTGTTGTGTAGAAATAAAAATGAATGCTTTATATTTGCTTTCTATGCTTTCCAAAACCATTTATTTGATTGTGATGAAACTTGAAGGACCGATTGTCCTGGCCCAAAAAATTCGTGTTTTAACCTTTGATTGAATAAATGTGTGGTATATTAAGCTTGTCGGGTACAGCTAGTTATTAATAAAATAAATTGTGGTAATTGTTTTAAAATAAATATATATTTTAAATTGCAGGCAATTCAAAAGTTTATCATAGTAATTAGATACTTTCTATTATCATTATACCCCTCGGTTCCAGCTTGTTCCGCAACTGGACCGGGGAAGGTCTATCGGCTGCTCCTGGCACCGTTGACACAAGTTTATGAAAAGTTGTATCTACATAATTTTCTATAATTAAAACATGCTGTCTACTTCCTCTATGGCAGTAATCCCCACATGTTGAGAGCTGTGTGAGTTGTAACAATATTAATATTGATTCATCCGGTCGCTTCTGAGCACCGTTGATTGATACTTTGATATGAACTCTGGCGGTCACTCCTGATGTATACCGTTGATTAAGTATCTTACTATTTATCATAAATTCGGTCGCCCTCTGATGGGCACCGTCATTATACATATAGTTATGTAATGTCAATAAATATATTTACATTCGATAAACATTTATTATGGTTGTAACATAAATTCAGCCGGTCGCTCCGGAGCACCGTCGGTTGATGTTTTGACATAAATTATTTCGGTTGCTTTTGATGAGCACCGTCCAGGCACCGTCGATATGTACATAATTTAAATCATTTTATCTTATTATTTTATTTAATAATTCTGTATAAACACTGTCCTTAATCCCTGAGGGAGAGGAACTTAAAAAGGGGATCATCCAAGATATTCCCGTATTCCAGTGGGCACCACCAATGAATGAATGAGAGAAATAAATCTTTATTTACAAAAGCTCCATGTTTTTAACAACCACTAGTTGCTGCTTACAGAACAACCAGAAGGATTTTGAAAGTTTCTTTGGGGAGTTATTTATTAATATTAATTTTTATAACCGTGGGCCAGTGGCAACAAGTTATTTTGATTGAAATATTTCAATCAATATATTTTCCTGTTATTTAAAATGTGTCTTTATTAAAAATATCAAACCGGGTGCAAAGTCCGGGTGTCGCAAAGAAGGTTCACCAACAGTTGCGTTCTGGTGCTTCACTGGCCGCTGCCGTGGCACACTCGATGCTCTCGCTCAGCTCGCGCTTTATTTTGCCGTTTTGTGATCAAAAGGTCACAGTTTTAATCTAACCTATTTATTGTGTCCCTTTTGGCTACACTGTAACCAAAATAACTAGCAGATATTATGTTTTGTTTGAACATGTTATATTCATTTGTATTCTTTGAAGACTGATATTGTCTCATGAGAGCGATGACAGATCAGATATCCAAGCTCGTTTTAGTTAAGTGGTCACTGCAAGGGTTGTGCCTGTTTTACATTTTAAATTTTATGAAAATTTAAGTCTGATGATGTTGGCTTTATTACAAAGTGCATTGATAGCCGATTTGACGGGGGCGTGTAATGTGTGTGTACATAGATACATAAAGTGCTAGTTTTTATTGTACTTTGACCACGTTATTATTTACATTAATAGATATGAATTTAAAAAATCACTTTCATATGTATATGTTTTGTGATGTAAACCCTATTAAATTCGTGGGGGAATCTCGATTTTACTCAGACCTCGATTGAATCATTCTATATTTTAATTATAATCATAGCACGGTGTAGAGTACTTGTTGAATATTTCAGTAGAATTTGAAAACACTTTTATTTAGCTACCATAACATGTACCATATTCTGGAAATAACTTTAAAATAATACACTTAAGCACTTTGACATTAGTCAGTTGTTGTAAACACTGTCGCTCTGATGTTATATTGGTTGGTGTCTGCGAATGATTTACTTAAATATACTTTCCTAAGCAAGCTTTACTACCACGGGGAAGCACTGGCACACTGCTCTTGTTTATTTATCCGGGTGATGATACTTGATTTGTTAGATAACAGAGGTAATCTTTTCGGTGGATAATTCCAAAGTATTTATGTGATTTTAATTAAATAATTAAATGAAAGTATTTTAACTGTAATTATTATTACTATTATTATTGATATGCATCATTTTTGCTATATTGTTTGAAATTCAAGTTTAAAACGAATATAAAGTTGATGCTGCGTGCAGCTTTTCCCATGGCCATAGAAACCATGACATTTGGAAACCTGATTGTTTTAATATTTTTTTTTTTTTAATATTTATTTTATAGATTGATAAAAAGAAAATATTTTATTTATTTACCTTTATTTTTGTGTACTGAAAGTAAAGACATGTTGGAATAATTAAAGACATATTTCTTTACTAAATAATTATTTCTTTCTTTGGTATGCAGTACGGTCATATTAATTTGTTCTTTTAATGCATCTTTTAATTTTATCTATTATATCTATTATAATCTTTACCTAGTATTTTGATTCCCAATGTTAAGATGTCATTTAATTTTGCGATGATAATTAAAAATGTGTCAGTTAGGTGTAGTAGCTACTTACCTAATTTTTTTTTTGTTTGTTTTTGTTTTGGGCTAACACAGCTGCTGTGTGCTGACCAATCGAATACTAAATGTTTTATTAAATGAAAAAATTCAAATGGCCTTGTAAATGTTAATTAACATTCGATAGCAATTTATATAACACTAGTCTGACATTAGCAACAAGATGTCGCAAACAGTGGCGCACACAGACACTTTAGCTAGCTATTCGGCCTAAGTGTATAACACCAAAGGTAGGTAGCCTACCTTTGGCTTAAATCAGTCTTATAACGTTTATTTTTGGGTTGGTATTTATTGAGTTCAGTTCGCAGTTTACGATTAAATTAATTCAATCAAGTATTTGATATAAAAGTAATAACTTTGTGACCGCGTTCACAAAGATTTATTTGATTATGATATCCAAATCCAGTTAAGGATTTTATAACTTTTTTTTTTTGCAGAGCAAAAGCTCAAAGAATTGGTAAGGTTTGTATCTTGAAGTGAATTAATTGTGCAGCAACTGACATCACATTTGTTATAAAAGAATCTGCGAAGAAAACGTTGTTTTGTCCCAGATTATTTTGAAGTAGGCGTTCGACGCGGTTTAAGCAGAGATGCACTGTCAGCCAGCAGTCATATTAAACGATAACACGATTGAAATATTATGAGTTAGATAATTTATGTTAAATAATTATGAAAAAAAAAAAAAAAAAAAAAAATAATAATAAGTGAATTTATTTAAAGCTGATCTGATTTGTCAACTTGTTCGACTTTATTTTAGTTTTAATTATTGCTTTTTTTTGTATTATAATTTTTTCTTCCCTTTACTAATTTAAAGAAAGCTTTCTTTTGATCTAAATTAATTAATAAATTTTAAGAGAAATAAACTAGTTATGATAATTAGAGTGTCACATTGGCGTCCTGTCCCTGTTCACCAGGCGATAACAAACAATGTCTCAATCTGTTTACCAAGGCTTCGAATAACGGCGAATAGGACACAATAGGAGCGTTTTACCTACCATTAAAACGCATATTGTGTCTGAAGCCTTATTCGAAGCCTACCTTCAAGGGCTGCCTGGTATGCATTTAATGCTCAATAGTTGTAAAGTATTTTTCAGATTTTGAGACTGCAATGAGCGCGGAAACCCGCAATGGCGGCGGCCTGGTGAACATAGTGGGGGTGAGATATGACGTCAAACGGATGCGGATGTGACGTAATTTAGTAAGATAGACCTATAATAATGATGCTGAACGGTAACGGGAAGGCTCCGCTATTCTCAATCTGTTTACCAAGGCTTCGAATAAGGCTTCAGACACAATATGCGTTTTAATGGTAGGTAAAACGCTCCTATTTGTGAATACCGTTCCATCTGATAACGTTGACAAGTTTTTTTGCGCCCATTTTTCTTGTCAGCCAAAAGACGCCATAATGGGTGTTTTAAAATGCTTATTATGTGAGCTCGTTTAAATAAAGATATTTTTATTTCATTTCATATCTTACCTTAGAGCGAGCTCATGCAGCGGTGTCCTGAACATCTCTGCCGTCTGATGTTCCTCCAGTTTGTCGAATCTCGCCCTAGTACATAGTGTGAAGCAAACTCCAGGCCGGACTCGACCCGCGCGCCCTTTTCTCTACAAAAAAACAATTATTTTCTCAAGTTTGGAAAAGGTCAATATAATTATAAAATGAAAAAAACCAGCAAAGTGCAAGTAGGACTCGCGCACTGAGGGTTACAATTACAAATTTATAGACGGTATGTAAGTATACTCAGTGGCACAAAAATTGGCCAACTGTGTGATTTTCATACAAACATGCTTCACATTCTCATAAATGAAAAAGACAGACCAGATGTTCATCGCTCAAATAAGCATTCCAAATAATAACTACAGAAACTATCTTTCTTTAAACATACAAATAACATTGATTCAATTTCCAAACAAAGTTGAATAAAATGCAAAAACCAGCTTATTTTTTAATTTTCTGAGGAAATCGAGAGGTTTTTGAAGATGGTTGAAATGCTTATTTGAGAGATGAACATTTGATCAATGATACGTGTAATTTTTTATTTATGAGAATGTGAAGTGAGCATGTTTTTTATGAAAATCATATAGTGGGCCGATTTTTGTGCTGCTGAGTGTAGATCTCGTCTATTACGGGAATCGAGTCTTGAAGATTTTACAAACTTATCTTTGCTGCTCTTTTCATTCTAACATCATAGGTTGCGGTCAGTTTACAAACAGCAAATAGATTATAACAAATTATAATTATAATATTATAACAAAAATATATATTGGTTTAATTTCTTACTTGATTTCAATATGAAATAATATAGAAATAAATAATATATCAGTATAATAAGTAATATGACAAACCTGTTCCAAATTGGTCCTGCTGGCCCAAACAGTGGCGTATGACGTCATATTGTTGTGTGAGGTGAACAACTTCATCTTGGCCTTGCACGAGTCGATGACGTAAACAACGTCGTTGATTGTTATCGATGTTTCAGCGATGTTTGTAGATAATATCACCTGTATGGGAAATTCATTATTAGAGTAAATTTTTATTTTATTCTATCTTTCTATTTTAAGTTCGAAAGATAAAATCATCTCCCTGCCCTTAAGTTGCCTTTGTCCTTTACCGCGCGGCGAAGCGGAGAAACGAGGAATTATTAACCAATAAGATTGCATAAAATCTCCGCTTTGTAAAAGATTTCCTCGTTTCTCTGCTCCGCCGCCTCGCTCCGCGGCAATGGACAGGCAGCCTTATACTAAATTATTTGGGTTATTTCGAAGTCGTAGCGCATTTTTTATTTATAGTTAAGATTATTGTCTTTTGTGAACTCACAAAGTGCCAAACTAAAAACCTCGCAAATAGGATGAAAACTGGCAATGAAAAGTTATTCCGTACATATTTATGAACTTAATTTCCGCTAACCAACAAAATGGTGTTCTAATTACTTTTGCTCGTCAGTCCTTTGAAAATATTTTAAGAATTCACAACTAAATTATAAATTAAATTGTATAAATAGACCGCTACCTAGTTGAAGAATTTAATTAAATGTAAAACAACTGTTTATTTTATAACATAGGACTGTTTTTGTACTCACTTATTGTTTTTCTCTTTTAGGTCTTTTTTCCTCTCCCTTTACTTTTACTATTGAATTATACGATCGCTGTGGATTTGCCGAGTTTTATACCCACCCAGCGACAGACTGATGCCAAACTGAACATGTAATCTCTCTCTAAAACTATAAAAGCCTTCTAAAAAAGACTGTTTTTAGCTTTTTTTTATTTCCATAGACAAACCTTAATAATCCCCGGCGGTGGAGTGACAAACACTTTTTTCTGGTCTTCCCTCGGTATTTGGCTGTGCAGCGGCAATATGACGTATTTCGATGTGTCGCCAAACTTCCTGTTATTCGTCAAGTGCTTCATCAGAGCAAATATGAGATTCCAACCAGGAAGGAACACGAGAACTGCTCCGTCGCTGTTCAAACTGCTTATGTACACCAGGATGGCTTCTATTAACTCGAAGCTTAGCTGTTAGGGAAGTAAAACTTGTCAGTGAATAATAAGGTTCAATCCCGTTTACTTTAATGTTTTTATCTAAAAATAGTTGATAGTAATAATTAATAATAATAATTATGGATATTTATTATGACATAATAATTATGGACTTTGGACAGTAAATGAATTAAAGATCGAATTAAAAAAAAGAAAACCAAAATGTGTAAGAAGAGAAATGTATATTTACAAAAAATCTTTTTGCCATCAATTTTTGGATGTTGTCCAAAAATTGATGGCAAATACATAGAAAACAAAAAAAATCCAGGTCTACATCTACACTAGCGCCAAGATAGCGGTAGTGCGCCGACTGGTGGACGATTTGGGAATCAGCCAAATGAGGATCAGTAACAGGTTTGAATCCTATAGTTTTATTGGTATAATATAAAAACATATACATAGCTTTCATAGCTATGAATATGTATAACTAAGTGAAAGATTTTTTGAAATCAGTTTAGAAATGGTTAAGTTATAATATAAGGGTCTTGAAGGAAATGCCAAGCTCAATGCAATATGTGCTTTATCACGTACGACATAAGGTTCGCGTACGTCGCGATGACGTCATAATGACCCCCCAAAATAACAGTGTTTTAGCTCGTATAGCTTCCAGGTTTAAGAGATATCGTAAAAATTTCTTCACAGTTAATCATGTGGTGGCATAAGTAAACAAAAATCGTTACTGATCCTCATTATCCTGCCATTAACAAGAATTTTTACGAAGACTTTCACATGTTTACACATTAAACATACCGTTCATTTTGTTATGTATTTTTTTTATTACAAAATTCATGGCTTCAATAATAAAATAATATAGGTACTTTACTTACATCTTTCTCAGAAAGTTGTTGCAGAGAGCGCGAGGTTTCTGGTGAGTAGTTGTCGTCGAGTTTACAGTTTTTATTCATATCTTCATCTTGTTCGTCAACACCCACACCTACAAAGCAAAAACATAAATAACTAAAAATGTAACCAAATACTAGGAAACTGAACAAGTTAGGACCATGGACAGGGTACTAACTCAAACTTAATTTGACAGTAGCTGTCAAATTTGTAAACAATAAGGATTGCTATTGAACCGGAATGGAATCCCAAGTGGGTTTCGAATCCGTCTGAGCTGCTACTGCTACGGGTGAGTCGATCTTTTCTAGTATTTTTTCTTATATATTAATTACAGATTTAAAATATACCTTCATCGTCGTCTTCTTCATCATCCTTGTTAGACTTCTTGCCAGCTTTTCGTTTCCTGCTGTCCAGGGGCGGCGTGAACTTTGTCAGCTCTATGCAATCCTCTAGGAAGTACTGTTGCACGGGATAAGTACGACCGGGCACCTGATAGACAATTTGCAAATAGTATCAAAATGTTAGGAATCTAGTCACCAATAATACAAGCCAATGTGAATGTGCACTCAATGTGAATAAATAAATATGCATATTTTTCAAATATAACATAGAGCAGTTTTCTCTAAAACAAGTTTCTAAGAGGGAGAATTACATGATCAGTCTGGCGCCAGTCCATTCCATCAGTCTGTCTGTATAGACTTGGATTTTTTTCCAGACTGATGATCCAAAATGTGTACTAGACTGACTGAATGGACTGGCGCCATATTGATCATGTAATCTACATACAAAGACGTGCCGGATTACAGTTGCGCCTCAAAAAAAATTGGAAATCAGACTTTTGACTACGCCATGATAGTCGATAGTTTGTCGGAATAGGGAACATGTATAAGTGACCGATTTTGATAAATTTGAGCTTGATCGCTGCAAACACCTATAAAAACATGATTGAGCAGAAAAATAAATGAAAAAATGTAATGTTTTAGTTTTATCACACAGGGGAAAATAACGATATTTTTTTTCATTTTCGAGTATAATGCACTTAACAGTCGGTTAGAATATCGAATAAGAAATAATATTTTGTATGACACATAACGTGCTTAAACGCAATATTTAGGGAGATATTTGAAAATGTTTGGCTAACTCCATAATAATGCGCCTGAAACGTGGCATAAGTGACGTCACAAATGTTGACCTTTTGTATAGAGCGTTTTCGGCGGGTGCTGAGTCTGATGCGTGCTAACTTGAAGTTACTATATCACGAGAAAAAAACGCAAGAGAATTTTTTTAAAATATTACAGTTGATTTTCTCACGCATTATACTTTTGATTTTGATACAAAAAAAATATGCATGTTCCCTATTTGTCGGTCTTGCGTTTAGGAGATACGTGTGGTGCAGCTGTAGAGACGTTCTTACAACAGCGCCACACAGATCTCATGAACGGAAGGTGTCGTAGCGAAAATCGGATTAATTGAGTGTGTAGCCGTTAGTTTGTAGGAATTTGTCGCACAAAAACCAGAATTTGTCGGTCTTGCTAGGAGATACTTGTTTAGGAGATACCGGGTGTAACAAGACACTCGACGAAACCGAGGTATACGTATTCTGCCAATCATCAGGACCATTGCTGGGAAACGATTTTAATTTTTGGTGTTAAAAAAGCATTGCATACATTACCAAGCTATGTAACACGTACAACAGACCGCGCCTGCGAGTGAATGCTACATCAAGAATTTATTTGCTAGAATGCGGCATAAGGGTCTTAATATATTTCATATTGTCACATCACATTCACCAGGAGCTGGCATGCAAAATATTATAGTGATAAATATAGTATGTCAACATTAATATCATTCGAATTTACAAGTCAAATATTATAAAATTATTAGCATTTAAAATTGAAATTAAAAAATAAATCAGTCATTGTATAAAAACAGTTCACGTAAACTTGTCCTTGAAGAACTCTGCAAGTGAGTAAAAGCATTTTTCTATTAGTATTTTATGAAGTCGCCGTTTAAATAGAACTAGAGGAAGTGACTTTAATGCCTCGGGTAATTTATTGTATATCTTTACTGACATTGAAATGCTATTTCTTTTACATATCTCGGATCCAAAGTCTGTTATGCATAATTTGTTTGGATACCTAGTGTTAAAGTTACAACAGTCTTTTTTAGTTTTGTAAAGATCTGTGGCCCTACCATGAGTTGATGCAAACTGTTTACGTTACCGTAAACTATCGTTTTGTCTCTTTCACTCGCACTGACTGTGAGCAGTATATCCGATAGTTTACTGTAACGTAAACAGTTTGCATCAACTCATGGTAGGGCCGCTGGATGCATTTTAACAAATACACATATTTCGAAAATATACAAACATGGTACTGTTACCAGCACATAGATGCGTGCGGCCGAGTTGAAAGGCAATGTTTATGTGCGTGCTCATGAAATACATTGAGTAATGACATTTTGAAGTCATTGTTTGTTACGAAATACATAAATTTTTAATAATGATTCTGTAGACAAAAACTAGGAAATAACGAATAAAATAAGATTTCATAAAAAAATTGAAAAAAATTTTTTGACTTTGGCCTTCAATAACTTCGTAGCTATTGGTTTCCCAGGTATAGTCTAAAAGACAAAAATGATCCTGATGATGGGCAGAATGCGTGGACTTCGGCCTCGTTGAGTGTCTTGTTACACCCGTTATATGTGGCGCAGTTGTAGTATATAGTTACCTCGATGACTGGGCAGTTGTAGAAGTAGTTGGTGAACAGCGTGGTGTCCACGGTAGCGGACATCAGTATGATGCGTATGTCCGGGTAAGTGTGCGCCATGTCTCGGAGAAGGATCAGGGCGAAATCCGTGTCCGCGTCGCGTTCGTGCACCTTAACAATAATATTTACTTAAATACCGTATATTTACATTAAAAATTAATAAGTAATTAAATTACATTGATATGTGATGTGTTTAGTTTGGAATAGGTATTTTCGATAAACTTTTTTTGCTTCACAACATGGAATATGGATATGCAGCAACCAGCTAAGACAATCTTGGAAATCGTACGAAGAAAAAATAATAATAGAGCTATGTTAAGTACAAACGAGGTAACTTTGAAGCCATAGTTCTCCGCCAAGGATTGACCTAGCTGTGACCTGATGATGGCCATCCAGGGAGTGAATGGAGATTCAGATCGCTATACACACCCAACTGATCTGATCAGCATTTTAAGATATATAAGGATCTGAGTTTTCAGTTTCAGGATTTCCATACATTTTTATTCGTATTTCGCGGTATTTTTAAACACATCCTTATTTATATCTCTTATAATGCTGATCAGATCAGTTAGGTATGTAGAGCGATCTGAATCTCCTCCATTCACTCCCTGGATAGCCATCATCAGATCACAGCTAGGTCAATCCCTGGCGGAGAACCGAGGCTAAAAAGTTACCTCGTTTGTATGAAAATCGCCTGGCGTCCTTAATTATCTGGCCACCACTATATATTATTAGAATAGAAACTGTAATGAAAAACAGTGCCTAGTTAGTCACTTATGTGTACTAGTTAGTTACTTATGAGCTTCCGAAAAAGTGATACCTACTAAGTGTTTTAAAAAACCTGTCTTTCAAAAGTCTAATGATACTGATTACAATAATAAGAAAGAAACGAGTAAACAATTTAGACCAATTTATAATTTAATCCAATCAAATTATTAGTTATTTTTAAACTGTTATTAAAAAATATAAAAAAAAACACTAAAATACCTCGTCTACTAGAACATGGCTCACTCCCCGCAGCCCTCCCTCCAATTTCCTCAGCAGCACACCCACAGTGCAGAACATTATTGAACCGTATGGCCTTGGCAATACAGACTCAAATCGCACTGAATACCTGCAACAATACACAACATTTAGATTTGTTACAATGGCAGGATAATTTTGTTGAATCACAATCTTTAACTAGGAAGCGTTTGTTCTTCATGGCAAGAGGTTTTAAGTTGTGTATTATTTATTAATGGCAGAAATAATGAAACATATTAATACATGGTGTTTGGAAATAGATAGATAGATCGTTTATTGCTGCTTTTTAACACACATATAACACAATACAGAAAATTTTAAAAACACAAATAAAAACAAAACATGATCTTATATAATATGTGTGCAGCAGCAACAGGGCCAAGGCTCAGCGTAATATTCGCTGAAAGCAAAAAAACGCCGATTTTCAGCCATCACCCTATGGCGATACGCGGGTAGCAGAAAAAAAGATGTAATATAAACTAATTTAGGAAAAATAAATATTAATGCAAAATATATATATATATCATGTATTCACTATATTATCTATTTTATATATGTTGTATATAAAAGAGAATAAGTACATAAATAAAACACAATTATGAAAACAGAAACGAAAGAAACATTTTGCAAACAGCAGTAAGATACAAAAAAACAAATACTAAGAAATAGTCTTTTAAAGCCGAATATAGCCTTATAAAGCCGAATTAATTTTCGATATTAATTTTTGTATGAAACAGTTGATTTTTTTCGCGATTTTAGAATTGGTCCTATAGTAAAAGTAGTTCAGTTTGATGGTCCTTAGGGAAAATAGGGATTAGTCCCTATCTACCATATTCGGCTTTATAAGGCTATTTCTAAACATCCTGTATAAAGTACTACTCCTAGTATGGTAGTACATTACCCCACGCTATTCCCGATCTCCTCGCACCGCTCGGCGGCGACTCTCTCGGCGACGCTCACAGCGGAGATACGCCGCGGTTGCGTCACGCAAATGTTCGCCCACGCGCCTTGACCGCTCGCTATGTAGTCGTCTAAGATGAATTGGCACACCTAATAAAACATAATTAAATAAATATTCCAGAAATATATTCTTTTGAAAAGGGATATTATTCATCGGGCGACGGAAAAAATTGTTTGCGACAAAATAACTAAACGGGCGACAAATAGTAATTATAATAAATACGCAAACCAGCAGCTATACAGTGGCGGTCACATAATTAAACACATCAGTCGATTTTCATACAATCGAGGTAACTTTGAAGCCTTGGTTCTCCGCCAAGGATTGACCTAGCTGGGATCTGACGATGGCCATCCAGGGAGTGAATGGAGGAGATTCAGATCGCTATACACACCCATCTGATCTGACCAGCATTCTAAGAGATAGAAGGATATGTTTAAAAAAAACCGCAAAATTAGCACAAAAATGTATCTCTTAGAATGCTGATCAGATCAGTTGAGTATGCATAGCGATCTGAATCTCCTCTATTCACGCCCTGGAAGGTCATCGTCAGATCACAGCTAGGTCAATCCTTGGCGGAGAACCAGTTATCTCGTTTGTATGAAAATTGACTGGTGTCTTTAATTATGTGACCGCCACTGTATGTGAGAAATAGCTTTAAAAATATAAATGTTCGTAGAAATATATAGCTTTTTAATTATAGCTGGTTTAACCAGCTATAATCACAGAATACATCTATAATGTAAGTAATATAGTTTGGGGACCTCTGCACAACTATTGTATGAATTTACAAAGATAAATTAAGTGCACAATTTACTCTCTAGTAATGTTGTTGTCATGTTTTCTACAATGACTTGATATAATGTGTTCGAGTTAAAGAATAAAATCTATCAAATAATGTTTAAATACCTGTGTAGTCTTGCCGCAGCCAGTGTTGCCCCTAATAATAATCACTGGGTTCTCATTGATCGCGCTCATAATCTCTGAACGCATCGCGAATACTGGCAAATGTTCTCTTTCGCGAAGGCTTTCCTGTATCAGACAAAATAGCACTTATTACCCTTAATTAAGAGCTATCAAGTCTTTCACATGTTTGGAAAATTATAA
Source organism: Agriphila straminella (assembly GCA_950108535.1). Taxonomy (NCBI): domain Eukaryota; kingdom Metazoa; phylum Arthropoda; class Insecta; order Lepidoptera; family Crambidae; genus Agriphila; species Agriphila straminella. Next base: position 4,898,767 of record OX467326.1, on the reverse strand, counting down.
TAGCACTTATTAGCTTGTGAATATCGTTACTACTGATTTCTGGGCCTTATTAAATAACGTGACAATATGTCAATTGGCATGACAATTTGGTTTACATTGCGGTGTATGAGTAGTTTGTTCTATTATCAAATTGGTTAACGCAATGGATATAAAATTGTCAAAACAGGTGGCAAATTGTCGCGTTTATTAAAAAGGCCCTGGTATCTCTTTCTTCATGTCAACTAAAGTATTGAATATTGGTAGGAAAGTAGTGACGACTCGAATGTTTAATTTTTAAGATTGTTTGAATAAAATATAATTATACATATTTAGATTTTGACTTGACATCCCTACAACTATAATCACTGGGGTGGTTAGCAACTTGCTGTCACCACGCAAGTTGCTAATCACCCCAGTGGGCACACTGGAGCTGTCAAATTACTGCACCGAATTAAAAGTCGCAGTATACATTTGAGGATTAATAATTTTAATTTATTTATTGTTAACTTTACTAAGTTGTTTTTAAGAATTATCAAATCGTAGAATTTTCTAAATTCGATATAATAAATTATAGCTCTTATTCCTATGTAGTTAAGAGTTCTCCAAATGTATGATACCTGATAAAGTGTGCTGTTCTGACACATATTGCGGTGACTCTTCTCCAAGTCGGTGCTGAAGTCATCGAGACTAGTAGTGGCGAGAGGACCCTCATCTGTTGAAGAGGATGCGTTTAAGAGGTATAGGATTTTGTTTGTTACATTTTCAATCAAGGTTATACGATACTGAAGGTACACCCTATGAGTCAATAAACATTATGGAATTCAAAGGAATGTATGATTTAAGCGCGGGTCAAACCGCATGCAGCGCAGCGCAGCGCAGCACAGCGCAGCGCAGCTTACGACGTTGTAATATATGCAACATTATGAGAAAGGACACACCAAACGCACGATGCTGTGCAGCGCTGCGCAGCTACGTGCGTCCCCGCGCGTCAAGTCACGCAAGGACAAACCGAGCATGCGGACGCGCGCGAACACAGCAGGCGGTTTGGCAACGTCGCGCGCGGTTCGTGCAATGATGACGTTGTATTATATGGCTTTCTATAGTTGACGTCACACCGCGGACGACTACGCACGTAGACGTGCAGCGCCGTGCGACACCTTGCAGCAGGAAAACGGTGATTTGTATTCAAATACAAAAATGGATGCAGAAATTAAAGAAAAATTAATAGATTTAGTGCGGAAACACAAGTTTATATGAGCCGAAAGACAAAAACTATAAAAATGCGCAATATAAAACTTTGTGGCAAAATATTGGACGAAAACGAACATGGCAGATGTCCAGAAGATAGCTGCGCAGAGCGTTGCAAGCACAGCGCGTTGCAGCACAGCACATCACGACAGACTGGCCGGTGTGACATAGCTACGCAACGCGCTGCGCTGTGCTGCGCTGCGCTGCATGCGGTTTGACCCGCGCTTAGGCCATGCACAGATAGGCGTGCACGTCGACGTACCATTACGTTGTAATGTCTGAAACTTTACGAGACATGGCACATCGCTTGCAAGACGTACACGTGCACGTGTACGCCTACGTATACGGATCCGGTGTATTGCGCACTTTACTCCATGGACAGTCGAGTTCATTAATATGTTAATTTTTTTTTTTATTTGGTTCACAACTTGAAACATACATCATACATACGTACACATAAGCAAGCTGTAAAAAAACTTAAATAAAATATTTTGAGCACATTTTCTGAAATTTAACTTTAAGGTTTTGACAAACTGTAACCTGCAGTAACGGGTGTTATATTGACACGACACATTGGAGTGATAACGCTCTCTGGGAGTGTGTTGTGTTATAGTTTGTATATGACGTGTGTAACTGTACCGAGCCTTGCGCATTGCTCGCATTCGGCTCACTTATAGTAGTCACTAGTGTGTGTATAGGTATGTCGTGCTCGTGTGTATATGCATGCACCTAGTCTCGAGCATCGCTCGTACTCGGCTCACTTGTAGTAGTCACTAGTGTGTGTGTATGTCGTGTGTGTACGTGCACTGACCGATGTTGCATCCGGTCCACGCGTTCCAGTTGGCCTGCGGCGGGGACCAGGACACGACGCCGCCCGCCGTCGGCCGCGCCTCGCGCATCGCTCGCACTCGGCTCACTTGCACTAAAGTCACGCCGCTGCTGGCACCCTCTTGGCCTTCCGTCTGATTAGCTTGAGGTGGATTGTTTACGTCGATCGGTTCGATATTCAATTCTGTATGGGGAAACAAATAGATCTTTTACAATGCAATTAAATTAACAGAAGTGACCAAATTCAGAGCAACTGCGGTACAAGATGATACATTTTAATCTGCGAAATTGTCTCTTTGTTATACATTGTCGCGTGAAGTTGCCGCTTCTGTTTTACATACTTAAATTAATCGTATTGTAAGTAATTTGTTAAGATATGAAAAAAAACCGATTGATAAATCACTATAAGTATATTTAAAAAAAATACGAATTAGCGCATCCAAAATACAGAAACTTACTCTAGCCTAGAGTCTAGTCTACCCCTTGATAGCATTCTGCGATATTCATAGGTATTTTTGTTTTTTTTGCATAATAAAAATATATAAATTATCTTCATATAACTTCGTCAAAGCTGTAGTTAAAAAGTTACCTTTTAAAGTATCTTCCAATTGCTGCTCCAACTCTGGGCTAATAGCAACAGGATATGGTTTCATGAGGCCTTCCGCAGTTCTGCAAAACGAGTTACATTGGAAAACTTTGCAACAAAAAATCCGCTACATATAATGTATTTCACAAGACACAAGTGTCAAGTACATTATGTTAACCTAACGTAATTGATTTCTTTACTTACCTATCTCTCTTCAAAGTTCCACTGTACGCGTCTATGACTCCGAGATGGTAGAGCTGTCGAACCAGAGACAAAGCGCACGATTTGCTCGCAGTCTGCTTGTTGGAGGCAGTTTCACGACCGGTCACATTGCGTCCCAATTTATGGACGTATATTGTCATTTCGCAGCAGAAACTCCTATAGAAAACAATAAAGGTTCAAAAGAAATACATAAGAGAATGCCGAATAAGTATATCATTGATAAAGAATGCATTACATATCAAACCGTTGATCTATTCAAATATTACTATTGAACTATTTTCTTTCAAATCAACCATTACATTTTCTTTTCTTTACTCTTATTTTAATTGTATTCAGGTATTTATTACAGACTTACCTTGTTTATTTTAGAGACAAACTACTGGGCAGAACTGGTGATGTGGTCAAGTATTGTACCATTGACTCTTTACCTGCATCCAGAACAAAATCAAAGACTGTGAAATGTGTAATATGCATTCAAATGCCATTTCTCATCATTTAACATGAGAAAGAAATGAAGAAAAGACAAAATGGCAAATGAATGCTTAACAAAGTATGTTACAGTCTTAGATTTTGTTCTTTTGCCATCACATTTTCTAATTTAACTTATTGTAGCATCATTTGCAAGATGTTTTTGCAAAATATGCTTCATAAACATTCACAGTGAACTCCCTTCCATACCTTCTAGCAAGGTGCACGCACATGTATCATCCCATTCGTTTGTTTATATTAATAACTTTGCAGTTCCAGTACTGTCTCGCTATTTAGAAGCAAATGAATATTCAACTAAGCCAGTACTGGATCTGAATAGAGCATGAAGCCTGAGTCAAAGAAAAAGAACAGGGTGTTGCATTACGTAGTGTGACGGTAAACAATGTTGTATGTTATGTATGAAATGCTATGGTATATGGCACACCAAACATGCAACTGATGTTTATTCTATTTTGATGCGCAACAGCCGTGTGAGTGTGACATATACTGTCGTATACCTACATGACAAACGCAACGCAATATGCTGTGCTGTAACTGCAACCCACACGCATTTAGTGTGACCCAGGCTTTAATCCTTGTAATCTCATTTTAGGAACTTATTTTAGAAACAACTGGCATCTAGCACTGTACTAACTAAGCGTTCCTCTGTACTCAGTGGTGGCAGAGTTATAGCAGTCCAAAATAGTATTTTTGGTTTAACCTGTCATTTGAAAGTAAATCGGATAGTAAATAAAATAATGCTGTATAGGAGGGAGTTATCTGTGTAAATACTTGACCACATCACCATATCATTTTATATGCAGCCATTGATTTTTCAATCAAACATGAATAATCAGTGGCTTATTAAAACACAAATAGATGAAAAGAAATGTTTTTAAAACTAGTAATAAAAGAAAAAACTTTCAGCAACATAATCAGAACATGGGTTCAGTTTACAGAACTCTTTTGTCATTGATGTGTTGATTTTAGACCAACCAACAACCAAACATTATTAATTATTGACACTGGCAAAATTCACAAGGGAACCGCCAAAGCCTAAAACGAAGAAGAATAATTTGTCAACACCTAAGCAGCCCGATAGGAAATCTATTGTCTCATCATTATTATTTTCTGAGGCTTTTAGGATTTTAATCTTTTCAAACTTACAAGTACTTAACTTAGTTGTTCTTTTTTGTTACTAAATTCTACTAACATCGGACATATTTATACATAGACACATAGGACACAGATTGGTTGTGTTTTTTGAATTTTTCAACTGTATCTCAAAAAGCAAACTGTAGATAAATAATTTCAAGTGCAAACAAACCGTGTATGATCAGGCCCAACGGCCTTGTAAACATAATCAGCGTTAATTTTATTTATTTGCATGAACTGATGCAATTTTGATTTGGCATTCTCCATGTTCCAGTTGCCGTGAAGACTGGCATTCACGTCCAAATCCTCTGCCTCTTCCACATTCTTTTGTTGCTGAAGTCGGTCCATGTATGTGAAATTTTGGTTCTGCCCACCATATGCATGGTAGGCCTGGCCCATACTTTCTGGTCCCATGCCATCCTAAAATAAGCAGGCAAAATGTTGAAAATAATAGCATGAGTCAAAATATAAGATAATAAAAGGACATAGACTAGGGGGCTGATTGCGTAACTCTGTTGCTAACAATTCTCGACTGAAATCAATTGAAACCTCTATGGCGCTGCAGGTAGTACTACTAGTGCCGCCAATAAATTTATTTTTATTACTTGTAAACCAAGTCAATATTTAAAAAAAGCTCATGTAATGCCCTCTTAAATTGTCTCTAATACTTTTAACTCTTCAATAGTTTTCATTCTTTCTGTAAGTTTTAAAATACATTTTAGCTCATAGTGGCCACTTTTGGCTGGAATAGATTTTAAAACTTATAGAAAGAATGAAAACTGTTGAAGAGTTATTTAAGTGACGAGCCCAGTAGCAAATCAGCAATGGAATGGGTTACTGTACTGCCATGTTACTGACCCTGTATAAACCAGGCATTTAAGCTACCAGTAAACTTACCTTAAATACAGGTCTTGGGTGATAATCATTATTTCTATTAAAAGTAGGTGCTTCCACTGGACCTTGGCCCTCCTCAACTTTGATACCAGCGTCTTCGGGAACTTCATTCTTGGCCACTTCACCGGCTCTTATAAGGAAGTTAACGAAGTCCCGAGATGCATTGACCTGCGCTTCCTTCTTAGTTGTAGAGTTGCCTGCCCCCACATATGTGTAGCCATCGATACGAACTTCACAGAGAAATCGCTGGCGATGCTTTGGCCCTGTATAACAGTACAATGGATAAAAGTACTTCGGAGACACGAAAGGACGCCGTGTCACAAAAATGAAGAGGTTATTTTACTAATGGGGTCTAATTACTGGATAGTTCGGTCACGAAAGCATGAACCTGACTCTCCGACCCAGATGGGTTGGACAAGATTAAACAAGATTGTTAATTCGTATTGCTAAAGAATTCTCAATTAATAAGGGAAAAAGCGTAGATCAAAGAAAGTAGTATTGTGAAAAATCTAACCTGTCGCCCGTATGTCGAATATCGGTGATAAGCTTTTCTTGTTACACCAAGAAAATAGAAACGACTTTACATCCATTTTCAGTTTTGTTTACACGATTTATTTGTTGAAAATCAATACATTCAATACAATAACATTCAACAAATTACAACCACTCGCCGAAGTGACTAACTAAATGAACGAACGAAACGAAAGTTAACGAACGAAACGAGAATGAATGATAATAATTGGTGCATTCTGCACATAGATAATATTATTATAGTATATTCTGCAAGACAAATCTGTCATCGATCGCCATAGAGTAAATTTTAACCATGGAAAGTATTTAAAATGTACTCTATGGCGATCGATGACTCAGAGATTAGTCTGGCAGAATGCACCCAATGTAATGAACCACAGACAAGCTTAACATCTATGTAGTCTGTTACAATTTTGGCGGTAAATTCAAAACCATTATAAAATGAATTTGACTTTTGGAGAAAAAAAGACATTTTCTTTTTATTATTCGTCCCAATCTTTAGCAGTTTTAAAAAAATTGGAAAAGACTCTTTTTTTAGGTAATTATAGCAATTTAGATTTTTTTTTTACCAAAAATAGAATATTATTTAAGATTCTTGCCCAAAACAAAACAATGACATGAACTACACAAGTGAAGTACCCCACTTCCACTTGGAAAGTCTCTGCACAACCAAGAACAAGACTAAAGTCCAAGATATTACTAAGAAGGCTCAAACGGCGATGGGCAGGCCATGAAAGCGAAGAAAAGTAATAAAAACATGTAAAAATTGAGAATTCGGTGCAAGTTTTCAACGCAACCGCCGCGTTTGAACGCGCACATTTGAACCCAAAGTGAGTAGAGTTACGTTTTACGTTCGATTTCACTCCATCACGGATCGACCCGCTCGGATTGACCCACCTTAGCGCCTTAATAAGTATATCTACCTAGACCTAGGTAATCTTATTAAAAATAATAAATGAATGTTTCAGTTACTTTTTGGTAATAGCGATAATTAAAACGAAGACAACAAGTATATAAATTTATTTAAATTAAAACACACCGGTACACTCCTATAAGTTTATGTGTCACGACTATATTAAGAAAATAGTAGGTACTTACCTACCTAATCAATAAATTACACAGCCAACAAATATTGACTGACTTTAATAGAAATTAAATAAATCACGGAGATTTTCCTCAATGATAAATTCAAACGACATTGTTATCTGATTTTATCGAAACAAAAATAGCCTAGCTATATACACACAATAATTCCTTAATATAACCATGACTACGATTTTACTACAACAATACATATAATGCAAAACGAAAACTATTGGGAGTACAGAACGATTAAAATGGCATGTTTAGTTCATTCAGCAACAATTTTTGTAGCTGCACAGCGCCGCCATGGAAACGACAATCATAATGCTTAAATAAAGACGAAATTGTGTCTGCAATGTTAGTGCGAGCAATAAAAGTCCATTAAACTAACCGACAGCACAGAATACTTAATTACAGATTATGTGATAAAAAGTACCACAAAGCTTGTTCGGAGTGCACTACAGAGAGAAATATTCACAATTTCGTCTTTATTTAAGCACTAAAAACTATGATTCTTGTTTCAATGGCGGCGAAAGGTGCAGAACTGAGAAGATCCACGGATAGAGAGCAGCAGTAAAGTTTATTTTTGAATGACAAATAATAAATTATCATATCCATGGTTTAGTAGTGGACAAGAACTTTGCAAGGTTCTTATTCACAAACGTCCGGACCAAGAATCTTATATTAATATTAATATAATTAATATTATTCTTATATTAATCTATGGTTTTCGTAACTTTTGACAGTTCGATTCGAAACGAAGACTTTATTTTGCGGATTCATTACCGACAGCTATTTGGTGTCGGGCAAAGAATATGATTTTAAAGTTCTTGGTGTCGGGAGAGTGAATATCCGTCGGGAAGAAAATTTACCTTTCCGAATACGAAAACCATAGAGTAAATATGCATAGTATTCGGATATGGAAAGTTTCGGATGGGGACTAATTGTCTAATTTCTATCGCAATCGTTTTTTTTATTTGAGAGATGGATGTGACACATTGCTGCATTTCTTTGGTAAATTTTTATTTGTGCCAAAAAGAAGCATCAATGGCGATTGCGATAGATTTTGAAATTAGACAATAGATATGCTGGTATTGGCAATGATGTAATAAGTTGGTACTGTTAATGAACACTTTAAGGAAACATCAATTAGAAGCGATGCAGACTGCAGATGTATGTACAAACAAACGCAATAAATAAATAAAACTATAAGTATAAGTAATAAGGAGACTATTTTGGATAACCATGTCGTTAATGTTATTAACATAAATTATGCCAAATAGACTTGTGTGTAAAGCACAAAATCATATTTTTAGGGTGTGCACTATCCCCGCAAATTGCTAAAGGACCTGGCAGCCATTTCAAGAACGATTTTTTTTTTACCAAAAATGAATTATACCTACCTAGACCCTATCTTATTAAAAATAAGAATTAATATATTAAATTATCTATTAACATTTTATTGTTACATGTCATTTTCAGTTGCAGATGACGTCAACTTGGATGTTAATGTGACAAGGTTCCATCGTACTAGCAATTTGCGGGATGGTATGTTACTGCATATTCACTCGAGTCTACCCATAAAGTTAATAGTTGCGTATCTTTGATTTCGTAACTAGCGTAGCTGTCATTTTATCATAATGAATTTATTCCACTTTGTCCATAATCTGGTTTGCATGTATATAAGAATAATTTATTTATTTTCATGCCTCTTATCAGGGGCCTTACCGGCTAACTTTCCGAGCTTCGGCAAATCTGCTGGGCTTCAACTTAAAACAGATAAATCGAAGTATGGAATTTCGTATTGTAGTATTTGACGAAGTTATTTGGTATCGATGTTCGTGTGACATCATGAATAAGTTCACCATTTTGTCCTGGGGCCCTGCCGGCTAACTTTTCATACTTCGGCGGATCTGCCGAGTTTCAACTTAAAACAGAGAAATCAAAGTAAGGAATTTCGTATTGTACCATTTGTCGAAGTTATTTGGAAAGATATCGATGTTATCGTGGCACCATAAACTGGAATTCGAAATTTTGGGCCAATTGGGGCTCGATATATCTGTTTTAATTTGAAACCCTGCAGACTTTTCGAAGTTCGATGCGTTAGCCGGTACGGCCCCTGATTGGGGCTCGATTTATCTGTTGAAGCCAAGCAGACTTGCCGAAGTTCGGAGCGTTAGGCGGTACGGCCCCAGGGAGCACAGTGGAAATAGTGTGATTCTTTAATGCTACGCTTTACAATTTTTATGTATACGTAGTTATCAATTAGAAGTAAAACATACTTTGTATGCTTCTTATAGAAATAAAAAAAAAATGAGACATTAGATGTAAATTACGGTCTTAAATTTATGAGAATAACGTAATGGGAAACAATGTTTAAGAAACTGATTTCTTTCTATTTTGAGACTTTTAAACACTACGTATTATATGTTTATAATAATAATAATGGTTAGGTACCCATAAAATAAAACTGCTTGCCAATCATATTAAAATAATAGTATAGCCAATAAAATAATAGTATTATATTCGCAGGAATGTAGTTTACCTAAGTTACCTTAACTTAGGGAAATTATTAATTTTGTATATAGTTTAATTGCCACTGCTGTCTCTACTAAGTATTTACTTAAGTTTTTTTTCTGTTTAATTGAAACATAACATGAGACTAGAAAATGAGAGTGATTAGGAATATTGTTGACTGTTATTAAGGGATATGTTAAATAGTGTAATAATTATTAAACTTAAACTACTGTTGGTTTCTCGAAATTAACTTTATTAATAAACTGACTGCTTTGTCATTCTTCAAAGAAAAAAGTATGGTTTACCAAATCTAAATTCTCTTCTCACCAAAATCAAAGATTCGGGAACTATTCTATACATTTTTTTACAATTCTTTACCATATTCACTTCTCAAGCTTACACGCTCACTAGACATAAAATAAAACACTTTTAACGGATACTAGCTTCGGAACGGATTTCTTTCTTGGAGGGGCCTCCCAATTTTTTGAAATGGTAGTAGTTTCAGTAGATTCTCTCTTTTTAACATATAAAATTAAATTAAAACCAAACCAAAACTTAAACTAATTAAAGATTTGATAAAATTTAAATTTCTGAACGTTCTAAAAAATTCATCGCTTGAGGGTAGGCTCACAAGTAGCTTCAGTCCCCTGTGACCACGGCAGCTGCAAAGGTGTCGAAACGTCGGGAAAATCAAAAATCAAACCAAATACCAACTAATTACCAAAGTACTTTCAATAAAACCGCGCTAGTATCCGTTAAAAGTGTTTTATTTCAATTCTTTACCAATTCTTCGTAATAATCAGAATGACTACGGCTCACACAAGCTTACCTTACCCCTTTCAAAGAATTACCAACTCCTTTGTATAAAAATCCATTCCGTGGATTTCACCGTTTTAGAGTCCGTTCCACAAAAACTGTTATTGTAAAAAGTGCCTTAACCCCGATCAGTAGAGTCTCTTTCGGGATTGTTCTTGCCGTTTCTGGTACCACATGATGCCGAGGACGACTAAGACTATGATGACTATGGCTACTGCCATCATCCATAGGAAAGTCTTCACTCCTGACATGGCAGGTTTGGAGTCTTCAATCCGGTCCCGTGGAGCTTCGAATGATGCAGCTGATGGGATGATATGTGATCTGTCCTCATCTCTGTTTTGCTGTAAAAGGTTTTTAAAGTGAATATGGATAAGAAAAGGTATTCTATAAATAACATTTATGGAGGATTTTTTTATAGCTTTTCCACAAGTACCTACGTAAAGTTTTTAGGAATTCTTTCTCCTCTCTTTATTCACTCTCCAAATTTTAAGGATGAGTTCAGTCCATGAAACTGAACAACTTACTCTAAGAAACATAGGCTAGCGAATTACGTAAGTCTGTTGGTAACAATTCTCGATTGAAATTGATTGAAAGCGCAGTTGCATTGCTGCTTTAGTTAAGATAGTTCTCACATTGGTTCTTACTAAAGCAACGATGTAACTGCGATTTCTGTCCGAGTTGATTGCAACAAAGTTACGTAATTACCCCCCCGGTCAAATATGTAAAAAAAATGCTTTCCATACAAACAAATCAATGAGATCACGTGATCAGTTTAGTAAGGGATGACCAAAGTTTTATAGTGTATTTCGACACAAGTTTCATGGAGAAATTTGTTCAGTTTCATGGACTGAATACAGCCTACATCCTTATTTGGAGAGTGAATAAAAATGCAGCTTGTATAAAAGTAAGACAAGAGAAGTAGCCCACCGTCATTAATCAATGATACCTATGCACTTATTAAAAAAAAGATGAAATAATTGAAGTATGGGAGGTTTGACGAGAGATATTATTTCCTTTAATTAGCAAGAGTGTAGCTAAATGGCTCCTATTAGGACTGATTTTTCAAAGCCCAGATAAAAGGTTTATTAGTTTGATAACATGCTATACTGCTTAATTGAAAATGTGTGTCTTATGTGATTGTTTGTTAAATTTTAATGACTTTTTTTATTCGGGTAATAATTTAACTAACTGATATCTTTTATCTGAGGATTGTAAAATCTGCCCTTAATCTGCGAGGCAATGTGTTTGTTCTTATTTAATAAAAATAAACATTTAACACTTTTCCTAGATAAAACGTTGAGAGTACAAACATTAGCTTCAACATTATATATTTTTTTTAGAAAGCTAGATGATAAAGTAACTTTATTTACAGAATTGTCCTTTCTTACCGTTTCTAGCAAGTCCAGTTCGTACATCTTAATAGCTATAATGTCGTGGTTGTCGCTCAAGTCGCCCGTAGTCGCTGATGCTCCGAAGAAGTACCCTGTCGGTAGTAGAACATTCTCTACTTTGAAGCACTCCTTCCAAGCATTCTTGCCTTCGAGGTCGGTGGACACTGGAAAATGAGGTGAGAATTTAATGTTAACCTGCCTGCCTGTTTAAAAAAAGTGACATACGGACGGACAGACAGACAGACAGAATTGACGAATCTATAAGGGTTCCGTTTTTTGCGATTTTGGCTACGGAACCCTAAAAAAGTGGACAGAAGACGCATGAGACACGCAAAGAAGTGAAAACAAAAAACTGAAACGTTTAAGAGAAAACGTTTTGCCACTCTCTCACTCACACTTTTCATATTTTCTCAAGATGTTTTAAATCTGAGTGAGGAATTAAATAATGTGTTCTGCCCACTTTTTCCGGACAGTACAAACAATTATAGATATTTAAAAAATCAAAACGTACAGCCCTAGTATTTAGGCATTTCAAAATAATACCAAAAATTAATTAGGGAAACGTTATCGCCGTTTGTATGGAGACCACGTGGTTGACAATCCTCTTAAGAATACGGCCAGAGCGGCGCTTGTATTGCTTGCCTTCGTAACCGGAACGCTACATTTGTACGTGCCCGTCACTATAGATAAGAGTGGGTTTTATTACCATACAAATGGAGTTCAAAGTCACTTACCAATGAAAGTAAAGTTAGTGGCATATTTGTAAACTACAGAAATTTGCGTGTCGTGGTTGTAGTTCCGGAACTTTGCCTCACATCCCGATAGCTGCGCGTGAGTTTCATCTCTATTATAAGCTTATTATTTACATAAATATTAAGCTCTTATTTGCTTACCTATTAGAGTGTCGTCCTTGTAAACTATAGAGATGTGTGTGTCGTGGTTGTAGTTCCGGAACTTCGCCTCGCATCCGGATAGCTGTGTATGTGTGCCGTCTCTATCGTGGTCGTAGTGAAGCGACCCGTTGTTTATCATCGCCGATACGTACGGGTGCTGATGCTGTTGGGGTTTCATTAAAGTTATGAACGGTCCCGTCATCCATCAGCCATTTTTGATGTCCCCACTGCTGGGGCTCAGGCCTTCCTTATGGGTGGTAAGGAAAGGAGGATGGGCAATAACCCACCACGCGGTCCCGTCATAATATGGTCAAATCAAAGCATTATTAATATACCTACCAATTTGTGATAAAAAATATTCAAACTAGGTACCAAGTGTAAAATCATGTCTATTCTTGGGGGCTGATTACGTAACTCAGACAGAAATCGCAGTTACATTGCTGCTTTAGTAAGAACCAATGTGACAGTTATCTTTAAAGCAGCAATGTAACTGCGGTTTTAATTGATTTAATCGAGAATTGTTAGCAACAGAGTTACGTATCCTCACTGTGCGAATGCGGTCTGGACGAGGGATCCGTTGATCACATTTTTTTCTGTTGCCCTAAATATCCATCCTCCTTATATGAATCTCTTCCCCCATCCATCCCTAAACCCACTAATTTCAAAACTGTTCTTAGCTATATTAAATCCCCATGCATTGATGTTTTGTGTGACTATATAATATCTAATAATATAAGACTATAACATATATGTAGTTATTAGATATTTACTAACATCTGTTTTATGTGTGGTGTGTATGTCCTTATTCCAGATATTTCAACAGCCAGTACTACTACTACAGTCTCAAAATCTAAGCCTAACCACTTTTACTCTTAGACATTGTACTCTCACAATACGCCTCGTGAAGAAGCAGAGTCTGTAGGAACAAATAACTGAGCAAACAACTGGATACTGGCGAAATCCAAAAGGGAACCGCCAAAGCACAAAAAGAAGAAGAAGAGTTACGTAATCAGGGACCCAAACTTAATAGATAGAGCTTAAAACTAAAATCATTCACTTTCAAAAGCTAGATTCACAGACTTTGTGCTTGAATACTCACATTGTGTGCACCATTATGGTTGCTATAAGTGTCAAGTACAATTGCCAGCCCCATGAAGTAGTCCTTGCTGCCGAACACTGGGCCCGTCTGCATACGGTCCCTCACGTACCACAGCACCATACCGTCACCGAACAGGTCTTTGCCACGACCGTGCACTTTGAACTGCACTTGTACCTCCCAGTTGCGGGTGTAGCAGGGCTAGAATGTAAAATAAAACAGTTGACACATGACCATCAGCCATTTTTATTGTCCCCACTGCTGGGCACATTCCTTATGGATGGTAAGGAAGATGGACTATACGTTAACCCACCACACGAGCCTTATGCGGATTAGTGGGTGTTAACTACTGCAAATGCAGCCGGGACCAACGGCTTAACGTGTTTCATGGAGGAACTCGAGAATATCACCTATCCCATGACCGACTCTTGTAAAAGTTACTTAACCTCCGCAATCACTGAGGTCGAGCTCCTAGAGGTGAAACATAATCTTTACCAAATATTGTACAATGTGGTAAAAGGTAACAGCATAGTGTATTGTTACCAGTTGTTTGTTTTTTTTTAAAACAGTCAGGGAGTTTAAAATAGCAAACTTTTATTAAACACTAGCGACCAGCCCTCGCTTTGCTTTGGTTCCTTCTTTTATTTGCCAAACGCGACCTTCCAACAACACCCAAAAAGAAAACGAATAGTAGATCTAGATATTCTAGATCTATAAAAGAGGAACAATTCCATCATACATTATTTTGTTATAGCTCAAAAGGTTTATTTATTTATTTTGTTATAGCTCAAAAGGTTTTCAATGCAAGTGGGAAGTCGGCGTAATTTTTGCCGACCTCTTTAACAATTATCGCCATATTTCTACCAAATTATATAACACCTCAACTTATTATAAACCTAAACCTTCCTCAGGGATCACTCTCAGATATGACGACAGACAGACAGACGCGGCGGAAGACTTTGTTTTATAATATGTACCTAGTGATGTTTTGTGTTGTTGAATGATGTGCTGTCTTTTATTATAGGTAAATCTGCTTTATGAGTGTGAATTTAAAAAACCTCATTGATTAATTTTCCCAATCGTGTAAATCTAACTAAACGTGACATTGGCGGAATTGCGCATAGACCACAGAACCATGCCATTCATTAAGAAGAAGTGAGTTTTAGTCTGTAAACATTTCCAATAATGAAACAAAAAATCTTTACATAGCTGTGTAATAGAGTGTGAAGTAATATTTGATTGAAAACCAACTAACGGTGATAAAGAAAAACGGTTTTTAATGCACAGTGGTCAAAGCACATTTTAATTTAGGATTTCAATTGTACTCATTTACACGACAGCCTTGAAAATGCAAAAATGCTGTATAGAAAATTATACAGCTTTAGTTCCGATCATTTCATTTCAAGGAGGAATTGGCAGACATGCTTTTATAATATACAAACAAAACTCGTTACATAGTAACCTTATTCCAGTAAAACAGAATGTTTATGTAAAATAATAAGTAAAATGATGTATTGTAAGCAGTTCAACATGCATTTAAAATCCATTATTTCTTATCAATACTTCATGGCTTTGGTGATTATTTAGCCATTAAATTTGCATTACATTGGCTCGTTACATACACTTCTAAAACATTTTATCAAACTGTGTACAAATTTAAATTAATATAATAATCAGTTGCTATTTTTCATTTTTAAATTAAAGTTGAATTATATAAATGTCAAACCAAAACTGATTTTTTTAACTTAAAAAAAGTAGTACATCTTTACTCACATAAGACCCCGTTTTCATTATTCGAGTAGAAGTACATTGCCTGGCATGTTCGTTGATTAAAAAAAAATTGTCAAACGTACCACGTAACGTACTTCTACTGATTTTTTTTACTGGAATTATGTATCTTAATCTATTCTAGTTAAAATATTTTATTTGGTATTAAAAGAATAATGGAAGGAAATCCTCAATTCTCAATGCATTGTTCGCCCAAATGTTTACAATGATGTTATTACAAAAATAGTACCTTACAGAAAAGTATGCACCCGTGGTTTTACCACATAACTTAAACTGCTATGGATGTACAGATGGATGCGACACTACTACTTCTTTTTGGCACAAATAAAAAATTACTAAGTGAAAGTACCCATAGATTAAAAACATTCGAAGAACAAATTATTCTATCAGGCGGAGTTAAAAAAGCAATAAAGTGTTTAAGGGACAGAAAGGACTGGATTCCAAACATTAAAAACAAAATAGGTGCAGTTAAAACGAAACGTCCAGATATAATTAAAGCGGCAACAGACTTTTATAGAGACCTGTATTCAAAGTCAACTGATACTGATGAGACTCCACTGTCCCAGCTAGATGACCACAACACTGAAGTACCACCTATACTGGAAAAAGAAGTCGAACATGCCCTAAAATCACAGAAAAGAGACAAGGCACCGGGTCCGGATGGCATAACAAACGAACTTCTACTGGCAACGCAAAACGACATAGTACCGCTACTTACTTCGCTCTTCAACGAAGTCTTAAGATCAGAAACTATACCAACCCAGTGGACAACATCAACAATAATTCTAATCCACAAAAAGGGAGATAGGGGAGACGTCGGTAACTATAGACCTACAAAATCTTTGCAAAAATTATACTAAGCCGCCTTACCAAAGTATTGGACGAAAACCAACCAAGGGAACAGGCAGGCTTCAGAAACAAGTACTCGGTTGTTGACCACGTCCATGTGGTAAGGCAAATATTTGAAAAATATAGAGAATATGGGCTGCCACTATACTGCTGCTTTGTAGACTATTGCAAGGCTTTCGACTCTCTAGAACACAATAAAATTTGGGATGCCTTGAAAAAGCAAGGAGTCGAAGACAAGTACATCAGAATCATTAAGAACATATATACTGGTAGTACAGCAAAAGTAAAATTAGAAAGAGAGGGAGAAACCATTAACATAGAGAAAGGTGTGAGGCAAGGAGATCCTCTCTCACCAAAGCTCTTCACGGCAGTGCTGGAAGATGTCTTCAGACAGTTTGATTGGACAGACCATGGCCTAAAAATCAATGGTGAGTACCTCTCAAACTTAAGATTTGTCGATGACATTATCTTGTTTGCAAAGTCTTCACAAGAACTGCAAGAAATGTTGTCAGATCTCGATACATACAGCAAACAAGTAGGCCTAAATATGAACACCTCCAAAACTAAAGCAATGACCAACAGAGCAAAAGAAACAATTATAGCTAACAACACTGAAATAGAATATGTAGATGAATACACATATCTTGGCCAAATAATTGCTACAAATAATACATCCAGCAAAGAGATTGAGACACGAGTAGGGCATGCATGGAATAGGTACTGGTCATACAAAGAGATAATGAAAGACAGTAAAATCAGCATATCAGTTAAGGGTAAGCTCTTCAACACTAGCATCCTACCTATCCTAACATATGGGTGTCAGACATGGGCGTTAACTGAATCTCAGCAAACTAAACTACAAACTTGCCAACGGGCCATGGAACGCAGCATGCTAGGCAAGCGAAAAATAGAAAAAATCAGACACACCAAGATAAGGAAAGCCACCAGAGTACAGGATGTTGTTGTAAAACTGAGAACACTTAAATGGAAATGGGCTGGCCACACTATAAGAGGTGACGAAAGATGGAGTAAGGTGGTAACCAATTGGTACCCCAGAGAGGGGAAAAGGGAAGCCACTGAAGAGATGGGAGGATGATTTGGTAAAAGATAGCAGGGAAAAATTGGATGGGAATGGCTAGAGAAAGGGAGAAGTGGAAAAGTTTGGAGGAGGCCTTTGCCAGAGGGCACACAGAGGAGTAAAACTAAAATATTTAGAAATTATTAAAATTAATTTAATATAATAATGTCATGCAATTAATAATATTTCAAAATGTAATAATAACTCATAATTTTTTTATAATGAATGTAAACTCTGAATAAAGGCTATAAATAAATAAATAAATAAATATAAGTGAAAGTAGCAATTTCAATTTTTTTTTTTTTTCAATTTCAATTCTTTATTACACATCAATATACAGTTTAACAAATATGGACCGCACCACGAAAACCTCGCAGGGTTTATCTGGGTTGCGGCGAGTTGCTATACACTTATTTAGGTAGATAGTAATGCTTTAGTTTCATGCGAAATTCTTTTGCATTTTCTTTGTACTTATTCTGTAGGTCGGTAGGTAATTTATTCAAATAGTAAGGTATTAGGTAACTCGGAACTCTTGTCCCGTATAGATTATTATATTTGGGTAAATTAAACTTCTTAAGGTATGGCACTGTTCTCAAAAACTTAGGTCGTATCTTTTCTACTAGACAATCAGGATAGTTAGATTCAGTTAAAATTTGATACTCGATTTTGTCATAAATGCTCATGACGTTACAATACTTAAAAAGATCTCTGTCTTCATTGGTAAGTTTGTTCCGAATGTATTTAGGCGTTATGATTTTTAACATTTTTAGTTGGAGTTTATAGATACGATCAATGTAAGTTGTATAAGTTCTGCCATAAGCACTTAGGCCGTAACCGACAACCGAGTCCGCTAAGGCTAGATAAATTAGTCTTAAGGTTTTAAAGGGTAATTTATGTCTTAGTATATAAAGTTTGCTAATGATCGATCGAAGTTTATTACATACGTAATCTATGTGAGGTCCCCAGCAGAATCGACTGTCAATCACGAGACCAATGTACTTATGACTGTCGATTATTTCTATAGTGGGACATTGACAAATATCACCCAAACTACTCGAGTGTAAGCAATGTGTCATATTCATCTGTGTAATGAAAGCGATTGCGATAACAGTTGATGTTAGATGGTGGAGCCCCAGATTAGTCAGATACAGCAAATAGAAGCAGGCATTTTAAGATTTTGAAGCCTTACTAATATTATAAATGGGAAAGTCCGTTTGTTTGTTACATTATGCCTTCACATCTTAACTACTGAACTGATCATCATGAAATTTTACATACATGTTTCCAGGGGTACAGAGAAGGACATAGGTAACTTTCATCCTGAAAAAAGTATATTCCAAAGGGATAGCAAAAAATCTTTTCACACAGACTGTGTTTTAGTAATTGTTAAGAGTGAAGAGTTAACCCCATTTATAAACTTTGATGATCTTTCACACTTCGTTTATTTTGTTTGGTATTAGGTATAAGCTTATCTCTTACAACAAGCATATTTATAATTTGCATAGGTGACATACCTACTACTACTAGCTGA
Organism: Agriphila straminella; assembly: GCA_950108535.1. Lineage (NCBI taxonomy): Eukaryota > Metazoa > Arthropoda > Insecta > Lepidoptera > Crambidae > Agriphila > Agriphila straminella. Next base: position 4,879,814 of record OX467326.1, on the reverse strand, counting down.
TAACAAGGATGTTTCAAAGGTGACATTACATAGCTGATAACAAGGATGTATCAATCTACTTTGTTGTTTTTATGTCCAGTGTACGAATTATTAATTATGTTTATTGATGGAGTCACAGAACAAAGGTTTCATTCTTTATATGTGGTTTGGTTATCACTACATAGTATAAAACAAAGTCGCTTCCCGCTGTCTGTCCCTATGTATGCTTAGATATTTAAAACTACACAACGAATTTTGATGTGGTTTTTTAATAGATAGAGTGATTCCAGAGGAAGGTTTATATGTATAATACATTGGTGTCAAATTCTACACTACACTGAAGCGAAGCGAGGGTGGGTCGCTAGTAGATTATAAACATTCAAGTCATAAATATGATTATAGTTTCTATAATAGGTAATAGCTTTTAAATTATAACCAATCATTAGCAGGTCATTATGCTTCTTGCTAAATTAATTGAATTAAAGTTGAAATCAATGGAGGTTATAGAAAAGAAATCTCTAGCATGAAAAATACCTGTAAATATAAATAGGTGCTATCCAGTTCAGATCTCATGTTTTCAAATAAATTAAAATAGGTATAATTTACTTACTACTGTGTTCCAAATAGCTCCAGACTTGGATTGTAGATCTGGCGTGAGACGTACATAATTCGAAGTTACTATTGTGCTACCTAGGAAATCCCAATAAGGCACGGACATTCCACTACCTGAAATAAAGTTTTACATCGTATTGTTCGAGTAATTTCCTCACATCTCGAAGGCGAAGATCATTGTTAAATCGAGTCACACAGGTCACTAACCTTGGTAAGGTTTTGTAAGCGAATGCTCCCTTCTCACGTAATCCCTGGTATTCCATTCTGCTAGTGTAGTTGTAGACAATAGGAATACACCTATTAAATGTGGTATTAATAGGTTTTCAGTCAACATTTTTGTGATTCGCAAAATTAAGTTTCACCTCGATGACAATAAAATTAATTTGACAATTTGGATTTGGCATTTGACATGTGCAAGCAAAGCAGAGCAAAGAGTAAAATAATATAAGCAGAGACTACACGCAAAAAGCATGATAGTGTCAGAAAAAGCACGAGAATGACAAAAAAAATGTTGCCAAACCAACTTACAAGAAAATACTAACATAAATAAAGTATTGTAAACTGGGGTGAATAACAACAATATTTTGAGTTCTGCCTGCCTAGCATGACCGATTTATATCGCGTGATATAGCGTTTTATCACGTTCAACTGTCAAAAAGACAAAAGAATTTGACAGTTGAGTGTCGATAAAATGCTATATCACGCGATATAAATCGGTCATGCTAGGCAGGCTGGTCATGGGGGGGCAACATGTCGTATTCTCATATTTTTGTCAATATTTTGTTGCTTATGAACGACATGAGATGAGTTTAGCCGGAAACAAATTATCGGACGTTGCTAATCAGTATACCGGTATCACAATTCGAGATGCAGCCAATTAAGGCTCCGTTACGCGAAATCACTTGTCTCTGTTATTTTCTTTATGTGTAAAGAGTATGGAAAATAACCTCACTTCTGCACTTTTTCGATGTTTTTCGTTGTTTTTTCATCATATCTTTAGCACAATTATCTTTCTTAAAAAAAAGTTATTGGAGCAACTGCTCAGTACGTTAAAGTGTATTTTGATGTAGAATTCAATACGTTTCCGCTATTATTTACGCCAAAAATATGGCCCGCGACAAGCGCTTTTGATGATATTCTGATTTTTTTTACAATCATCTGTGAGGTTTATACGCAATTTAATACTTGTAGGTACTAGATAATCTCTTTAGCTTGTCGTATGTTTTTTGTGGCTACAACTTTACGTTTTCTATATAAAAATATGGCCCGCGTAAACCATGTTTTCTTATTATGACCCCTTAACTTTATCATCCGTTCAGCGGCCCAGCCTTTTTATTGAACGGCGTCATACAATCAGCGGCCTTAATGACATCACGGCGTTTATTTAACGGCTAGGCATATGACTTGGTTTAATAACGTTTAATGACCTTGCCTAGCCAAGTCATTGAAATTTAGTTTCGACGTAGTGACAGCTGTTTCACAATTTAAATTACGTTTACCGGAGAATATTGGAACTGTGTGGTGAGAAAAATAAGTATGTGAAATAATATTTAAAAATTGACTTCTGTTTCTTTTATTTTGTACAAAAACACATCTTAAGTTCCTTTTAAATTTTGCCTTATAATAATATAGGGAAACCTGTAATTGGCTATACATATAGATAATACTTGATGTAATAAGATGTTGTAAACACTGTTGGTTTTCTTAAGATCAAAAAAAAAAAAAATCATGCCCTGTTAAAAAGTGCTTTGTCTTTTTCTTTCGCATTGAGATTTGAGTTTGAACAGACAGACAAAACCCATTTCAACTAAAATAGGTTTAATAAGCGTTTGAAGTTTTTATGATTATTTAACTTGAATAAAGTATTCGAAATATTAAATATTCAATATTTTTTTGGTTACATGGTTACCCTTTCCCTATGGCTTATTTTGTGAACAGCCATAACATTTCTGTCAGTCAGTTCATTTAACTGAAATAAATAAATACTTAATATTATTGAATATCTATTTTATATACCTACATACTACATACGAGTATTTTCGTCACATAGTTACCCTATTCAATATATATAAGTCAACCCGTTTATTAAATGTTGTATTACATGCATTGAATGGATGTCATTTAGACCGCTGATAAAACAGCCTCGCGTGGCAGGACGTTTGCCGCGTGCAGCAGGCCTCGCACAAGGCTGCTCGCTTAGTGGGTATCCGCCTAATCACGTAAAAACAGCTGATCGGATTTTGATAAAATTAAAATATATAATACTTTTTTATTAATTTTTTATCATTTTTAAATGATCCCTTAGGATTTTCTCGAATTTCCACGCGGACGAAGTCGCGGGTGGAAGCTAGTAAATAAAATAGCTCATTTATTACAAAAAGTATTCTTAGTAGTTTTTAGAGTACAATACCTGTCACACTTTAAAGCAGCGTGATGACGTTTGCTTACAGCGACATCTAGTTACGTGCTTCTGATTTTTATTTTAGAGTTACGCGTACGTAGTTGTTATTCTGAAACGCAATAGATGGCACTTAATCAGCACTTAATAATACATTTTTATTATTAAAAATAAAGTAGTGAAACTAGCGCCGCCACCCACTACATTTATTTTTATTACTCGTAACGTAAACAAATATTTAAAAAAAATTTTTGGTAAGTATTTTTTTAACGAGCCCAAACTCGATGGGGTTGCATAGTTTGTTTTAATACAGAGTTCCTTTGGCCTTCTTCCGGCTCCATCATCAGCTAATATCGTTTGCTTTTGAGACAAACAAAAGAAACAAATAAACGAGGAAGCAACCTAATAAAACTTGTTAAGTGCCTACTTAGGTTTAGGTAGGTACCTACCTACTTACCTATTATTTTACCCATGAACCTTGAACACATTACACTCCTTTTTAAACAGTCGTGTAAAAAATAGGGATCTTACATTTTGTCAAATTGTATTTATTTACTTAAGTTGGTACCTACCTACCTAATTAATTTTAAACTTCATGCCGCGGTAGAACCGCAGGCTGATTATCTAACTAAATAGAAACTATTTAGCGACCGGTTTCATTTGACATAGGTACATTGCTACTTTTCTTTGATACTTACTTATGTTTTTTTACCCCAAAAAGAAGAAGAAGAAAAGAAAAAGAAAAGAAGAAATACCTACAGGATGTTTGGAATTGGAAATAGCCGAATACTGTAGCCGTTGGTCCCGGCTGCATTTGCAGTCGTTAACACCCACCAATCCGCATTGGGCCCGCGTGGTGGGTTATTTATGGCCCGTCCTCCTTATCCACCCATAAGGAAGGCCTGTGCCCCAGCAGTGGGGACATCAAAAATGGCTGATGGACATGATAAAAAGCATAGTGGCAAACTGTAGACTTAAATTTTATTTTTCGAAAACAGTAGGACCTATTACAGTATTACTACTAATACTGTGGTAGGTAGTGTAATTGCGTCTATAGGTTTGTCTGTCACCTTGAAAATTTCCCTACAAATAAAAAAACAGCCCTGTGGTAGATTTCAGCACGATTTCAGGGTTTATATACTATTTTGTACCTATATACATGGTGCCCTATTATATCTACCATAGTATTCTATCTGTTATAGTTACTATACTTACATCACTACATAATAAAACAAAGTCCTCCGCCGCGTCTGTCTGTCTGTTCGCGATAAACGGTTTTTTTCCGGTTTTGAATCCAAAACCGGTTAAAACCGGTTTTTAACCGGTTTTCAAGAAAACTATTGGAACATGTGCAATAATACATTTTTATTGATTTGGTAAACATATGTTTTCAATTTTAAGAGAATCCCCATTCACAGTTTATCAAAAAATGTACAGTTAGCAAGAAGATGGCTATTTTACATTTTTTTGACGCGATCTTGCTTAGAATAATTATCAAAAACTTCTATGGTATGTCCCATCTGTAGAAGGCAAAAAAACGAAGAATACGGCTATCGCTAAACCAAAGATTTCCTTCGGTTGGATTGAGCCTTTGTGTTCATAAGCTGGGTTTACGAATTGGAGCCACCTTGATTCTTCAAGCAGGAAGGAGGAATTCTGCCTTAATGTAGTCCTAGGTTAATAACTGCCTTAGTTTAGATACGCGTATCGTCAATTTCTTTTACACCTATGGAAATATTTTTTTATTACAAATGTAACGAAGTATTTTTTTTATTAGCCAAACAATTATATTTTCTTTTATCATTATTTTAAAAATAAAAGGATAATAGAGATTCTACGAGGTATTTTTCTTTTTCAAATATTCCAATTAGTGTTTTTTTTCTTTAATCAAGCGCGTATTTTATTTATGTTTTTATTTTTTTAAGTAGTTTAACATTTGAACCACCATCCACCTGATTTATTTTGAAAATGCTTAACATTTTCAGTATATTCTAGGGCTAGCTGTAAAAGAAATCTTTTTTTTAAATTAAGTAAGTAACTCGACAAATACTCCCTTTTGCTAAAAATCCTTAAATATACCTATACCTAATTAAAAACACGAAGTGAAGAATAAAATGGCTCCCCCCCATTAATTTCATGAGTTTCTTACAGACTTTTCCTATCTGAAATATTATTGTTATTCTGTTATTGTTTACTTATTTTTTTTACGTATTATTATAAAATTGTTACCAAATATCTTTCTTTAAATATAAAAAAAAAACTTTTTTTGCTGTATTAATAATAAATATTCATATTTTACTTACTTACTCGCTATAAAAACCTTCGACCCATTCAGCTGCACAAAAGTAGGTTATTAAACTGAACTACGTAAAGCTTTCAATCAAAATGGGGCGGGGCATTTTCGTTTTATATGCAGAGCATGAAACTTTAATCATAAAAAAACCGGTTGTGACGTTTAAAAATCCGGTTTTATTTTGCTTGTGAAATCGACCGAAAAACCGGTTTTTTCGGTTTCGGTGAAACCGGTTTGCATTCCCTAGTTGGGTCACATTCGGGCTATAAATTTGTCGCGCATCGCAAATCGCAACCAAGCATTGAACTATTTGTTAGTAACCTGTCAAAAAGTCGCCTACAACACTACAAGACACGTGTCAGTTCGCTGACTTGCGTCTGCGCTGGTAAAAGTTCGCGAAAGGTGTCAATGACCTTCCGAGTGGTGCCGTGACCTTAAAGTAAGTATATGTAGCAAACGAGGGAAAGTAGGTGCATCCATCATCTTGGGTGAAAGCTCGCCGCACCCTGTCGACATTTGCTTTACATTGTATTGATTGGGGCGGAATGAACAGTTTTTAATTTAGCATCCATACCTACTCCTTTCTTTATAGACTCATTTATTATTGTGTACTAGCTTTTGCCAGTGGCTTCGCTCGTGTTAATGTAGATTTTGTCAATGAACATCATTATCGGTATCGGTTGACTAGGTTCTAACAAAGAAAACTAATTTATAACATTGTAGGTAGGATAAGTTTACATGCCATACAGGAATCGAAGTCATTCATTAGCAATCTTTTAAAAGATTGCCAATGACTTCGATTTACCCTGTATATGTTATAGTCAAACTTTGAAGCTCCGGCACTCCTAGGTATGACTATGACTAGTCAAACTTAGTCAAAGTCCAAAATTAATAGCGTGTTTCGGCCTTTGACTGACGAATTTATGGCCAATCCTAGGAGAGACTAACTTGAGCAGTCAAAGGCCGAAACTCAATACGATCATTTGTTTGAGTGTCCCAAGTTGGTCTCTCCTAGGTTTGGTTTGGCCATAATTCGTTAGACAAAACTAAACACTCTTGTTTTAGGCTTTGACTAAGGCTTCTTGTCAGACCTGAGGTTTGACTAGTCAAACCTAGGAGTGCCTGAGCAATGACTTCGACTTCACCCTGTATACCTACAACGTGTTACAAAACAACCCCTAAGCGTTAAAGTATATATTATGTGCCCTAAGTCCGCTTGTTTGTTTAACTGAACCGATCATCGTGAAATTTTACATACATGTTGTCAGTGGTACAGAGGACATAAGCTTTCCACGCAGACGAAGTAGTACCTAGTAGTAAGCTGTATAAAGATAAAGCTTTAAAATGTTGAGTCAAAATATTATGGCTGTGTGTAGAACCGGAGGAAAGGTATCTCTGTGTTTTCTTCCTAGTTTTTCTTAGTTTAATATCTTCCATCGCAGCCAAAGGGAGGTATACTTACATAGCTTAGGTAGATACTACACAACCGATGCGTAGCGTGTTTCATTGTATTGATAGTCATTATTACAAAGTTAGATTACATACATATATTTAAGTGTTAGCATTTTCATATCTAACATTTCTATTACAGCCAAATTGCTAAATTAGTTCTGCTTCTGCCTTTTCAGTTGATTTATTGAATATTTTTCATGTTTGTGAAAAACGGTATTATTTCATCAAAATGATATTTTGAATGAAAGGTTTAAACTTTTGTTACTTTCATAAAGAGTTTAAAATTTTCAATTATGCAGCTCCGTGTCAACCAACAGTTCATAGAAGGCAAGTACTTTCAATCTTAACATCGCATGACCTATTTCCGAAAGAGCCCTCTCATTCACCGAGTGACGTCACAACTTTCTACGCAGATAACGAAAGTGATAGGTGTAAAACCAAAAGTACTTACGAAGGTTCGTATAGATCGACCTACGACAACAAAAATTTAGGTCGTAGAAAGCAGTGAAAGTCTTGCAATGACCATGAACTACTGAAAACACTCACTTTTACACTTGCTCGATTTTCGACTTTATTACATTGCATTTAATACCGGAAACTCGGTCAATGTTAATGCACCTTAATGTTTTTTTAATGATTTATAGTTTTGTTTCTTTTGTTCTTATTTTAGATTGGAGATAAAATTTCCGTTGTAAACAAGTGATAGTTAAAATAGAAGCACCTATACCTGTGTGCGTGGGCTGCGTGCGTATGCGCAGGTTAATCTGAATATTAAGACAAGCAGGAAAATAATTCGTTTATGAAAACCTCCTTCAAAAACATTAAAAACACAACTTCAAAAATAAACACCTCTAAAAAGCAGGAAATAATATCAAAATCTGCATACATGCACATTGCGGTATCTGATATTTAAAAAAATGTCTTGTGAAAATAAGTTTTTCTGAAGAAGAACCTACATTAAAAACTTCTTTTCTAGCTGTGGGTCAGTAAAGTGATCCCCACTGAGAGTTGCGCCCTTGGCAGCCACCCTCCTTGCTTTTGCTAGCAGCTGTGCATTGGTATTACGCTCTGCTAAGTGGTACCTTTTTTTTTTTTTTTTTTTTTTATTAGAGTGAGGTAAATACGCTTTTTACGTATACATGCTTTTGTGCATGTATACTGGGCTCGGTCAGGCACAGAAAGCCACTCCTGTTCTGTCTCTCACCGCCCCGGGTCTCCCGTCGAGCCTGAATAGTAGGCTCGGCGGGGGATCCGGGGGGTTCTAACCTCTCCCCAGGGGGGAGAGGGAGAGAGCCTCCTCCCGATCTCCCCATAAGGTTACCCACTCAAGTGGGCTGACCAGATGGGACGATCGAGCTGCTAAGTGGTACCTACCTACTTTTAACGCTTCATCCAGAACGGAAACAGATTACCAAGAACGCAGGAGTTGGAGAGAATCAAAGCAACGTTTTCTATCATAAATATGCCTACAGCATCGTTGTCAACTACACCGTGCATACCTCACTCATTGGGCATGGCCTTCCCCAAGGATCTCCTGCTCTACCATGCAGATGCAAACTGTTTTCGCTATCGAAAATAATTGTTTTCTCTCTTTCACTCGCACTGACCGATAGTTTTCAGTAGCGAAAACAGTTTGCATCAACCTTGGACGAATTAATTTGTCCAAGGCAACTCATGGTTCATTTGATGTAAGATTCGCAGACTTACCTATCTATCATGACAAGACTGTCACATCAAAGCCGAAATCATCCTAGTTAGTAATTATTAAGTAAACAGATAGTCCCACGCATACTCCACCTTAAGCCACAGTCTTAAAACACACTTTCGCTAACTCACACCAGGGTTTTATTTCTAGTTAGCTTGTAAACACGACTGAGTCACGGTTCCGATAAATAGTTCGAGTCGTTTCGTCTGTCTGTCTGCCTTTCGGAAGTGAAAGTTGTAGAAAGCGGGAGAAAACCGCGGTCGTTAGATGCAACCTGCAGAATGCGTATGCACTATTGTTTTAACTTTCGTCTATAGAAGCTCGCGAATTCTAAAGAGGTTTATGTCGTTTAGGTAATTTGTGCAACAACTTTGTAGACAAACTCATAATTTGTAGAAACAAAACAAACTGCGTCAAGTAAAGAAGTAAGGTTTGGGAACGTTCTTACAATACCTTCGGTCACTATTGTTCTCTTCCAAGCTCTGTATTTAACCCACATTAAGGTGGATCGACTTTCCTCCCTGAGGGTAGGAAATTTTCTTTATTTCTCCACTTCGCTCTGTCCTTGGCTATAAAAATATTCCTAAATTATTATTTCATCTTTATTGACTGTCAAACATCTGCAACGATGTTTTTGTATTTCCTCACATTAATGAAATAACGCTGGTTTGCAGCGAAAACGTAAAAAGTATCTACGTACTAGAAAATTTCGCCGATCCCAATAGCGTTGGGCTGGAATCCCTAGTGTGCGGGTTCGAGTCCCGCCTGATATGCTACGCTACGGGTGAGTCGATTTTTTCTAGTAAGTATTAATTTATAATATAATATACTAATACCTTAATACCGACAATAAACTTTTACGAAGAAGACCAGAAACACCGAAAATAAATATAAATAGCAAGCACTTGTGAAATAAAATCAACAAAAGAGAAAAAACGATAGCAGAGTACGGTAGGTACCCTTAACACGAGAAAATGACTGTGTCTACAATATTGAACTTTTGGGATAATCAACTTCAGAGATGAGACCTAATAATCGACCTTGCCTTTCAGAGGAAAATCATTCAACCATCATGAGACTTTATGTAGGTACTTACCTATCGCCCATTTCGAATTTATTTGAATTTCCTGGTCCATCAGCCATTTCTGATGTCCCCACTGCTGGGGCACAGGCCTTCCTTATGGGTGGTAAGGAGGACGGGCCATAACCCACCACGCGGGCCCAATGCAGATTGTGAGTGTTAACGACTGCAAATGCAGCCGGGACCAACGGCTTAACGTGCCTTCCGAAGCACGGAGGAGCTCGAGATAATAAGACCCATCCCATGACCGACCCTTGCGAACGTTGCTTAACTTCCGCAATCGTTGGGCCAGGCGCTAAACCACAGCGCCAACGAGCTCCTCATACAATAATTGTGATTAATGGTCATGACAGTATAGTTTTCCGCTTCAAAATATCAAACAGCATTTCTGTAAAATGTTTTTAACCTCTTACGATTCAAAATAGGCAATTTACTGTTGTAGGTACCATCAAAAACTGACAACTGGCCTAACCAGCTGATGTGCCCAAAATATTGACTAGTTCTATAAAGTTTTTATTAGATGCAATAAAACCAATTTAGTTATCAATGAACTCGGCACAATCGATACGTCGTCGGTCGTTGACCTTTTCGATGCAAACTTTTGCCCGAGAAAGTACGAGAAAGATTTATCGAAATGCCATGTAACATGTTCGACTTAATGAACTTGTCAAGTTTACAATGACAGCTCTTGACAGATTTGACTGAAAATGATGTTACGATTTTGGTTTGAGATGTTTGATTTATTGAAGGCGGTTCCAAACCATAAACTAAATACGAAGTTTATGTTCCAAACTCGGAAAAAATCATCTGTCTGATATAGTATTGAATCAAAGAAAATACGATTTAATAGCGGGGTACCTACCTACTATCGCATTTTGCCGAATTATTTAATATTCATACAATCTGTATCACAAAGACAACATTTTTAAAATTGCATTCTTCAGATCGCACCATGCCTACTTTAATAGTGCTCTATTACGTAGCATTGGCATGGCACATTTATCACCTCGGATGGATTCCTCAGTAGGTATTCAAATGGAAATATTTGGATAAAGGGTTGGATTGAAGTGCGTATGTCTCGTAATAAGAAAAAAAACAACGACTTTGGTTTGAAAAAGAAAAGAATTTCAGTTTGTCTTTCTAGTATCAAAATGAAACATGATACGATCCTATTAACAGGGTGGTTCAAAATAACGTTGACAAGGGATTTTTCTAATTATTTTATTAACTATAAACTTAAATTAAATTAAGTTATAAATTATAAAAAATACAACCTTTTTTACAAGAATACCTATTTGTCTTTGTTCTTAACTCAGGTTTTCAGGGTTGAAGAACGTATACTATCAGGTCAAAAATGATGAAGATTCGTTTATATAAATTAAATACGTTTAATTTCGATTTTTGTACATGTATTACAAGCAGGTAGTTCAGAGAGGGAATGAATCAGACGAATGAATGAATGGCGAATTATGGAACGAATGGGGATCGAATGAATGGACGTGCGTTGTGGACCGGTCAGCAGTTCCGTTTGGTTCTGTAGCTCGCTAGATGGCGCCAACAGTCTTTAAAATAACTTTCTTTATCGCGAATACATAGAGTCAAATGCTTGTTCAAATTTTCCACGACGCTCTATCGTATTCACAGACAAAAATTATTTTCGATAAAACAAGCCCATGATAACCAAAATGACAGGATCTGGTTTTCCACTCGTCCTGTAGCTGCTGCAGTTATACCACGTCGCCAAAACGAGAAAACAGTTATGGTTTGGGGCGCCTCTGGCAAAACTCCCCTCGTTTTTGTAGAAAAAGGTATCAAAATTAACGAAGAAAATTACCGAGGAGATCCTTGAATCTGTAGCTGTTCTTTGGCGTAAACAGTATTTTGTTAACCATCCATCCATCCAGCAACAAGAGTCTGATCCAGCTTACAGGGCCTTAAGTGTTCAGCAAAGGATCAAAATCAATTTCCCTGATTTCATCAGCTCAAAACAATAGCCAACCTATTCGACCGATCAGCCCTTCTACTCAAATGGTCAACATTGTATGCGTTTGTACAATACGTTTACAGCTTTAAAATAAGCAGTAAGCTATAAAATTACGTGCCGTAATCTTGTCAATTCCATACAATACATCAAAGACAGTGATTTACATAAGTTTGCGAGATGTATTAATTCCATTGCTCATATTTAAGCGTGGAAAGTAAGAGTAGCGTTCAAACATAATAGAATAGAATGTAAGCCATTTGAGTAGGAGGACTGAATCCAATGGATAGTTTTATGGTCAATGTAAGAGGTAAGGACCTGTATTACGCCTCTGTGTATGACCGGCTTTTGTTACACGCGAGTGGGACAAAATATCTGTAAAGGAAGTGCGGAAAATTATGGAAAATTTTACCAAGCGTTTGACTCTTAGTATTCGCGCTAAAGAAGGTTATTTTGAAGACATATAGGGATCCTTTTTTTTTTTTTTTTATAAAATTTGCATAAAACACGGTAACAAGGATGTAAATTAGAGCGTAGCACTACATGTTTCATCGATCTGTCGATATGCAAATAGTTTGTCGTCATGCTTCTGATAGTAATTATTAATTAGGTACATAAATAAAATTCTAAATTACAATATTTACTTACATTAGATGTGTGACAACAATTTATAAAATTATATAACAAAAATAAGATAAAATAATATTAAGAACATTAATTACTATACTAAATTCAGGATCAAAGCCGTCGTCCACCAAAAAATAATAATAAGATGTCAACAAGAAATGATAATAAGATGCCAATAATATTAAAATTTAAATTACCTATTTCAGATTTCCCTTACGACAAAAGCTAACAAACTCATTTATGTCATAAAAACAATTTTCCATAAGGATTCCAAAAACTGTCTTTTTAAAGAGATTTAATGGCATATTTCTGATATCATTAGAAAGTAAGTTGTTTAATCTAATCTCCATACTGTAACAATTTCTTGAGAAACTGGTAGTAGCTGATAGAGATACAACCAACTGATTAGGATATCTTGTATGAAAATTACACTGTTCACGTTTTTCTGTAAAAAGATGCAAATTTTTCTTTATAAATGTCAGTATCTCGAGTATGTACAACGATGGTAGAGAAAGAATGTTTAACTGTTTAAAGAGAGGTTGTATTTTTTATAATTTATAACTTAATATAAGTTTTATTATAGTTAATTAAAATTATTTGAAACATCACACTTGTCAACATTATTTTGAACCATCCTGTAAATAGGATCGTATCATGTTTTATACATCCTGTAAATAGGATCGTATCATGTTTTATACATCCTGTAAATAGGATCGTATCATGTTTCATACATCCTGTAAATAGGTTCGTATATTTTTTTATTTTGATACTAGAAAGACAAACTGAAATTGTTTTCTTTTTCAAACTAAAGTCGTTTGTTTTATTCTTATTATGAGTGGTAATTTAAAGTAAATAACATTATTTAAAAAATTACTTGTCAACGTTATTTCACACTATCATGTATGGTAATAATTTGTAAAATTTAAATAGATCTTGATTGATGTCTACTAGTCGAAATTATTTAAAATAAATTAATGGCCGCTTTATCGAATAAAATAATGTGATTAAATAATTAATAGCAATAGCTACTGTTCATCAAAATGTCACTTAATAAAGTTTTGTAAGATTTATATTTTTATGTGCTCGATGTAATTTAAATCCTGGGCGAATGTCAACACATTTTTACGGTTTTTCACCGTAAAAATCTACGGTTTATACATACTCCGTGCGTAGGCACGGTTGAGATTGTTTTATGGAGCACTGTTGTGTGTGTCCACACACTGTTTTGCTACGGCGTTACGTAACGGGGCATCGCGGCGAGCTTTCATAGTGCTCCATACAACACTGAGCGTGTGTATGAACCTTAGATTGTACGTAGGCATGGTTATTGGCAGTGTTGGATGAAGCACTATGGAAGCCTGTCCACACACTGTTTTGCTACGGCGCTGTGCTACGGGGCGGCGCGCCGAGCTTTCACAGTGCTCCATACAACACTGTCAAGCGTGTGTATGAACCGTAGATTTTCCGTGAGTAGGCATGGTTGGTATGTCAGTGATGTATGGAGCACTATGTAAGCTCGTCCACGTCGTCACGTACATACAGCGGCGCTACGGCGGCGGCGGCGGCGTTTATCTGTGTGGATAAACTTCTATACAACACTGCCGATTGTGCACGCACGGAAAATGTATGGTCGTGTATGCGTAGGCAAGGTTCAGTGTGGTATGGAGCACTATGGAAGCTTTGTCCACTTACGACGGGCGCCGCGCTACAGCGCCGTAGCAAAACAGTGTGTGAAGAAGCTTCCATAGTGCTCCATACAACACAGCCGACCGTGCTTTGCCTACGTACGAAAAATAAACCGTAGATTTTTACGGTGTTAAACCGTATGCAGGGAATTTGATATTAGTTTAGTATGATATCACAGATGCTTAAGTTATTTGCCAATTAGGTATTAACTTAATTTTAATGATGTTTTTATTCCAAAAATATAGTTAAGTACATTACATAGGTATAAGAAGATTGTGAAAAAGCCGGAACCTAAAACAAAGCCTTAAGTAATGTAAGCAGCAGCAGCAGGTAGTGAGTTTACTTCTCTAAGAAATAGTTATATAAAAAGCAGCAAATTATCAAACAAGAATAGTTCATAAAAAAAGCTATCAAATTACTCCCGCCTCGTAAAACTGAACGTTCTTTTCGCATAATAATGGCTAACTATCTCTAACGACGTCAATTAAACGCGATGGGTATTATCACTATCGCATGTTTCCTACTCACTATATGTATATGTTGTACATAGCTTCGCGGATAGATATAAATAACCAGGCAAGCAACAGAGACAGGTGGTGCCAGTTTTATGTGAACTCGACGGCTCGATGTGACCGCGAAATTATTTTCAAGACTACACCAACCTCAAGCGAACGCACACCACAGCAATTACCTGTACCAACACTAGTCTCACTACCGATATGCCTCTGTGGGTGTACTCGTGAGAAACTTGCCATTACATTCTATAAAGGTATACTTGCTTAACCACAACGAATGAATGTCAACTTTAACGTAAAAGAACTGACGATCAAAATCCAAGGCGCCACGAAAGGTGTCTGCAACTTTCTCACCTTTCGCGGTGTGTGGTAAAGTTGCTATCTTGTTCGTAATGTCCGCGAACGGAGGTACATTCAACTTTTAGCCCAGTAAACTCTCGAAGTTCATTCACCCAGTGCTTGTCAACTGACGTAAACCGAGAGAGATACCCAATGAAACATGTAGCTGTGTCTCGCTTATGCGTTATGTTCAAGTTTAGAAGTTTTTATTGAACGTTTGGTTGTCGAAATAGTTTACTTTTGTTCCTGTTATGGTCGCCTGGTAGTTTTGACGGTTTACGTTGGCTATATCGATAGATGATAACGTGACTACTAAGGTATGCGTGACGTTTGGGTTTGCTGCTTGTCGATTACCTTTTTACGTTTTTCAATACATACATAAGTAGTTTCAGGTATTTGTTTTACAACACCTGTATAATATTGAGTGAGGGGGAAATTAGTCAAATTCTTAACCTCTGATTTTTCAAAAGAAATTTTAAAGTCTCAAATTCTTAAGATAAATATTATAAGAAAAATCGACTCACTCGGTGCTACGAGTGAGTCGATTTTTCTTCAGACGGGAAATTCTTGCTAAAATTATTTCCATTTCACAACACCAACTAAACCAATTAAAAAATTGTTGAAATAATGTTCTTTCGTTCATCCCTAGCATGAACACCTATCAAGAAAAAAAGCGAGCACAAATTACGCTTTTCGGGGATAGATGGCGCTGTACAAATTACTCATAAAGCATTTCACGAGCGTTTTTTTGTTTTTTTTGTTTCTGCTACGGGTACCTACTGATCATGTGATCAGTATAGTAATGAGAAGAAGAGTGTTCATGTCATATTACGAAATCCCTACACGGTGAAATTACGGGCTCAGAATTTATATCCACTAGAAAAATTTCGTGAGAATCATTCGCCCACGTGCACATGGAGACAGAGTTCGTGGTTAGTTATCATATCACAAGATTAGATTAGTCTCCTCTGCATTTCTGATGTCCTGTTAAATTGGATTGAAAAGGGGAAGCTCAGAGGAAAGACAGGGTTCTCTTAAAATTGGTGACTATTACTTATTGTCTATGTTTACTGTGTGGGTGTACCGGTTTTTTTATTAAGGTGTTTTTCTGTAGGGAGTGTTCTTAAATTTATGGACTCTTAAGCTGTCTCATTGGCATTAGCCTTATTTTCTGGTCAAGGAGATTGGTTAACTCGTTGAGTGAAATTCTTACAGACTTGTTGTTGAATAGTTTCCCTAAGTTTTTTGAACTTCTCTTTTCGAATTAGCGGTAGTTTTGATGACACTGCCTTGAAATACAAGACTGGTCATATTATTCGAAATTTGTTGTAGGTATGTCGATTTCGCTCCATCTTTATTTACAACGTGGTCTGAAAGAATCCACAGGTTAGGTAGAAAGGTAGGTAAGGTAAAATGAATAAGGTGCCTCAAACTAGAAAAACAAAAGAGCATGTAGGTATTGTAAATTTTTCTGCCATTGATAATCTCTATTCATCTTTTTTTAATTTTCATTGGAAACTAAGTATATACCTACCTACTGAAATATTTTGTTGAACTAAACTACAGATTTTATTGAAAGTAAGTTCCTTAATAAAAACACAGATAATATAAAAATATATATATATGTATATATATAAAAATAAGGAATGTTCAAACTGCAACGCTCATTAATTTTATAACTTTGTACAAATTGACTATAGTGAAAATATACTTGATAGGTTTCTTCGCTATATTTTTATATCTCATAATAACATATACATAGCTACAACTCCTCGAAAGTATACATTCCTAGTAACTCGATGAAGTGTGTTGGATTCGCTTACTGCTTTCCTTTACATCATCAACAGTAGTTTCAGTTAGATACAATCTATTTAATGTAAAATAGAGTTTAAACTATTGACTTAAGGTCTAAAGGGAAATTTTCATGTGAAAACTTATATTAGTCAACTGTATTTCTTAGCAAATTCACTTGGCAATCGATGCAGATGATTTTGATTCATATTTTATTAAATATAAAGTTTACTTTTGCGGTGAAGTGCTGGTATGTTTATGATGGTTTTACACATATGGATTTGCGGATGCTGCGGTGGGTATCAAGTATCAACATAATTGTTGGTTTTTGCACTTTAAGTGCTAAAGCGTGTTAGGCTTAGTGGATTTAAATGGGTTTTAGTGAAATTCAGAAATGATGTTTGATAAATAAACAGGACTCTCTTTCACCATCACCATCATTGCTTCCAAACAACGAGTAAACTAGGAAATGCTACTATGCAGCTTTTACCAGCTGGTTATATGAAACCAAATAGAGTAACCGCTGACCAAAGAGACTGACAGTGGCAACTGCACCAACGAGCGATTCAAAAATACGAATGTTGCTATGTCGATCGAATGAAAATGAGTAGTAAAGGAGTAGAACGTATAGTAGTTACCTAGTAAAGAGCGCTCGACGCCAGAAGGATTCCAAAATAGAGCTCTCTTTGATGAAGTTAAATTGTAAAAGCGATAACAGCATCGAACGGATTTCTACTTTATGACAACCAAAAAAAGGAAAATCGAAAAAAAAATTTTTTTTTGCCATCGGTAAAACTTATAAGTACTATGTCATTTATAGTTAGGGCGTTATTAAGGTCGACAAAAACGACTGTACAAACTTTCAAGTCCTTATTTTGCGAAATGAATGAGCCGATTTCAATGAAACTTCATACGCATGACTCTTATTTTTTATTTAAGTTATTAATAAGCTTTATACCTGAACTGAAAGCTGAATAGACGAAAATGTGTTTTTTAAATATTTTTCACGCTTAGTTACTACGAAATCCTTTCTTTATTCTAAAAGCCACACCCGACTTCAATAGACGTATTTTTATTATTACGAATATTATTTCTTGCTTTTAGAGGTTGGTTTTTTGAAGTCGGTTTTTTGTTTTTTTTAACAATTTTTTATTTTTTTATTTTTAGTATGTACCTTGTAGGTAAGGTATATTATAATGTAGAAAAATTGGCTCAGCCAAACGTACCTAAGATAATCGCGGAGAAATATACATACGGGTCAAACTGAGAACCTCTTTTTTAAGTCGGTTAAAGAACCTACACTTAAGATATCCCTCTTCCTACAAAAAAATAATTATCTTATTCGTGCTTTTTTCAAGATTACATGAAAAGTACTGAACCGATTTCCAAATTTTAAAAAATGGGACCAACTATGGAGTTTACCTAATGTAATAACGTTTGAATCATTTCAATCGGTTCAGCCGTCTTCGAGTAATCGGTAGACATACACAAAAAAACAAATATACAGACGAACATAGAACCTCCTCCTTTTTTGGAAGTCGGTTAAAAACGGAATCGATTGAGTAGTTCTCTTTTATTAAACGCCTGAAAACGTACTTTTGGTAAAAATATTTAATTTCCATCATCTCAAAAACGATTAACTTTTCGAGAAAAGGTTATCTAACAAAATTTTTTTTTTGACCTCGTCTACATTAACCCCTTAGCGAATACTTTTTTTTTTTTTTTTTTTTTTCGTTCCGTAGAACAGGCTAAGGTCATAGACCATGCTGCCTCGTCATTAGTTATATATTTTTCTTAGTAGAGTTCCTTAGCGAATACGTCATATTTCCAGTAACCCTGTATAACAAAAACTACGAATCCCGTTGTAGGCGCATAAAATTAGCTAAAACGGGAAATAATTCGAAAACTGAAATTTTCTTTTTCTATGGCATAAAGTGTTGTTAGTTATAGATAAAATAAGAAGAATTAAACATTTTGAAACTCCGCATCAAAGTAAAAAAAAATAAAAACAAAATTTTCGACATATTTTGATTTCAACATTAGAGCATAATAATTAACTTTGTAAAAGTATCTGTGTTATGATATGACGCCTGCATGTCAGGTAAATAATTCAAAATTAAACTAATTGATCAATCGGGACTATCATTATTAAAGAAGGTTCAATAAGTTGTAGATATTTTGGCTTATCTTACCAGAAATTATAGATAACTGCAATTCAACAATTTAATCTGAATAGATTATAATGTGTGTTAATTAATTGTTAAAAATTAAACAGATTCTCTTTGCAGATTTCTAAAGTCACAAATATTTGTGATTTTTGGAAAACCAAAATACATAACTACTTCAAAAGTGTTTAATTTATGCCTTCAAAATATTATTAGTACTATAAGGAACAAATTAAACAACAAATGTCCATGATTATTCATTTACTGATATTTTTTTCTTAGTTACGTTTCAATATAAACGTTATTTCTTGCAATTTAGGGTCGTAATTTGTGTACCAACTCCCGACCGTGCTGTCGCGAGTCCCGATAGTCGCGACTCGACGCGAGTACGCAAAGCAGTCAGTGATTGTCAAACTTTTATGAACACGTGGGACCCCGGCATAGAATAACTAATAGTGGAGATTAAATTGAAATATGTGTTCATTAGATCGACAATAACTAAATTGATCAGGATGAGATAGGTATATGATTTTCGGAACGTTTACCTATTTATAAGCTTTATGTATAAAATAAATAAAAATATCTTAGGTGGAAACAAGCAAATTATGAAAATAATAAATGATTCTATATGCGGCTGTGTGCGTGTATGCGTATGCGTGGGGGGAGTGGAGCGAGCCGCCCGCGCCCCCCGCGCCGCGCCGTCTCGTCGTCGCTTGTCGGTCGGCTCGTCGAGGAGCGCTAGCTCTGCGGTAAGCTAGCTAGCTGTGTGTTTGTGTCGCTCGTGCAAAATAATGTATTATTATTAATTATGCACGCATGATCATGCATTCGGGATTATAAAAACCTAACATGCAGATGGTTTTATGCACGCATGATCATGCATTCGGGATTATAAAAACCTAACATGCAGATGGTTTGTTATGTTATGTGTTGTGTACTTACCCATAGTTATGAAAATAACTGCAAATAAGTAGGTACCTAAAAATACTTCAATCCAAATAACTGGTTTCTTGCTGCCACACAACCTTTTTACTGAAGTTGAATGAAATCGTTGAAATGATAAGTCCGAACTGTTTACTTTGCGTTTATTGAATTACTGAGTCACACAACATATACCTACCTATCGATACACAATGCGAACTAAAAATTAATAAAATATCTGTTATTTATTGAAATTGCTGACATCGCGCTAGGTACATATATGTGCGGTTGTTCACCGTACAAACTTAATTATTTATTATGAAGGTTCTTGATAATATCGATCGATCGAAGTAAACTTATAAATAAAGAAGTTACCTACTGAATTAATTAGGTATGTGTCTACGACCTAAGTACACGTACCTAAAGATACCCAGCCTCCATAGCATGACCACCGAAACACGACATAATTATATCGCGTGATATAGCGTTTTATCGACACTCACCTGTCAAAATCCATTGTCTTTTGACAGTAAATCGTGATAAATCGCTATATCTTATAGCGTTTCGGTGATCATGCTAGGCTGCTGTTTTTTTTTACTTATTATTTTGATTTGGGAGTGGAAGTAGATTGTTTGATTATGATTAAGTATTAGTACTAAGTACGCGCGCCACCCCCTTTTCGCCGGGCTATATTGACGCCACTACCAACCCTTTTGCCGACTCGACGCAACTCAAAGTCACCGGCCGGCGGGGCGGCGGCGCCAGAGCTCACACGTACAAGGGAGTGTCATGGATGTGTATGTAGGACTTAAAAGCAAGGTGATTGATTTTCACAATATTACATCGCTGTCGTGTGCGCTGCGCACGGACCTACGGCTGATTTTACAGCTTTCTAATAAGTACTGTTTTCAGATTTTGATTTTGTTGAATACGTAAACTCGACAAACGAAATCTCAACGCACGTTAGCGCGACAAATCGCGACAAACCAAATCTCGAAGCACAAAATCGCGACATTCCAAATCTCGACGCACAAAATAGCGAAAAACCAAATCTAACGCACGAAATCGCGACAAACCATATCTCGATTATCACGCTGTTAAAATATCGTTAATAATCGCAACATAAAATTATAACGATATTATATTTTATTTATCCACATTAATAAAAAAAATAAAAAAAAAATGTTAAAGATAAAAATATGTATTTTTTTAATGACAAAGATAAAAAAAATATCAAAAAAATTATAAAAAAAAATCGACTTCAAAAAACCTGCCCCTAAAAAAAACAAAAAACCGACTTCAAAAAACCTGCCTCTAAAAAAAAGGAAGAAATAATATACAAATCATTAGATACGCATTATCATTGTTATATAAAACACGTCTATTAAAGTCGGGTGGGGCTGGAAACATCTTCCTTTTTTATTCTAAAAGCCCCACCCGACTTCAATTGACGTGTTTTATTATAACAATGATAATGCGTATCTAATGATTTGTATATTATTTCTTCCTTTTTTTTAGAGGCAGGTTTTTTGAAGTCGGTTTTTTGTTTTTTAAACAATTTTTTTATTTTTAGTGTAAGTACCTTCTGCATTAGGTAGTGTAGGTATATTATTTAGGTAGAAAAATCGGCTCAGCCAAACGTGAGATAATCGCGGAGAAACATACATACATACAAACTGAAAACTTACCTCCTTTTTTTGAAGTCGGTTAAAAAGACTACACAACGGTATCCCTTCCCCAACAAAAAAAATCATCTAATTCGGTTCATAAATAACAAAATTGTCAAGTTAGTTGATTTTATATCATAGTATTTTCAGGATTACTTGTAAACTACTGAACCGATTTGAAAAAAAATTAAATGGGACCATCTCGCAAGAAAACTCAATCGAACAAAAAAAAAATTATCGAAATCGGTCCATAAATGTCGAAGATACGCGCGAACAACGATAAAAAAAAAAAAAAAAAAAAAAAAAAACATACAATCGAATTGAGAACCTCCTCCTTTTGATGAAGTCGGTTAAAAAGCAAGAAATAATATACAAATCATTAGATACGCATTATCATTGTTATAATAAAACACGTCTATTAAAGTCGGGTGGGGCTGGAGTACATCTTCCTTTTTTAACCGACTTCATCAAAAGGAGGAGGTTCTCAATTCGATTTTATGTATTTTTTTTATTTTTTTTATCGTTGTTCGCGCGTATCTTCGACATTTATGAACCGATTTAGATGATTCTTTTTTTGTTCGATTGAGTTTTCTTGCGAGATGGTCCCATTTATTTATTTTTTCAAATCGGTTCAGTAGTTTACAAGTAATCCTGAAAATACTATGATATTAAATCAACTAACTTGACAATTTTGTTATTTATGAACCGAATTAGATGATTTTTTTTGTTGGGGAAGGGATACCTTTGTGTAGTCTTTTTAACCGTTTTCAAAAAAAAGGAGGTATTCAGTTTGTATGCATGTATGTTTCTCCGCGATTATCTCACGTTTGGCTAAGCCGATTTTTCTACCTAAATAATATACCTACACTACCTAATACAGAAGGTACTTACACTAAAAATAAAAAAATAAAAAAATTGTTTAAAAAACAAAAAAACTGACTTCAAAAAACCTGCCTCTAAAAAGCAAGAAATAATATACAAATCATTAGATACGCATTATCATTGTTATAATAAAACACGTCAATTGAAGTCGGGTGGGGCTTTTAGAATAAAAAAAGGAAGATGTACTCCAGCCCCACCCGACTTTAATAGACGTGTTTTATTATAACAATGATAATGCGTATCTAATGATTTGTATATTATTTCTTGCTTTTTAGGGGCAGGTTTTTTGAAGTCGGTTTTTTGTTTTTTAAACAATTTTTTATTTTTAGTGTAAGTACCTTCTGTATTAGTTAGTGTAGGTATATTATTTAGGTAGAAAAATCGGCTCAGCCAAACGCGAGATAATCGCGGAGAAACATACATACATACAAACTGAATACCTCCTTTTTTAAGTCGGTTAAAAATACTACACAAAGGTATCCCTTTCCCAACAAAAAAAATCATCTAATTCGGTTCATAAATAACAAAATCGTCAAGGTAGTTGATTTAATATCATAGTATTTTCAGGATTACTTGTAAACTACTGAACCGATTTGAAAAAATAAATAAATGAGACCATCTCGCAAGAAAACTCAATCGAACAAAAAAAGAATCATCAAAATCGGTCCATAAATGGCGAAGATACGCGCGAACAACGATAAAAAAAAACATACAATCGAATTGAGAACCTCCTCCTTTTGTTGAAGTCGGCTAAAATACAATCACTATGATTTGTCGAAATTTTGTGCTTCGAGATTTGGTTTGTCGCGATTTCATGCATCGAGATTTGATTTGTTGCGATTTCGTGCGTCGAGTTTTGGTTTGTCGCGGTTTCGTTTGTCGAGTTTACGTATTACACATTATTATAAAACACATTATTTTATATCAACGATTTTTTATTTATTCACTCTTTTCCTTTGTTACATCAAATAAAAAGCTTTCTTATACAAGTCTCTTTAGATACCTACTATATAACAAAAGTTACTGTACACTTGAATGCGATTTTTGGTATAAAGTATCGAATCACAGGTGGGTAGGTAGGTTATGTTAAGTATAAAAGCCGCAGTGTGATCATACCAATATACATTAAATTATTCTGTCCTTTCAGACCTACATTCACCACGTCAAAGTTTAACGCACATTCACAAATCCTACAATTAGGAAATTCCATTGTTTTTTGAATACCCAGCGCGGTCGGTACAAAGCACGTAATTGAAATGAAATAAATAAGTCGCCGTGTCGTGTGTGCACAGCGCAGCGCGCGGCGCGCGGCGGCGCCGGCGGGGCGCGGGGCGGGTGGTAGGTACTCTCCCCACCCCGTACTCACCGCATTCTCCACTACTACTTGCGCGTAATTTACAATTTCATAAACGTGATATTAAAATGTTTAATTTTGATGTAAACATGATTGTAGTACACAAAAGCCTATTATTAAACAAAAATTTCCCAGTTTCAATTTTTAACTACTGAGAAATATAATATTATTGAAACGTAAAAAATAAATGTTTAATTTTTGTCTAAAATGTCTAAAAAGAGGCATTATAGCTTAATAAGATACAAATATCATAGTTACCATTTTGGCTTATCTAGATATTGAGATTAGATGAATACTGTGAAAAAAAACAAGCATACGAATTTGGTTTCAGTTTAATTTTGCTATTA
Source organism: Agriphila straminella (assembly GCA_950108535.1). NCBI lineage: Eukaryota > Metazoa > Arthropoda > Insecta > Lepidoptera > Crambidae > Agriphila > Agriphila straminella. The sequence continues at coordinate 4,856,019 of OX467326.1, read as the reverse complement.
GGTGATGGCATTTGAATGCACCTTAAAATTATACTAACAAGGTATTTGGTTACCTATTTTGCTTTTAGGAAAAAGTAAGGCAGTGTACGAAATCTCATGATTTTTATATAAAACGGTTACCACCGCGGATTTTTTACATCATATATCTAATTAATATTTGACACTTAATATCAATCCCCGATAAAATAATAAAAACAACGAGTTTACGAATTATGTCCAGATAAAGCTTGTTTTATGCGCCTATTGTTGAAGTTTTACATTTGCTGTGTACATTTGTTGTGTTCTGTGTAGAAAAAAATTACAGTGACATATAACTACTCGATTAAAATTCAAATTGTTTGCTAGACGAAATCGTAGATTTTCTTAATTAAATAAAAGTACCTACAGAAAACGTTTGTCCGAGGATTGAAAAACCTCTTTGTTCCAAACTTCAAAGCACCTAAATCACAAAATAGAGAAACTACAGAAGTTAAGCTTCAGTACTACGCGCGCTCGAGCAACGCACAATCACATAGACAGCTCTCACCGACAGACGACACTGCATCACGCACTTGAAATCGTTTGAGATTCGTTTGAGATCCGGTTATACAGTGTCGGTGAGAGGAGTCTCTCTCTGTGTGCGTTGTTTTAGCGCGCGAGTGCTAAGCTTAACTACTGTACTATCTCTAATATTACGACTGAGTCTTCGAAGCGGAAAGGAATACCTGTCTTGTCTTAGTACTTCCAATGAAGACTCCTTTATAAATAGTGATGCCTGGTAGTTCTGCTACCCTGGTAGGACGTTGAACTTTTAGCCCAGTGTCGGCAGACTATGTGGATTGCCGGGAGAACAGCAAAATACATATTCAGAAGGACTTTTCTTGGCTACACAATATACCTTGACTACCTGAGTGCAATGGAATGGTCAACATACCGATCTACCAAGCAGAGGTACCGGGTTCAATTCCCGGCCGGGCAGAAATTGAAATGATGAATTTTGATTTTTGGTCTGAGTGTTACGTTCTATAATAAGTATATATTTAAAAAGTATTTAAGTAGCATTATCAGACTGTTGTCTAGCAGCCATATTACAAGCTTCGCTTAGTTTGGGGCTAGATGGCGCTGTGTAAAATTGTCCAAGCATTATTTATTTATTTATTTACCTAAGAAAATAAGGAGGCGAACAATGAAATATATTTAGATATTTTCACGCAAATATGTATAAAGAACAAATATTTGCATCATAAGTTATAGTTTTATGAACATACATACTATTATAATGAAAACAGTTAACAATTAATAGTAATACAAAGTAATAACTTTATGGATAGATTAAAAAGTATTAACAAAGTAAAAAGAAAAATTAAGTTTACGTCATTTCTTATTCCAGGGTGCCAAAAGACATAAACGCGTTAGACTTAAAAATAGTTTTTCCTGTAAGGTCTTTTCGCGGTAAAGCTAGGGTTCCCTAGGATGACGGTGCCGTCATATTACGGCCGTAATATAGCGGCGTTGAATGTTGTCTATGTAAGTAAACAATACGGCGTGGTTTCTGACGTTACGGTGTCGCCGTATTGTTTACATTGACAACATTCAACGCCGATATTACGGCCGTAATATGACGGCACCGTCATCCTAGGAAAGCCTAGCTTAAGGCGGTTGTATGACCGAAAGTGGCGCCCTCAGAGGTTTTTATTTAATAAGTTATTGATAGAAAAAGATTTTGATAATGTTTATCGTGGAGATTTTAGGGCCCATGGTCTAGTATTTTTAGAAGGTATCACATACATGCCCTCGTAGTCATTCGTAGAAGTAGATAGCAAATGTGTCAAAAACGGCCACTTTTAGAAGTTTTGCTATCTACTTCTAGCAGTGACTACGAGGGAATGTAACGATACCGTCTAAAAATACTAGACTGTGGGCCCTAAAATCTCCACGATAAACATTTTTAAAATTGTGTATTAGAATTATAATATTAAACATAATTCACCGCGGCGCCGCCGCCACTTTCGCCCAGAGTACCACCTTAAGCAAAACCGAAAAGATTCGGTTAGGCAATGGTTATTAGATAAAACAAAGGTATAATACACGAATTTTGGTAGATCTGATAAGTTTCTAGCGCTCTTTTAGTCTAGTCTGATAAAAAGTCTAAAAATAGCTACAAATTTTTGGGTGGCAGGAAAATACCGACGATTTAAAAGCGCTTAATTTTTCAATTTATATATTGGACTGTTCATATAAATATATTTGATTACGTATTTATATTATGTCTAGATAGACAGACGAGCTCGGTGGCGCAGTGGTTTACCAGCGATTGCGGAAGTTAAGCAACGTTCGCAAGGGTCGGTCATGGGATGGGTGACCAAAAATTTATTATCTCGAGCTCTTCCGTGCTTCGGAAGGCACTTTAAGCCGTTGGTCCCGGCTGCATTTGCAGTCGTTAACACCCACCAATCCGCATTGGGCCCGCGTAGTGGGTTATGGGCCATCCTCCTTACCACCCATAAGGAAGGCCTGTGCCCCAGCAGTGGGGACATCAAAAATGGCTGATGGACACAAGGTTTAGTATGTCAAAAGCGCAAGACTATTTATCTATCTAGCTAGACAATATAAATAATCTTAGATAAATATATAAACCTCTAAAACTAAAATATGTATACTGGTCACTTTGGGAACCTGTTTCAATTTGAAAAAAAAAAGAAAACTTAGTTGAACTTAGTTACCAGGAAATATTCAAAAAATCTAACCTTCTGTCTAAGTGATTGAAATAGCAATAAGAAGCAACAAACATGTTTCTGTTGCTATTTCCCTGGTAGAGCGGACACTACCGACGTGTTTTAGGATAACATAAATAAGTTCTGTTCAGGAAAGTGCAGCGATATGTCTATGAAGTCCTGGTAAATTTTCCACTTGGTATCAACCAGCTGAGACGAAAACTTTTTTTTTTAAATTAACTCATGTGTGTTTCTTTGCAAATGTGATTTTATAGTAATGTAATGTGTTTCGTGGAAAAAATATGTCCTAGGCACATATTTATACTAAAAATAAAAATAAAGCGCATATCAATATTATTAGTTCAAAACTTTATTGAAGTGCAAATTGAAATAAATGGAATCATCCACTTACAAGACCAATGTTTTTAGAAGTAGGTACTACTAAATGTTCGATACTACAACACTAGAGCAGGAAAACTAACGATATTGCAACTTTCAAAAACTCCACTCCCTGAAGCCAAAGAGATATAATAGTATAGAAGTAGTAGCATAGTGGTAGTAGTAAGAGTATAATGTAACTAGTGGCTCTGTGATCGTAGACCTCGCGTTTGTGACAGAGTCATACGAAGCAAAGGCAGCAACATCCACTTTTTTCACTATAGCAACTTTGAATGCAGTCTGCTAACGTGAAATTAGCTTCATAGTTTGACTCAATAATTTTGCAGGAAAAACAGCAACAACTCATATAAAATCGCCGTTAAAATCATAGAATTGCAGCAAAAACAGCAACATCCCATAGTAACTGCACTGCTTCGAAACCTAAAAC